>QJPP01000185.1:659049-1318098 GCA_003996215.1 Jaltomata sinuosa
TTGGGATGATGTGGTGTCTATGAAGGTTGTGGCTGAGATGTTGGTATTGTTCCTATTTTGACTTTCTTCATATTGTGGTTTCAGTTTCAGATTATGTTGTTTTCTTTATTCTATCGCCTTACATATTCAGTACATTCTTTTGTACTGACGTCCCCATTGCTTGGGGGGTGCTGTATTCATACCTGCAAGTTATCATGTAGACAATGGTCCTCGTTGCGTGTTGTCGAGTCTTGCTGGTGATTGGTACGCTCTGTTCTTTCCAGAGTTGCTGAGTCTAAAGTGTTCCTTGGTTTTTTATTGGTAACGGGTATGTCGAGGCTCTGTCCTAACTCGTGGTTAATAATTTTTCATCATTAGAGGCTTGTAGACATCTGCTCTGGGTCTGGGAGTCAGTTTGACCTAGATGGCCTTGTATTATCCTTTTGTTATATTTGAGTTTGTTTCCATTGCGTTTCATTTTGTTTAATTTGGTTTCTATTGGTTTGCTCGATCAAGTGAGGCACAAGGTGCCAGTCGCGCCTCCCTGAGTCTAGGGCGTGACAAACTTGGTATCAAAGCATGGTCATGTCCTAGAGAGTCTACAAGCCGTGTCTAGTAGAGTCTTGCTTATAGGTGTGTTGTGCACCATACTTATAATCAGGAAGATACAGAGCATTTAGGATTGGTTACCATTCTTTCATCTTTCAGATCGTACTTTTGAGCGGAGTCCTAAGAGTTTGTTATTGAAATCGTGCTATATAGATTCGTGATCTTCAGACCTCAGCACCATTGTGGAGAGGTCGATTCTGATTTGAAGCTCATAGCATTCCCGAGGATGGGGTCGTTCATGTTTGATGTGTGGTGTAGTCCGGTGTATAGAAGAGATTCTGCTGAAAATTTGAGAAGTTCATAACCCCACTTGTGCGTTCTATTTCATATTCGAGGACGAATGTTCCTAAGGTGGGAAGGATATAACACCCCGAGTATTTAAGATTATCCTTTATCCCGCGTTGAAGGCTTACAAGTCTAAAATTTGATAGTTTTATTCACATTGCACATATTTAAAAAAATATTTGATTCAAATTAGAATTTGGTAAAAAGTTATATTTTTTATTGTGTTTCGAAAATGTCATAAATATTTATGAAAAATTCCTTAGTTATGTTATATTTGCGTATGTATTTAGTTTATATGAGTTTTATAATTTATTAAATTTTAACAGAGATGGTAAGTTTAGTTACGTTGAAAAATTATTGTTATATGAGGTAGGCTTTATTCAAAATAATTTTTTTATTTATTATAATATATTCAAAAAGTTATATATAATTTACCACGAACTTATATAATACCCGTGTATATAAGTAATGAGATCAAATATTATGGTGTTGACACCTCACCTTCACGTGAGAGTGAGGTAGTTTATCAACCATGAGTAATTGCCAAGTGTTTTTAATTTAATTAAATGATTTCCACTTAAAGACATTTAATGGACAATAAAATAGATATATATTGGCCTGTATATGCACATATTTATATATTTGACTTCCAAAGGCATTTATTATCACTTCTGCAGTTTGCAATATTTAAAATTTCTACCTATATACATATCACTTCTTTCAACATAATTATCATTCATTCATATTGTGGACACGTTAATTCTATATGCGCTAAAGATTTTCGAGAGAAAATTATTTTGACGCATCAGTTGATTACCGAAGGAAAGTTGATTATCTACGTAATGTTATTTCAGTCCAAATTCGAGGTATGTTAAGACTATTTCTTTCTTGTTTTGGCATGATCCTTTAAGATTTAAAATCTTCGTGTCTAGTGTTCTATCAAGGAGTCAAATTATTAGATGTCTTTAAATTATTATTGATATTATTCTTGTTAAAAACTCATATGTGGTGATGTGGGTTAAGTGTTAAATTGAAAGGATATTGTGTATATTTGTGGTTATCAGATGACAGTGATGGTTGAGTTTATTGTGGTGTTATGGTTGTGGTACGGAGGAAGTACATTGATTTTTGGATATTTGTAGGATGCCTTAAAGCTTGTATGGTATTGTATTATGTTTTGCATATTGCATCATATTTTATTGCATTTTGTGGTTGTTGTTGCCTAGAGGGCTCACGCAAACCTGTAAGGCGTAAGACCTGTCCGCATGGTTAAGCTCGTGGCTCTGCAAAGACCTGTAAGGCCTGAGACCTTTTCGCATGATCGAGCCCATGGCATTATAAGGACCTGTAAGGCGTGAGTATTTTTCCGCATGGCCTCCCTTGTGTATTGCTCTCTCGTAAGGCCTGAATTTATTTCGCAGGTTGAATCTTTGTATTGTGTTGTTCATCTCATATTGCATTCATATGTTATAATTATTTTGGTTATCTGTATCTAGAGTTTCGGAGGTGATATGTGATCGAGGTTGTGGTTGTTGTGGGGCCTGGAGTAGGAAAAAGTAAGGTAGTGTTGGGATGATGTGGTGTCTATGCAGGTTGTGGCTGAGATATTGGTATTGTTCCTATTTTGACTTTCTTCATATTGTAATTTCAGTTTCGGATTATGTTGTTTTCGTTATTTTATCGCCTTACATATTCAGTACATTCTTTCATACTGACGTCTCCATTTCTTGGGGGGCGCTGCATTCATGCCTACAGGTTATCAGGTAGACAGTCGTCCTTGTTGCGTGTTGTCGAGTTCAGTTGGTGATTGATACGCTCTGTTCTTTCCGGAGTTGCTGAGTCGAGAGTGTTCCTTGGTTTTATATTGGTAACGGGTATGTCGCGGCCCTGTCCCAACTCGTGGTTAACAATTTTTCATCATTAGAGGCCTGTAGACATCTGCTCTGGATCTCGGAGTCAGTTTGGGCAGGCTGGCCTTGTATTATTCTTGTGTTATATTTGAATTTATTTCCGTTGCATTTTATTTTATTTGGTTTGGTTTCTATTGGTTTGCTCGATCAAGTGAGGCACAAGGTGCCAGTCGCACCTCCCTGAGTTTGGGGCGTGACATACACACAAGCTCATTTGCAAGTCAAAAGTTAAGCCTAGGAAGGACAGATTAGGATAACAAATAAGATTTAAATTATATACTTACGGTACAACAACAACAACAACTAACTACACCCTGTGCTTCCCCATTCTCAATAATGTCCGCTATTTCTAGATCAACCTCCTCTAGAGGGGCATTCAGTTGCTTTGGCCACTGGAGTTCCAGGTCTTCATGTTAGAAAGCAGACAAAATATGAGCAGAAATCAAATAGCTAACTCCAGAATCATAAAATTTCAAAAGTTTACTATGACACCATTTTTATCCTTCTCGTAACAGCTTCATTAAGCAAGGGCGACTGCAAAATGAAGTGAAACAAACTTAACCCTCCAATAAATTAACACCAAAAGTAAAGATGTATGGCATTGTGATGGACTTATTCATCACAAAATTATGATGGTATTATGATCTAGTATAATTTAAGAATTAATAGTATGGTATAGACCAAAAAAACTTAGTTTCATATGACCAAAAACTAGAAAGGGCAACGGAAGAAATAACAAACTATTGTCCAAATTGATATAACAATAATCAAACACCGCAGCTCTGAGCACTGCAACAAACTATTGTCCAAATTGACACAAATCCACCAGATTCACCAACAAATAAGAAAATAACTAAGAAGTTAACCTAGGTAACCAAAAAATTGATTTCTAGTCCATGTAAACCTTATTCAATCAGATTATCCACATAAAAACCCTAAAAACTCAAAATTTAGGAAAAATTCAAAAAAAAAAATGCGATATTTAAAAATCTTGATACGGAAGAGCTGGAGCTTCTCCATGGACGACGAGCCTACCAGAGCTTCTTTGGAACTTCTCTGAAAAATAAAATGTAGAATACAAATCTCAAAACAGATCGACAAGGCGAGAAAATGAGAAAAGGAGAACTCACAGGTCAAATCTTCGAAGCTTTCAATATCAATATCAAGCTTTAACAAGTCAGAGAGTTCATCAGAGATGGAGATGGTGGTGAAGGGTTGTTGAAGAAGATAGGTTCTCATTTGAGGTGCTTAATGCGTTATTTGATCAGGACTAACCAGTAAATTGACCTAAATCTAAAAAAAATAAAATAGATTGAGGTAATATTTATCACGGGCAATTGTTAATTGCCCCTTAATGTTGAGTTTATTAAACTAATTAGTGGCAATTATCTTATTGCCACTAATTAAATGCCACTAAAGGATTGTTTTGTTATAGTGTAAAGCTCCGCTCGAATTATGTGTCGATTTGAGGCAGTCAATTCTTTTTTCTTCCCTTGGTGGAGCAGCACTATACCTGAAAGGCTTCTTACACCAGAACTTCACCCAGACAAACAAGTGTCCGCAAGCTCGAGAAATATATTGCGACCCCTTTTTGTCTGATCCTGTGAGTTTCTTAGCTTCGGGCACCACTTCTTCATAAAGAGCACCCCAAATTGGTAAACCTCCAAGAATATGCAAATTCCAAAGAGAAATAGATAACTCCCCCACGGACATAAGGAGTGTGTTTATTTTTGAACACCAGGCTTCACAAAATGCTTGCAGAATGTCCGAATTACGATCATAAGTGAAAAGCGATGAATAGACGACATCATAAATATTTGTTGTGCCCAAGATTTCTTGGCTCCTACCAAGTATATCTTCACTTCACTCCCAATACCCGAGAACGTGACAATATTCTCCCTCGATCAACATCTTCTCTCTCCAACATATCTCCCCTTGAATGATGCGATGACCTAAACACGGAAGGGGAGACACAATTTTTGCATGATGATGATTCGGCGCTTGGAGGGACCACGTCTTGGACGATCAATTGGAATCATTAACTTGCACCAAGGTCTAGTTTTCCATGAAAATTGGATTCCTCGGAGAAGGCCACAGACTTGCATAGCGACCAGCTAGGGGAGTATGAACCAAGAATCTGATTGACTCTGCAACACCTTCAGTTTCAACCACGAGATATCTAAGTTTGCTGGTGGGAGAGACATAATGTCTGAAGTACACCATCTTTTTGAGCTGCAAAAGGCTTAAGTAGTCAATAGCAATAGACTTGGGCATACATCAGTCAATACAAATATCTCGACAAATGCGCGCTTTATTATGTCTAGAGGAGGGACGAATATTCCTTCTTTCGCGTCATAAGATTACCTTCTCCATGGTACATCTTTATAATAAGGCTGTCTGCAAGAGAAGAACAAGAGACGACACAAAAGAAAACTCCAAAAGAAAATATCGTACCTTGTCGTCAATTTTAGCTTACGTTCTCAAAGCTGCTTCCAGGAAAAAAACTCCCATGAATTTGTGGTACGAAAAAAATGAAAAATATGAAAAATATGGTCTATTTATAGACTCAAAGAAGCAGCCATGAGGTTATCTCCTATGTGAGTTTGGTTGGCTTTGCAATGGCATCCTAATCCTAGTTGAAGTCAAATTACGAGAATTGAAAGAACATGTACATCTCCTAATGAAGCTAGGATGACATGTATGGCGGTGATAGTCTACTTGTGTGATTTGAAAAGGCAAAAGTTGATCAACTTAGTGGCTAAATTGGAAAATGAATGACAAATAATTGAAAGCCAAATATATTAATTTTTGTAGAATGTCATATAATGATCCCACCTGAAAAGAGGCAAAGCAACAATGCTTAGCAACATAAATCCTCCACAGTGAAATGATTATATTATATTATTTTTGTGATACTTCAAGACTAATCATGAAAGTTTAATAAGTTCATACTCTGATAAGTCTTGAAGTATGAGGCATTTCTATGCAACGAAATTTTATCAGATTTAAATTCGTACAAAATTCGAATTATATTGAATTCAAGATATGTTAATTTAAATAAATATTGTGAATTAATATAATTGAATTAATTAATGAAAAAAACACATAACTAGACACTTTTATAAAAAATATTACATATACATGGTCCGATTTAGTGAATAACAAATATGGCATATATAATATTTACTGCTATAGCCGTTTTGTATTAGCTAGATATAGATGTTAACAGAAACACTACTTCCTAATTTTTAGGTAACAGTTATTATTTTCCATACAAGTTTATTTTTTTAAAAAGGTTTTTATAATTTTTGTTTTCATGCCTAAAGAGTAGGGAATGATGAGTTGATACTAATTTCTAGGGATCTCTTTAATTTTTTTTAATTTTTTTTTATATCTGATTATTTGTGAAAAAAGTTCAATTATGCATCAGTGTGTATAATTTTTTTTTATATAAAACATACTTTATATATTTATGATATTATACCATAAATATATAAAATATACTTTGTATATTTATTTATACCTTGTATATTTATATATGTGCGTGTGTGGTATATATATGGTACAAACTTTTCTATATATAATTATATATAAATATTTTGTATATTTATGGTGTAAATATAATACTTTGTATATAAATATATCAATAATATTTATATTTATGGTGTAAATATAATACTTTGTATATAAATATATCAAATATTGTAGTATATAAAGGTAGCAGTCATAGTTTATGGTATAAATTTTTTATATTGGACATACTTTTTTTAATGAAAAATATTTATCATCTATAAATTTATATTTTTAATATATTTATGGTATAAAATATTTATATTATATAATAAACATACACGATATAATGTATATAATCAAATTTAAAATAAAAATCATTAGTGGTAAACTAATTCCTTAGCAGAGAAAATGATGATTATATTAATTAAAATCATTAGCAATAAAATAGTTTCTTAAATAAAGGAGAAAATAATAGAAATTTTAAGTGATAATTATATTAATTAGGATCATTAGCAATAAAATAATTCCTTAAATAAGGGAGAAAATAATGATTGAAAGAGAAAGAGATATGTATTAATTAGGATATAACATTGAATTAGGAATTATAATTATCTTTTCTGATTCTTTAAAATTGCTATATATTTTAAAAAAGAATTTCATATTTATAATATTGAAAAAGTACTATTATTTATGTAATTAAATCTTATGGAGTGTCTTTCCATGTAATTTTCTCTTAATTAATTAAGGGACAAGGACACAAATGGCCAGTCGGCTGAACAAATCCCAGCAAATAGTTAAGAGATTAAAAATCCCATATTTTAGCCAAAATCGCTAGCGTTGGAGTCGCTATACATATTCTATACAACATTGATACAATTTCTATACACATCCTATATACAAAAATTATACAGTTTCTATACACATCCTATATAGTTTCTATTGAAATTTTATACAAATACATATCATATACAACAATTATACAGTTTCTATATACATCTTATACAGTTTCTATAGAAATCTTATACATATACTTATTATATACAATAACTATACAATTTTAATACACATCCTATACAGTTTCGCTCAAATTTAAAAATGGTCATAACATGGAATTTAAATGGCCGAGTGGCCATATAATGACATTATTTTAAAATGGCCATTTTTGGTGAAAATAGTTTGGCCGACTGGTCATGTAGTGTCCTTTTTCCATGAATTAATAACCTATTTGGCCAAGCTTATTGTTTTATCAAAAGTGCTTATTTTTTCTCAAAAGTGTTTATTTTAAAAAATCAAGGTGTTTGGCCCAGCTTTTGGGAGAAAATAATTGCTTTCAGGGAGTAGCAGAAGCTGTTTTTCAGAAGCTAAGAAAAAGTAGCTTCTCCCCAAAAGCACTTTTGATAATAATACACTTAAAAGCACTTTTAAAAAGTCTGGCCAAACACTAATTGCTGCTCAAAAGTGCTTTTTTGAAAAGTACTTTTGAAATAAGCACTTTTCAAAATAAGTTGATTTTAGAAGCTTGACCAAACAGGTTTGTCACGACTCAACTATCGGGCTGTGCGGGCACCTACTCCAAGCACCTAGATAAGCGAACGCTTACCACCCGATTCAACACAGGGCTTTAGGCAAGCTAGCTAGTCAGTGAGCCAGAGAGGGTAGGAGTCAGGCAATTGCATAAATCAAAATAAAGTCATAAGTAACCTTCTCTTAATACATGAAAACGTTTACAAACCTTTACTTCAGAAAAATCCTTTACAAAGTTTAATATAGTAAAATCACTTCTAAAACTCAAAACAACCCTCCCTAGGACCTAGTCTAAGCAGGTACAAGAGCTACTACAGAAGAAGTACAAGTAAATAAAAGAAGACACAACTTTCACCATGATATCGAAGAGTTGAAGCTGCTGGAGATTACCACAGTTATGTATGTATGAAACATCACTGGCCCTGCAACTAGACTATACCCAAAAAGGTATAACAAGAGAAGAATCAGTATAAATACATGTACTGGTAGGCATCATCGATCTACCCGAATTCACTCCATACCATCATATAAGGAAATAAGAGAGATGATACAAATAGCTACAATACTACAGTCCTTCAACACCCACCTTTACCAAAACCCAACATCAACCCGACCATGAGCTTATACATCATGACATTTACACTTATGGACTTACTCGTTCCATTCCCAGGCTTCCTATCCCATTTATGCTGCCAACTCCACCACTCGGAGACTCTACACTCTGACACCTAAGACTTTCCAAGTCACCTTAATACGTAGACCGACTACTATGTCTAGATCCGGACTACCATTCCGTGACTCAAGTCAACCTCTATAACTCAACAGCCAGAAGTAAACCCAGTTAATCGCCAACTAGACCATATACATACGTAAATACTACTTACAATGCCTGAACATCCCCAAAGACCCCTATGACAATACCCAACAGACAACAACAACCAGTATTACAGTCTAGACTCTTAGTCTTACTCCTAACTTATCACTCATATGAAACAGGTTCAACAATCATTTAACAATGAGAAATAACACTTACCCTTTTTATATTAACCGGACCAAATAAGGATCCCTAAACCAACACCTAGTGTTAACATGCAGTACCCGGTCCACCCTAAGACCATCCCCACAATCAAGTAAAACAACCCGACCTCTCAAGGACCAACATACAATATTACAAATTCAATAATCAACCCGGTCCACTCATAGAACCTTCGACAAACTCAATCAATAATAAAATTAAATTCATACTAGGTGTGGTACCCGAGCCAACCAATATAGAACCTATACTAGGCGTGGTACTCTAGCCAACCAATATAGAACCTGTACTAGGCGTGGTACCCGAGCCAACTATTAGTATTCCGTACCAGGTGTGGTACCCGAGACAACCAAATATCACACAAAATCAACAGTCAATACTTTAAGAAACATAAAACACCCTTGTAAAACTAACAAGCAATAATCAAGTTCACTTCATATAATTGACACCCCAATTACTTGGACATTCATAATTCCTTTCCTAAGCATGAAAGCACATACAATACTAAGTTATTGTTACATATATATACATTGTATTTGTCAAGACATTAACCATCACCTATCCAACACCCGAGTCCACGACCCCAACATTTACTTCTTGTCCGGAGACTAAGTCCCGGCTCACCCCAAGACATGCAACTAGCAGACACATCAATTCCAAAATCCTTTTCTTAAGACAGATACAACATGGGGAATACATCCCCTAACATTAGTACTTCAATCATTCTTGTTTACTCTACTTCTTATACACTAAAATCATTCCCGAAACTCCTTTTAACTAGTCATTTAATTACCCATGACATCTTTCGGTTTCTCAAACCTTCCCAACCATCTAGTTTCTGGCATCCCACCCCACATAATGAACACAAACAACCTAGAAATGACAATATATCATCCCAACACTACCATTTCCCATTCCAAAAACCAGTCAAACACAACAATTCTCCAGACTTTGTACCCGAAGATCTAAACATGAATTCTCCTTTTTGTCTAAGCAATAATATGAAATGAAAACAGGTCTAAGTATACTCAATGAAAGGAAATCTAGCCTACCTGGATGCCAAACAACTACACCACACATTTATCTGGCTCCATGAAGGCGTTCCTTGATGGATAATGAGCCTGAAATCCATGGTTTTACATTTTTTTAGCCGAAATTCCTCCTCTCCATGGCTTCCAAGATTTAGAGCAGCATATGAGGGTCTTAGAGTAACCTTCGTGTGTTTTCCAACTGAGAAGGAGAAGTCTTTTATAAAAATTATAAAATTCTGGTTTCTAGTTTTTGCCACACCGCTATAGTGGATGGCTGACCGCTATAGTGGCGGCACTATAACAGAATAATTTATGCTATAGCAGAGTAACGTCAGCCTGGATGAATTTCAAAATTTAAAATTTCTGTTACGTCAATCCCACTTAAGTCAAAACGTATTTTAGTCATTCCCAAAGCTCGTGATACCGCGATTTCTAAAATAACAACGGATCAGGTCGTTACAAGGCTATAAGCCCAATAAGTATGGACTTAATTAAAGTCCAATCTTTATCGGGCTAGTCCATTGATTTGGGATATAAATGATGAGCCCACTTTGCTAAGCCCAAGATGTTATCTTATTCTAGAGGCCCAATTTAATGCCACGTGTCAAATGACGTAGCATGTCAAGTTAAGTAAAGGATCCAATATGATTACGCCATGTATCAAAATAATGCAGCATGCCTAGTGAAATCAAAACTCAATGAAAATAAGCCACGTGTACAAGGGACATATTCTGACCAATAAGATGTCACCATGTCACTCAAATTTGATTGGCCAAAACAAGTCTGTCTTTATTACAACTCCTCCATCATACAACTATAAAAGGGTTCTTCCATAATTTAGAAAGGACACCAGAATTCTAACAAGAAGCCAGAGAGAGCTCGTGGATCAAACGCCGCAGATTTCTCTATAAGATACAAGTTCAAGCATTTAAGCACCCAATGTAATTACCAGGTCTTTCGTTATGGGTAAACCAACCGTGCCGATTTTTAGAATTAGAAAACTCTGGGTTTGGGAGTTAAAAATTCTGGGCTAGGCTAGTCTCGGTCGGTTTTGGAGTGAGGTATGGTCTAGGAAAATCTAGGTAAGTATTGGGTAAAGTATCTTGATTTAAGCTAGTTTTCCATCTAGCTAAGACATAAAGGAGTACATGGGACTTTTTGGAATCGAATTTGGGTAAGTAGAACTCCCGAAATCGAGGTTGACGTGAAGGGGTTATTCTAGAACATCAGGAAAATAAGTGTGTTGTAAAATAGACAAGTTTGAGAGGATTTACGACTTTCTGTCCCATTTCAATCACCGTAGCGATTGACACACCACTGTAGTGACCTCCGCCGTAGCAAAGAAATCAGCGCTACAACGAAAGTCAATGTTGGTCAGCACCGGATGGTTCTGCTACGGTGGTACCGCTATAATGGAGCGTGGACCTCTATAGTAGGCTGTAATGACTGGGTCTATCATTACAGGTAGTCCAATCATGCCAAGTGTTAGAGTTAAAAACTCCGGGTTTGGGAGTTTGAAATTCTGGGCTAGGCTAGCCTCGGCCAGTTTTGGAGCAAGGTGGAGTTTAGGGAAATATGGGTATGGATTGGACTAGGTGACTTGGGTTAAGTTAGTTTTCCAGGTATCCAAGACATTGAGGAGGACGGGAGACTTTTCGAAATCAAATTTGGGTAAGTAGAACTCCCAGAATCGCATTTGACGTGAAAGGGTTGCTTCAGGTCATCGGGAGAAGCAAGTGTGTTGAGAAATGTCCAAAACTGGTAGATTTCTATACATTCTGTCCATGACGAGCGCGACCACACGCGATAGCGGCCACCACTATAGCGGTGGAAATTACCGCTATAGCGGCGATCAAAGGGCGGTCAACCTGCTTAAGACCACTATAGCGACAGCCAACCGCTATAGCAGAGCGGGGACCGCTATAGCAGGCCGACGGGGTTTTAATGCAGAAATATTCTCCAAAACATCAGTTTTCACAAGTTTATTTTGGGAGAAGGGCTAGGCAATTTCAGGTGTTTTTCCTTATTCTTTCGTCAAAAATCTTTCCTAAGGTAAGACTTTCGTTCCCCAAACTCTGTAATATGTTTCCTATGCGGTAGAATTGCTAGGAGGGAAATTGGGGAAGGGTTGGAATGACCTAAGGATGGTGGAATTTGGGAAAAGAAGGGAATTCCAAGCATGTATGTTCTTGGGTATTGTTAATAGTATGTTATTATGATCATAGGTTGTTAAATTCTCTGTTTTATCCGTAAAAATGATAGAACTAGGAGATTTAACAGTGGAAATCCCGGGAAAAGGGTGGGATGATCATGGGTGGCCTGGGGTTTGGGGATTTGGTATAGTTTGGGTAATGTGCAGGCCTTGTGTGTTAATTGTATGTACTGTGTGTTATTTTTAGACTAAGAATGAGAAAGCAATTCTGGTAAAAAGGACGCGAAACCATGGATCCAGGCCTACAGGACCGCCTGGAATGCCTCCACAGAGCCAAAAATGCACGGTTGCAGCTGATTGGTGCCCAGGTAGGCTAGGTTTTCATGAGTAGTTAGACCTGTTTACTTTCCATACTTGTTGTATAGTAGAAATGGAGAAACCATGTTTTAGGCCTCCGGGCACGGAGTCTGGCGAATTCGGGATTGGTTGTGTTGTTTCTTGGATGTACGGAATGGCTGGTCTTGTGAATGATATTATGTGTTCAACTTATTCATATTGTCATGATAAAATGATGGGTTGAGGGACTAGCATGTCAGGAAGGTTCGAGGAATCGGGGAAGTGCTTGGGAGCACGGGAAGCGGGAATATAAAGCTCCTAGGTGGGGTTTCAGGAATGTTTATTGCTTGAGGCTTATCGGCGGTCTGGCTAAGGTTAAAAAGGGAAGCGTGTCGCATGCTTGTGTGTTTATCTAAAAAGGGAAATCGCTAGTTACATGTTATAATAAAAAGGGTAAACCAGGGAATAGTCTTCGGACGGGATTTAACGGTTCACCAATTACCTGGAAATGGGGTAGGTGATGTCTTATGATTTTCTGTGAATGTGTATATTCATGTACTCATGTCTAAGTGATTGTATGCATTACATTGCTTAGGAAAATTGTGTGGAATGTTTAGGTTCCTGTTTATAGTCTGTGATTGAACGATTTTACTTGTTGGTTTTACAAGTTATGTGTGTTCATATATTGACTGTAGTTTGTTGACATTCGATTAGCTCGGGTACCACGCTTGGTACGAGTATAACATATGGTTGGCACGGCTACCACGCCTATCATGCCTGGTACGGGTATAACACACGGTTGGCATGGGTACCACGCCTGGTACGGGTATAACACATGGTTGGCATGGGTACCACACCTGGTATGGGTATAACATTCGGTTGGCATGGGTACCACGCCTGGTACGGGTTTACTTTATTGCATCTTGCATTATTTCATTGACTATTATATTGCATTGGTTGTTATTGGTTCCGTGAGTGGACCGGTTTATTTTACTGAATGTGATACTTGTTATTGGTTCTGTGAGTGGACCGGTCTATTTTTATTGAATCATGATGTCCAATGGTGGTCCTTGAGTGACTGATAATTCTGTTATATCATGTTATGAGTTTGTTCTTGGTGTAGGCCGGGTTGTTATATCATGTTATTTGTTCGATCTTGGTGTAGGTCGAGTTGTTATATCATGTTATTAGTTTGGTCTTTGTGTAGGTCGGGTTGTTGTATCATGCTATTAGTTGGTCTTGGTGTAGGCCGGGTTGTTGCATCATGTTATTAGTTGGTCTTGGTGTAGGCCGAGTTGTTGCATCATGTTATGAGTTGGTCTTGGTGTAGATCGGGTTGTCATGTTTAACACCTAGATGTATTAGGGGGATCCGGGTGGGTCCGGACTATGTAAAAGAGGTTATGAGTTCATATTTATTGTCATTAAGTGTACTAATGATGGTCAAGGATTAATTGCGTTAATAGGCATAAGGATGGCTCTTGGGGTAGACCAGGTAGCCTGTTGAACACTTAGGTGTGGTTAGAGGATCCTTGGAGGGTCCGGGTTTTGGAATGAGAAAGGGATTTAGATATAACTCTGTTATTGTCATTGAAGGTGTCAATGGTTGCTAGGTGAGTTGCATTTGATTGGTAAATATAGAGGAAGACGGAGAGTCTGGGCGTGGTTATTGGTTAATATAACCAGGTGGTAAAACTGTCTTAGAGGTCCGGGAAAGTGATAGAAAATGGTAGGTAATACTTGGGTATAATAGCAGTTTTGGTTGGGCAGCTAGCAGGTTCAAGTCTGAATATTTAGTCAAGGTAGTTGACTAGGGTAAAGGTTAAATGTGACTTGGGAAGTCTACGTGTCAAGGTGACTTGGGAAGTCCTAGATGTCAGGGTCAAGGTTAAAGGTGAAGGAGGGAGCTATAATGTTTATTTCATGTGTTTCCCTGTTTTTCTTATTTGATAGTAGGAATGGATTCGGGTCGACCGATGATGCCTACCAGTATGTGTGTTTGTACTGACTCTACTCTTGCTATACCTTTTTGGTATAGTCTGGTTGAACGTTGGTGATGTTTTATAGGTTCACGGCGATGAGGGTCTCCAGCAACTTCTGTCTTCGATTCCATTGCGGAAGTTGGGTCTTTTATCTCTTTGTGTCACCTTGTAGAAGCTCTTGTACCTGTTTAGACTAGATCCTAGGGAGGGATTTAAATATTGTAAAGGTTTTTCCGCAATTTCTTATGTAGCCTATATCTGAACAGGATTTATAAAGGTGGCTTAATTTAAAGGTTTACTTTAATTTTGCATATTACCTGTTGGACGGGTGGTAAGGGTTAGTCTATCTAGGTGATTAGAGTAGGCGCCCGTACGACCCGGTAGGTTGGGTTGTGACAAATTATATCAGAGCATAGGTTACCGGTCTCCCAGTACAAGAGCAAAATGTTGAATAGAGTCTCGCAGATTGGTGTGTAGACGTCCACATCTAATCCTAGGGAACCTAAAAAGCATTCTAGGAAACACTTCTCTTCTTTCATTCCTTTTCGTGCAATTTTGTTACTTGCTTGTATGGGTTGAGTCCAATTGGTATCTCTCGATTCCAATTAGTATATCAATAAGGTGAAAGATGTCATTGGACTCTGGGTACGACAAACAAGCAAGGGAAATTAGAACCGGGAAGGTTCCAATTGGTATCTGGCCTGGGAGGCTATGTAAAGGATGGATGAATCGGCTAACGGTCATCCATGAAGAGAATGAAAGGTGATGAAACTGGTTTGATTAAGTGTTAGAGCTTGAAACTCGTGATTGTATGCATTGTATTATTTGAATGACCGTGATTGTGTGGTGTCTAGTTACTTGAGTTACTTTGAAATTTGTGGTTGGCAAGGAGTCTTAACTTGGTTATGTGTTAATAATTGAAGGAGTTCTTGTTTTGTAATTCAAGTGGAAAACAGTATGCTAAATGCGGGGCAGGGTCTTATCATTGGTAAAAATGATAAGGGAAAATGATATATATACTTGTGGGAACTCAGGTTTCAAGTGGTTGGTATGTGAATAAGTACCAGGGACAAGGGCTATTATTGCTTAATAGCGGGAGTTATGGTAAGACATGGATGATCGGCTAATAGTCATCCATGGGACGAATAAAGAGTAAATTAGGTGACTTGATTTCGTTGTAGTCTGAAACCAAATTGTTTGTGTGTTACAGTGCTTGTATGATTTCTTGATTGGTATGTGATTGGTTGCCTTACTGTGAAATTGTGGGTCTAAAGGTCATCATCAATTGAATTGGTATAATTTGGTTGGTGATAAAATACTATGTGTGCAGAGTAAAATTTAATATTACTTTCGAGAAAGAACTCATCATTGGTTAAGATGGTGAGGGAAAAAATATTTACGACTGTAGGGAAGCTCCAGTTTCAGGACAGTCGGGACTTGGTTGGGAACCAAGGGGGAAAAGGGGCTATCATTGCTTGATAGCGGGGATTTTGGTAAGGAAATTTTCTTTTGTGATAACTCCTGATCGTGACTTCAGTAAATTTATTTTGACTTAAAGGTTTGTGATTTGCTTTAGTGATAAATTGTGGTAGGCTCCAATTGGAATGGTTTGCATTTACATTCGGGTATAAACTTATCATTGGTATAGATGGTAAGAGAAAGGGATTGGGAACTGTGATTGTAGGGAAGCTTCAGTTTCAGGATAGTCGGGACTTGGTTGGGAACCATGGGAACAAAGGAGTCATTAGTGTGCAATGGCAGGAAGATATTGTTGGGAACTATTGTCTAGTGTTAACTCTTTGTGATTGATAATATTTTATGCTGAATTGTGATGCGTTTGATGCCAGGAATGGTCCTAAGGGTGGTTTAAGACCATGGCGGGACTTTCAGATTCTAGGGAGGGATTTTCCGCAAGATAATTATAATAGTTTGGTTGATTTAATATTTATGCTAGTTTATTTTATCTTGACTGGTTTTGAGCTATTAGAACGGTTAAGTTCGGGGTCGTTGATGGTACACTCACCTGGGGGTTGGGTGGGTTCCACTCACGGTGGTCTGGGTTATGACAAAGATGGTATCAGATCCCTAGGTTCATTGATCTCGTGTCACGACTCAGATCGCCGTGAGTGGCACCCACCCGACCCCCGGATGAGCGAACCAATAGAGTCCAACTCTTAGCATAGCCTAACAGCTTAAAACCAGTGTGTAGAAATGTAAACTAGCAATCAATCATACTAAAATCAACTCTATAAAATAAATATAACCTGCGGAAATCCCTCCCTAGAATCTGAAAGTCATCGTACCAAAAACATCTACTAAAACTAGAGTATGGGGATGCAACCCCAAACATAGAAATAGTCTAAGACCGAAACAAATGGGCTACAAATCAACTAGATAGACACCAAGGCAGCTTGGTCGAATAACTCACCCTTGATATCTCAGAATGTCAGGCCTACAAGTGAGGTCGTGCGTCAACCGCCGAAAGATTTCCTGTACTCACAAAAAGACAAGCAAGTGCAGTATCATTACACAACCAACGTGTACTGGTAGGATCATCAGCCAGTTTCAAATAGACAGTGTATGAGTAGTATAGAAATCAAGTAAGAGTACAAAAACACATAGGCAAGTCAACATGTATTCCTAGACTACAAGTCTCTCCCTAACTTGTCCCCACATGTAAACTACTTCCCAACTATGATCAACAAATCCACAACAACAACAAGTATACCATGTCACATATCTCAGACCCACCCTGCATCCCCTCTAGGCAACACCTAAGTGTCAGACATACAACTTGGTCTACAACAAGACCAAACTCATAAAACAAGTAACAACCCGGCCTCTCAAGGACCAAAACGCATAACCATAAATCATAACATAACCCAGCCCACTCAGGGAACCATTAAATAGAGATACAACAACACGATAAAGTAAACCTGTACCAAGCGTGGTACCCGAGCCAACCATTAGTATTATCTCGTACCAGGCGTGGTACCCGAACCAACCATTAGTATTATTCTGTACCAGGCGTGGTACCCAAGCCAACCATTAGTATTATCCCGTACTTGATGTGGTACCCGAGCCAACAGAATATCACATAAATACACTGTCACAAACAATGAACAAACAACACTTGTAAACCAACAAGTAATAACGCCTAGTTCATTTCACCAGGTTGAAAACAGGACTTTTGGACATTCCTAAATTATTCCCTAAGCAATGAAAACCATACAAATACTTAGACCCAAGTACACAAACATACAATGCATACAAGAATCAATAACCATCACCTACCTCGAATAAGCAAGCTCTACAGTGTCGGAGCTTTTCCCCTTTCAGGATCCCTTGCTTGTTCTTGGTCTAGAAACAAATACACAGTAACAAAAAATCAATCCTCATGGCCGACAAATTACCCGGATTATGAAAAATACCAAACCCCAAGCCAAGCATGATCATTCCACCCATTCCCAGGCTTTTCCACCATTAATTCACCTAAATTCATCATTTTTATGGATTCCCCTAGGGAATTATGACTAAATGATCATCACCCATTATCAAGAATCAAGACCCAAGAACTCTAGAACCCTAGAATTCCCTTTTTTTCTCGGATTTTACCATTCCTAGGTCATACCAAACCTTTCCCCAAGTCCACCTCTAGCAATTCTATAGTGTAGGAAAGATATCATGAAGTTTGGGAAGTAGAATCCTTACCTTTAGGATAAAAAAGGTGGAAAACTGGTAGAAATTGCCCAAAGTCACCCCCTTCTTCTCCTAAAACGAGTGCATAAAAACTGAACTATTTTGGGGAAGTTTCTGCATCAAATCCCATCATGATCCCCTATAGCGGTCCGCTCCACTATAGCGATACTGCCATAGCAGAGTCGTCCGCTATAGCGGAGGCTGACCGACGTTGACCTCCGTTGTAGCGGTAATTTCTCCACTACGGTGGAGGTCTCTATAGCGGAGTGTCAACTGCCGTAGTGGTTGATACGGGAAAGAAAGTCATAAAATCTCCAAAACTAGTCCATTTTACAACACACTTATTTTTCTGATGTCCCGAAACAACCCCTTCACGTCAACCTCGATTATGAGAGTTCTACTTACCCGAATTTAATTTCGAAAAGTCCCCCGGACTCCTTTATGTGTTAGCTACAAGGAAAACTAGCTTGAATCAAGACATCAAATGCAATCCTTACCCAGATTTCCCTAGACTATACCTCGCTCCGAATTCGGCCGAGACTAGCCTAACCTAGAATTTCAAACTCCCAAGCCCGAAGTTTTCTAACTCTAAAAATTGGCACGAAAGGTTTTTCTGTAATGACGAAATTGGTCATTACAAAATATACCAATTTACCCATCGTTCATCCCCGAATGATCAAACCCGAAAATATGGAAAGTAAAGAGCAAAAAGAGTAGTACTTGTATCCTCAAACAAATGAGGGTACTTGTCCCGCATGCCCCTCTTGGTTTCCCAAGTGGCTTCCTCAACCGGACGATGCTTCCATTAAACCTTTACCATACTAATCACCTTTGTCCTTATTTTCCGGACATCCCGATCAAGAATCAAAATTGGCTCCTCTTCATAGCGAAGATCCTTATCAAGTAACACCTCATCCCACTTGATGATGTAGTCCCCATCCCCATGATATCACTTTAGCATGGATATGTGAAACACCGAATGGACACCTGACAGACTAGGTGGCAGTGCCAATATGTAAGCGACGGGCCCTACGATCTCAAGGACCTCAAATGGTCCGATGAACCAAGGGCTGAGCTTGCCTCTCTTACCGAAACGCATAACACCCTTCATTGGTGACACTTTCAACAATACCTGCTCACCAATATGAAATTCCATGTCCCTTACCTTGCAATCGCATATTCCTTCTGCCTGCTTTGGGCAGCTATAAACTTGTTCTGAATGCCTCTTACCTTTTTTTGCACTTCCCTTATCAAGTTTACGCCCAAAGGCTTTACATTGCTTTCCTCAAACCACCCAATCGGTGACCTACAACTCCTCCCATACAGAGCCTCAAATGGTGCCATGTCGATACTAGAGTGATAGCTATTATTGTATGAAAACTCATACAACGGTAGAAACTGGTCCCAGTGACCCTTGAAGTCAAGCACACAGGCTCTCATCATGTCCTCCTATACCTAAATCATCCTCTCTGACTGACCATCAGTCTAAGGATGGAAGGTTGTACTAAAGGTAAGTTGAGTGCCCAACTCCTCATGCAACCACTACTAAAAATAGCTCAAAAAGGGACGGATAGAAAAGCGACGGACAGAGTCGCTCCTGAAAAGCGACGTTGTCCGTCGCTTTTCTTATTTTTTTTAATTTATAATTATTTTTTTACAAAAGCGACGGACAACGTCTCTTTGCCCGTCACTTTTTTTGGTGGATTTTTGCGCCAAAAATATTTACCATTAATTATTTTTTATTTTTTATTATAAGCGACGGACAGCGTCACAATTATTAAAAAAATTAAAAAATAATTTTAAAGAAAGCGACGCTGTCCGTCGCTTTCTTTAAAATTTAATTTATATTTAAAAAAATAGAAAAGCGACGGACAACGTTGCTTTTGTCCGTTGCTTTTCGGTCAATACGTGGTCAACTCATTTAAAAATGCGATGGACAAAAGCGACATTGTCCGTCGCTTTTTAAAATATAAAGTGACCCAGATTGGGTCACTCCTCTATTTTCCTCTTCTTTCTTCTCTCTTGTCCACACCTCCACACCTGTCGCTACTGCCGTTGCAGCAGCCGCTGCCACCGCCTCCACGCTGCCTCCTTCCTCCTCCATCATTAATTTTTGAGTTAGGCTTATTTAAAATTTAAGGTTAGATTTTTTACTTTTTTTTCAATTACATTACATTTATTTTAGGTTTATGGTAGATTAAGAATATTGTTAGTTGTTATGTAGATTAGAACTTGAATTAGTAGTATTTAAAATTTTAAGTTAGTTTTTTTTTGATATTTTTTGTTATTATTAGCAAGTTTGTTAGTTTCGAATCTTTAAATTAGTTTTTGTCATTTATTTTAAGTTAGTATTAAATTATGAATATTGCTAGTTGTGAATCTTGAATAATGGTTATGAACATTCTATAAGTCATATAATTGAATTTGTGAACTTGAACTTGAAATTGAGAAGTTTAAAATTGAATTTGATTTTAGAATTTGTGAGTATAGTAAATATCTTAGACTCTTGATTTTAAGTATGAATTAGGTTCTTGAATTAAGTTCTTGAATTAGTTTTCAACTTTAGGTTGTTGAATTAGGTTCTTGAATTTGATAGTGAAGTTAGAAATTTTGAACTAATTTATATTGTTGGATTATAATCTTGAATTAGTTTTCAATTTTAGGTTGTTGAATTAGGATCTTGAATTTGATAGTGAAGTTAAAATTTTTGTATTAGTTTATATTGTTGGGTTATAATCTTGTATTAGTTTTCAACTTTAGGTTGTTGAATTAGGTTCTCGAATTTGATAGTGAAGTTAGAAATTTTAAATTAGTTTATATTGTTGAGTTATAATTTTGAATTAGTTTCCAACTTTAGGTTGTTGAATTAGATTTTTGAATTTGATAGTGAAGACATAAATTTTGAATTAGTTTATATTGTTGAGTTATAATCTTGAATTAGTTTTCAACTTTAGGTTGTAGAATTAGGTTCTTGAATTTGATTGTGAAGTTGAAAATTTTGAATTAGTTTATATTGTTGAGTTATAATCGTGACTTAGTTTTCAACTTTAGGTTGTTGAATTAGGTTCTTGAATTTGATAGTGAAGTTGGAAATTCTGAATTAGTTTATATTGTTGGGTTATAATCTTGAATTAGTTTTCAACTTAGGTTGTTGAATTAGATTCTTGAATTTGATTGTGAAGTTGGAAATTTTGAATTAGTTTATATTGTTGGGTTATAATCTTGAATTAGTTTTCAACTTTAGGTTGTTGAATTAGGTTCTTGAATTTGATAGTGAAGTTGGAAATATTGAATTAGTTTTATATTGTTGGGTTATAATCTTGAATTAGTTTTCAACTTTAGGTTGTTGAATTAGGTTCTTGAATTTGATAGTGAAGTTGGAAATTTTGTATTAGTTTATATTGTTGGGTTATAATTTTGAATTAGTTTTCAACTTTAGGTTGTTGAATTAGGTTCTTAAATTTGATAGTGAAGTTGAAAATTTTGAATTAGTTTATATTGTTGAGTTATAATCTTGAATTAGTTTTCAACTTTAGGTTCTTGAATTTGATAGTGAAGTTGAATTTTTTTAATTAGTTTATATTGTTGGGTTATAATCTTGAATTAGTTTTCAACTTAGATTGTTGAATTAGGTTCTTGAATTTGATAGTGAAGTTGAAAATTTTGAATTTGTTTATATTGTTGAGTTATAAATATAATCTTGAATTAGTTTTCAACTTTAGGTTGTTTAATTAGGTTCTTGAATTTGATAGTGAAAGTTAGAAATTAATTTGTATTAGTTTATATTGTTGGGTTATAATCTTGAATTAGTTTTCAACTTTAGGTTGTTGAATTAGGTTCTTAAATTTGATAGTGAAGTTGAAAATTTTGAATTAGTTTATATTGTTGAGTTATAATCTTGAATTAGTTTTCAACTTTAGGTTCTTGAATTTGATAGTGAATTTGGAAATTTTGAATTAATTTATATTGTTGGGTTGTAATCTTGAATTAGTTTTCAACTTTAGGTTGTTGAATTAGGTTCTTGAATTTAATAGTGAATTTGGAAATTTTGAATTATTTTATATTATTGGGTTATAATCTTGAATTAGTTTTCAACTTTAGGTTGTTGAATTAGGTTCTTGAATTTGATAGTGAAGTTGAAAATATTGAATTTGTTTATATTGTTGGGGTTATAATCTTAAATTAGTTTTCAACTTTAGGTTGTTGAATTAGTTTCTTGAATTTGATAGTGAAGTTGGAAATTTTGAATTAGTTTATATTGTTGAGTTATAATCTTGAATTAGTTTTCAACTTTAGGTTGTTGAATTAGGTTCTTGAATTTGATAGTGAAGTTGAAAATTTTGAATTAGCTTATATTGTTGAGTTATAAATATAATCTTTAATTAGTTTTCAACTTTAAGTTGTTGAATTAGGTTCTTGAATTTGATAGTGAAGTTGAAAATTTTGAATTAATTTATATTGTTGAGTTATAAATATAATGTTGAATTAGTTTTCAACTTTAGGTTGTTGAATTAGGTTCTTGAATTTGATAGTAAAAATTGGAAATTAATTTGTATTAGTTTATATTATTGGGTTATAATCTTGAATTAGTTTTCAACTTTAGGTTGTTGAATTAGGTTCTTGAATTTGATAGTGAAGTTGGAAATATTGAATTAGTTTTATATTGTTGGGTTATAATCGTGAATTAGTTTTCAACTTTAGGTTGTTGAATTAGGTTTTTGAATTTGATAGTGAAGCTGGAAATTTTGTATTAGTTTATATTGTTGGGTTATAATCTTGAATTAGTTTTCAACTTTAGGTTGTTGAATTTGGTTCTTGAATTTGATAGTGAAGTTGAAATTTTAAATTAGTTTATATTGTTGAGTTATAATCTTGAATTAGTTTTCAACTTTAGGTTGTTGAATTAGGTTCTTGAATTTGATAGTGAAGTTGGATATTCTGAATTAGTTTATATTGTTGAGTTATAAATATAATCTTGAATTAGTTTTCAACTTTAGGTTGTTGAATTAGGTTCTTGAATTTGATAGTGAAATTGGAAATTTTGAATTAGTTTATATTGTTGAGTTATAAATATAATCTTGAATTAGTTTTCAACTTTAGGTTGTTGAATTAGGTTCTTAAATTTGATAGTGAAGTTGAAAATTTTGAATTAGTTTATATTTTTGAGTTATAATCTTGAATTAGTTTTAAACTTTAGGTTCTTGAATTTGATAGTGAAGTTGAATTTTTTTAATTAGTTTATATTGTTGGGTTATAATCTTGAATTAGTTTTCAACTTAGGTTGTTGAATTAGGTTCTTGAATTTGATAGTGAAGTTGGAAATTTTGAATTTGTTTATATTGTTGGGTTATAATCTTGAATTAGTTTTCAACTTTAGGTTGTTGAATTAGGTTCTTGAATTTGATAGTGAAGTTGAAAATATTGAATTAGTTTATATTGTTGGGGTTATAATCTTGAATTAGTTTTCAACTTTAGGTTGTTGAATTAGGTTCTTGAATTTGATAGTGAAGTTGGAAATTTTGAATTAGTTTATATTGTTGAGTTATAATCTTGAATTAGTTTTCAAATTTAGGTTGTTGAATTAGGTTCTTGAATTTGATAGTGAAGTTGAAAATTTTGAATTAGCTTATATTGTTGAGTTATAAATATAATCTTGAATTAGTTTTCAACTTTAAGTTGTTGAATTAGGTTCTTGAATTTTATGGTGAAGTTGAAAATTTTGAATTAGTTTATATTGTTGAGTTATAAATATAATGTTGAATTAGTTTTCAACTTTAGGTTGTTGAATTATGTTCTTGAATTTGATAGTAAAAATTGGAAATTAATTTGTATTAGTTTATATTGTTGGGTTATAATCTTGAATTAGTTTTCAACTTTAGGTTGTTGAATTAGGTTTTTGAATTTGATAGTGAAGTTTAAAATTTTGAATTAGTTTATATTGTTGAGTTATAATCTTGAATTAGTTTTCAACTTTAGGTCGCACAACTTATGCCTTGCCAGATTCTGAGAGACAATGAAAGGAGAAAGATAAAGATATGTGCAAGACCGTCGAGCCTCTCAAAGAACTGCTTAGATTGACTTTCTTTTAGTTTGCATTAGCTTTTTGGCACTTTATTTATAATTTTGTACTTCTTTTATGTTTTGAAACACTTTGTAGGTCCTTTGGGTGGATCTTTTATGTATTTAATAAATGTTTTACTTTATATTTAGTTTCTTGTTGATGTTGTAGTTGCTTTATGAATGTTGTGGCACCAATTAGTGCTGATTTGGACTATATTTGAATTAGTTTTGTAAATGGCAGGTGGTGCATATTGAAAATACAGATTTTTGCAGCTGAAAAAAATACAGAAAAGCGACGGACAAGGTCTCTTTTGTCCGTCACTTTTCTAGAATTTTTTAAAAAAATTTCTTGAAAAAGCGACGCTGTTTGTCGCTTTTCTGGATTTATTTTTAAAAAATACCCAGGAAAAGCGACGCTATCCGTCGCTTTGTTCTTCAAGTTCAAGAACAAAGCAACGGACAACGTCGCTTTTTTGGAAAAAAATAAAAATAAAAAATCCATCGCTTTTATGTTTGCGTCACTGACCGTCTCTTTTAAAGCGACGTTGTCCGTCACTTTTGAAAAAGCGACAGACCATTTTCCCACGAGAGTGATGCCGTTGCTTTTCCGTCGCTATTGGCCAAAAGAGCGACGGCCAGCATCGCCTTTGGCCGTCTCTTTTTAGCCTTTTTTTAGTAGTGAACTTGCCCCAAAACTTGGAGATAAACTGCGTACCCCTGTCTGAAATAATGGACATGGTACCCCATGTAATCTCATAATTTCCTTCACGTAGATCTTAGCCAATTGCTGCGAATTGTAATCCACCCTCTTTGGAATGAAGCGAGCTGACTTGGTCAGCCTGTCAACAATGAACCAAATATAGTCATACTTCCCCAAAGTCTTGGGGAGTCCGACCATAAAATCCATGGCTATTCTCTCCCACTTTCACTCTGGTATGGGCATCCGCTGAAGTAGTCCTGCAGGTCTTTGGTGCGCATACTTTACCTGCTGGAAATTCTGACACTTGGAAACAAAATTAACTATGTCCCTTTTTATCCCAGGCCACCAATAAAGTTGCCTTAAATTTCTGTACATCTTGGTTACACCTGGATGAATTGAATACTGCAAACCATGAGCCTCTACCAACACCTTCTGAATCATGTCATCAACCCGAGGAACACAAATCCTTCCTCTAAAATTTAACACACCACCAGAATCCAATGAGGCATCCCCGGACTCTCCGGATATTGCCTTGCTCTGAAGCCTGCTCAACTGCAAATCCTGAAACTGTTTGGCTTTTATCTCCTCTATGAATGTGGATTTGATCTCAATACTGGCCAAAATCCCACCTTGTTCTAAAATACCCAAGTGCATGAACTTGGACTCCAATCCCTGAATTTCCCTTGCTAGTGGTTGTTTGGACACCCCCAAACAAGCCAAACTGCCTATGCTAACTGTTTTTTCGGCTCAATGCGTCTGCCACCACATTAGCCTTACCCGGATGGTACTAAATAGTCACATCATAGTCCTTCAACAACCCCATCCACCTTATCTGCCTCAGATTCAAGTCCTTCTGAGTGAAAACATGCTGCAGGCTGTGATGACCAGTGAACACCTCACACTTGACACCATAAAGATAGTGTCTCCACATATTGAGTGCAAAGACCACCGCTGCCAACTCTAAATCATGAGTCGGATAGTTTCTCTCATTCACCTTCAACTGCCTAGAAGCATAGGCTATCACATCCCTATCCTACATCAACACAACACCCAAACCAGAATGTGAAGCATTATAATAAAACAATAAAGTCTTTACCTTCAACCGACAAGGACAAAATAGAAGCTGTGGTCAGAAGTGTATTGAGCCTTTGGAAGCTCTCCTCACACTTGTCAGACCACACAAACGATACCTCTTTCTGTGTCAGCCTTGTCAAGTGAGTCGCAATGGATGCAAAATCCTTAACAAACCTCCGATAATAACCTGCGAGCCCAACAAAACTCCTCACCTCAATCACAGAGGTAGGACGTGCCCAACTCTTCACTGCCTATATCTTTTGGGGATCTACCATCACCCACTATTCTGACACAACATGCCCCAAGAACGCAACTGAAGTCAACCAAAATTCACACTTGAAGAACTTCGCATAGAGCTTTTGACGTCTCAAAATGTCTAACACTATACGAAGATATTTAGCATGCTCCTCCCTACTCTTGGAGTAGATCAAAATGTCATCAACGAAAATGATGACGAATGAATCCAAGTAAGATTTAAACACCCCATTCATCAGACTCATGAATGCCGTCAGCATATTGGTCAAACCAAATGACATCACTAAGAACTCGTAATGCCTATACCGAGTTTGAAATGCAGTCATTGGAACATCCTCGGGCTTAATTTTCAACTGGTGATACCCTGATCTCAAGTAAATTTTTGAAAACACCGACGCGGCCTATAACTAGTCAAACAGATCATCAATACGGGGTAGAGGATACTTATTCTGGATGGTAACCTTGTTCAACTGCATGTAATCTATGCACATCTGCATACTACCATCCTTCTTCTTTACAAACAATACCAGAGCACCCCAAGGTGAAGCACTGGGATAGATAAATCCCTTATCTAGGAGTTCCTGAAGCTGAGTCTTAAGTTCCCTCAACTCTGCCAGAGCCATAAGATATGGAGGAATGGAAATGGGATGAGTGCTCGGCTCCAAGTCAATAACAAAGTCAATATCCCTGTCTGGAGGCATACCAGGCAAATCCGTTGGAAACACCTCACGAAACTTTGAAACAACTGGAACTGACTCAATAGATGGGGACTCCACACTATCATCCCGGAGATGAGCCAGAAAGGCTAAACACCCTCTCCCCACTAGCTTCCTAGCCCGAACGAATAATATAATTTTGGTCGGCTTAGACCTGTACACACCTTCCCACTCTAGCCTATCCTTAACCGGAATCTCTAGAGCCATAGTATTGGTGTTACAGTTCAACACAACATGATACGGGGATAACCAGGTCATGCCCAAAATAACATCAAAGTTAACCATATCCAGAATTACTAAGTCTACCTAAGTTTGCAACCCCGCAAATACAACTGAGCAATTATGATAAACATAAGTCACAATCACCGACTCTCCAACCGGGGTATAAACATGGATAGGGGAATCAAGGATATCATATATCAAGTCCAGATGCAATGCAAAACTATAGACACATAAGAATATGTAGAACCTGGGTCAAATAATACCAAAGCCATTTTATCACAGACAAGAATGGTACTTGTGATCACCACATCAGATGCCTCGGCCTTTGTCCTTCTTGGAAATACGTAATAGTAAGCTTGGTCATCAATCGGGGCAACTTCCCTGGCCAGCTGCACCGCATCCCTACCCACGCTGCCGTTCCCTCTGTCTCCCTGACCTCCCTAAAGTTACCTTGCCCACCCTGTGGACGACCTCTACCTGCCGGGACCACAACCTTAGGCTGCTGCTGAACCTGATTACCGGTCTGCCTATGAGGGAACTCCCTCTTAAAGTGGCCCAGATCACGATAATGGAAATAACCACGATCAAGTACAGGTCTGCTAGTAGATGAATAAGAAGCTCCCTGGCCCGTAGGAGCTGAGAACTGCTGATTAGCTCCCGGAAGACCATATGTAGCAGCTGGCAGAGCTGACTGAATAGGATGGGCTGAGTATACCTGCTGATTCTGACCCCTGGAGTACGAACCACCGTAATTTCCTTCATTCTGGGGCTTCTTGGCTAACACCTTAGCCTGCCCCGCCTGCCTGACTCCCTCAAGTTTCTTTACATAATCTGCCACTTCATTGAATCCTTTCCCCAAAGAAGTCATGTGCACAAACAATACCTGAAGATAAGTATTCAAACCCTTGACAAACAATCAAACCCGCTCTTCCTCGGAACCCAACAATTGTGTAGCAAAATGAGACAAGGCATGAAATTTTACCTCATAAGCAGAGACTAACATGCTACCCTGCTCCAAATTCAAGAATTCATCATTTTTCCAGTCCCTCAAAGTACGGGGCACGTACTTCTCTAAGAAAAGAGCATGAAACTACTCCCAAGTCAGTGGGGGTAAAACAGACGATCGACACTCCACATGAGATCTCCACCACTGCTTGGCATCACCCTGTAGCTGAAATATGATGAACTCAACCCCATACTATTGAATAATGCTATAACGACCGGGTTCGTCATTACGGGTAGTTTAATTGGCAAGTTTTAGAGTTAGAAAACTCCGGGTTTGGGAGTTTGAAATTCTGGGCTAGGCTAGCCTCGACCGTTTTTGGAGTGAGGTAGAGTCTAGGAAAATCTGGGTAAAAATGGGTTTAGGTGTCTTGGATTGAGCTAGTTTTCCATGTAGCAAGACATAAAGGAGTCCGGGGGACTTTTCGAAATCGAATTTGGGTAAGTAGAACTCCCAAAATAGCGTTTGATGTGAAAAGGTCATTTCGGGACATCGGGGGAACCAAGTGTGTTGTGAAATGGCCAAAACTGGAAAATTTATGGACTTTTTGCCCATGACGAGCGCTGTCACGCGCAATAAAGGCTACTGCTATAGCGGTAGAAATTACCGCTATAGCAGCGGTCAAGGGGTGGTCAACTCACTTAAGATCGCTACAGCGGAGCAGGGACCTCTACAGAGGGCCGTCGAGTTTTTAATGCAGAAACAACTCTCAAAACATCAGAATTTCACAAGTTTGTTTTGGGAGAAGGGCTGGGCAAATTCAAGCGATTTTTTTCATTCCTCCACCAAAAATCATTCCTAAGGTAAGGTTTTCGTTCTCCACACTTTGTACTACATTTTCTATGCGGTAGAATTGCTAGGAGGGAAATTGGGGAAGGTTGGAATGACCTAGGGATGATGAAATTCGGGGAAGAAGGGGATTCCAAACATGTATGTTCTTGGGTGTTGATTTAGGTACGTTAAAATGATCATAGACTATTTAATTTCCTATTTTGTCCATAAAAAATGATAAGACTATGAGAATTAACGGTGGAAAAGCCCGAAAAAAGGGTGGGATGATCATGGGTGGCCTGGGGTTTGGGGATTTGGTATAATCCGAGTAATGTACAGGCCTGTATGTTAATTGTATGCATTATGTGTTATTTTTAGACCAAGAACGTGAGAGAAATCCGGAACACGAGAAAGCTCGGGTTGAATAGATCTTGGAACATTCGAGGTAGGTGATGGTTTTTGTATTTCTGCGAATATGTATATTTATTGTACTCATAGTCTAAGTAATTATGTGCATTACATTGCTTAGGGGATTTGTGTGGAATGTCTAAGTTTGGTTTACAGTCTATGTTTGAATGGTTTTTACTTGTTGGCTTTACAAGGGGTGTGCATTCATTCTATTGACTGTTGTTGTTGACATTCGATTGGCTTGGGTACCACGCCTGGTACCGGTAAAACACATGGTTTGCATGGGTACCATGCCTGGTACAGATATAACATTCGATTGGCACGGGTACCATGCCTGGTACGGGTCTACTTTATTGCATCTTGCACTATTTCATTGATTATTGTATTACATTGGTTGATATTGGTTCCGTGAGAGGCTCGGGTTGTTTTATTAAATGTGATACTTGATATTGGTTCCGTGAGTGGACCGGGTTGTTATCGAAAAGTGTTATGGATTGGTGGTCCTTGAGTGGCCGGGAACTGTTATATGACTGTTGAATTGGTCTTGGTTTAGGTCGGGTAATCACTTCTTGTGGTAGTTATCTAGAGGGGATTCCAGGGTGGGTCTGGGCTAGACGATAATGTGTTTTTATGGTTATTCTTGTTGGTGGAATAGAACTGTAAGAGATGGATTTATGCGGTAACAAGCTAGGTAAAGACCTGTAGTCTAGAGATGCTTGTGATATTGTTGCATGTTTGCCATACTTGTTACTGGATTTTGTGTACTATTTTTTCTTGAATACTGGCTGATGATCCTACCAGTACACAATGGTGGTGTACTGATATTGCACTTGTCTTTCTTTTGGTGAGTGCAGGAAATCTTCTAGCGGCTGAGATGAGACCTTAGATTTAGCACCGACGTTTCCGATCTTCAAGGGTGAGCTGTCAATTCGAACTACCTTGGGATTATCATTAGAGTTTTAGTCCATTTGTTCGGACTTAAAAACTATTCTTATTTTATTTGGGATTGCATCCCCGTACTCTAGATTTGGTATTGATATTTGGTACGATGACTTTCAGTTTCTAAGTGGAATTTTCCGCAGATTATTAATTATTATAAGTATTTTGAGTAGTTGATCTTATTTTCATTGCTAGTTTACTTTGATGCTTGATGGTTTTAGGCTGTTAGTGTAGGTAAGGGTGGAATTCTATTGGTTCTCTCATCCGGGGGTTGGGTGGGTGCCACTCACAATGGGTTGGGTTGTGACAAAGATGGTATCAGAGCCTAGGTTTGTTGATCTCGTTGTACCAAACATGTCTAGTAGAGTCTTGCGGAACGGTGCGGAAACGTCTGTACTTTTCTTAGAGAGGCTATGGGGGTTTAGGAAAAAACTATCTCTTTCTTCTTTTCCTTCGTGCTATAACTCGATTCCAATTGGTATCTGGTAATACGAATTGGTATCTAACCTTATTCACTCTTCTGTCCGCAGATGGTCTCTACAAGGAATAACGGAGAAAGGCCAGTGGTCCCATCAGCGGTCCCGGTAGTTCGCGACAGAGGTAGGGGAAGGGGCCGGGGATGAGCTGGAGCCACACCCGCCAGGGGTGGAGCTCGATCTGCTGCTGTTGCACATGAGGTAACCCCTCCCCCACCTCAGGACCCTGTGGCTGCGGATGTAGAAGAAGTAGTGGTAGAAGATAGAGGAGCTCAGGAGGAGGCGACACCGGTTGGGGTTGAAGGCCTTCCTAATATGCACCAGAGGCCTTCAGGCAGGCGTGGGATATTTTGAGTGGATTGGTTGGTGCTGGAGCCATACTTGCTGCTTATGCGAATCGGGCCTTGGATACTCAGCCGACAGTTACTACTACACCAAGGATGGATACAGCTTCGGGCACAAATGATCTTCTTAGGCCAATGTTAGGCCTAGTGATGATAGGTAATGAGCATGAGATGCTGACTAAGTTCCTTAAGCTGAAACCTCCGAGGTTTTGGGGTACAGACAAGGAGGATGCCTATGAGTTCATCCTGGATTTCCATGAGAGGTTGCACAAGTTGGGTATTGTACGTCAGCATGGGGTGGAGTTTGTCACTTTTCAGCTTCAGGTGATGCCAAGTAGTGGTGAAGGTCTCATGTTGAGTGTCGGTCATCTATCTTACCTCCACTGACTTGGGAGCAGTTCCATGCCTTGTTTCTAGAGAAGTACGTTCCCCGTACTTTGAGGGATCAAAAGAAGGATGAGTTTCTAAACTTTGAGCAGGGTGGCATGTTGGTATTAGCTTATGAGGCTAAGTTTCATGCGTTGTCTCGTTTTTCTACATAGATGTTGGATTCTAAGGAGGAACGAGTCCGGTTGTTTGTCAAGGGTCTAAATAGTGATCTGTAGGTACATCTGACAGTGCATATGACTTCTTTAGGGAAGGGTTTTAATGATGTGGTGGACTATGTGAAGAAGATTGAGGGAGTTAGGCAAGCGGGGCAGGCTAAGGCTTTAGCCAAAAGGCCCCGGAATGAGGGAATTTTTTGTGGTTCATACTCCAGGGGCCAGTATCAGCAGGCTTACTCAGCTCATCCTATTCAGTCAGCTCTGCCAGCTACTACAGGTAGTCGTCAGGGAGCTCAGTCTTCAGCTCCTAGAGGCCACGGGGCATCTTATACATCAGTTAGCAGGCCTACTTTGAACCGTGGTTGCTTCCATTGTGGTGAGTTGGGCCACTTTAAGAGGGAGTGTCCACATAGGTAGGCAGGTAATCAGGGTCAGCAGCAGACTAGAGCAGTGGTCCCGATAGGCAGAGGTGGTAATGCTAGGAGTCATCCATAGGGTGGGCGAGGTAATTTCCAGGGAGGCCGGGGAGACCGAGGGAACGGCGACACAGGCAGGGGTGCGACGCAGCTTCCTGGGAAGTTGGACGGATTGATGATCGGGAACATTGCTATACTTTTCCAGGAAGGACTGAGGCAGAAGCCTCAGATACGGTGATCAGATGTACTATTCTTGTCTGTGATAAAATGGTCTCAGTATTATTTGACCCAGGATATACATATTCTTATGTGTCTGTTAGTTTTTATTTGGGTCTGAATTTGAATTACGATATCCTTGATTTCCCTATCCATGTATCTATCCCGGTTAGAGAGTCGGTGATTGTGACTCATGTGTATTGTGATTATTCTGTGGTATGATAGTGTGGAGTCCTCTTCTATTGAGTCAGTTCAGGTGGTGTCCAAATTTGTAGAGGTGTTTCCAGAAGATTTGCATGGTATGCCTCCGGACAGGGATATAGATTTTTGTATTGATTTGGAGTCAGGCACCCGTCCCATCTCAATTCCTTTATATAGAATGGCTCTGGCAGAGTTAAGGGAACTTAAGACTCAGCTACAGGAACCCTAGATAAGGGATTTATACGTCCCACTGCTTCACCTTGGGGGGCTCCAGTTTTGTTTATGAAATATAAGGATGGTAGTATGCGGATGTTCATAAACTACAGACAGTTGAACAAGGTGACAATCCAGAATAAGTATCCTTTACCCCGGATAAATGATTTGTTAGACCAGCTTCAGGGTGCATCGGTGTTTTCGAAAATTGACTTGAGGTTGGGGTACTATCAGCTAAAGATTAGGCCTGAGTATATTCTGAAAACTGCTTTTTGTACTCGGTATGGACATTACGAGTTTCTAGTTATGTCATTTGGTTTGACCAATGCGCCAACAGTATTCATGAGTTTGATGAATGGGGTGTTTAAGTCCTACTTGGATTCTTTTGTTATCGTGTTCATTGACGATATTTTGATCTACTCTAAGAGTAGGGAGGAGCATGCTAATCATCTTCGCATTGTGCTGGACATCTTGAGGCACCAAAAGTTTTATGCAAAATTCACTAAGTGTGAGTTTTAGTTGACTTCTTTGGCATTTTTGGGGCATGTGGTGTCAGAAAATCGGGTGATGGTGGATCCCCAGAAAATTGAAGCAGTTAAGAGTTGGGTCCAACCTAGCTCTGTGACAGAGGTGAGAAGTTTTATTTGGCTCGTGGGGTACTACCGGAGGTTTGTAAAGGACTTTGCTTCTATTGCTACTCACCTGACCGGGCTGACGCAGAAGGAGGTACCATTTGTGTGGTCCGACAAGTGCGAGGAGAGTTTCCAAAAGCTGAAGACACTTTTTACCACGGCTCTTATATTGTCCTTGCCGGTTGAAGGTAAAGACTTTATTATTTACTGTGATGCTTCACATTCTGGTTTGGGTGTTGTGTTAATGCAGGATAGGAATGTGATAGTGTATGCATCCATGCAGTTGAAGGTGCATGAGAGGAATTACCCGACTCACGATTTAGAGTGGGCAGCGGTGGTTTTTGCTTTGAAAATCTAGAAACACTACCTTTATGATGTCAAGTGTGAAGTATTCACAAATCATCATAGTTTGCAGCACGTTTTCACTCAGAAGGATTTGAATCTGAGGCAGAGAAGGTGGATAGAGTTATTGAAAGATTATGATGTGGCCATTCAGTACCATCTGGGTAAGGCTAATGTGGTGGTAGATGCATTGAGCCGGAAAACTATTAGCATGGGTAGATTGGCTTGTTTGGGGGTGTCCAAATGACCGCTAGCTAAGGAAATTCAGGCTCTGGAGGCCAAGTTCATGCACTTGAGTGTCTCAGACCAATGAGGGTTGTTGGCCAGCATTGAGGTCAAGGCCACTTTCATAGAAGAAATAAAGGCAAAACAATTTTAGGACCTGAAACTGGGAAGTAGCGGAGTAAAGTGATATCCGGGGAGTCCAGAGATGTCATGTTAGACTCTGGTGGTGGATTGCATTTCAGAGAGAGGATTTTTGTTCCTCGGGTTGATGATATGATTCCAAAAATTCTGACAGAAGCTCATGGTTCGTGGTACTCGATCCATCCGGGTGTAACCAAAATGTACAGGAACTTGAGGCAGCATTACTGGTTGCCCGGGATGAAAAGGGACATAGTTTATTTTGTGTCCAAGTGCCAGAATTGCAAGCAGGTAAACTATGAACATCAGAGACCTGCAGGACTACTTTAGAGAATGCCAATTCTAGAGTGGAAGTGGAAAAGGATAGCCATGGATTTCATGGTGGGTCTTTCAAGACATTGGGGAAGTATGACTCAATTTGGTTCATTGTTGATAGGCTGACCAAGTCCTCTCATTTCATTCTGGTCAGGGTAGATAACAATTTGAAGAAGTTGGCCAAGATCGACGTGAAGGAGATTGTAAGACTGCATGGGGTACCACTGTCCATCATTTCAGACAGGGGTACACAGTTTACTTCTAAGTTCTGGGGTAAGTTACATGAAGAGTTGGGTACACAACTCACCTTTAGCACAACCTTCCATCCTCAGACTGATGTTCAGACGGAGAGGACGATTCAGGTATTGGAGGACATGCTAAGAGCATGTGTAATGGACTTCGCTGGTCATTGGGACCAATTTCTACCATTGTGCGAATTCTCGTACAACAATAGCTACCACTCTAGTATCGATATGGCACCATTCGAGGCCCTGTATGGGAGAAACTGCAGATCACCGGTTGGGTGGTTTGAGGAAGGTGATGTGAAGCCTCTGGGCGTATACTTAGTGAAGGAAGTGCAGGAAAAGGTAAGGGGCATACAAATCAAGTTATTGGCTGCTCAAAGCAGGCAGAAGGAGTATGCAGATCATAAGGTCCGGGATATGGACTTTCAGGTTGGTGAACAAGTATTGCTAAAAGTGTCACCAATGAAAGAGGTTATGCAGTTTGGTAAGAAGGGCAAGCTTAGCCCTTGATTTATCGGTCTGTTTGAGGTTCTTGAGATGGTGGGGCCAGTGGCTTACAAGTTAGCACTTCCACCTAGTTTGTCGGGCATCCATCCGGTATTCCATGTATCCATGCTCAAGCGATACCATGGGAATGGTGACTACATCATTAAGTGGGATGAGGTACTTTTTGATAAGGATCTTCGTTATGAAGAGGAACCGGTCTTGATTCTTGCTCGGGATGTCTGGAGGTTGAGGACAAAGGTGATTGATATGGTGAAGGTTCAGTGGAAGCATCGTCCAGTTGAGGAAGCCACTTGGGAAACCGAGAAGGACATGCGGGACAAGTACCCTAAATTGTTTGACGATTCAGGTACTACACTTCCTTTCTTTTATTTCCGTAATTTCAGGTTTGATCATTTGGGGATGAATAATGGGTAAATTGGTATCTATTGTACTGACCGGGTCCGTCATTATGGGTAGTTCAATCATTCCAAGTTTTAGAGTTAGAAAACTCTGGGTTGGGAGTTTGAAATTCTGGGCTAGGTTAGCCTCGGCCAGTTTTAGAGCGAGGTAGAGTCTAGGGAAATCCGGGTAAAAATGGGTTTTAAGTGTCTTGGATTGAGCTAGTTTTCCACGCAGCCAAGACATAAAGGAGTCTGGAGGACTTTTCAGAATCAAATTTGGGTAAGTAGAACTCCCGGAATCGTGTTTGACGTAAAAGGGTTATTTCTGGACATCGGGGGAACCAAGTGTGTTGTGAAATGGCCAAAACTGGAAAATTTATGGACTTTCTTCCCGTGATGAGTGCTGTCATGTGCGATAGCGGCCACCACTATAGCGATAGAAATTACTGCTATAACGGCAGTCAAGGGGCGGTCAACTCACTTAAAATCGCTATAGCGACAGATGACCGCTATAACGGGGACTGCTATAGTGGGCCGACGGGTTTTTAATGCAGATATAGCTCTCAAAACATCAAAATTTCACAAGTTTGTTTTGGGAGAAGGGCTGGGCGAATTCAAGCTATTTTCTTCATTCCTTTGCCAAAAATCATTCCTAAGGTAAGATTTTCATTCCCCGCACTTTGTACTACCTTTCCTATGTGGTAGAATTGCTGGGAGAGAAATTGGGGAAGGTTGGAATGACCTAGGAATAATGAAATTTGGGGAAGAAGGGGGTTCCAAACATGTATGTTCTTAAGTGTTGATTTAGGTACGTTAAAATGATCATACACTGTTTAATTTCCTGTTTTGTCCATAAAAAATGATAAGACTAGGAGAATTAATGGTGGAAAAGCCTGGGAAAAGAGTGGGATGATCATGGGTAGCCTGGGGTTTGGGGATTTGGTATAATCTGGGTAATGTACAGGCCTGTATGTTAATTATATGCATTATGTGTTATTTTTAGACCAAGAATGTGAGAGGAATCCGTAACACGGGAAATGTCAGGTTGAATAGAGCTTGGAACATTCGAGGTAGGTGATGGCTTTCGTATTTCTGTGAATGTGTATATTCATTGTACTAGTTGTCTAAGTAATTATGTGCATTACATTGCTTAGGGGATTTGTGTGAAATGTCTAAGTTCGGTTTACAGTCTATGTTTGAATGGTTTTTACTTGTTGGCTTTACAAGGGATGTGCATTCATTCTATTGACTGTTGTTGACATTCGGTTTGCTCGAGTACCACACCTGGTATGGGTATAACACATGGTTGTCATGGGTACCACGCCTGGTACGGGTATAACATTCGGTTGGCACGGGTACCACGCCTGGTACGGATTTACTTTATTACATCTTGCATTGTTTCATTGATTTCTGTATTGCATTGGTTGATATTGGTTCTGTGAGAGGACCGGGTTATTTTACTGAATGTGATACTTGATATTGGTTCCGTGAGTGGAACGGGTTGTTATTGATAACGCTCAAACTACACCTCAATTTAATGAAGCGTAAGCGATCGTTGTCAAGTAAAGAACCCAACAAAGGTTGGGGTCGAATCCCACAGAGAATATGGTGAAAGTTAAGTCTTTAGTGAATTATGTGACTAGTCGTCAATCGTTTCCAATAGGTAAAAGGGGGGGGGGGGTTTGTGATCAATTTGTAAACAAAACAATAATAAACGTATGGGAATAATCAGTAGGAGAGAATGAACTAGGGATGTGTTCACCATGGCGTTGTAACAATGTCGATTCTAGGCTTAACCGGGTTCTTTCTATATGCGTGTCACGATGTGATTGCGTCAATTGTATCGTCTAAACGTCTCTCGACCGAATAAACAAATTTCCTTTTTCTTCTCTCGATCTCAAAAAGATGTGCTTTTTAGCTTTCAATCCTAACATCAAGTAGAGTAATCCAGTTACGGCATTAATCTTTAAGACGAGAGTTGGTAGTCTCGAATCCTTGTTGTTAATCAAGTTTCCCGGTTTTAATCTCTTTACTCAAGCAAATTAAACCTAGGCATGTTCTAATGTGTGCAACCACTAGAAAACGTGACATAAGTATGATTAACAACGTGACAATACATAAATCGAACCCAACGCTACCCGGAATCTATATTGCTACGTTTGCCATGGCAAGTTGTGGGAGTTTTAGTTACTCATGCTCGAAGAAGAAAAGAAGTAGTTCATTATAAAGGAAAGAAGATTCTTACAATATGATGAAAATACTCTTCAATAATCCAAGAACAAGAACTCAAGAACACGAATTCACGAATCCGAAAACGTGTTGTTGCTCTCAAAAAATGACTAAAAACTATTCTAAAACTATTGGGTGAATTCTAATTACATAAACCTATCATAGGGTATTTATAGGAGTCAAAGAAACCAAATCCAAAACGGGCTAGGAATCCCCAAAACGCGGGTCGCCGACTTAAGCTACTGCCTTAGCGTGACGGTCAGGCTGATGGACCGTCACTGCCTTGACGGACCATCGCCTGGACCGTCAGCCTTAGGCAGTGGTACTGCCCCTTTGCTGCCTTGGTGTGACGGTCCCTTGTGACGGACCGTCACATGTGTGACGGGCCGTCACTCAGGCCGTCACACTTAGGCAGATTGCTCTTTTTCGCGTATTTCCGTCCGTTTCCGTGTTTGTTTCCATTTCCTACAAATACAACATAAAAACATCAAAAACAACAATGGTTGCTTGAAAACGTACGATTGTTCTTAGTAAAAAGGAGTCGAAAGTGACGTAAATTAGCGTCACATCAACACCCTCAACTTAAAACGTTCGCTTGTCCTCAAGCAACATAACATAAAACAATCAAACGACTCAACTAAGAACACAAACTCATGTCTATAGCAACTCATGTTCATTCAAACTTATTCAATTAAATCATGCTCCCTGTACACACGAATGTATGAAACACTAACTTGCAAGGATCCAAACATGTCATTCCGATATGATAGAACATTATGCATACACATACGCAGCTATCCCAACAATCAATAGACAATATAGACATCTTGGTGCCCTCACCACAAAGAAATCCCACACACAAGATTTGGGACTAGGTAAGCGCTCACACTCACAAACGATTTCAAACAATGCACATGCGATACCATAGGCTTGCCCTTACTATTCTATTTCGGTTCTTCAGAAAGCTACTCAGGATCACTACAGGACTTGTTTAGGCTTGTAATGAGGCTTCGGGTGCAGGTATGATACATTTAGGGGTTAGTGACTAAGCCCTCCTTGGAATCAAAACACAACATACTACCACATAACTTTACTTTGTCCATCCTTATTCACCTTTTATTCACCTTTTGGTTCTAGCTGCAGGTGCGGCCTCTTTGTTCGACAATTCTTTTTATCTCTTTTTCAAACTTTTTCATCTCTTTTTTCTTTCTTTCTTTTCTTAGGCACACACCCGAATTTTCATTCTATTCACAACCAATCTTATCCCTCCTATTCTTCTCATCATTTACCTCTGTACTAGTCACCCTCAACTTAGGCTGATTGCCGGAGTTGCGGTGCACGATGTCCAAGGAAGGACCAGGGCCAAACTAGGGATTCAAAGTTAAACAGGAACGGTGACAGGTTATTAAAAGAACAAGGTCAATTATGGCTCAAACAGGGATCAAAGGGATTATTTATATTTGGACGGTCTTTTAGGTTAAGTGGACTGCACACAAAAAGGGCCTGTGATCCTTTCCTAAGCAACCAACTTCAAACTTAACAAAATAGACTGGGCAAGTTCTAGATGCATGCACAGAGTAAGAATTTATAACAATTAATCTCACACACTCTTAGCACCAAGAAACTATATCGCTACCAACTATCAAACAACCGCTCGGCTTAAGCATACTCATTCTAATCATATTCACACAATGACATTCAAGGATCCAGACAGTTAATTGTTTCAACATAAGCTCAAAACCATAAATTTTTTAAAGGGGCCTCGTTTTTAAATCAAGAGAACGCCATGATGCTATAGACACTAAAGAAAAAAAAAGTTAAAATAACAACCTAAACATGCCGGTTCTACTAGATAGCACACCGGAGGGAAAAGAAATCGGCAACAAAAACCCTCGGTGGTGACTCACAGGTTTCCCAACACCCTCAACTTAGACTCATGCATTGTCCCCAATGCATATATATGCAAACTAAAAACTGTGAGAATAAAGGAATACCTGTGAAGTCGATATGATTCAGATTCTGGAACGATGTTGCGGTCTCCAAAACAAGAGAACTCGATGGAGTGTGGCATTCCAGTTTCCTCTTCTTTGATTTCTTTACCCCACTTTCACCTACTTGGGGTTCACTGACGCGGCTGCTTGGCGTGACGGTCCGTCAAGTCTTTGACGATCCGTCAGCAGCCACCTTCATTCTTAGACATAATACGCTGCTACGTCCATTCTTTGTACCTGCACACTTAACGCACACATTAACCAATTCTAACAATTCAAATTTTTCTACGACTATGATACAACAACAATTTATGGGTTGCCTCCCATACAGCGCCTGAGTTAACGTCGCGGCACGACGCAGGTGTCTTGATTACTCAGACTTCATCCAGATGCACTCGAGACAGAACATGTACCTCCTCCGGGTGGCCCATATATTGCTTTACCCTCTGCCCATTGGCTTTGAACAACTCACCATCACTATTTTCGAGCTCGATCGCACCGGATGGGGACACTTGGTGTACTTTGAATGGTCCGGACCATTTGGATTTGAGTTTCCCAGGAAATAATTTGAACCTGGAGTTGCACAACAATACCAAGTCCCCTGCCTTGAACTCCCTTTTCTCAATCTTCTTGTCATGGTACAGCTTCATTCGTTCCTTGTAGAGAGCGGACCTCTCATATGCTCGCAATCGGAACTCGTCCATCTCATTCAATTGTTCCAACCTTAGTTCTGATGCCTCTCTCCAACTAAGATTTAACTTTTTGAGCGCCCAAAGGGCTTTGTGCTCAAGTTCCACGGGCAAGTGGCAAGCTTTACCAAACACAAATTGGTACGGGGACATACCTATTGGTGTCTTAAATGCTGTTCGGTACGCCCAGAGTGCGTCGTCCAGCTTCCTAGCCCAGTCTCGCTGATTCACATTTACCGATTTAGCCAAGATCTCTTTAATTTCACGGTTTGATACTTCTACTTGCCCACTGGTTTGGGGGTGATAAGGTGTGGCTACCTTGTGTTGCTTCACCCCATATTTTGCTAGAGCATCCCGGAACACCTTATTGCAAAAATGTGATCCTCCATCACTGATGATTGTGCGAGGGGTGCCAAACCGAGAAAAGATGTTCCTTTTCAAAAACGCCACCACACTTCTACCTTCGTTATCTGCCAAAGCAACCGCCTCTACCCACTTTGACACATAATCCACCGCTACCAAGATGTAACGGTTCCCATAAGAGCTTTCAAAAGGACCCATGAAATCTATTCCCCATACGTCGAACAACTCAACTTCCAAAATCGTGGACATGGGTAGCTCTTGTCGGCGCGAGATTGTTCCTCTTCGCTGGCATTGATCACAGAACTTGGCAAATTCATATGAATCTTTTTGGATTGTCGGCCAATAATAACCACATTGTAAGATTTTTCGGGCAAGTTCGATTTCCAGCATGATGCCCTCCAACTGGGGACGAATGGCAAGCTTGTAAGATGCTTGTCATTTCAGCTTCAGGTACACATCTCCTCACTATGTTGTCAGCACACAACCGGAATAAATACGGCTCATCCCAGAAAAACTTACTTGCATCATGGAGAAACTTCTTTTTCTGGTGGAAATTCAAATCTTTCGGGATCATGTCACTCACCGCATAATTTGCAAAGTCAGCATACCAAGGCACCATCTCACGTGACGCAGCCATCACCTGCTCATCCGGAAATGCGTCATCAATCTCTGGTTCCTTTATTACGTTCTCTTTCCTCTCAAGCCTGGATAGATGATCCGCTACCTGATTCTCACACCCTTTCCAATCTTTGACTTCAAAGTCAAATTCCTACAACAGTAGCACCCATCGGATTAGTCGAGGTTTTGCATCCTTTTTGGTCATCAAATACCTCAAGGCTGCATGATCTGTGTGCACCACCACCCTTGTACCAAGTAAGTATGCTCTGAATTTCTCAAAGGCGTATACAACAGCTAGCAGCTCCTGTTCTGTCACTGTGTAGTTCTTTTGCGCTCCATTCAATGCCTTACTAGCATAATAAATGGGGTGAAAAAGTTTGTCTCTCTTCTGTCCCAGAACAGCTCCAAGTGCCACACCACTCGCGTCGCACATTACTTCAAATGGTTTGGACCAATCCGGGGCAACTATAATAGGAGCATCCACTAACTTTTCTTTCAGGCATTCAAAAGCCTTCAAACACTCAGCATCAAATACAAACTTCGTCTCTTTTTCAAGCAATTTGCACAATGGGGTAGCAACCTTCGAGAAATCTTTGATGAACCTTCGGTAGAAACCGGCATGACCAAGAAAACTCCTCACACCCTTTACTGTGATGGGTGGAGGTAGTTTCTCGATGACTTCAATCTTGGCTCTATCCACCTCTAGACCTCTCATAGATATTTTATGTCCTAACACAATGCCTTCTTTTACCATGAAATGACATTTCTCCCAATTTAGCACGAGGTTTGATTCTTCACATCTCTGCAACGCCTGACTCAGATTAGCCAAACAATCATCAAATGTATCACCCACTACCGAAAAATCATCCATGAAGACTTCCAATGTGTTCTCCACCATATCAGAAAAGATAGACATCATGCATCTTTGGAAGGTTGCAGGAGCATTGCAAAGACCAAAGGGCATGCGTCTAAAAGCAAACGTACCATAGGGACAGGTGAACGTGGTCTTCTCTTGATCTTCCGGGGCGATAGATATTTGGTTGTACCCCGAGTAACCATCTAAAAAGCAATACCAACCTCTTCCAGCTAATCTATCCAGCATCTGATCCATAAAGGGCATGGGGAAATGATCACGGAGAGTACAGGAGTTCAGCTTTCGGTAATCCATACAAACTCGCCAACCAGTGACAGGTCTTAATGGAATCAGCTCATTTTTGTCATTTGCTACCACGGTCATTCCTCCCTTCTTAGGGACGCATTGCACTGGGCTTACCCATTTGCTATCAGATATCGGGTAAACCACTCCAGCATCGAGCCATTTGATGATCTCTTTCTTCACCACCTCCTGCATTGGCGGATTCAGTCTCCGTTGGTGCTCGGCGGTGGGAGTGCAATTTTCTTCTAGCTGTATCTTATGAGTACAAATACCTGGTGGGATGCCAATGATATCTGCAATGGTCCAGCCGATTGCTCTTTTGTGTCTCCTCAGAGTGGATAATAACGCTTCAACTTGAGATTGCACAAGGTCTGCCGCGATGATTACTGGTAAGGTGTCGTTGTCACCCAGAAATGCATACTTCAGATGGCCCGGCAATTCTTTCAATTCCAATACCGGTGCTTCCTCTATAGAAGGCTTTGCGGGAGGTGTTGGTCTATTCTTTAAATCGAGATCCAATTTCTTTGGGGCGTGACTATATGACCCCATTCCTACCATAGCATTTACAATTTCCTCATAGTCTTCGACGCCATCATCATCGAAATTCATCATAACTGCTGCCAATGTCTCTACAACAAGTCTTTCTTCGATAGAAACGATCACATCAAATTCTGTAACAACATCACTAACCGAGACGACATTCATGTCCCTTGGTTGCTTCATTGATCTGCACACGTTGAACTTCACTACTTCTTCGTTCAACCTGAAAGTCAACTCGTTGCTCTCCATATCTACCAATACTCTTCCGGTTGCCAAGAAGGGTCGTCCCAAAATAATAGGGACTTCGAAGTCCACTTCGCAATCCAAGATCACAAAGTCAGCTGGGAAGATAAGCTTACCGATATTTACTAGCACATCAGACAATATCCCTGCGGGTCGCTTTACCGATCGATCAGCCATCATCACTCTCATGGATGTCGGTTTAGGAGTTCCCAAACCCAATTTGTTATACACTTCTAGCGGCATCAAATTGATACTAGCATCAAGATCGCATAATGCTCTTCCGAAGTTGAGCTTCCCGATAGTACAGGGAACAGTGAAAGCACCTGGATCCTCCTTCTTTTCGACTAGCGACCTTGAAGAAATAGCGCTGCAGTGGTGAAGATTATCTTCCGGTTCATAGCTTACCGACCTCTTCTTTGTAATCAAGTCCTTCATGAACTTGGCATAACCGGGAATTTGTTCAAGCGCCTCCACCAATGGGATGTTTATTGATATTTGCTTGAGCATGGTCAGGAAATTCAAGAACTTACCATCTTCCACTTTCTTCTTCAGGCGTTGTGGGAACGGAGGTGGTGGCCGAGGCATCATAGTTGGAAGCTTTTCAGCTTCCTTGCTTTTATCTGCGGGCTTTGGAGTTTCCTCCTCTACCGCCTCTTCATCATCCGCAACGTCCCCTTGGGATTGAGTTACCGGGTGTGATTCCGGTAACGTTCTACCGCTTCTGGTCGTGATCGCCATACAACTCGCATCGTTCCGCGGCTTTTGGATGGTGTCACTCGGCAAGGTACCTGTTTTCCTTGGGTTTAGAGATGCCGAGATGTGACCCACTTGCTGCTCTAGTTGCTTGATTGCGGTTGAGTGTGACTCGACTACCTGACTCAATGTTGATAACTCAGTCCGTATTGCCTTTACCCCAGAGTCAGTCGATTCCACCTTCAGTAGCATCTTTGCCATCATGTTCTCAAGTTTGGAAGTTTCAGCCTCGTTGCCAGCTTTGTCCCGATTACCAGGTGGTATATTCAACCCACCTCTATCGGTGTTGTTCCTCCAGTTTCCTTGGTCGCGCTCTTTGTAACCACTTTTCTCATAGTGGTTGTCTCGCTGATAATTTCGGCCTTGGTTTCCCTGCCCATTGGCCTGGAAACCCCCCAAGTAATTCGCTTCCTCAGTCTCTATACCTTGGGAACCCACAGCTTGTACCTTCTCTATACTTCCTGACGTCAAGTGCCTTGTCAGGAGATCCAACTGCGTTTTCAGGTGCGCCATGTCTTGGTCGCGCTCCTCCTCTTTCCTTCGCTGCTCTGCTGACATGCCAACGGTACAGGTGCTAGCTGCAATCTCTGAATCTCGTGTGTGCCAGGCCCTGTAGGTCTTGGTGAGCCTGTCCAAAGTAGTTGTGGCCTCAACAAAGGTGAGACCCATGAATGCACCACCTGCTGCGTTGTCTAACGTCGACTTGGTAGCCGAATTCAGTGCCCGGTAGAATGTCTGCATCAAAAAGTTATCGGTCAACTGATGGTTCGGGCATTGTGTGATCTTCTTTTTGAATCGCAGCCAAGTCTCGTGCAGTGCTTCGTGCGGTTGCTGCCTAAAGTTGTTGATCTCGTCCCTCAACTGCATCATCCGAGAGGGAGGAAAGAACCTTTCTAGGAAAGCTCCTCTCAACTCTCCCCACGTTGCGATAGAGTCGGGGGTCAGCTCTGTCAACCACAAAGCTGCCTCCTCAGACAGAGACAACGGAAACAACCTGAGCCTGATCACTGTCTGACTCACGCCTGGCAGCTCAAACGATTTGCAGATCCCGACGAAATTCATCAAGTGCTGGTTTGGATCATCACTAGCAGCACCTCGGAACACTCCTCTTAAGTTCAACAGCTGGATCATCGTGCTAGTGATGTAGAACTTTGCTCCGGGCACTAGCGGTGGAGGAATAATGGCGCCTGTAGCGCCAGCTCCATCTAAGTCGAGATCCTCATCGTTCATCATAACATCGTCTTGCCGACCCTCAGTATTTAAATTTTGTTGGGCCAGCAGTTCTGCAGCGATTCTCGTTGCCTCTAGTTGTGCGGCCATATTTCGCCTCAATGTTCTAGCAAGTTCGGGGTCGTAAGGTAAAATTTGTTCCCCCGAACTTCGGGTACTTGGCATGCACAACTGTGTACCCTGTCAACGACAAAAACAACAAATAAACGTAAAACAGGAAATTATGACTAATAGTCAAATAAACACACCGGACATAATAATCAACCGTATTCCCCGGCAACGGCGCCACTTTTTGATAACTCTCAAACTACACCTCAATTTAATGAAGCGTAAGCAATCGTTGTCAAGTAAAGAACCCAACAAAGGTTGGGGTCGAATCCCACAGAGAATATGGTGAAAGTTAAGTCTTTAGTAAATTATGTGACTAGTCGTCAATCGTTTCCAATAGGTAAAAGGGGGGGGGGGTTTGTGATCAATTTGTAAACAAAACAATAATAAACGTATGGGAATAATCAGTAGGAGAGAATGAACTAGGGATGTGTTCACCATGGCGTTGTAACAATGTCGATTCTAGGCTTAACCGAGTTCTTTCTATATGCGTGTCACGATGTGATTACGTCAATTGTATCGTCTAAACGTCTCTCGACCAAATAAAAAAATTTCCTTTTATCTTCTCTCGATCTCAAAAAGATGTGCTTTTTAGCTCTCAATCCTAACATCAAGTAGAGTAATTCAGTTACGGCATTAATCTTTAAGACGAGAGTTGGTAGTCTCGAATCCTTGTTGTTAATCAAGTTTCCCGGTTTTAATCTCTTTACTCAAGCAAATTAAACCTAGGCATGTTCTAATGTGTGCAACCACTAGAAAACGTGACATAAAGTATGATTAACAACGTGACAATACATATATCGAACCCAACGCTACCCGGAATCTATATTGCTACGTTTACCATGGCTCCCACAACCCTAGTTGCGGGAGTTTTAGTTACTCATGCTCGAAGAAGAAAAGAAGTAATTCATTATAAAGGAAAGAAGATTCTTACAATATGATGAAATAACTCTTCAATAATCCAAGAACAAGAACAACCAAGAACTCAAGAACACGAATTCAAGAATCCGAAAACGTGTTGTTGCTCTCAAAAAATGACTAAAAACTATTCTAAAACTATTGGGTGAATTCTAATTACATAAACCTATCATAGGGTATTTATAGGAGTCAAAGAAACCAAATCCAAAACGGGCTAGGAATCCCCAAAACGCGGGTCGCCGACTTAAGCTACTGCCTTAGCGTGACGGTCAGGTTGACGGACCGTCACTGCCTTGACGGACCGTCGCCTGGACCGTCAGCCTTAGGCAGTGGTACTGCCCCTTTGCTGCCTTGGTGTGACGGTCACTTGTGACGGACCGTCACATGTGTGACGGGCCGTCACTCAGGCCGTCACACTTAGGCAGATTGCTCTTTTTTGCGTATTTCCGTCCGTTTCCGTGTTTGTTTCCATTTCCTACAAATACAACATAAAAACATCAAAAACAACAACGGTTGCTTGAAAACGTACGATTGTTCTTAGTAAAAAGGAGTCGAAAGTGACGTAAATTAGCGTCACATCAGTTATCGAAAAGTGTTATTGATTGGTGGTCCTTGAGTGGCCGGGAACTGTTGTATGACTGTTGAATTGGTCTTGGTTTAGGCCGGGTAATCACTTCTTATGGTAGTTATCTAGAGGGGATTCCAGAGTGGGTCCGGGCTAGACGTTAAGGTGTGGTTATGGTTATTCTTGTTGGTGGAATAGAACTGTAAGAGATAGATTCATGCGGTAACAAGCTAGGTAGAGACCTGTAGTCTAGAGATGCCTGTGATATTGTTGCATGTTTGTCATACTTGTTACTGGATTTTGTGTACTATTTATATACTATTTTCTTGAATACTGGCTAATGATCCTACCAGTACACAGTGGTGGTGTACTGATACTGCACTTGTCTTTCTTTTGGTGAGTACAAGAAATATTCCAGCGGCTGAGACGACCTCAGATTTAGCACCGACGTTTCTGATTTTCAAAGGTGAGTTATCGATTCGAGCTACCTTGGGATTATCATTATAGTTTTAGTCCATTTGTTCGGACTTAAAAACTATTCTTTTTTTGTTTGGGATTGCATCCCTGTACTCTAGATTTGGGATTGATATTTGGTACGATGACTTACAGTTCCTAGGTGGGATTTTTCGCAGATTATTAATTATGATAAGTATTTTGAGTAGTTGATCTTATTTTCATTGCTAGTTTACTTTGATGCTTGCTGGTTTTAGGCTGTTAGTCTAGGCAATGGTGGAACTCTATTGGTTCGCTTATCCGGGGGTTAGGTGGGTGCCACTCACGACGGGTTGGGTCGTGATAAATTCACAGCTTGTGCAGCCTTTCATAACAATCCAGTATGAACTCATAAGCATCTTACCTATCAGTACCCTGAAACGTAAGAGGTTTCAGCTTGGGAAACTTGGTCAGCGTATCATGTTCATTTCCTGTCATTACTGGGCCTAGCATTGGCCTGAAGAAGTCACCTGTGCCTGAAGCTGCATCCATCCTATGAGCCATAGGATCTGCTGGTTGAGTGCCCAGACCCTGATTTGCAATGCCCGCAGGTATGGCTCCAGCACCAACCAAACCACTCAATAAGTTCCAAGCCTACTGAAATGCTTCGGGCGTCATAGAGGGAAAGCATGCACCTCTAGCCGCTGCCTCCTCTGCCTCCGCCTGCGCCCTTTCATCCTCCATAATAACTTCCACATCTTTGACAACCTGCTCTTGAGGTGGGGGAGGGGTTGCCTCTCGCGTTCCTGCAGCAGCTTGAGCCCCACCCCTGGCGGGTGTGGCTATACCTCATCCTCTGCCCCTTCCCCTGCCTTTACCACGGACAGTCGGGCCTGTTGTTGGGATTGCCGGTCTAGCTCCATTGTTCTTTGTGTTAACCATCTGCGGACAAAAGAGTGAAAGAGTCAGATACCAATTGGAATCAAGTTATAGCACAATGGAAGAAAGAAGAGATAGTTTCCTAAAGTCCTATAGCCTCTCGAAGAAAAGTACGGATGTCTTTGCCCCGTTCCGCAAGACTCTACTAGACCTGTTTTAGTATGACGAGATCAACGAACCTAAGGCTCTGATACCATCTTTGTCATGACCCAGACCACCGTGAGTGGCACCCACCCGACCCCCGAATGAGCGAACCAATAGAGTCCAGCTCTTAGCATAGACTAACAGCTTAAAACCAGTGTGCAGAAATATAAACTAGCAATCAATCATACTAAAATCAACTCTATAAAATAAATATAACCTGTGGAAATCCCTCCCTAGAATCTGAAAGTCATCGTACCAAAAAATCTACCAAAACTATAGTACGGGGATGCAACCCCAAACATAGAAATAGTCTAAGCCCGAAACAAATGGGCTACAACTTAACTAGATAGACACCAAGGCATCTTGGTCGAATAGCTCACCCTTGATATCTCGGAATGTCAGGCCTACAAGTGAGGTCGTGCGTCAACCACCAAAAGATTTCTTGTACTCACAAAAAGACAAACAAGTGCAGTATCAACACACAACCACCGTGTACTGGTAGGATCATCAGCCAGTTCAAAATAGACAGTGTATGAGTAGTACATAAATCAAGTAAGAGTATAGAATCACATAGGCAAGTCAACAAGTATTCCTAGACTACAAATCTCTCCCTAACTTGTCCCCACATGTAAACTACTTCCCAACTATGATCAACAAATCCACAACAACAACAAGTATACCACGTCACATATCCCGAACCCACCCTGTATTCCCTCTAGGCAACACCTAAGTGTCAGACATACAACCCAATCTACACCAAGACCAAACTCATAAAACACGTAACAACCCAGCCTCTCAAGGATCAAAATGCACAACCACAAATCATAACACAACCCGGTCCACTTAGGGAACCATTAAATAGAGATGCAACAACCAATAAAGTAAACCCATGCCAGGCGTGGTACCCGAGCCAACCGTTAGTATTATCTCGTACTAGGCGTGGTAACCGAGTCAACCGTTAGTATTATCCCGTACCAGGCGTGGTACCCAAGCCAACCATTAGTAATATCCCGTACTTGGCGTGGTATCCGAGCCAACCGAATGTCATATAAATCCACAGTCACAAACAATAAACAAATAACACTTGTAAACCAACAAGAAATAACACTTAGTTCATTTCACCAGACTGAAAACAAGACTTTTGGACATTCCTAAATCATTCCCTAAGCAATGTAAACCATACAAATACTTAGACCCAAGTACACAAACATACAATGCATACAAGAATCAATAACCATCACCTACCTCGAATAAGCAAGCTCTACAGTGCCAGAGCTTTTCCCCTTTCAGGATCCCTTGCTTGTTCTTGGTCTAGAAACAAATACACGGTAACCAAAAATCAATCCTCATGGCCTATAAATTACCCGGATTATGAAAAATCCCAAAACCCAGGCCAACCATGATCATTCCATCCATTCCTGGGCTTTCCCCATTAGTTCACCTAAATTTATCATTTTTACGGATTCCCCTAGGGAATTATGGCTAATTGATCATCACCCATTATCAAGAATCAAGACCCAAGAACTCTAGCACCCTAGAATCCCCATTTTCCCCAGATTTTACCATTCCTAAGTCATCCCAAACCTTTCCCCAAGTCCACCCCTAGAAATTCTATTAGCGTAGGAAATATATCACAAAGTTTGGGGAGTAGAATCCTTACCTTTAGGACAAAAAACGGTGGAAAACTGGTAGAAATCGCCCAAAATTTCCCCCTTCTTCTCCCAAAATGAGTGCAGAAAAACTGAACTATTTTGGGGAAGTTTCTGTATTAAATCCCATCATTCTATGTTATAGAGGTACACTCCACTATAGCGGTACCGCTGTAGCGGAGTCATCCGCTATGGTGAAGGCTGACCGACATTGACCTCCATTATAGAGATAATTTCTCCGCTACGGCGAAGGTCACTATGGCAGAGTGTCAACCGCCGTAGCGATTGACATGAGACAGAAATTCATAAAATCTCCAAAACTAGTCTATTTTACAACACACTTATTTTTTTGATGTCCTGGAACAATCCCTTCACGTCAACCTCAATTCTGAGAGTTCTACTTACCTGAATTTAATTCCGAAAAGTCCCTCGGACTCCTTTATGTGTTAGATACAAGTAAAACTAGCTCAAATAAAGACATCAAACCCAATACTTATCTGAATTGCCCCAGACCATACCTCACTCCAAATCCGATCGAGACTAGCCTTGGCCAGAATTTCAAACTCCCAAGCCCGGAGTTTTCTAACTCTAAAAATTGGCACGAAAGGTTTTCCCGTAATGACAGACCTGGTTGTTACATCTTGTCATACAAAAATAGTTCTAGTAGAGTCTTGCAGAATGGTGTGGAGACGTTTGTACTTTTCTTCGAGAGGCTATAGGACTTTAGGAAAACTATCTCTTCTTTCTTCCTTCGAGCTATAACTTGATTCCAATTGGTATCTGGTGATACAAATTGGTATCTGACTTTGTTCACTCTTCTGTCCATAGATGGTTAACACCAGGAACAACGAAGCAAGACCAGTGGGCCCGGCTATCATAGGTTGGGGAAGGGGCAGGGGTAGGGGCCGAGGTAGAGCAACACCCACCAGGGGTAGAGCTCAGGAAACTACATGAGCATGCGAGGTGACCCCTCCCCCACCCTAGGATCAGGTCAAAGAGGAGGTCAAGGTTGTGGTTGAGGAGGGTGTAGAGCAGGTAGAGGCAGCATCGGCTGGAGGTGCAGGCCTTCCCCCTATCACACCCAAAGCATTTCAGTAGGTGTGGCCCTTCTTGAGTGGTTTGGTTAGTGCCGGAGCCACTCCCACGGGTGTTTCAGATCAGGTTCTGGGTACTCAGCCAACAGTTACTACAACTCCTAGAATGGATGCAGCGTCGGGCACAAATGACTTTTTCTGACCAATGCTGGGTTCAGTTATGACAAGGAATGAGCATGAAATATTGACTAAATTTTTGAAGCTAAAACCTCCTACGTTTCAAGGCACCAAGAAGGAAGATGCTTATGTATTTATATTGGATTGTCATGAGAGGCTGCACAAGCTGGGCATTGTGCAACAACATGGGGTTGAGTTTGATACCTTTCAGCTACAGGGTGATGCTAAGTAGTGGTGGAGGTCTCATATGGATTGTCGATCATCTATTTTTCCCTTACTGACTTGGGAGCAGTTTCATGCTCTCTTCTTGGAAAAGTACGTGCCTTGTACTTTGAGAGATCACAAGAAGGATGAGTTCCTATCTCTGGAATAGGGTAATATGTTGATCTCTGCTTATGAGGCCAAGAATTATTCCTTGTCTTAATTTGCTATGCAGTTGTTGGGTTCTGAGGAGGAGCAGATTCAATTATTTTTGAAGGGCTTGAATACGAACTTACATGTGTTATCTGTGCACATGATTTCAGCAGGGAAGGGCTTCAACAAGGTAGCAGATTATGCTAAGAAACTAGAAGGGGTCAAGCAGGTGGGGCTAGCTAAAGTGTTAGCCAAGAGTCCCCGAAATGATGGAAACTTCAGTGGCTCGCACTCCAGAGGCCATAATCATCAGGTATATTCAGCCCGTCCCATTCAGTCAACTCTTCCAACTACTACAGGTGGTCGTCCGGGGGCTAATCAACAACTTTCAGCTCCTAGAGGCTAGGGAGCTTCTTACACATCTACTAGCAGGCCTACACTGGATCGTGGTTTCTTTCATTGTGGTGATCTGGGCTACTTTAAAAGGGAGTGCCCCCATAGGCAGACTGGTAATCAGGTTCAGCAGCAGTCTAAGGTTGTGGTCCTGGCAGGTAGAGGCGATCATGCTAGAGGTCATCCACAAGGTGGGTGAGGTAACTTTCAAGGAGGTCGAGGAGATAGAGGGAACAACGGCATGGGCAGAGGTGCAGTGCATCCGGTTAAGGAAGTTACCCAGATTAATGATCAGGCTCACTATTATGCATTTCCAGGGAAGTCTAAGGTGGAAGCATCAGATGCAGTGATCATTGGTACAATTCTTGTCTGTGATAGGATGACTTTGATACTTTTTGACCCAGGTTCTACATATTCATATTTGTCTGTGAATTTTGATATGGGTCTAGAGTTGATTTGTGATATCTTTGATTCCCCTATCCATGTTTCTACCCCAGTTGGAGAGTATAATTGTAACTCATATTTATTGTAATTGTTCTGTTATGTTTGTGGGGTTGCATACTTGGGTAGACTTGGTAATTCGGGATATAGTAAACTTTGATGTCATATTGGGCATGACCTGGTTATTCCCTTGTTATGTTGTGTTGAATTGTAACACCAAGACTGTGGCTCTAGAGATTCTGGGTAAGGAAAGGCTAGAGTGGGAATGTGTGTATAAACCTAAGCCAGCCAAGATACTATCGTTCGTTTGGGCTAGGAAGCTAGTGGGGAAAGGGTGTCTGGCCTTTTTGGCTCATCTCTGGGATGATAGTGTGAGTCCCCATCTATTGAGTCAGTTCTAGTTTTTTCAGAGTTTCGAGAAGTGTTTTCAGTGGATTTGCTTGGTATGCCTCCGAACAGGGATATTGATTCTTATATTGACTTGGAGCCGGGCACTGGCCCAATTTCTATTCCTCCATATCGTATAGCTCTGGAAGATTAAGGAACTTAAGACTCAGCTTCAGGAACTCCTAGACAAGGGATTTATCCATCCCAGTGCTTCGCCTTGGAGTGCTCTGATCTTGTTTGTGAAGAAGAAGGATGGTAGTATGCGGATGTGCATAGAATACAGACAGTTGAATAAGGTGACTATCTGGAATAAGTACCCGTTACCCTATATTGATGATCTATTTAACCAGTTACAGGGTGCATCTGTGTTCTCAAAAATTGACTTGAGGTCAGGGTATCATCAGTTAAAGATTAAGCCCAAGGACATTTCTAAGACTACTTTTTGGACTCGGTATGGGCATTACGAGTTCTTAGTGATATCGTTTGGGTTGACTAATGCACCGGTGGCATTCATGAGTTTGATGAATGGGGTGTTTAATTCTTACTTGTATTCATTCGTCATTGTCTTTATTGATAATATTTTGATCTACTCCAAGAGTAGGGAGGAGCATTCTAGACATCTTCGTATAGTGTTGGAGATATTGAGACGCCAAAAACTTTATGCAAAGTTCTCCAAGTGTGAGTTTTGGTTGACTTCAGTCGCATTCTTGGGGCATGTAGTGTCAGAAAAGGGGGTGATGGTAGATCCCCAGAAGATGGAGGCAGTCAAGAGTTGGGCCCAGCCTAGCTTTTTGACTGAGATGAGGAGTTTTATTGGGCTCACAGGTTACTACTGGAGGTTTGTCAAGAATTTTGCATCTATTGCTACTCACCTGACAAGTTTTACACAGAAAGACATACCCTTTCTGTGGTCCGACAAATGCGAGGAGAGATTCTAAAAGCTCAAGACACTTCTGACCACGACTTCTATTTTGTCTTTGCCGGTTGAAGGTAAGGACTTTATTGTTTATTGTGACGCTTCACATTCTGGTTTGGGTGTTGTGTTGATGCAGGATAGGAATGTGATAGCCTATGCTTCTAGGCAGTTGAAGGTTCATGAGAGAAACTATCCGACTCACGATTTAGAGTTGGCAGCGGTGGTGTTTGTACTAAAGATTTGGAGACACTATCTCTATGGTGTCAAGTGTGAGGTATTTACTGACCATCACAGTCTGCAATATGTCTTCACTCAGAAATACTTGAACCTGAGGCAGAGAAGGTGGATGGGGTTGTTAAAGGACTATGAAGTGATCATTCAGTACCATCCGGGTAAGGCTAATATGGTGGCAGACGCATTGAGCTGGAAGATAGTTAGCATGGGTAGTTTGGCTTGTTTGGGGATGTCCAAATGACCACTTGCTAAGGAGATTCAGGCATTGGAATTTAAGTTCATGCACTTGGGTATTTCAGAACAAGGTGGGGTATTGGCCAGTATTGAGGTCAAATCCACATTCATAGAGGAGATAAAGGCTAAATAGTTTCCAGATCCGCAGTTTAGTAGGCTTCAGATTATGGCAATATTCGAAGAGTCCAGGGATGCCACATTAGATTTAGGCAGTGTGATAAATTTTAGAGGAAGGATTTGTGTGCCTGAAGTTGATGACATCATTCAGAAAGTGTTAGTCGAGGCTCATGGCTAGCAGTATTCGGTTCATTCGGGCGTAACCAAGATGTACATAAATTTAAGACAGCTTTACTGGTGGCCCAGAATGAAAAGGGACATAGCTGATTTTGTGTCCAGGTGTCAGAATTGCCAGCAGGTAAAGTATGAGCACCAAAGACCTGCATGACTACTTCAGAGAATGCCCATTCCAGAGTGGAAGTGGAAGAGAATAGCTTTGGATTTTGTGGTGGGTCTTTCCAAGACTTTGGGGAAGTATGACTCTATGTGGGTCATTGTTGACATGCTGACCAAGTCAGCTAATTTTATTCCGATCAGGGTGGATTTCAATTCACAGCAATTGGCTAAGATCTACGTGAAAGAGATCGTGAGATTGCACAGGGTACCACTGTCTATCATTTCAGACAGAGGTACACAGTTTACCTCTAAGTTTTGGGGCAAGTTACATGAAGATTTGGGTACACAACTCACTTTTAGTACAACTTTCCATCCTCAGAGTGATGGTCAGTTGGAGAGAACAATTCAGGTATTGCAAGACATACTGAGAGCATGTGTGATTGACTTCGGAGGTTATTAGGACCAGTTTCTACCATTCTGTGAGTTCTCATACAATAATAGCTACCACTCCAGTATCAACATGGCACCGTTCGAGGCACTGTATAGGAGGAATTGTAGGTCACCTATAGGGTAGTTTGAGGAAGGCAATGTAAAGCCTTTGGGCATGGACTTGGTAAGGGAAGCACAAGAAAAGGTGAGAGGCATTCAGACCAAGTTGCTAGTGGCCCAAAACAGGCAGAAGGAATATGCGGATAGCAAGGTCAGGGATATGGATTTCTAGATTGGTCAACAAGTACTATTGAAGGTATCACCAATGAATGGAGTTATGCATTTCCGTAAGAAGGGCAAGCTCAGCCCTTGGTTCATCGATCTGTTCAAGGTTCTTGATATTGTAGGGCCAGTGGCTTACCGGTTAGCACTGCCGCCCAGTTTGTCAGGTGTTCATCCGGTGTTTCATGTATCCATGCTAAAGTGATACCATGGGGATGGGGACTACATCATCAAGTGGGATGAAGTGTTATTTGATAAGGATCTTCGCTATGAAGAGGAATCGGTTTTGATTCTTGATCAGGATGTCTGGAAATTGAGGATGAAGGTGAGAAATATGGTAAAGGTTCAATGGAAGCATCATCCGGTTAAAGAAGCCACTTGGGAAATCGAGAAGGACATACAGGATAAGTACCCTTACTTGTTTGAGGATTCAGGTACTACACTTTCCTTCCTTATTTTCATAATTTTGGGTTGGATTATTTGGGGATGAACGATGGGTAAATTGGTATCTGTTGTTATGATCGGGTACGTCATTACGGGTAAACCAACCGTGCCAATTTTTAGAGTTAGAAAACTCCGAGTTTGGGAGTTGAAAATTTTGGGCTAGGCTAGTCTCGGTCGGTTTTAGAGTGAGATATGGTCTAGGGAAATCCGGGTAAGGATTGGGTAAAGTGTCTTGATTTGAGATAGTTTTATATCTAGCTAAGACATAAAGGAGTCTGGGAGACTTTTCAGAATCAAATTCGGGTAAGTAGAACTCCCGAAATCGATATCGAAAAAATAAGTGTGTTGTAAAATGGACAAGTTTGAGAGGATTTAAGACTTTATGTCTTGTGTCGGTTGACACACCGCTGTAGCAACCTCCGCCGTAGGAGAGAAAACACCGCTACAGCGAAATTCAATGCTGGTCAGCACTGCCATAGTGGATGGTTCCGCTATGGCGGTACTGCTATAGCAGAGCGTGAACCGCTATAGCGGGCTCGATGGGATTTGGTGCAGAAACATTTTCCAAAAATATTTAGTTTTCTTCAACACATTTTGGGAGAAGGGCAAGGCGATTTTGGGTGATTTTCCTTCATTTTCTATTATTTTTCATCCTAAAGGTAAGGATTCTACTCCTCAAACTCCGTACTATCTTTCCTATGCTATAGAATTGCTAGGGGAATGGTTTAGAATGACCTAGGAATGGTGGAATCCGGGAAAAAAGGGGGGTTCTAAGGGTAGAAGTCCTTTGTTGTTGTTAATTCTTTTATATTATGATCGTGTGATTTTAATTCCCTAAGTGTATCCATAAAAATGGTAGAACTAGGTGAATTATTGGTGGAAAAGCCTGGAAAAAGGGGTAGAATAATCATGGATGGCCTGGGGTTTAGGATTTTGCATAATCCGGGTAAATTGTAGGCCATAAAGATTGATTCTTGGTTATTGCGTATTGTTTTAGACATAAAACTTTGGGAAACGGAAAAGTTTTGGTTGAGTAGAGCTTTTCACTAATTCGAGGTAGGTGGTGGTTATTGATTCCTGTATGCATTGTATGTTGGTGTACTTTTGTCCAAGTATTTTTATAGTTTGCATTGCATAAGGAATGATTTAGGAATGTCCAAAAGTTCTGTTCTCAGTCTTGTGAAATGAACTAGGTATTATTGCTTATTGGTTTACAAGTGTTGATTGTTCATTGTTTGTGACTGTGGATTTTGTGTGACATTCGATTGGCTCAGGTACCACACCCGTCATGGAATACTAATAGTTGGCTCGGGTACCAAGCCTGGTACGGGATAACAAATGGTTAGCTCGGGTACCACGCCTGGTACGGGATACTAACTGGTTGGCTCGGGTACCATGCCTGGTACAGATTTACTTATTTGCATTGTGCATTTGATTTTGGTTCCATGAGTGGACCGGCTGTGTTATGATTTGTGATATTGCTTATGGTCCTTGAGAGTCTGGGTTATTATTATTGGTCTGTGAGTTGGTCTTAGTGTAGATTGGGTTGCATGTTTAACACTTAGGTGTTGTTTAGAGGAGATCCCAGAGTGGGTCTGGGATATGTAAGATGGTATATTTATTGATTATTGTTGATTGTTGATCATGGTCATAAGGGTGGGTTACATGTGTGGACAAGCTAGGAAGAGACTAGTAGTCTAGGGATATATGTTGGCTTGTTTACATGTTTCCTGTACTTCTACTTGGTTATTGTACTGTTCATATATTGCTTATTTGGAACTAGCTGATGATCCTACCAGTACACGATAGTTGTGTACTGATTCTGCACTTGCGTTTCTTTTTGTGAGTACAGGCAATCTTTCAGCGGCTGAGACGCGACCTCACTTGTAGACCCAGCATTTCCAGACATCAAGGTTGAGCCATTTCGGTCGAGCTACCTTGGTTTCTTTCATTTTAGTTGTAGCCCACTTGTTTCAGGCTTAGACTTTGGTTTTGTTTTGGGGTTGCATTTCCGTACTCTAGACATTTGGTAGTGTTTTGGTACGATGACTTTCAGGTTCTAGGGAGGGATTTTCCGCAGGATAATTATAATAGTTTGGTTGATTTAATATTTATGCTAGTTTATTTTATCTACACTGATTTTGAGCTGTTAGAACGGTTAAGTTCGGGATCATTGATGGTTCTCTCACCCGGGGATTGGGTGAGTGCCACTCACAACGATCTAAGTCGTGATACCCAAGTTCATAGATTCAAGATCAAAACCACCAGCTTCAAGATCAAGCTCAAAAGCCGTTGAATTCAAGTACACGTTGAGATCAAATTCATCAAGTTCACAAGTCAAGATCAATCCCACCAGATTCAAGAACAAGCTTCAAGCCCTTGAATTTACATTCAAAAAGAAGAACCAGAGGATTCATAGAGATTGTAACACTTATATATTCAAATCAAATACTATGATTGTTGCGATATTTTCGGTTGTGATTATTATTTTCTCGATGCGAATATTATTGTCTACATTTGTGTAGTCTAAATAATTGAAAAACAACTTTGGGTGTTCTTGACCTCTTTGAAGATATGGGAAGAAATATATAAATTCCAATACTAAAACTTGTACATAAAAGTTTTAGGGAGGAATGTCCCAAAATAGTTCACAATATTTGTGTTTTGATTCAAAATCATCCATATTCTTTTACCTCAAGCATTAATAGTTCATAATATTTATCAAAGTAGTACAACTTTAATCATAACCCAAATGGTCTGTTAAGAGTTAACTGAAATATCATCTCCTAATCTCTCCTCCAATTAGAACATGTTTTAGCACTTTTTTCCTCATTTATTCACCTAATATGATATTATTCAAATTTAACGACAACAAATCCATCATCTAATTTATTGCTCCTTGTATATCTAAGTATCTAACTTTGTTGACAACTAACCTGTATCATCTAATAACTAGTTAGTGATTTTGACTTTCCTCTGAAACTACGCTAGCGCTTATGATGTACGATGATATATAGGATCCTCTCATAAGCGAAAACGTCTGCCTTTGTCAATGATCCAAAATTCTAAAGTCGTGATGACACCTAAATATTAACCCGATAGACATACCAATTTCAGTTTTAACTGATAATCGTTATAGAAGTTATAATCGAAAGCAATAAAAAATAAAAAATAATATTACTCAAGCATGATATAATTATAAATGCAGAATACAACCAAAAATTTTAAAACCTGGCAATATGAGTCAAGAGTGTATAAAAAAATAAATATAAGTTAAAAATTTTATACACTGTCAAAATAAGAGTAGAACCATAATAATAAAAGATAAAGAGTCCACGGTGTTGGAAACTAGCCAAGCAGCTCACCTTGATATCTCCAAGTAAACTCTAAACTCGATCACGAATGTTACTTTCATAACAAAAATTGGTATATGCACAAAAAGTACAGCAAGTATAGTATGAAAATATCGGTCTAATAAGATAGTGGCGAGGAATGACTTTTTAAAATACTTACATTTAACTTGTACACTTTATATAATCTCAATAGATATGAAATGATTGTACACAAGGTAAATCCATCTGAACAACATAATAAAATACATAAAATTGACATGTATAGATTTTATGCACAAATAAAATCAAACAATATATTAAAATACATAAAATTAACATATATAGATGATATGCACATATAAGAGTTATGATGCAATGAATGTGATGCTAACTCTTTATTGAAACTGTTGATGTGAGGCAAAAAGTAGTGACTTTATATTATAGATTGCCTCACATTTCACTTGTTTTAATACACTTTTGAGCTTACTTTATATGAAATACGCTCACGTTACTTATTTTAATGCGTAGGTTGAAAAATGAAGGATTTTGAGCATAATGGAGCGATAATGAAGCTTTGAAGTCTGAGTAGAAGCTACGGCGGATGATCTTGAAGTCTGAGTAGAAGCTACGGAGGATGATCTAGAGCATTTCTATGGATAGGAGATCAAGACGGAGACTTAACGAAGGCAAAATAATGAAAAAGGTAAATAAATACACTATGGAAGGATCCTGGGGCCACCCAAGGCGCCCCCGTAGTGCAAGGGAGAAGAATGGCCGAGTGGACTGCCCCAATATACTATTGCACTGCAAAAGGCCCCGCAACAGGCCAAATTCTGGCCTAGTTCAGTCGGGTTTAGTCTTTTCGATCCAGAACCGGTCTGAAAACCCCCAAAACCCTATAAAAACTACTTTTGTTCAAATTTTTGAGGGAGAATAGATTGGGAGAAGAAAAGAACTGATACTTTGGAGATGAAACACGCCAGAGGGAAGAACAAGGGTTTTTATCTAGCTTTTTTCATTCTTTCAGTAGTTTTATGATTGAATCTTTGTCTATTCTTGAGTTATTGCTTTTAAAATTAATTCATGAGTAGCTAAACGCATAGCATCTAGAGTTGTGGATGAATATGAACATTGTTGTTTGAAGTTAAGTTAGTTTGATTGAATTTCCACTATTGAGTTGCATATTTTTTCTTGATCTTAATTATTTGATTATCTGACCAATTCTCAAATACTATCTATAGTTTGTAAGTTGGACTAGGAATAGAAAACTTACATCTGCAATAAGAAAAGGTAAAGCTTAATATTGGAACCCTTAAGGGGAAAATGATTCGTTAACGTGGATAGGAATATACCTGTTAGCCTTGCTTAGTTACGAAAGATAAATCACATACACTTCACTATCAATCTATAACTATAGTAATACAAGCGTTAGAAATAGTCGAATAGGCGTAGAGACAGTTTAAAAAGATGCTCAATAATACAAATATCAACCCGCAACTAGTCACTCAGAAAATCAATTAAACTAGTTAACCGATAACTCAAACAGATTATTAGAAACCCTGGACCATGACTATCATGTGCACACACATAGTACATGCTTGTGTATTAAATGTGTATAGATTTATATACATTAATAATAAAAAGCTTTTGAGTACTAACTTGTATATTAAATATGTATGAAAACTGGAGTATCATTTTGAGGTATGTGGGTCACCGTGTGTATGAAACTAGTAAGAAAGCTCGGACAATGCCCGGGCCCAACATAAACAAAAATTATGTCAGTAAAAACTTGCCAACTTGCCAACAGCGGGTAAGTGCGAGGAAAAGATCAAGAGTTCAACGACAGCGAGATCATCATAGTGGTTGGAGGTTACTTGAATGTTAACATGCTTCTTTTTTCTCCTGCACCCTGCAGTTATGTCAAAAGTTGCTTAGGAGGTTACAAAGCAATTTAAATAGACGATTAAAAAATGCATGATCATTTTCTAACATGTGTAACTTGTAAATAATTCCTCTGGAGAGTATATAGAAAATTAAGATGAGGTACTCTTAAGTATCAGTTATCACCAAACAAGCAAATTATCACATTTCTAGTATACTGATGAATAGACTAACCAAATAAAGGAATTTGGAATGCTTATTTGTAATGAAACGAAAGTAACTACTTAATAAGAAACATACTACGGAGATCATAGCCCTTGCCACCAGATTTGATTGCCTGATAAGGCTCAGCGAGGGTGCGTTCTTCTAGGCATTCTAGCACTAAATAGTCCAAATCCTTCACCCTCTGAAGTCTGAAGTAACTTTTAAGCTGTTATTGGTCGATCACCTCCAAACCCAGCACCACAACCTATGTAAACCTTTTTCTTACGCCTTTGAGGATTCACCCTCTGCAATTTCATGAATTATAAAACATGTGATTGGTTTCTTTTTCTCTCTTTTCGTTATCATTTACGTGTAGTAGCATTAAAGATAACTAACCAGTCTGATCTCGCAGTCATAAACACCTAGTTCTTCCATTGAAGCCTAATAATTAAAACACCATAAACAAATTAGCACTAAAGATAGAGAAAAGAGTGTGCTTTGGATGTGAAAATTTGACTACTGAATTCATACTTTAATTTCTTAATGTAAAGAGTTCAGCATTTCCATTGCGTTCATAAATTAATTTTCCAGTACTGCTTATAAGATGTCTCTTTGTCTAGATAAAATATATTACTTTGCTGCAGAATATGCAACAACAAGTACTTTCCTACACGTCATAGTTTAATGATATTACTTCACACTATACTGTTTCACAGTAACCTTATATTTGATAAAGCTGACTGATCTGCATCGAGTGATTTGAAAATGATTTACAGCAAGATATAAGGTTTGATCCCAATAAGAAAATACATCTATGTTATTATACCTTGTAGTAACGATAGACTTAATTGTGTTTTCTTCTTGTGGGCCTACACGACAAGAGAAAGTGTCAACAATATACAGCGAGATAAGTGTATGATTATCATTCACAAGGTTTCACATATGTGAGTGTGTATTTATGCATGCAAGTGAGTTTTGTTTGATTAAGGGAGGGCGGAAAGAAAGAAGCACTTAAGAACCTGAAAATCAACGATGACAACCAACACATGGTATTTTCCACCAGTTCTCTTCACTATATCTACTGCAGCATCTATTACTCGCCCATACGATGTTGGTCCTTGAACATAAAAGGGCATATTTAGGACGATCCCATATGGCATTGTTTAGATAATTCTTTTAAAAGAAGGTTGTTATGTTAAAAAGTAAAGGGGAGATGAAGGAAGTGATTTGTAAAACTTAGCAAATTAGAACAGAAGGATACCAGATAATTGCAGATTTGGAACAATTTTCTTGTAGCAAGCTAGGACTTCTTCAAAGCCATGGCAAGGAGAGTGATCACTGTGAAAGATAAACACGTCTTGATCATGTGTGGTCACTAGAACCCATGAAAAAACAACAGAAGATCAAAAAGACAAACATGATAGTGAATGCCAAAACTGCAGAGAAGTACTCCAATCTGCTTCCAGCTTAAATTACTTAAAGGGCAGTGCGGTGTACTAAGCTCTCGTTATGCATGGATTTGGGTAAGGGATGGATCACAAATTACTTAATGTAAAAAATTCAGCATTTCCATTATAGACAACTACATGAAATGGGCAACTTCAATCAAGTCAAACTCTGAGAACTAACCCTTTTAATAGTTCAATCAATTCTTTCTTCTTAACATTGACGCTGATCACTTTTACTTTTCTATTCACTTCATATTAAAAAGCCAAAATCTGTAAAGTCAAAAGTTGTAAAAAGTATTAACTTTAATCGCTTTTTTTTGGAGAAAATCAAGATCAATCTTAAACAACCACCTGGGCTAAAGAACTTGGAAATAAGACGAAAAAGAGCAGAAAAAAAAGAACATTCTTAGCAACACAGTGATGCATAAAGGAAGTGGAGTACAACAACAAAGATGTAGCATAATAAAAAATTTGAATGAGAATTTTGCCACAGATGGGTATGTGGTAATGCATATCATAAAGTTTGTAGGACTATTTTAAAAATTATACTATACCTGAGGGCTCATAACAAAAGCATGTTTTCAATTCATAAGGATAAGAATAAACCACTCTTGCGCAGGTAGGTGGTGCCGATTTTTGGCAACTTGCCAAATATCAAGAAGCTACAACAATAAAGCACTTACTTTGTACCAATAGCTTTGTTAGAGTTTCTGAGATTTGACTGTTGTGATTGAGTTCTTGACTTTAATGCTGAAGCCTTTATCAGTTAATTTATTTGAAAGATAGTACAACTGACCTTGGACAACAGACTATTTCTCTTCAGATTGATATAGTGTCAAAGGCTGTAAATGGTGCTTCTGATTAGGAAATTGGTACCTGGTTCTGATATGATCAAATCGTTTCACACAGTGAGTCAGTAGATTATGATAGCAGTAAGAATATAGTCCTAAATGAGATCAGCGAGTTCTCTGCAATATAAAGTAGTTGAAAAACTTAGACAGTAATATGAAAAGCTAACCATCAAAATTTGATTTTTTAAAGCTCACTATTCAGACAATATGCCAAATCGTAGAAAGGAGAAATCATCAATAATCAAACCCTAGCAGGAGGCACCATCAAATACACAAAAACCACTCCAAATGAAGCAATAAAACACAAAAATAGAGGAAACAAAAAAATAATACTCAGCCGAATGAAAACAGAATAAACATATTAGTAAATGTCCATGCCTCCAACTATTTGCAGTTCTTCGCCGAAACCTAAAAAGTAATAAATTATTAAACTTTTATAAAATTAATTAAAAATTGGAGCAAATAGTTTGTTTTATTTAAAAACCAAAGAAATACTTTTGACAATATTTCTTCATTCACATATTTATACTTTAGAAAACACAGAAAAACTAAGTAAAAGAAAGAGCGATATAATAGTTAGATGAAATATAAGATTTAGACAACTTCATTAGAACTATTGATATCAACTATTATTTTTTTTACAGTAGAGAGGTATAGATACAGGGGAAGAGAAGATGAAGTGCAGGAGAGAGAATTTGAGGAAAACGATGAGAAGTTGTGTAGGTTACCACTTAATATATCATTGTTGCGTCACAGTAAGTCTAATCAATCAATTTCCATGGTACTTAGTCACAAAAGTACCGCAACATAAGATCTGCATAACAAAGATATTTTGAGAAAGAGATCTGTGTAATAGAAAATTCCGACAGTACAGGAGAAGTTGATAAATTAACACTATAGTCAATTTTATGAATTAGATAAAAACATAATCTTTTATATACCATGGCATGAGTCATATTCAATTTTGTCTCTCCAAAACTGTTGAAGAATCATAGGTTGAGGATCTTTCAGTGAATCATGATTTTCAGTAGTAGCGGAAGTTTCAGAGGAAGTTTCATAAACTTAAGAAAATCAAAGTAATCATTATGTCAGCTATGAGAAGGCTTTGTGAATAATTTCATCATACACTACATCATATGGTGAGTGATCATCATTACTGTCTGATATAGGTGGATGAATTAGTATTTTGACACATTTTAAACTTTTAGCTCTTGATAAATCTACATAAAGTTGACCATGTGAAAAAACAGATTTGCGTAAATAAATTTCAATAAAATTTAATGTTTGACCTTGAGCTTTGTTTATTGTCATAGCAAAACACAATTGTAAAGAAAATTGTGTTCTTTTAAACTGTACATGAATTTTTTCATCTTGTGATGTCAATAATGATATTCTTGGAATAAATACATGTGTATTTTTAAAGTTAAAATCAAAACATATTAATCGTGTGCCATTACATAAACCTTCACAAGGATTTAAATTTTGTAACAATATAGCTGGACAATTCTCCTTTAAAGTTAACTTATAAGAAGGTAAACCAGGAGGATTTAAAGTGTGCAAGTAATCCTCAAATTGGCTTTGATCATTTGGTTCAACTGTCTCATCTATTGCAACATATATTCTAGACCTTTCTGGAAATTTTATAATTAATATATTATTTATTTCATTTACAAAATCATTCTTTTTTGTTAAAATAACACGAAAAAATATCGCAGATGAATTAGAGAAAAATGCATAAAAATCAAGATATGTTAGGTTAAATAATGCATCTAAAGATTATTCTTCCGTTGTAAAAGGAATAATAAGAGAATCATGAATCTCAATTTTATTTTTACAATTAGGTGTTTCTTTTACGTTTCCAATTTTAAGCAAATATTCACAAACGAATGGATCTGTTCTTGCCCACATATTTTTAGATAGATGCAATTTCTCAAGCTTATTCTAAATATTAGAATATAATAAACTTTTATGAATAAAATCTTTCTTTTTTCCATTTCGAATGACAGAAAGAGTTTATCTAAAATCACCCCCAAATACAATAACTTTATCACCAAAAAGTGTGTTGACAATCATAATATCTCTCAAAAGTACATCAAGAGCTTCGATCATGTTCTTTTTTTCCATCGATTCTTCATCCCATACAAATAATTTTTCATCTTGAATCACACATGCAAGTGAACTTTGTTTACTAACATTACAACAAAAATTATTATCTATGTCGATAGGCATTTTGAAATGTGAGTGAGCAGTCCGTCCTCCAGGAAGAACGGAAGCTGCTACACCAGAAGTTGCAGTTGCTAAAGCTATGAATTCCTGAGATCGAATAGTTGCTAATAATGCACGGTATAAAAAGATTTTACCTGTTCCTCCCTGACCATCAATGAAAAAATCTCCTGATTTCTTAGAAGATATTCTATCAATAATTATATTATATGACATAAGTTGCTCGGGATTCAATCTCTTTGCTAAGAGCAAGTCCTCTTCACTAATAATTATATTTCTTTTAAAATGAACGTCTTTTGCATCTTTTACAATTTGAGAAGGTCTAATATTCTCTACTACAAGTTTATATTCATTTATGTCATGTCCCATAGAATGTAAGATATCATTGATATGATTTAAAATTTTATGTCGAACATTTTTTGCTTCAGTATTGGAGAGATTGTTAAAGTCTTCAGACAGTGAATCCTCAAACATTTCCCACAGTTCTCTCAAATTATCAGGGATGCAATATACTAATAATGTAGCAAATAAACATCTTAAACTATATGGCATTTGATAACTCACAGCCTCTAACATACATTCAATTAGACTATTATTACAATATAATAATCCTTTTTTTTCTACAGATTCTCTAAATATACTACAAGGTACTCCATTAACAGTGAGAAGATCTTTATATAATTTTGGTCCCCTTACATTCATCAATAGTAGTCTAAGGTAATACCTTTTTCCTTCGGTTATATGGTATATCACAACACGTTCAATTACATCACGCTTCTTTTGGCATGTCCACATTCTATCTGCTGGAGACCATACAAAGTGCTCCAGAAATTCTTTATATAGTAATTTCATATTTATAGCATCATCATTCATTTTATTCATAGCAAAAAATTCAATCAATATTATTTTTTTGATCATTGAATTATTTAAGATTCTATTCACGTTTTTAGTACTTTTAAAAGAAACAAATTATTGTCCTTCTAAATGTAATTGAAGATGATAGACACTCGGAGTTATTTTATTAATCAAATAAACGCCACGCTGCCTATGGTGACGAAACCCATCTAGCCGGTCGATATTCTTTTATTTCATCTATTTCTACATTATTATGCAGAGAGAAAGCAATTTTATCATGTTCTTTACAAATATATTTGTAAATATATTTCACAACTTCAATATCTGAACAAATTTTAACATTCGTATGACAATTAAATTTACAAAGCAAATATGAGTTATATGGGATAATCCACGAATTATTCATAAGATGCTTTCTCATATACACAACTTTTCATGCATTGCGTTTCTTATAAAGTGGATAGGAATTCTTACCTTTTGATGTTTCTTCAACAAACTCTTTTGGATATTGAAATTTACAAAAATCCTTTTTTTCCATACACAAATTTGTAGGATTTAAATCACCACATGGACCATGTATCATATGTGGCAGGACACGCGAATAAAGGTAGTGGTCATTAGAATAAGGTAACTCAGTATGAATAAATTTATCGTATGATTCAGGTGTCAATAATTTGTACTCATTAGCAAGTATGATAAGAAAATGAGCATGTGAAAATTCACGTTTATAAAATTCTATAATGTACATAAAAGCCGCAACTTTCCCAAAGATTTTTCTTTTCAAAATATCTATTTTTAGTTCTTCTACCTTAGCTTTGATTATGCGCGAAACTAAATCAGATCTATTTTGAGTTTAATCGGTTGATAGCATATGTTGTTTTATTTCTGGCCAAGATAGATTACCTGTCATAGTTAAAAAAAGATCAAATTTTTCAAATTTTTGTACTAATGCGATAACATTCATATACCGACAACGCATATCTCTTGGCCCACCTATGAAAGTAACAGGGAGAAATGTTTTTTTGCCAATTTTTGAAGCTTCTGTTTCACTTAGTCTGAAGAAATCAATAATTGCTGGTAACATATCCATTCAAAACAAGTCTTGGTTAAATGAAAAATAATCCAATCTCTGTGTTTCAAGCTTTACGAAGAAATCTACTATGAATTTTTGAAATAATCTTTCACAATGTAATACTCCATTTTCATCATCTTATCTTATTTGAATTTTATAACAGTAATACTCACGACAAGAAATCATATCTCTTTTTCTTTTTCCTTTATTAAGCACTTGAGCTTCCAGATCAAGAACTCCATCAATAGAGCACATGTTCTTTGTATTTGGTAATTCTTCATGTTCACAGTAATGTTGACCTCTGTAACACCCCGAAATTTGATCCAACTTTTAAACTTAAGAAATCTGAAAATTCTGAACTTTCCAGATATGACGGGTCCAAACCACGGATCATGATTTGAACCACGAGTCGTGGAGTGAATCCGTGGTTTAAGTCTACCAGGATCAGTCTCTGGTCTGAGGACCACGAGTTGGTTCTACAGATCGTAGTTTAGTCTACGGCCCGTCCTGTCAACTCGTGGAACCAAACCTGAGGAATGACTGATTTCCGGGAACCACGAGTCAAGATGATGGATCGTGGTTTGAATTACGGACCATCCTATTGACACGTGGAACCTGATCAGAGACCTGCCTAGCACCTCAACTTTGACGGGTTGGGTTTACGGACTGTAAACTTTTCTATGGTCCATCCTATTGATCCATGGTTTGTCTTCTGCAGCCTGATGGTTTAACCAGAAACCACGAATGGAAACCATAAACTGTGGTTCAGTCTATGGTCCGTGGAATCCATCCGTGATTCCTGGAAGTCGATTTTAACGGCTTTTTCCTAATTATGTTCCAGGGGTATTTTAGTTATTACCCACCCTTTTAACTCCTAAGTGAGGTCGTTTTGACCATTTTTAGCATGATTTCTATACCTATTAGCCGAAGTCCCTTCTCATTACCTCATTCATCTACCAATTGGGAAAAAAACTCCTTCAAGCTCCAAATTCAAGTCTCCTTTTCTTTTCAATTTCAAGTGGGTTAGCTTCAGTCAAGGTATATGGGTATTCAACAATGAGTTTCTTTCACCCTTGTGACCAAAACCCCTAATTTCTATTTTGATTTCATGAACTTTTAAATTAGGGTTCTTACCCAATTCTTATGGGTTTTACTGTAAATTGCCTTCTCATGATTTTATTATGAAATTCTATTAAATTGCATGATTTACATGGGTTTTTACATATGTAACTCCTATTTCATGAATTGAAGACTAATTATGGTAAATCCTACATGCATGGATTGATTTAAGTAAATTGGGTATTTGATAGCATGTATTCTCATGAATTTTCAAGCAAGTGCATGCCTAGTTCCTATGTTTTATGAAAATATATGTTATTATGAAAATTGAACTAGAGTCATGCAAGTTTTCAAGTTATGGATTTATGCAAGATAAGACACCCGATGTGCCATCAATGATCATGAATCATTTTCTAAACCAAGGTTCGTGAGTAGTATGAAGATCCTAGTTATGAACATGTTTATGAACAAGCTTGACATCTAGATATGTCACATGCATGTGAGCCTCATGTAATATGTTTTGGGAGTAGTATTTAGCACCGAGCGATGAGGGTTCTAGATAACCCAAGTCTAAAACTATGTTGCCACCGTAGGTTGCCCTCCGTGGCTTATGAAAGGATCCTTATGACATGGTTCTAACCTTGTCCGGTTAGGACAACCTTCTTCAGTGTAGGTGCATGACACTGGACTCCATGTAGCTCAGCATGGTTTATGTCGATTAAGATAAACTTTCACATGATTATTTTCAAGCTATAAAGTTATATGATACTTTACTTTGAACCTTGACTTTACTTCATGTTTTAGGTCCTTTATCTTGATAATTTCTTATACTATCTCTTTTATGAACGAGCTCATCTTAAGCATGTTTTAAGTATATTTTCATCATGATCATACATATCTGACATACTCGGTACATCCTATAGTACTGACGCATATTTTGCGCTGCATCCTCTTGATGATGCAGATTCAGGTTTCCTCCCTCAGGCACGTGGCTAGAGACCGCAGGCTGTATCCAGTCAATGTTGGTGAGTCCTCATTGTTCGAGTGCTAGTTATGACTTTAGCTAGTTTTGATTATTTACTTTCGTACCTTGAGTTGGCTAGGGTCTTGTCCTAGCAACTCCTTATGTCATGTGTAGAGGCTTTTCAGACATAGACAGTATTCGGGTCTTTTTCGAATCATGTTCCTCTTGATATTTATCTTATGGATTGAGTTATCTAATTCTTACCATGCTTCTGTTATTCCTAATTGATATACCTAAGTTATGCTATGACCAAGGGTTAGCTTGGGGAACTTTTAGTCCCAGGTCCCATGTTACGTCTAGGGAGTAACCTTGGGGCGTGACAAACTTCACTTCTTTCATGATCACATCGTGCGATAGAGCTTAACTCTAATATCCATCTAATCCTTTTCTTGTACATTTTAGATTATGCCTCGATGTGTTATACCTCACCGAGCTACTCAGAATGTTGTTCCTTCAGTTTCAGCCCTCGAGGTCACGAATGAGGAGTTCTAAAACGCCATCCACATACTAGCCCAGACCTTGGTCGCTCAGTCCAATCAGCCGGCTCCTATCCCCGTCCACCCTCAAGGGGAGGTAGCGGCCCGAGTTCATGATTTTATCCGTATAAACCCACCGGAGTTTTGGGGTTCGAAAGTGAATGAGGATCCGCTAAATTTTATTGATGAAGTGAAGAAAATCTTTGATGTGATGCAAGTGATTGGTGTTGATTGTGTTGAGTTGGCATCCTATCAACTCAAGGATGTAGCTCATATCTGGTTCACGCAATGGAAGGAAGCTAGAGCTAGGGATGTGGTCCCTATGATTGGGAGTGTTTCGAGAGGGATTTTCTCGAGAGGGATTTCCTCGACCGGTTCTTTCCCCGAGAGTTGAGGCAAGCAAAGGCTGAGGAGTTTGTGAAATTGAGACAGGGATCCATGACTGTTCAGGAGTACAGTTTGAAGTTCACTCAGATGTCTAGGTATGCCCCCTCAATGGTAGCGGACTCGCATGATCAGATGAGCAAGTTTATTTATGGGGTTTCAGATATGGTGAAGAAGGAGTATAGGTGCACTATGTTGTTGAGTGATATGAACATTTCCAGACTCATGACCCATGCCCACTAGATCGAGGGAGACAAGCTTAGGGAGATAGCTAGGGAGAACAGGAGGGCTAGATCTGAGGGTTCAGATTTTGGCCATCAGAGGTCTGGGGGCGGACACCGCTCCTCGTTTTAGAAGAAGTCATCAAGACCCATTCATTCTTCTGCTAGTGCTTCTACCCAGGCCTCGAGGCCTCATCATGATCAGATTGGTAGAGGATCTAGTTCCTATTCGCAGTCTCAGGGGAGTGTTGCTAAGGGATCTTCCCACCCTATTTGCAACAAGTGTGGGAAGAATCACCCGGGCGAGTGTCGTTTGGGCACGGGTCCATGCTTTGGGTGTGGAAAGGCTGGAGACATGATTAGAGATTGCCCTTCATCTAAGAAGGGGCAGGGAGGTGGTAGGGCTTAGTCTGCTCCAGCAGCCCCAGGAGGTCGACCAGCCCAGCAGGGCACAACTTCTAGTTCTGGTGGTCAGCGCCAGAACCGCCTTTATGCTATGTCCTCTCTTCAGAACCAGGAGGGTTCCCCAGATGTTGTTACTGGTATGTTGAAAGTCTTTTCTTTTGATGTGTATGATTTGTTGGACCCCAGTGCCTCCTTATCTTTTATGACCCCTTCTATAGCATGCAAATTCAAAATTTGTCCTGAATCACTTTTAGAACCCTTTTGTGTTTCTACTCCTGTCGGTGAGTCAGTCCTAGCCAAAAAATATCTACCAAAATTGACCTATCTCAATCCTTCATAGAGTCACTTCAGCGGATTTAGTAGAGTTGGAGATGCCTGATTTTGATGTTATTCTTGGTATGGATTGGTTGCATGCTTGTTATGCTTCGATTGATTGTCATACTCGGGTTTTCAGTTTCAAGTTTCCAAATGAACCCGTCTTAGAGTGGCAAGGTAGTCCTCCATCCTCAAAAGGTTATTTCATATCTTATCTTAAGGCTAGGAAGATGATTTCTAAGGGTTATGTTTATCCTTATCTATTCTCGGAGTAAGAAGGATCATGCGGACCATTTGAGAGTGGTGTGGCAAACTCTCAAGGACCGACAGTTATTTGCTAAGTTTAGCAAGTGTGAGTTATGAATGCAGTTTGTTGCTTTTTTGGGTCACATTGTGACTAGAGATGGTATTCGGGTTGATTCTCAAAAGATTGAGGCCGTAAAGAACTGGCCTAGACCCACTTTCCCGTCTGATATCAGGAGCTTTTTGGGTTTGGCTGGTTACTACAGGAGATTTATGGAAGGATTTTCTTCCATTGCTGCCCCATTGACTCTGTTGACTCAGAAGAAGGTAAAATTTCAGTGGTCTGACCTTTGTGACAAGAACTTTCAGGAGTTGAAGACTAGATTGACCACAGCCCCTGTATTGGCTCTACCCGAGGGCCTAGATAATTTTGTTGTGTATTGTGATGCTTCTAGGATTGGTTTGGGTTGTGTGTTGATGCAGCGTGGTAAAGTGATTGCTTATGCTTCGAGACATCTTAAGACTCATGAGAAGAACTACCCTACTCATGATCTTGAGTTAGCAACCATGGTTTTTGCTTTGAAGATTTGGATACATTACTTGTATGAGGTACACGTGTATGTATTCACCGATCATAAGAGCCTTCAGTATATGTTCACTCAGAAGGAATTGAATCTGCGACAAAAGAGATGGTTTGAGCTTCTTAAGGATTATAACATGAGTGTGCTTTACCATCCGAGTAAGGCCAATGTTGTGGCGGATGCACTTAGTAGATTATCCATGGGTAGTGTGTCTTCAGTCGAAGACGGGAAGAAGGAATTAGTTAAGGAAGTTCATAGGCTTGCTCGGTTGGGAGTTCGACTTATGGACTCGATAAAAGGTGGTGTTATTATTTAGAATGGTTCTGAATCATCCTTGGTAGTTGAAGTGAAGGCAAAGCTAGACAGTGATCCTATTTTGCTTTAGCTAAAGGGTGCAGTCCATCAGCAAAGGGTTGAGGTTTTCTCCCAAGGGGGAAATGGTGTACTTCGCTATCAGGGTCGATTGTGTATGCCATATGTAGATGAGTTGAGACAGCAGATTCTGACTGAGGCTCATAGTTTCAGATATTCTATTCACCCCGATGCCACCAAGATGTACCGTGATCTACGGGAAGTCTATTGGTGGAATGGTATGAATAGAGATATAGCCATTTTTGTGGCTAAGTGCCCCAACTGTCAGCAAGTGAAGGTAGAGCATCAGCGACCGGGTGGCATGACTCAGGATATTGACCTTCCTACTTGGAAGTGGGAAGCGATCAATATGGACTTCATCACAGGTTTGCCTCATACTCGAAGGTAACACGATTCAATTTGGGTGACTGTCGATCGGATGACTAAGTCATCTCACTTCTTGGTTGTTAAGACTATAGATTTAGCGGATGATTATGCCAGACTCTACACTCGGGAGATAGTCCAATTGCATGGTGTCCCATTGTCCATCATTTCAGCTTCTGAATCATCCTTGGTAGCTGAAGTGAAGGCAAAGCTAGACAGTGATCCTATTTTGCTTTAGCTAAAGGGTGCAGTCCATCAGCAAACGGTTGAGGTTTTCTCCCAAGGGGGAAATGGTGTACTTCGCTATCAGGGTCGATTATGTATGCCATATGTAGATGAGTTGAGACAGCAGATTCTGACTGAGGCTCATAGTTTCAGATATTCTATTCACCCCGATGCCACCAAGATGTACCGTGATCTACGGGAAGTCTATTGGTGGAATGGTATGAATAGAAATATAGCCATTTTTGTGGCTAAGTGCCCCAACTGTCAGCAAGTGAAGGTAGAGCATCAGCGACCGGGTGGCATGACTCAGGATATTGACCTTCCTACTTGGAAGTGGGAAGCGATCAATATGGACTTCATCACAGGTTTGCCTCATACTCGAAGGCAACACGATTCAATTTGGGTGATTGTCGATCGGATGACTAAGTCATCTCACTTCTTGGTTGTTAAGACTATGGATTTAGCGGATGATTATGCCAGACTCTACACTCGGGAGATAGTCCAATTGCATGGTGTCCCATTGTCCATCATTTCAGCTTCTGAATCATCCTTGGTAGCTGAAGTGAAGGCAAAGCTAGACAGTGATCCTATTTTGCTTTAGCTAAAGGGTGCAGTCCATCAGCAAAGGATTGAGGTTTTCTCCCAAGGGGGAAATGGTGTACTTCGCTATCAGGGTCGATTGTGTGTGCCATATGTAGATGAGTTGAGACAGCAGATTCTGACTGAGGCTCATAGTTTCAGATATTCTATTCACCCCGATGCCACCAAGATGTACCGTGATCTACGGGAAGTCTATTGGTGGAATGGTATGAATAGAGATATAGCCATTTTTGTGGCTAAGTGCCCCAACTGTCAGCAAGTGAAGGTAGAGCATCAGCGACCGGGTGGCATGACTCAGGATATTGACCTTCCTACTTGGAAGTGGGAAGCGATCAATATGGACTTCATCACAGGTTTGCCTCATACTCGAAGGCAACACGATTCAATTTGGGTGATTGTCGATCGGATGACTAAGTCATCTCACTTCTTGGTTGTTAAGACTATGGATTTAGCGGATGATTATGCCAGACTCTACATTCGGGAGATAGTCCAATTGCATGGTGTCCCATTGTCCATCATTTCAGCTTGAGGTAATAGTTTCCTCTTTAGTATGTTCCTCCGATTCTATTCCATCAGTTTTCCTCATGATCCTAGCATGTATTCATGTTTTCAAAGTTGATTTAGTCATGTTTTAAGTTGAAAAGTTCAGTTTTCATGTTTATTCCTTGGTTTCCACCTTTTGTTGTTGGTTGGGCTGTTGTTCTCTCCAAATTTCCTTGCTTAGTATTCATTCGAGGATGAATTATCTCAAGGGGGAGATATTGTAATACCCCAAAATTTGATCCAGCTTTTAAACTTAAGAAATCTGAAAATTCTAAACTTTCCAGAAATGACCGGTCCAAACCACGGACCGTGGTTTGAACCATGAGTCATGTAGTGAATCTGTGGTTTAAGTCTGTCAGGATCAGTCTCTGGTCTGAGAACCACGAGTTAGTTCTACAGACCGTAGTTCAGTCTGTGGCCCATCCTGTCAACTCGTGGAACCAGACCTGAGGACTGAATGATTCTCAGGAACTACGAGTCAAGACGACGGACCGTGGTTTGAATTACGGGCCATCCAGTTGACTCGTAGAACCTAATCAGAGACCTGCCTAGCACCTTAGCATTGACGGGTTGGGTTTACAAACCATACACTTTTCTATGGTCCGTCCTATTGATCCGTGGTTTGTATTCTGCAGCCTGATGGTTTAACCAGAAACCATGAATGGAAACCACGAACCGTGGTTCAGTCTATGGTCCGTAGAATCCATCCGTGATTCTTGGCAGTTAATTTTTAACAGCTTTTTCCTAATTATATTCCAGGGGTATTTTAATCATTACCCACCCTTTTAACTCCTAAGTGAGGTCGTTTTGACTATTTTTAGCATGATTTCTAAACCTATTAGCCTAAGTCCCTTCTCATTACCTCATTCATCTACCAATTGGAAAAAGAACTCCTTCAAGCTCCAAGTCTCAAGCTCTAAGTTCAAGTCTCCTTTTCTTTTCAATTTCAAGTGGGTTAGCTTCAATCAAGGTATGTGGGTATTCAACAATGAGTTTCTTTCACCCTTGTGCCCAAAACCCCTAATGTCTATTTTGATTTCATGAACTTTCAAATTAGGGTTCTTACCCAATTCTTATGGGTTTTGCTATAAATTGTCTTCTCATGATTTTATTATGAAATTCTATTAAATTGTATGATTTTGCATGAGTTTTTACATATGTAACTCCTATTTCATGAATTAAAGACTAATTATGGTAAATCCTACATGCATGGATTAATTTAAATAAATTGGGTACTTGATAGCATGTATTCTCATGAATTTTCAAGCAAGTGCATGCCTAGTTCCTATGTTCTATGAAAATATATGTTATTATGAAAATTAAACTAGAGTCATGCAAGTTTTCAAGTTATGGATTATTATGCAAGACAAGACACCCGATGTGCCATCAATGCTCATGAATCATTTTCTAAACCAAAGTTCATGAGTAGTATGAAGATCCGGGTTAGGAACATATTTATGAACAAGCTTGACATCTAGATATGTCACATGTATGTGAGCCTCATGTTATATGTTTTGAGAGTAGTATTTAGCACCGAGCAATAAAGGTTCTAGATAACCCAAGTCCAAAATTACGTTGCCACCGTAGGTTGCCCTCTGTGACTTATAAAAGGATCCTTATGACATGGTATTAACTTTGTCCGGTTAGGACAATCTTTTTCAGTGTGGGTGCATGACACTGGACTCTATATAGCTCAGCATGGTTTATGTCGATTAAGAGAAACTCCCAGATGATTATTTTCAAGCTATGAAGTTATATCATACTTTACTTTGAACCTTGACTTTACTTCATATTTTAGGTCCTTTATCTTGATAATTTCTTATACTATCTCTTTTATGAAAGAGCTCATCTTAAGAATGTTTTAAGTATGTTTTCATCATGATCATGCATATCTCACATACTCGGTACATTCTATAGTACTGATGCATATTTTGCGCTGCATCCTCTTACTGATGTAGATTCAGGTTTCCTTCCTCAGACACGTGGCTAGAGACCGCAGGCCGTATCCAGTCAGTGTTGGTGAGTCCCCATTGATCGAGGGCTAGTTATGACTTTAGCTAGTTTTGATTATTTACTTTCATACCTTGAGTTAGCTAGGGTCTTGTTCTAGCAACTCCTTATGTCATGTGTAGAGGCTTTTCAGACATAGACAGTGTTCTGATCTTTTCCGAATCATGTTCCTCTTAATGTTTATCTTATGGATTGAGTTATCTAATTCTTACTATGCTTCCGCTATGCCTAATTAATATACCTGAGTTATGCTATGACCAAGGGTTAGCTTGGAGAACTTGTGATCCCATGTCCCGTGTTACGTCTAGGGGGTAACCTCGGAACGTGACAACCTCTTCGTATAATTTTTCTTATACCACAATGCCAGCAATGTTGATCATATAAAAATAATAATGAGTATTCTAAGAGATCATAAAAATCATAGTAATAATTTACTGAGTGAGTGTTATTACTATGAGTGTATATACGAATATGTGGTGCAAAAATAATATTAGTAAAATTATCTTGAGCCCATATTTCAGCTACTTCAGATGCAGATGGTAAACTATAAACACGTTGATCTAAAGCTGGATGATATTTAAGTGCGATATAAAAATTAAATATTTCTGAAATATTCATCAAGGACTTTACGAAGATGGAATATGGATTCTTTGAGAGTATGTTGATAAGTCTTTTCACAGTTGATTCGTTAATATACGTTGAACATGTCATCCTATTAGCTAGTTCATTTTCATTATCATAAAAGTACAATTGTAGATTCTTTGCCTTTTCACCAGAAGAAACTAAATCAGGTATAAAATGATACATTTGGCCCTGAACTCAAAATATATATATACCATGATATCTCCTCGCTAAAGCTTTGTCATAGGGTACACCAAGTGAGGTAAACATAAATATATTATTGTATGTTCTAATGTAAGTACGAAAGTGCATAGATTCTTCTGTATTTCCCATATATAGATCTAATAAGTCATTAGGCAATTGGTATGAAACTAACTTAACCGAATCATTGCTACAACAGAATTCAGGTGATTCATACTGAAATCTTTTTGCGTTGCAAAATTTACAGTTTGGAACCTTTTTTAAATATACGTAAGTGGATTGATTTTCATTATTTTTTGGAGTTTTTTAGTCAACCTATGACCTGTATAGTATAAGTATTGTTAAAGCTAAAAGGTAAGCTAATATTCTAATAAGATAATGAGAAAAAGTACTTGTAGATATAAAATTAATACTAACCTTTGTTTGTAACAACTTCAGGAATGACATTTTGTTGTCGTTCAGATGTTTACGATGTTGAACCTGGGTCACAAATGACTAAAATTTAGATCTTTGGCTAAGACATGATGCAGTAACAAAATTAAAGCTAGGAGTCATGGGCTTACCTTTTTCAAATACACAAAAAGGCTGATAGAGTTGTTTTCCTTTGTCAGAAGAACTTGGTAAAATATTAACTTCAAGGTACACGCTTTTTGCATAGAGTGTCAAAACACATTTTACATTAGCTTAATATGGAGGTTGATAATTCTATGTTGACATCAGTAGTAATAACGAAGAAGTAGTTTGTCATTTCAACCTTGAATATTAATAGAAGGCGGCTCTCTTATTGTAAGAGAGGTTTGTTTGACGATGTAGGATCACAGAAAGATCTTTTTTTTTCAACTGGGCAGTTGACAACTGATTTGATTTTTTGTAGCTGCAGTTTTTTTGGTACATCGTTGTAGTAACATTTCTTATTTTTTATCAGTTGTTACCTTCATATAAGTATCACGCCTTTTGAGTTTTATTTGATAATTTTGCTCTTCTGCATATGTGAGTTTATTTGTTTTCTTGGAAGACATCTCTCCAGAAGCTTTTTACCGTGAGATATCTGTATTTCAAATAGTTCAAATAGTATGGAGAAATGTGATATTAGACTTTAAACAACATAATTTTTGATAATTTTATTGACAGTAGAAAGCAAAGCGAAGATAGTAGAAGGGCACAATTTTTTTTAAGAATTACGTGTAATATAACAAATTTAAATAGGGGCGTAATATTGTTCATCTAAATAGTACTTGGAAGCTTATATGCCAAGTCTCTGTTCTCCAAAATATATCTGCTTGTTTGCATCCCTTTTTATGGCAGTGTTTGGTGGTAGTAAGTAGATTTTTATAATCTCAAACTAAGATACATTAGCTTCTTTATGGTGTTTGTCTTAGCATTCAACGGTGAACAAAGAGCCTATAACACGAAGAAATTTTCTAATTTCTCTACTTCTACTTTCATGGTTTTCAAAATTAAAATATTCTTCTAGGCTAAACAAAGAATACAACTGCATTCAAGAAAGCAAACACAATCATTCGTTTTACCAGAAGGTGTCAAAGGTAAAAGAGAGAAAATAAAAACAGGCAAGAGCCATTAAAGTCAAAACGTTAAATCAGAAATCAAAATATGCAGCATTAAATCAGCAGAAAAGCAAAGAAACGAAAAATGAGAAGAATAAAATCCACTGAAAAACAAAGTTCAAAGAGGTAAATTCAGAAAATCATAGAAGATAGAGGAAATTGCAGATGCAAAGATAAGAAGAAATAAAAAGAAATTGTAAAAAGTACTTCGAATTCAATTTTAATCCCAACAAGCATACATGTTGACCTCCAGGTGCTTCCTATTCACATTTTTTAGTAAAGACGACAAATTTAACTGAATTGATATTATTAGGTAGTATCATTTATTATATCAGAAAGTGTCGGAATATTATGTCAATGACTACGCACAAAAAACCTATTGAAAGATTCTGATAGGTTAAATGTACAGTTTTATGGTTAAGTTCAAATTTATGAGATTTGCCTAAATAAGGAACAAGGACAATAGAATTACCCACTGCCTTCAATTAAAAATAAAGTTAAAACATATTTTGATGTTTGATTCACACTATTGTCGAAAATGCGTAGTGAATATAAGAAGATTTTTTATTCATTATTCAAGAAAATTTTGACCCAAAATCATACTTAAAGAATTGTTAACATCATATATTAAGTCTAGTGAACGCATATCTCACTATAAACAAAAAAACAGTAACTTCCTCTAAAAATCGAGAGATCTTGGCACTAAAAGGAACCTTAAGCATATGCTTGATTTATGATTTTTTTAATAGATTGTACGAACTCATATCAACTCTAATAGATCATCCGTTCTATGCACGGGCCCAACACATTAGGCATTGTGATCAACTTTTTCCGAATTCTCCTTTAGTTTTGGTGATAAATCTCTCAAACAACAATTATTAGACCTTAAAAATTTATTAGTGCCTGATGCGGGAAGAGTTTCTTGGTAGCAAGATGTGTATTCTTTGGGCTTCTGCACGAATGTTGTAAGATCAATTTCTCGATTCATTTCATTGCAATACTAAATAATCATCTAAAATACTTTTTGATGTGTACCAGTTGGAATGGAACCCAATTCGAGCTAAACCTAAAGGGCAAATGAACAGAATTGCCCTTGAACAGTTTGAACTCAGATGAACAATTGATTAGTGAGAGAGAGAAGAGAGAGTTCTATTATTGATCTTTTTAATTGATAACCTCCCCATTGGGAATATTTCCCTCTTTATACATGAACAGTAATAACTGGAAAAGGGAATCCCAGAGTTAGTTATAACTAACTCTGTTAGTTGCTAACAGACGAGCGCGTGAACTCCACGCGCTAACTAATTGAATTTCTAATCCTTCTAATCTTTTCCTAATGCTCATGTTATTTAAATGGTACACATCAATACTCCCTCCTTGAGATGATCCTTGTCCTCAAGGATCAAATGAAGGAAACTGCTGCAAAAAAGAGTGATAATCCTCCCAAGTGTTGTCCTCTTCTGCAGTGTTAAACCATTTGATAAGCAACTGAGTGTGAGGCTTGCCTTTTCGCTGGATCAACCTCCTATCCACAATAGCTTCAGGAACCAGTAGAACAGGTCCATTAGAAGAGTGAACCACAGGAAGAATAGGGGAAGCAGTGTGAGAGCCTAACTTTCGTTTGAGCTGAGAGATGTGAAATGTAGGGTGAACCTTAGCCTCTGGAGGCAAAGCCAAGGTATAAGCTACAGGCCCCACTCTAGCAATGACCTGGAATGGCCCAAAAAACTTGGCAGCCAACTTCTGGTTGGTATGTGACTTCAAGGATAGTTGCCTGTAGGGCTGCAACTTGACATAAACCCAATCTCCACAGCATAAGCCCTGTCAGTTCTGCCCTTATCAGCTTGAGTCTTCATCCTGTTCTGAGCCCTGCCTAAATGAAACTTCAAGGCCCTCAATGTAGCCTCTCTTGCCTGTAAACTTCTATCCACCACATCTAGGTGAGAGTCAAAGGCCATGTAGGGAAGGAGGGGGGGTGGTTTCTGACCATAGACAGCTTCATAAGGAGTCAAGTTGATGGCAGTGTGAAAAGTAGTGTTGTACCACCACTCAGCCATAGAAAGCCACTGAGGCCACTCTCTTGGCTTCTCAAATGTCATACACCTCAAATAACATTCCAAGCACCTATTAACTACCTCCGTTTGCCCATCAGTTTGGGGATGGTATGCAGTGGAAGTTAATAATGAAACCTTCTGCAGTTTAAACAACTCCTTCCAAAATCTGCTAGTGAACACCACATCTCTGTCAGACACAATGGTTTTAGGCATCCCATGAAGTCTAAAAACCCCATCCATAAACACCTGAGCTACTTCCAAAGTTGTATAAGGGTGCTTGAGTACCATGAAATGAGCATCTTTGCTAAGCCTGTCTACCACCACAAATATGACCTCCTTACCAGCAGCCTTAGGAAGACCTTCAATAAAATCCATGGAAATGTCTTGCCAAACTCTATCAGGGATAGGTAGTGGTTGTAACAGTCCAGGGTAAGCTACATTTTCCCCTTTACATTGTTGGCATACTCCACACTCTCTAACAAAAGTGTAAACCTCGGCTTTCATGCCCTTTCAGTAGAGGTCCTGTCTCAACCTTTGCAAGGTAGCTCTCATGCCTGAATGTCCACCCATGGAACTGGTGTGATAGAAATCCATCAAGTCTTGTCTTAGGCCAGGAACATCTCCTACCATCATCTTTCCCTTCCTACTCAGGATTCCAGCATGATATTTGTAGTAAGGTTTTTGGGCACCAGCACCTTGTATAGTGGTGAGTAACTTCTGTATGGAAGCATCTTGTGACCATGAGGCCTTAATTGCCTCTAATAGTTGGGACTGCACTCCTGAAATGCTGTTGAGCTGTATCAACTCACTGCTGGTCTGTTCCAACTCTTCCCTCCTAGAGAGGGCATCAGCCACCACATTGTCTTTTCCCTTTTTATAGTCAATAGTGTAGTCAAAACCAAGTAGCTTGATCAACCATTTCTGCTGGCTGGGTGTGGTAATCCTCTGCTCCAATAGATACTTCAAGCTATGATGGTCAGTCTTGATCACAAATTGCCTTCCCAAGAGATATGGTCTCCACTTTTGTACTGCTGAGACCAAGGCTAGAAGTTCTCTCTCATAGACTGATAGAGCTTGATTTCTTTCACACAAACCCTGACTGAAGAAAGCAATAGGTCTGTTGTCTTGAGCTAGTACAGCTCCAATCCCTCCACCTGAAGCATCAGTTTCAACCACAAACTGTTTAGAGAAATCAGGAAGTGCCAGAACAGGTGCTGAGGTGATAGCCACCTTGAGCTCCTCAAAAGCTTTGGAAGCTGCTACATCCCAATGAAAGTTTCCTTTCTTCAAAAGGTCAAACAATAGCCTGGCCGTGATTCCAAAGCCTTGAAAAAATCTTCTATAGTAGCCAGCCAACCCAAGAAACCCCCTCAAGCCCTTAATAGTGGTTGGTTGAGGCCAAGATATGACAGAATCCACCTTTTGCTTGTCCATAGCCACCCTTGATTCAGAAATGACATGCCCTAGGTAGTCCACCTGTGTGACACCAAAGGCACATTTACTTTTCTTCACCAGCAACTTATTAGACCTGAGCAAGTTGAAAGTTTCGTCCAGATGCACCAAATGAGTAGGCCAGTCCTGACTATAAATGAGAATGTCATCAAAAAATACCAGTATAAACTTCCTGAGATGCTTGTAGAAAACTTGGTTCATCAAACTTTGGAATGTGGAAGGGGCATTTGTCAATCCAAAAGGCATGACAAGGAATTCATAATGTCCATGATGTGTCCTGAAAGCTGTTTTGGGAATGTCAGGCTCAAACATTCTAATTTGGTGGTAGCCAGACCTTAAGTCTAGCTTAGAGAAATATTTAGCACCATGCAACTCATCTAGCAGCTCTTCAATCACAGGAATGGGGAACTTATCCTTCACTGTATGGTTATTCAACTCCCTATAATCAACACACATTCTCCAAGTGCCATCTTTCTTCTTTACCATGACAATGGGAGAAGAGTAAGGGCTGGTGCTATGCCTTATCACTCCAGATGTGAGCATTTCATCCACCATGACCTCAATTTTATCCTTCTGTATGGTAGGGTACCTATATGGTCTGATATTTATTGGAGAGGTTCCCTCATTCAATACAATCTTATGATCATGTAATCTAGGAGGAGGTAGCTCTTTAGGCACCTCAAACAACTCATCATACTCTTGGAGTAGGCACTCCAATTCTTTTTGCTCCCCTTCAGTACCCTCCGTACCCCCTTCCATAAAGGAACAATTAATATTCTCCTCACTTAGCTCATCCTCCTTGTACATCCCTACTGTGATCATACACAACTCAGCTGGCTTTGCCAAGAGCTTCTCTATGTTATCCTGATGGATCATCCTTACCGCAGCAGGCTGTATGCCTCTTAATGATATCTTGTGGCCCATGATACTGAACTCCATCTTGAGTTTCCTGAAGTTCCACACAATGTCACCCAATGTGATCAGCCATTGGATACCTAGAACCATGTTGCACCCTCCAATAGGAAGCACTAGCATATCAGAATCAAAAGAGACCCCTTGTATTTTCCAGACCAATTGCTTGCACACATAATGGCTCTGAACCTTCTTTCCATCAGCAACAGACACATTAAAAGGAGAAATAGCTGTCAGTAAACACCCCAGCCTCTTGGCTGTACTCAAATCAAGGAAGTTATGTGTGCTTCCAGTGTCAATCAAGACATGAACTGCCTTCCCTTTTACAGACACGGTTACTCTCATGGTTCTAAAGTCATGGGATCCATTCATTGCATGGACAGACACATGGGGTAGAATAGCCCCCTCTCCATCAGTTTCCAAGCCTTGCCCAATCATGGTCAAAAATTCAGCTGGATCCACCATGATATTCTCCTCTAGTTCTATGGGCTCTCCTTCTTCCTCATCCACTTCCATGTAGAACAATTGCTTCTTCTTCTTACAGACATGACCATAACTGTATTTCTCATCACAGTTGAAACATAGACCCTTACTTCTTCTATCATCCATTTCAGCTGGTGTTAGCAATCTAGTAGGTTTGAACTGAGGTTTTTGGGTAGTGGAGGCATTGGGTGGGTTCTGATTCCTGGTAGTAGTGTGGTTAGACTTAGTGGGTTGCTGGTTTTGTCCATATGAGAAAGAGGGGTTGGTAAAGGGTGGTCTTGGGAAAGTCCTGGAAGTGGAAGAACTGGAAGAACCAGTAAACATTTGTTTCTGCACCACCAAAGTTTGCTCTTGAATCTTAGCTAGGTTGACTGCCTTAGATAGAGTTCTTGGTGCCAGCATTTTAACAGGCAAGCCAATTTCAGGTCTCAACCCCCTCACAAAACAACTAACAATATATTCCTCCGGTAATTCAACCCTAGTGAGTAGCTCATCAAAGGCATCTACATAGTCTTGCACAGAATGTACCTGATTTAGTTCCTTGAAATCACCCATCGGATCATCAAACAGTTCAGTGCCAAACCTAGCATACAAATTACCCACGTACTCACCCCACCTTGGCCATTCCCTAGACAATTTGTGCTTCATGTGTGATTGATGCCATTGGAGAGCCTTGCCATCCATGTTGCATGAGGCTAACTTCACCTTCGACTCTTCAGGTGTCGCATCCACGTCGAAGAATTGTTCACACCTGTATAACCATTCCTTTAATCCTTGCCCATCAAACCTGGGAAATTCCATTGGATAATTGCGAAGGGGTAACTGGTAGTTGCCAGCTCTGTAATCCATTCCTCGAGCTCCCCCTTCTGGAACTCCATTGCAATTAACTCTTGCTCCGGCATTGAACCCTCGAACTCCTTCTGCTACTCCATGATTCTCCCCTCCCATAGGAGGGGGTGGAACCCCTTGAGGTCTCACATTTTCTGTGAGCATCCTACGAAATTCTTCCATGGCTTGGGCCACACTAGTACTCACTGATTGCCGAATCACTGCAACCGCCATCGTCACTCCTTCCATGGAGTTTTTCAAATTATCCACTTCCTTACGCAGCTCTTGCATACGAGTATTGTGGTCGCCCATGATTACTGGTCAGAGAACCACTGCTCTGATACCAATGATGTGTACCAGTTGGAATAGAACCCAATTCGAGCTAAACCTAAAGGGCAAATGAACAGAATTGCCCTTGAACAGTTTGAACTCAGATGAACAATTGATTAGTGAGAGAGAGAAGAGAGAGTTCTATTATTGATCTTTTTAATTGATAACCTCCCCATTGGGAATATTTCCCTCTTTATACATGAACAGTAATAACTGGAAAAGGGAATCCCAGAGTTAGTTATAACTAACTCTGTTAGTTGCTAACAGACGAGCGCGTGAGCTCCACGCGCTAACTAATTGAATTTCTAATCCTTCTAATCTTTTCCTAATGCTCATGTTATTTAAATGGTACACATCACTTTTGGTGTGTGTCGATTTTTCAAAAGTAGTGTACTTTTAATTTCAAATTTCAGCGAACACCCTTTTTAGCACATGCATTAGCAAAATTTGAAATACCCAGTTAAAAAAACACCTAAATTTTGATAGAAAAATAACCTAGAAAACATTAAGGAAAAAAAGGCATTAACTTTAGCAAATTTAAAACTAAACAGTTGAAGAATCGACCAAAGCAAGTAAAATCTTTCACCCAAAATTGAAGCCTACAAATAGAAAGAATATCACAAAACTCACCTGATAGAGAAGAAAGAAGACCTAGAGAAGAAGGAAAACCACCGGAGACTTTCAGATAGGCATGAAATTTTAATGGGATTGGGAGAATTAGAGGGAGGAACAAAATTCACTAGAAAATGGCAGACGAAATGAGAATACTCAGAAAACCATAACAATTAATTGGGAACAAATGAATTACGGGGAAAAATCAAAATCACATAGCAGAAAGCACAATCAGGGAATCAAAATTAAATTAGCAAGAAGATCAAAAAATGCAAAATAATTTGAAAGAAAACAGTACTGAAAACACTCACCTGAGGAGGAAAGTTGTAAGATTCACTCAATCACAAAGATAAGAACAAAAAGAGAGGGGAGAAAGTAAATAGGGTGAATGAATTAAGGGTGACAAAAATGTTTCAAATTTAAGTTGTAGTGACTTAAGTTATTTTAATTGAGTAGAGGTGACAAAAATTAGATTAGGAATTAATGAGTTTTGACTCATTTTCTGAGTTGCCCTCAAGTTTTTATTTTTACACTTTGACCCATGGGACCCATTCCCCTTTTGGGAGAATTAAATAAAACCCTAATTACCTAAAATGGGAGGGGGAAAAAAGGACCGCCTCCCCTTCTTTTTGCTTCTCTTCCTCTCGCCATTTTCAGAGCATTCTCCATTGTTGTTGTTGTTGTTGTTGTCTTCTTCTTCTTCATCATCATCATCTTCTTCTTCTTCATCATCATCATCTTCTTTTTCTTCTACTCCCCTGCCCTCCATTGTTGTTGTTGCTGCTGCCACAACTGCTGGTACTGGACCAAAATTTTGGACCAAATTTGTTCGTAATCACTGGGCATTGCTTCATAGGTGATTTTGGTAAGTAAAAATAATGATTTTTAGTTCAATTTCTCATCTGGGTATATCTGCTGTTTTTCTGCAATTTTCAGTAGCGTATCCAACAGATGACCCATCTGTTGCAATAGATGATCTATCTGTTGGATTCATGTTACAACAGTTGAATCCAACAGATAGATTATATGTTGCAACAGATGACCTATCTGTTGGATCAAGCTACTGGTTCTGAACATGAATCCAACAGGTAAGTCATATGCTGCAACAGATAACTCATCTGTTGCAGCATATAACTCATCTGTTGCAACAAATGACTTACATGTTGGATTCATATTACATTAGCTGGCAAAGCTGGTTCAGAACCAGAAGCTTAATCCAACAGATAAGTCATCTGCTGCAACAGATGAGTTATATGCTGCAACAGATGAGTTATCTGTTGCAGCATATGACTTACCTGTTGGATTCATGTTCAGAACCAGTAGCTTGATCCAACAGATAGGTCATCTGTTGCAATATATAACTCATCTGTTGCAGCATATATCTCATCTGTTGCAGCAGATGACTTATCTGTTGGATTAAGCTTCTGGTTCTGAACATGTATCCAACATGTGAGTCATTTGTTATAACAAATGAGTTACTTGTTGGGACAATGATATAATTTTATTGTTTTATATAGATACTCAACTTTACTATACTATTATTGATTTTTTTAACAAAACTCTTTAGGTATCATTTATGGAGGAATCAATAACAATAGGGGTTGATTGTCATGGTGAATGGATCGAGAAGAACAATCGATTTATTTGGCGTTGGAAGGATGGTGACTTGTTAGAAATGATAGCGATGACAGTCTAAAAAGATATTTTGTATGATGATTTGTTAACTTAATCATCAGTTGTTGTGAATTAAATTGCCAACCGAAAGATCTTGTCATCAGTTACATGCACAGCTCTTTTGAAAATCAGAGGGTCTTGCCTTTTAAGATAAGGGATCAAGTTCGTTTGCGTGCTTATTTGAGTGATGCAGCTAGGCCCATTTTAAGGGTATACGTAATTGAAAAGCCGATAGAGAACCCCAATTTAGCTCAAAACCAACAAGATATGTTAAATGATGAGTTGGAGGATAGGGTAGATATGAATATTCCAGATAATGGAAGTGGGGCAGAATTGGATGGTCCAAGCTGTGGGGATGACCAAACTCCTACACCTGATGTTGGGAGCAATACAGTGGGCAATTCTCAATCAACACAGTCTATCCATGTACAAGAGGATGAAACAGGTTTTTATAAGGGAATGACATTCAAGAACAAGCAAGAACTAGCAACTTCGTTGAAAATTGCTTGCTTGAAAAAAGATTTTAGACTCAAGAAGGTGATTAATTCGCGTAATGTGTATTGTTTTAGATGTGTATATCAGGAGTGCAAATAGTGGATTAGGGCTGTGAAGCTTTTAAGTTCTGATAGATTCTGTATTACAACCTATGTAAAGTATCACACGTGTGGTTCTGAGCATATCACGAGTCATAATCCGTACGCCACAGCAAAAGTCATCGGTGAAATTTTCAAAAATAGGTTCCCCGAAGGTAAAGGCCCATCTACACAAGACATGAAACATCAAATTCGTACAGAATTGGGTGTTAAGGTGAGTTATTGGAAGATTTGGAAGGGCATGGAGATTGCAAAGTCTTTGATTAGGGGAACACATGAGCACGGGTATGCAATGCTTGATGCTTACCGTTATATGCTTCAGTCCGCAAATCCAGGAAGTAAGACAGCATTGAAAATTGATGAAAATGGAAAGTTTAAGTACTTTTTTGTATCCTATGGAGCTTGGATACGTGGTTTTGAGCAAATGAGAAAAGTCATAGCCGTTGACGGGACATTCTTGAGGAGCAAGTATGAAGGAGTTTTATTGTCAGCTGTGGCACAAGATGCGGAGAATCATATTTTTCCGCTTGCTTTTTGTGTAGTTGACAAGGAGTGCGATGCCTCATACCGATATTTTTTTGAACAAATGAGAAGCTATCTAGATGATACTGCATAATTTCTGATAGGCATCCAAGTATCAAGAAGATGGTTTCAATTGTCTACCCTACAGCTCATTATGGTTGTTGCATAAGGCATCTTGGGGAGAATATTCGAAACAACTTTCACAATGCGAAGGTCGTATCTCATTTTTATAAAGCAGCAAAAGCGTACAAAATTGATGAGTTCAATGACCATTTCAATCAAATAAGAGACATGGTACCAGGAGCAGCCGAACATCTTGAACGTGTTGGATTCCACAGGTGGAGTAGAGCATTCTGTCCGGGAAATAGGTATAATATTATAAATTGAGTGATTTATTTGAGTTTATTGTCAATTATATCTTACTGGTGATTATTTATTTGTATAGGTATAACATTATGACGAAAAACATAGCTGAGTCGGTGAATGCAATGTTCGACGTTGAAAGAGAATTTCCCATTGTCGCTCTATTTAATGAAATAAATAGGAGATTTGCACAAAAATTTCACGAGAGGCGTACGGAGTTCATCAACTCACCAACCATCTTTGTCCCTGAAATGGAAAAGAAAATAATAGAGTACGTCAACTTGGGAAACAAGTTATTGGCTCATCAAACTGCCAACTACAAGTTCAGTGTCACCGGTCATGGTGAAGTTGCTACGGTCGAGTTGCAAGCAAGATCTTGTACATGTAGAGTATTTGACATGGATAAAATACCTTGTCCACATGCTATGGCAGCGCTTCGAGTCCAATATGGTGAAGATTTTGGTAGGCGGATTTATGAGTACTCATCCTCATATTATACGGTGGAGAGATACATCATTGCATACTGTGAGGAAATTCATCCTGTGCCTTCTGAAGAATCTTGGAATGTTCCTTTGGAGATTTTAGAGAGAGAAATATATCTTCCACATATTGACCCAAGCAAACCGGGAAGAAGGCGAAAAAAGAGAGGCGTGGAGTCGGAGAATCATTTCCAACAAGAAAAAATAAGTGCTCTATATGTAAGACGGTTGGCCACAAAAGAACTACATGCCCAGATCGAAATGCTCCATAATTGTTAATGTTGCTCTCATTTTCTCCATTCTTGTAATAGTAATAGTATTGTTATTCTGAACTTTTAGTACTTTTTTATGATATTTCAATCGGTGATGTTTGTGAACTTAACTGATTTATTTATTGCAAAAGATGGTGAAATCTGTTGGGAATAATTAAATATGTTACTACAAATATTGGAAATAATCTGTTGCAACATATGAATTATTTGTTGGAAATCATCCAACATATATAGACATATGTTGCAACATATGACTCATATGTTGGAAACATAATAAGAGTAAACCAACAGATGGTATAGTTATTTCCAACATATGCTTAATATGTTGCAACATATTATACATATGTTATGATTTCATCCAACATATGAGTCATATGTTGCAACAGAAGAGTGATATGTTGCAACATATGTCTATATCTGTTGCAACATAATAAGAGTAAACCAACAGATGAGTCATATGTTGCAACATATGAGTGATATGTTGCAACATATGAGTGATATGTTGCAACATATCACTCATCTGTTGGTTTACTCTTATTATGTTGGAACATATGAGTGATATGTTGCAATATATGAGTCATATGTTGCAACATATGACTAATCTGTTGCAACATATCACTCATATGTTGCAACATATGACTAATCTGTTGACTTATTTGGTGTGAATTGCTTAATTAACTCATGATTAGTAATAAACTAAGTTATTTAATCATAATTAACTTTCAATTAACAACTTCAATTCAAATATTTAATAATGTGTGTAACAACTATTGGAAAAGCAATATGTACAATAACCCTAACATAGGGTATTTATAGGAGTAGTAGAAACCAAATCCAAAATGGGCTAGGAATCCCCAAAACGCGGGTCGCCGCCTGACGCTACTGCCTTAACTTGACGGCCAGGCTGACGGACCGTCAAGGTTGTGACGGACCGTCACCTGGGCCGTCACATTAAGGCAGTGGCACTGCCTCCTTTGCTGCCATGGTGCGACGGTGGGGGTGACGGACCGTCACAGCCTTGACGGGCCGTCCCCTTGGCCGTCATCCTTAGGCAGCATGGTGCCTCCACTTGACGGTCCATGTGACGGACCGTCACATTTGTGACGGGCCGTCACTCAGGCCGTCACTCTTAGGCAGAATGTCGTTTTTCTCATATTTTCTTCCGTTTCCGTGTTTGTTCCCATTTCCTACAAATACAACATAAAAACATCAAAAACAACAACGGTTGCTTGAAAACGTACGATTGTTCTTAGTTAAAAGGAGTCGAAAATGACGTAAAATGGCGTCACATCACATATGTTGGATGAAATCAGAGCAGTAGCTACTGCTTTAATTTCATCCAACATATGAGTCATATGTTGCAACATATGACTCATATGTTGCAACATATCACTCATATGTTGCAACATATGACTCATCTGTTGACTTATTTGATGTGAATTGCTTAATTAACTCATGATTAGTAATAAACTAAGTTATTTAATCATAATTAGCTTTCAATTAACAACTTCAATTACAATATCAATGAATTACATAATAATTACATGATTAACTAAGTGTAATGATCCTAAATAGATGGATCAATTGACTTATATAATGTGAATTGATTAATTAACTCATGATTAGTAATAAACTAAGTTATTTAATCATAATTAGCTTTCAATTAACAACTTCAATTACAATGAGTGATATGTTGCAACATATGAGTGATATGTTGCAACATATGAGTGATATGTTGCAACATATGAGTGATATGTTGCAACATATCACTCATCTGTTGGTTTACTCTTATTATGTTGGAACATATGAGTGATATGTTGCAACATATGAGTCATATGTTGCAACATATGACTCATCTGTTGACTTATTTGGTGTGAATTGCTTATTAACTCATTATTAGTAATAAACTAAGTTATTTAATCATAATTAGCTTTCAATTAATAACTTCAATTACAATCTCAATGAATACACAATAATTGCATGATCAACTAAGTGTAGTGACCCTAAATAGAGGGATCAATTGACTTATTTGATGTGAATTGCTTAATTAACTCATGATTAGTAATAAACTAAGTTATTTACTCATAATTAGCTTTCAATTAACAACTTCAATTACAATGAGTGATATGTTGAAACATATGAGTGATATGTTGCAACATCTGAGTGATATGTTGCAACATATGAGTGATATGTTGCAACATATGAGCGATATGTTGCAACATATGACTCATCTGTTCCAACATATGAGTCATATGTTGTTACATATCACTCATCTGTTGGTTTACTCTTATTATGTTGGAACATATGAGTGATATGTTGCAACATATGAGTCATATGTTGCAACATATCACTCATCTGTTGACTTATTTGGTGTGAATTGCTTATTAACTCATTATTAGTAATAAACTAAGTTATTTAATCATAATTAGCTTTCAATTAACAACTTCAATTACAATCTCAATGAATACACAATAATTGCATGATCAACTAAGTGTAGTGACCCTAAATAGAGGGATCAATTGACTTATTTGATGTGAATTGCTTAATTAACTCATGATTAGTAATAAACTAAGTTATTTACTCATAATTAGCTTTCAATTAACAACTTCAATTACAATGAGTGATATGTTGCAACATATGAGTGATATGTTGCAACATATGAGCGATATGTTGCAACATATCACTCATCTGTTCCAACATATGTTGAGCAACAGATGACTCATCTGTTCCAACATATGAGTGATATGTTGCAACATATCACTCATCTGTTGGTTTACTCTTATTATGTTGGAACATATAGTGATATGTTGCAACATATGAGTCATATGTTGCAACATATCACTCATCTGTTGACTTATTTGGTGTGAATTGCTTATTAACTCATTATTAGTAATAAACTAAGTTATTTAATCATAATTAGCTTTCAATTAACAACTTCAATTACAATCTCAATGAATACACAATAATTGCATGATCAACTAAGTGTAGTGACCCTAAATAGAGGGATCAATTGACTTATTTGATGTGAATTGCTTAATTAACTCATGATTAGTAATAAACTAAATTATTTACTCATAATTAGCTTTCAATTAACAACTTCAATTACAATGAGTGATATGTTGAAACATATGAGTAATATGTTGCAACAATGACTCATCTGTTCCAACATATGAGTGATATGTTGCAACATATCACTCATGACTGTTGGATTGATATGTTGCAACATATGATCTGTTCCAACATATGTTGCAACAATCACTCATCTGTTGGTTTACTCTTATTATCCAACATATGACTCATCTGTTGACTTATTTGGTGTGAATTGCTTAATTAACTCATTATTAGTAATAAACTAAGTTATTTAATCATAATTAGCTTTCAATTAACAACTTCAATTACAATCTCAATGAATTACATAATAATTACATGAAATATTGTCATCACCAAATATATATTATAACTAAATAAAATACTAAAAATAAAAAAGATTGTCTGCAAATTACAGCCCATAATATAATTAAATAAAATACAAAAAATAAAAAATATTGTCTGCAAAATGCAACCCATATCAGGGCTCCAAACTCTTAAAAATCACCCCAGCGGCCCAAACTTCTTGCATTCTTGCAACTGAGTTATCATTCATTAGAGTCTTAGGAGTTATCATAGAAGTGTCGGTTATCAAATGCTCAATGAAAGCAAGCGAGTATGACCCGCACGCGGCAAATGTCTCATTCTTTGGAAGGTTCTGTTTTCGACCTTCAAAAGCCCATCGTTCGTTGAGCAATTTTTCCGGCAAGTGATTCATTAGGCCACTTTGCTTCAACAACTTAGGGAACAACTCCAACAAACCCTCCATGAATATCAGAAATTGAAACTCTTCAAACACTGGTATGTTGCAGTCATAGACATTCATGACTCCCTCACTTATTTTGATCTCAACAGTCACAAAATGCTTCTTCTCCAAATTCATTACTGCTATGATTCTCTTGGCCTCTCTCCAATCCATGGCACCTGGATATGGTCTCTTTCCTCTGACATAGTCAATCATGTCATCATCCCATTCAAACTCAGCAAGTAACTCCTCTAATTTTTTTCCACCAGGAGTTGTTGCTTCTTCACTGAGTTTGTTGTACCGACAGAGGAAATTACCATAAAAATTGAGGTCCATTATTCTATCTCCAAGATCATAGAATTGAATGAATTTTAGATGTCTCTCCCGCATGAGAAGAAGAATTTCATCAACATACTGAAATAATATACAATTTATATAAGTTAGCAACTTATAATACTTGATAAGTTGCAGCAGATGAGTCATCTATTCCCATCTGTTGGATCAGATGACTCATCTGTTGCATGAAATCAAAACAGTAGGTCTACTGCTTTGATTTCATCCAACAGATGGATCATCTGTTGGAACAGATGTCTTATATGTTGCAACAGATGAGTAATCTGCTGCAACATATGATCCATCTTTTGGATGAAATCAAAACAGTAGGTCACTGCTTTGATTTCATCCAACAGATGGATCATATGTTGCAGCAGATTACTCATCTGTTGCAACATATAAGACATCTGTTCCAACAGATGGATCATCTAAATAAGCAGTACAAAATCATTAAATAAATAGAAGGTTAGTAAAAGTAACTTACCCAGTCCACATACCAAAACTTCATATCAGTCATGTTCTTGAAGTCTTGTGGACCAAATTTATGCATGGAGTAAATTTCTGGGGCCTTTTTTGAATTCATCAGAGTTTTCAACTTTGCCTTTCTTGTGGCAGACACCAACTTGTAGACATTTACCTTCTTCAGCTCTCCTTGCTCTCCTATGGCTCTTGGAACTTTCCCAACAGTGCAAGAAAGAGGAGTTGCAATTTTCCTTGATTTAATATCTGAAATTGCCTTGGAAATTGTTTTTTTTGTCCTCTTAATCTTAACCTGCAATGGAGTGAATGGCTCTGTAATCTTTCTTGATGGGATGACACCCCTTTTAGATGTCAATTCCTTTACAGCATTAGTTAATCCCTTAAGAGCATCAATAACTCCATTGTGTTTTTCCTTGCACTCTTGGCATTTGCATGCAGAACAAGAGCTTGAAGAGGCAACACCACCAAACTGTCTACCTATGTTGTGTGGTAGATCTGTAGCATGCCTACTAAAAGGGGTATGTCTACCACCAAAGTCAGGGGTATGTCTCCCAGTAAAGTCAGGGGTGTGTCCATCACCAAAGTCAGGGAGGTTTCCACCACCAAAATCAGCATCTTCAGTATGACCATAGTCATGGTCATTTCTTGGTTGAAAAATCATAAGAGGATCACCACCACCACCACCACCACCATCACCACCACCAACAGTAACAACAACACCATCACCACCACTATCAAGAACCAAATCATCCTTCCCAAGTGCTTTTCTTCTGATGGCTGTTGCTCCGGCCAATTCTTTTTTTATCCTATTTACCTTAGGGTCTGGTAGAGTTTCCACAGACCCTAAAGTAACAAGGAATGGCATCTTTAACTCTCGATTAGTCGGGATAAGCCATGGATGCACAATCTAAAATCAACAATTAAATGTATTAAAATAATGTTTAACTCATAATTGAATTAATCTCTATAAAAGTAGACTTACTGCTTCCTTGGGTGGTTTGAAAAGATCAAGAACTTTTGCTTTTTTATCGTTCTTGACCGACAACCATCTCAGAATTCTAGGACTAGAAACCTCTTCTTGATAGTCCTTCACTTGTTGTCGGAGATAAGGAATGGCTTCAAATGCCCAAGCCTGTAAAAATTATGCTAAAAATTAAAAATATTATTTAATAAAAAAAATTAAAACACAAAAATAAAATATTTACCATGAAAGCCCATGGAAAGCCATATAAGTTGGCTGTCTTTGGCGTTAACGGAGTCAACAAATATTTGACAGTCATTATGAAGCTTTCATGACCCCAAGGGTAGTTATTGAATGCCTTCAGATCTTCCGAGAGCTTTATTAAACCAAGTGGTATGTTGTTGTTAACGTCTCTCGCCCAAAGAATATTATGTACAAACCAAACCAAGCACAATGATTGCTTGTGCTTCTTTGAAAGCCTTTTACCTTCTAACTCTTGAAGTAAATTTACATTTTTGAAGCTTGGACCAACAAGGGACACCAAGTCATCACCATCAGTTGACTTGCCCTTTTGAATTTTCTTGACAGTCTTGGCTGCTGACTTAGATCCTTTTTTTGTTGTTGTCTTTGGTGTGCGGGGTGCTTTCTTTTGCGTAACAACAGGAATAGGTTGAGAAGGAGGATGACATTTTAGTTCAGTAACTATGGCAAACTCCTTCAACCCAAAACAAAGTGGCATGCCACAGTAGTTGATCCAGACTTCATCCATCTTATTATTGTTCTCATACATAAATCTACGTTTGAGAAGACCATACACCATGGTCATTTGAAAACGAGCATTATTATCCTCTGGCAAATCAAGATATTGCCCAAAGCAGCTGTTCCTGAAATAATCATCCAAATTTTGTTCTTAAAGTATTTGTCTGAAGGTGTCAAAAGTTTTTCCCATGGTTGACTTTATCACACAATCACCAGTTATATTTATGACATCACACTACATTGTCACAGAAAAATTATCAATACAGAATGTTTTGACACACTCTTCAGTGGAAGGACTGTTAGGATCAAGGTGTTCCTCTTCCTCATCTTCACTTTCATTATCTCCTCCTTTTCCTCCTTCCTCTGATTCTACTGAGTTTTTATCTTCATCACTTTCTCCTTCATCTTCCTCACTTCCTTCATCTTCCTCACTTTCCTCATCTCCTTGTTCATCTTTACTTGAATCTCCAGATTCTTGACTTTTTTCTATTTCCTTCTCTTTTTCTATATTTAAAGCTGATTGAGAAGAGACTTCTTCTTCTAATTGAGATACTGCTTGTATAGCAAGCTCTTTTAGTGGTGAATGTATCCTAGCTATTTTTCTTCTATCTTCTTTTGGAGTTGATTCACTTCCTTTCCTTTTAGTGGGATCCATTTATCTACAAACAAGAGTAAAATAAAGGTCAATGATTAATTTGTGCATCATTAAAAAAAAAAGATAACAATGAATTTAAAATGTACAAATAATTGTTCCAACAGATGGGTCATATGTTGCAACATATGAGTCATATGTTGGAACAGATGACCCATCTGTTGGAACAGATGAACCATCTGTTGGATGAAATTAAAGCAGTAGCTACTGCTTTGATTTCATCCAACAAATGAGTCATATGTTGCAACATATGACTCATATGTTGCAACATATGACTCATATGTTCCATCTGTTGAAGAGCAACACCATACAAGAACAACAACACCAACATTTACCAATAAAACAATATCAATAACACCAACAAAATTCAATAAAATCAACAAAACAACAACAACACCAATATTTACCCATCTGTTCCAACATATGAGTCATCTGTTCCAACATATGAGTCATATGTTGCAACATATGAGTCATATGTTGCAACATATGACTCATATGTTGCAACATATGACTCATATGTTCCATCTGTTGAAGAGCAACACCATACAAGAACAACAACACCAACATTTACCAATAAAACAATATCAATAACACCAACAAAATTCAATAAAATCAACATAACAACAACAACACCAACATTTACCCATCTGTTCCAACATATGAGTCATCTGTTCCAACATATGAGTCATCTGTTCCAACATATGAGTCATCTGTTCCAACATATGAGTCATATGTTGCAACATATGACTCATATGTTGCAACTGTTGAAGAGCAACACTATACAAGAACAACAACACCAACATTTACCAATAAAACAATATCAATAACACCAACAAAATTCAATAAAATCAACAAAACAACAACAACACCAACATTTACCCATCTGTTCCAACATATGACTCATATGTTCCATCTGTTGAAGAGCAACACCATACAAGAACAACAACACCAACATTTACCAATAAAACAATATCAATAACACCAACAAAATTCAATAAAATCAACAAAACAACAACAACACCAATATTTACCCATCTGTTCCAACATATGACTCATATGTGAGTCATCTGTTCCAACATATGAGTCATATATTGCAACATATGACTCATATGTTGCAACATATGACTCATATGTTGCAACATATGACTCATATGTTCCATCTGTTGAAGAGCAACACCATACAAGAACAACAACACCAACATTTACCAATAAAACAATATCAATAACACCAACAAAATTCAATAAAATCAACAAAACAACAACAACAACAACATTTACCAATACAACAACACCAATAACACCAACATAATGTTCAAGAACAAGAACAACAACAACATTAACCCTAACTTTGAGGAGAATACTCAGTTCAAATCTTCTTCTTCTTAACTCAGTTCAAGTCCAGTCCTCTTATTCATTAACCAAAGCATTATTTTCAAAAAGCCTAACTTTTTGAGATGCAAGACCCTTCTACAACTGTAACAACAGATTCCAACAATAACAATAACAAAAAATTTACTTCTATCAAAAATAATAACACAAGACAAGAACAACAACCAGACACAACAATGTTGAAGAACAAGAATAACAACAACAACAAAAATTTATATTTCACTGAAGATACACATACTATTTTACAAATATACAATCATATCAAGTGTTAACAAATACCACAAATTAGGGTTTCTTTCATTTTTAAGCATAAAATAACAAAATCATCAACCCACAGTCCAGTTCTTCTTCTTTAATCAAAGCCCTAACTTTTTTAAAAACCCTAACTTCTCAACTTTTTGAACCAAATAAAAGAGAAGGCTGAGAGCTTTACCTGAAAAGAGAGAGAAAGAGCAAAGGTCGAGTGAAAAGAACAGAGAAGAAGAGCTTCAGTTGGAAGCAAATTCGCAGTTGAGTGAAGAGAAGAGAAGAGAGAATTTTTTTTGATCTCTTTTTTTTGATCGTTGGTTTAAGAGATAGGAGAGGAAAAGAAAGAGGAATTGGGGGAGTTGAAAAGTTTCAAACTGTTTGGGTGTTTTTGTATTTTTAAAAAAATTAACAAGTTTTAAAAATGTTAGTTTAGCCCCCAATTAAATTAATCCTTATTTTAAGTGGTCTTTGACCTTGGGCTGGTCAAAGTGTCACCAAAATTAATATTGAAACTAAAGTGTCACCTTCCATTCAATTTTCTCACAAAAAGATAGAGGTGGCTTTTGAGAGTGAAGGAGTGATGCTCGGAATTTGGGTGGAACTGAGGCCCCGTTGGTTATGAAAATCAAATACAAATTAGAGTTGGAGTTGGAGTTAGAGTTGATTTGGAGTTGTGTTTGACCATAAATATAAATTGAAGTTGTGTTTGACTTTTTGTGAGAGAAGTGGGAGTGAAAAAGTGAAAATAAGTTTTTCTTGTGTTTCAAATACCGAATTTCAGAATTTTTCAATTTTTTATGTCCAAATATTATTTTCGGAATTCAACTCCAGAAAAAAGTAAAAACTTTCCATGGCCAAACGCCCGCTAAATCTTTTGATTTTGTATCAGTGATATAATAATTTTACTTAATTACATTGTATTTATTCGCTCAATTTAGTTGAATATTCTTCGCTCAATTTAACTATATCAACAACTTTTTTCAATTTTGCTAAATACATTGATTTTAGGGTAAGTCGTTTTGTATCCGTTTTTAAATAATTTTCAATTATTTTTTTGAGTATATGCATCTTGTATGTGTTAGTGTATCACTTATGTATATTTTATGAGATACACTTGTATCATTAATCATAAAATCACTTTAACCATCACCATAAATTCATATCTCAAACCAAAATCATTCATGATACAACTTAACTACAATTTTAAAAATATCACTATATTCTTAGATACAACTCAAACACATTTTCATATACAACATTTGTTTGGAGGGATCAACAAGACACTAATTTGGAGGGATTCGAAATTGTTTCCACCGATAAGCACAATATAGTGAACCAAAAGATTTGGGCACTCTTCACTTGCAATTGATTTTCATATTGAGAGCGCATACAAATGGAGGGCATACAAATAAAATACAGAGGAGAAAAATAGGAATTTCATGAGCATTTTTTACACTGGAGAAGGTGGGTCTGCTACGGTGGTGAATACGGCTGGAATGGAGTTTTTATCGACATCTTTAACTGTGAAGAATGTGAAATTGAGAATGAATTCTTCTCCGATTCTTTCCTCTGTTTTTTTATCTATCTATGTCTATTCATTTTTGAATTGTATTCCCCTGCTAGTGATGAATGGCGATCTCCTTAAACGGTAATGATTAGTTGAAGAAGAAATAATCCTTTTGTTGACGACGTTGAGTTGAAGAAGAAACAACCTCTTTATCGGCAATAACGACTTGAAGAAGAAACATGACCAGAATGGAATTTTAATGAACAAAGATAGATACGCCTCTCTTAAAGAATTTTGCTACAAAATCCAAAGTATATATATATTTGATAAAAAAAAATTAATCTATCACTATAAAAAGTAATTAGAGAGTTTAAATTTTCTTAATTAGATAATTTTCTCATATTTTATTAATTTGTGTTAAATAATTCCTAAAGATTGGTTGAAAAGCTAAATTTACTTATGATTTTATAACTTATAATAATAAAAATTCCATGTCCATAAAGATTGGATAAGTATCATTATGTAAATTTTCGTAGAAGACTTTTATATAACAAATTAGACACAGGAACTCGTGCCAGCATGTGTCTAATATATATTACTTTCTCTATTCTAATTTTATGTGACACAGATGAAATTTCGTGAGTCAATTAAATTTTCTTTTGATTTTAATTTTTTATTTTTTTAAAGTATTTTAAGTTGTTAATTATTGTGATTTATAGTACTTTTTATGAAATTTGCAAATATATAAATTATTGAAAATGCATTTACTCCCTCTGACTCAATTTACGTGGCACAAATGTAATTTGGAGAGTCAAACAATTTTTTCTTTCATCATAATTTTTTATATGGTTTTTAAAATATTTTTAAGTTTTCAATTATTATGATTTATAGTATTTTTTACGTATCTTTTAAATATATAAATTATTAAAAAAAATTAATAATTTAATATTTATCTAGCTTCTTTTAAAAATATCAAATGTCATAGTAAAGATCATAGCAATTTATTTCATAAATTGTAAACACATTTAATTGATTTGATCACAAAATTACAATTAGTCATATTATCTAGTTATACTTGTTTCTTAAGATATTATTTCTTATTTGACACAAAATTTAACCAATGTTTCTCTATCTATTTAGTACTCTTTCCATTTCAATTTATTTATCTTACTTTTTTTTAGTCTATTTAAAAAAGAATGCTTATTTTTCTTTCTTGCAACTCTTTACTTCTAATTTTCCACACGACACGTTTAAGATCACAAAATTAAAAGATATTTTGGTACATTCAACATATCTTTAATTTAAGACAATAAATTCAATTTCTTTTACTTTCTTAAACTCCATTTCAAATCAAACCATAAAATAAATTAATTCGGAGGGAGCAAACAATCTCTTTAAATGACAAAAGTGGCCTCTACAGTATTGAATAATTTCAGGAAGCACACATGTGGACGAAGACATGTGTGCTTCTAGCCACTTTTACTATATAAAATTAGTTTTTGATCACGTGTATTGCACGTGTATCTCACGCTAATTAATATAAACATTTTGAAATAATTTAACCAATATTAGCCAAAATTACTAATTGTTTAATCTTTAACAGATTGCTAGCATTTTATTTAGTAAAACCTTAAAAGCAAATTAAATATGCTGAATGTTTTAAAGAATACTTAATAAGCAGTGTGAAATAGTCATGATGTCACTTCATAAAACAAAAGAAAAAATAAGAGAGATAATTGTGTAATAACTTAATTGATATTCTATCGTGCTTAGTTCTCTCGTTACAAAGTTATTGTATATGCAAATGTAACACCTTGGACTTTCGAGCTAAGATTTGAACCATTCTAGGTTTGTAGTTAGACCCGAACCTGATGAATTTTTATTGTACCTAGGTGTAAAGGTCAATTCTTAAGTTGGATGTGAATTAAGGTCATGAGAGACCTCTAGCACAAAGTTGAAAGCTTCTCTACCGATTAAGTTTTCGCATAAGTTTTTTACTAGGTTCAACTTCAAACAAGTATTCCTCCTAGTATATGAAGATTTACGTGGCCTTGGCCTACCAAATTAAAAGGTCCTTAATTCTAGTTTCTAACGTAACACTACCGACCTGTCATCAACCCGACTTCTGAGTAAAAAGTTATGCGCGTTTTACTGAGCGGCAGTCAGGATAAATGGGTCTCTAAAGTTTGCCAACAGATGAGGCGTGTTGTCCATATGCTATGCCCAGTGCGATGCACTAAGGCATTTTTTTTACCAGAAACTTTGGAATCTTGCCTATTTAAGGTATTTTCGTTCTACGACTTTTAGATACTCAGTATACGCATTTAAAAGTCTCTTTTTACTGATGGGAACACTTAGAATCACTTTTGTAATGACCCAAATTTTCTTGACTTAGACTTTTAAGGTTCGTTCTTGAAATGTTTAATCAATGTATGAGAAGTGTAAGTTAAATCTGTAAAATTTTCTAGTTTTCAGGCTCCATGGGCAGGGTCATTACCCGTGGACCCAGCTGTGAGAATGAGCCAGTAGCTCTGACAGCTCATCTGGAGTCGACGACTTGACCCACGGCCCGTGAGATGGTCCATGAGCCATAGGGTTAATTGTGAGATCAAACCAGTGAGGTGGGCAAACCTCTCTGTGGACCACGACTCAGACCACGGTCCGTGGAGTAGTCCATGAATCGTGGAACCCCACCGTGAATTTGATCCAGAGAGTCAGTCGAGTCTCCTTGAAACAAAGAGTCATCTCATGGATCGTGACCCCTTCCACGGGACATTAAGTGACCCGTCTGATGGGTTTTTTCTACTGTTTTAAATACGCAACTCATGGGTGTTTTAGACTTTTCCTAGCCCTAAGACCCCCCACCCCATGACGTTTAACCACCCAATAAGGATTATTCTTTAGCATAACATCAACATTTCTCTTAGAAAATTATTTTCCAACTCTCAAGAACACGTACGGTTTCAAGCAAAAGAACGTAGAATTCTAAAAAGGGTTCCTCTTGAGGATCCTACCCACAAGCTTTCTTCTCCTTAGGTATGTAAGAGTTTAGTGAGGAATTCCTTCCATCCTCATGCCCACAGTTCTAGTTCTTGTTAGCTATGCCAAATAAGTTCTCCAAACTCAAATCTTACTTCATATGCATTTCTTTATTTTACGTAAATAATAGAACTTGATTATAGTATTTAGTGAGTAATTCTTCTCACACTTAGTCATTGTTGGAATCTTATTCTTGAAAGCCTTGACAAATGATTTCCTAAAAAGTTACATCTTTTATTCACATTGAATTTCCCTATGCTTACTTGAGTTATAGTTTTGACAGAAATGATATAGATATCATATTGGTTTACATCTTGATATCGCATAGATTTGAGCAAAGACTCACCATTGACTTAGTCATTTTCATAGATATGATATGAGCGTGAATTATTATTTTGGAGGGACTTTTTAGCACTAGTGGGCATGGAACTAAGTTCACATGCCTCAAAACTACGTGCCACTGTAGGTTAGGTTCACATTGTTATTTTGGGTAAACCACTTTAGCCCAAAAATCTCTTTATGGATCCATAGTATAAATAGGCTCTGTACCCTGACAAGGTATAAGGCAGCCCACTCAACTGGGTTAGAGGTTAGCCATCATTAGCTCAAGTAATGGTTGTCGGTTATGAGAAACTCTCCCAAACTTAAAGATATTTATATGATTTTACTTAAATGTGTTTTAACTACTCATGTATATATATATATATATATGATTTAGTTTCAGATATGCAACTCTCAGCACATGCTCAGCACATGTTTTAACTTTTGGGTCAATGATTCTCTTATTATGTCTTCAACTTATGAAAGGTTTTAAATGATCATTGTACATGTTTAGCCTTACATCTTATGCATATGAACTTTTTTTACCTATTGGTCTTGCTCTATCATATTCCCTAGATATGTCTCGCTTTTATGATCAGTTGATCTCACATACCAATACAATTCATTGTATTGACGCTCTTTTAGCCCTACATCTTATCATGATGTAGATACTTGTGTTCAGGATCAAACTTACGATCAGACTCTCCATTAGCTCTCACACTACTCCAGTTGGTGAGTTCTTCTTGCATTCAGAGGACTTGAATTTATTTCCAGTTGTTTAGACATTTCTTAGTTATGGTTTTGAAGGTAGTCTGGGGGCCTTGTCCCAGTAGACTTATCCATTCTAGATATTATAGGCTTTATCAGACAATAGTATGTAGTCATGGTCAGTTTATTTCAGAAAGTTGAACTACGTTCTTTCAAAAGATTATTCATTTATAATTTATCAGAACTAGTATTTGCTTACCATATTGCTCAGCCTCCTCTTATGTTCAGAATATGTTTAGTAGTAGAATGCCAGGCTAAGGGTCCACTCGGTCCACTTGTGGTTTAAAGTGTCGATCACACCTAGGGTGTAGACTCAGATCGTGACAAACTTGGTACCAGATCACTAGGCTCAAGTATCCTAGGATGTTTGATAAGCCGCATCTAGTAGAGTCTTTTTATGGGTATGAAGCGCGCTACACTTATAATAGGGAGGATACAGGGCATGAGGAATAATACCCTTCCTTATGCTTAGTTCGTGCGACGGAGTTTAACTCCATGTATCCTTTCTAACTCGTGCCTTATGCACTTTATAGATCATGCCTCCTAAGAGAACAACAAATCAAAGAGACACTTCTAATGTTGGAGTGAATATCACCGCTGCACCTACTTCTCACACCATGAAGACCAGAAATGGGATATATTCTTCTGGTCAGAATGCCAATATTGAAAATCTATGTGTGATATCTGGGCCACAAAGGGGTTCTGGTAATGGTACACCTGCTGTTCAGCCTACCCGCCCTGATGTTACTAATGCGGAGTTCAGGAATGCCATACAAATACTTACTCAGATTGTGACAGCTCAGTCCAATCGTCAGGGGTAGCCCCTGCTAGCTCCAGCACCCAAGGTTCCTCGGATACCTTTAGGATCTGGAAATTTCTTAGGATGAATCCTCCTAAGTTTACGGGGTCCAAGCCTGAGAAAGATCCTTAATATTTTATTGATGAGATTGAGAAGATTCTCCAAGTGATACACGTTAGTGATATAGAGGGGATTGAACTTGCCTCCTACCAGCTGAAAGATGTAGCAAGTCTATGGTATGAACAATGGGAAGAGACTAGGGCAGAGGATGCTGCACTCGCAAAATGGGAATTATTCATAGATTATTTTTTTCCTCTCGAGTTGAGAGAATTTAAGGCTGATGAGTTTGTGAACCTCTCTCAAGGCACTATAAGCGTGAGAGATACAACCTTAAGTTCACTCAGTTGTCTCGTTATGTTCCAAAGATGGTGTCTGACATGAGGGCTCAAATGAGGAAATTTATATCGAGAGTCTCTAACTATGTTAAAAGGGAGTTCATGGGAGAATTACTGAATAAATACATGGACATCTCAAAGTTGATGGTGCACACTGGTAAGTCGGTAATCTACCAACTTATTGAGCCTATATCCATGAATTATTGCTATGTTTTGAATAGATTTAAAGGTTCTCATGGCCTTTATTGATGTGTATGCAGGTACTTTTGATAAAAGATGAAAAACAAGGATATGGACCCAAAAGGAGCTCAAAAAAGAGTTAAGTGTGAAGCATTCAGAAAAGCTGAAGATTCTGACTGGAGATGCAGTGGCCGTACGACACGCACAAGCCAAGGTGCGAACTGCACCTCCTCCACATAGAGCTGCAAAAATCCTGAAGAGTCTATTAAGGGGTGCGGTCGCTGTGCGACGCGCACATCTCATAGTGCTAACCGCACCCCCTTCGCATGGAGCTCCCAAAGATAGCTGAAGTCACTGGTTTAACTGAAGGTAGTGTGCAACGCGCACATCACAATGTGCGAACTGTACGTCGCGCTGCACACCTCCCGAAAGGCATTTTTGTCCTAATTTTTAGTGACGTTTTGGGAAACTATAAAGGCTTATTTAGGCACAATTGTAAATAACTTTCTTCAGTCCTGAATATTCTGAAGAGCTTTTTGCTTGGAGACTAAGTTTTCACCTCCATTGAGAAGAGGGTTTCAATCTAATTATCTTTGTTAACACTTGTGTGCTCAAATTGCACCTAGAACTTGAGATTCAGCTCTAATGGAGGAGATTTTGACTTACCCAGCTGGTATCTCTTTCTCTCTTGCTATGAGTGACTAACTTCTCTTGTCTAGGGGTGTATTGATGATGGGTGCTTAACAAATGAGTGTGGATGTTATTTATTCTTGCTTATAATTGCTTATTTGACATGGGTCTAGTAATTTCACCTAGTTTTAATCCTAAAATTGGTGGTTGCAAACATTAATTTTTATTACTTGACTATGTGATTGCTTGAGAAAGGATTTCATGGTTTCAGATATGAAGTTACTAGTGGGAACTTGGGACTCCACTCAGATTTGAGGCTAGAGATAGCTCTTATCAATGGAATCACCCATTTAAGGGTCTAAGCTAGAGATAGTGTGACCTCCCCAAGCTTAGATTGGTTGTTTGTTGATCAAATCGATGATGCTCTAGCCGAGATCATCAGATATAAGATTGTTGATCGAGAGATAAGCAATTCTTACCCATGACCAATGCTACTTATATCATTAAGCGAGAATACGCATGAATTGATAATCACTCTATCCCGTAACTAAAGCCCCATCGGATATGCATCCTTAGTCGTCTAGTCAATTTGGTACACCCGCTTTTGTTTTATGGCTCTTTAATTAAATTATGATTGTAGTGACAACATCCCAATTCCCCCATCCTGTTGCTTTCTATTTTGAGCATTTACTGATCTCGCTTTGAACTCAACTCAATACAATCTCTATTTAGCTACTCCAAGTCCCTTGGGTACGACCCCGACACTCGTTGAGATTATAAATTTAATTTTTTGCATGATCGACGTGGCCTCCAACTTGGGGAGCATGATTTCATCAAAAATGGCACCAATAAGAATGAGGAGATCCTACAAAAGTTGGCCAAATACATTCCGACCATAATTCAATCCGCCATCAAGTCGACCTTGAAACCGCTAGTGTCAATAGTGAGAAATCTATGTGCTAGAGTGGACACCATGGAAGTGGAGGTTGAGGAGCTCAAGAAAATGGTCCCGCATGTTGAATCAATTTGGGATCTGAATCTACCAGCCCCAAACTCCTTACCACCCCTAAGGGTTGCTAGCCCTCCCGATGATTGGTGCATAGGGTGGACTCAATCTGACAATGAATGTACATCAAAAATCAAAGTAGTGCTTGATCCACCATCAGTCCAGCAATACCCAAATCCTCCCAACTCACCTGTGCCAGGTTGGAGGACTCCACCTAGGCCTAGCTGGAGCAGGGGGCCGTCCTATCATGAGTTGATGACTGCAGAGGACAGATGGTATGTGGATGACCCATTCGGTCCCCTTAAGCTGCCATGGGATCCTATGATACCACCATTGGTAGGGTTTTAGATAGATCCTGCATATACCTATATACCACCACCGGTACCCCCAACTCCACCAGTACCTCAACCTCCTAGACCACCACATCGGTTCTACTCAAGGAGGCGTCGTCATTATCATTAGCCTATTTAGGGAGTTTTTGGCACTCATTCTCATTTGTATAACTTTTTGTGCATCGAGGCTATGCTTACTTTAGGTTTGGGGGAGCCTGTAACTATTAATATTATGATGCTTGTTGTGTTGACATTGCCCTCGCAGGGCCCTTTTTGTTATGTTTTATTTTTATTCTGAGCTTATTTGTGCCCTTGTCGGGCTTGATTTTTATTGATTGAGATTGTGTTGTTGGGTTGGTCTTACATGCTCCATTGTCTTGCTACCCGTGCTTTGCAAATGTGCTAAAGGCCTACGCCGAAGCTTGTTTTGAATGAATCATAAGTGTGCAATTCAAATATCGCCTTGTTAATAGTAGTTTAGAAACAAACTCCGAAGGTTTTCTTAATACCATGGTTCTTTCCCAAGGAGCAAGAGTTTTGATTATTTTCTTTTTCTTTTCTTTTGTTTTTTGTATGTTGAACCGGGTTGGTGTTTCCCTATGATAGATTGAGAGGCGACTTTCTTAAGGAAAAATGCCAAGTTTCAGTTTAGAATTGAGTTCGTAGTTGCTTGTCTCGAAATGGGCCCACCAAAAAATTTCTCGTGGCAAATTATTTTGAAAATAAACGGAAGAAGGGAAATGAATTTTTGAGGAAAAGTATTCTCTTGTAATGACTTGCACACTCTTGCTTTGGCTTGATTCACTCACAAACGAGTGTGTAATAAACTCAGAATAGCTTGTTAAAAATCATTTGCCCCAATTGATTGTGAGACTAATGAAAGAGGTCTTGTGGCATGATGCCTTGTGTGGTGAGGCTTTACCTTGATTCTTGTGCATTAGAGTCATCTAGAACTTGCCCCGAATGTGATTCAAGGCAAAATTATAGGTGTGACCGAGCTTGGAAGATGACCTTAGGACCTTTTTGATAGCCACTTCACCCAAATGACTTCCCACGACATCAAATCCTAGTGAACCCCTTTTGAGCTTGTGACCGTTCTTTGGCACCTTGGAATACCTTGACCTTTTTTGAACCTCTATTTTGGCACCCATCCTCCATAATTGCTTAAAAATGAAATGTAGGCTAAAAGCCTAAGTTTGGGGGAGAAACGAAATATAACATAGGCAAATGCCTATGTTTGGGGGTGCATGTGATCAAATAAGAAGAAGAAAAGAAGTGCACTTCAAGTGCAAGGTAGCACCTTAATTTCGAATTGAAAATTACTCTAAAAGATCAACCCAATGAGCAAATTGAAAAGCAAAAATAGGTGTTACCACGTGAAGGCAGTCTAAGGAGTTTGAATGATCATGAGTAAAAAGGAGAAATCTTGGGTTGTGAGAGGGAGAAATAAGGTGAAGTTGAAATAGAAAAATGTGAGCGGTGTTTGAAATGAGAACAAAGAGCATTAGAGAGGTGTAGTCACTTGAACCAAATGATATCATCACCTTAGCCCTAGCCAATATCGTAACCCGTAAGTCCTTGGTGATTCCGAGCTTGGCCACCCTACATTAGTGGCGATATACATGAAGGGAAAGCCTATGGTTTGACGCATATGCACTTGAACTTCCTTGAGAGAGTGAGAGTCTTCTTGATTCTCCTATAATCCTATGTTTTGTGAATTGAATGATTGTGAGTGGGATTCTCTCTTATGGTGAGTGGCATCATGCACTCGAATTGAAACATAGAGTCTCTATTTCAATTGAGGGGAATAAATGAGATAAGTTGTTTGGAGAATCTCAAGGCAAACCTTGACGGTTCATGCCAATGACTTGAGAAGCTTAAATGTCTTGTTTTGAATTGCAAAATTCCCTTGATTTTGAATGAGAAATGATATCCTTTTGGAAAAGGTTTTGAAATGATCAATTGCCTTGAATTTGTGGTGGTTCAAATTGAGATGAGCATAGTAGTTGAGTCGTTTGTTTGAGTCTTTCGCTTATTTTGTTTCTTAATTTTTAGTGTATAGTAGTCTTTTGTGCCTTGATTGAGCCTAGAGCATAATTTATTCCTTGTCTTGTGAGTATCTTGCTTGAAGAAATGCAATAGTTCAAGTTTGAGGGTTTGATAAGTCGGTAATCTACCAACTTATTGAGCCTATATCCATGAATTATTGCTATATTTTGAATAGATTTAAACGTTTTTATGGTCTTTATTGATGTCTATACAGGTATTTTTGATAAAAGATGAAAAATAAGGATATGGACCCAAAAGGAGCTAAAAAAAGAGTTAAGTGTGAAGCATTTGAAAAAGCTAAAGATTCGGACTGGAGATGCGGTAGCCGTTAGGCAGAGTTTGCATATAATAATAGTTACCATTCCAATATCCAGATGGCTTCGTTCGAGGCTCTGTATAGTAGGCGGTGCAGATCTCCGGTGAGTTAGTTTAATGCTTTCGAGGTTAGGCCATGGGGTACTGATTTGCTTCGTGATTCTATGGATAGAGTTTGGGTTATTCGGGAGAGGCTTCGTACTGCCCAGAGTAGGCAGAAGAGTTATGCTGACCGGAGAGTTTGAGATCTTGAGTTTATGGTTGGTGACAGTGTGTTCCTTCTAGTATTACCCATGAAGGGCGTGATGCGGTTTGGAAGGAAGGGTAAGCTCATTCCGAGGTTCATTGGTCCATTTGAGATCCTTCGCCGTATTAGAGAGGTTGCTTATGAGTTGGCCTTACCTCTTGCTCTTTCTAGTGTTCATCCGGTGTTTCATGTTTCTATTCTGCGATAGTATATTCGGGATGAGTGTCACGTGCTGCAGTTAGAGTCGGTTCAGTTGGATGAGTCCTTAGCCTTTGAGGAAGAGCCTGTTACTATTTTGGACCAGCAGGTTAGGAAGTTGAGGTCCAAGGAGATTCCGTCAGTTAAGGTTCAGTGGCGGTATCGTCCTGTCGAGGAGGCTACTTGGGAGATCGAGACTGACATGCAGACCCGTTATCCTCATCTTTCCGACTCTTCATGTACTATCCTTACTCTAACATTTGCGGACAAAAGTTCTTTTAGTAGTGGATGTTGTAATGACCCTCCAGGTCATTTTCCATTTTTCATGCTTTTTCTGTGTTTTGAGCTTTCCCTCACATTTATGACTTGCTGGGACTGACGGTTCGGTGCCTGGTCCATTCGTTAGGTCGTTATGACCATTTCCCTGTTTTAGAACTTAAAGTTGGAAAATCTTTGACTTCGGTCAACTTTCTTGGTTAACGCGCTTAGAATTAAATTCCGACAGTTTCTCTGGCTCTGGAATGGGGATTTTGGTCTAGTGGGACCATTGGTTTGGGTGCTTTCGGTTTGGTTTTGTGTGGCTTTGTGTGTTTTGGAGTCAGTTTAGCTGGTAGGGTTGACTTTGGTCAATATTTGGAGAAGACGGTCTTGAATGGGAATTTCGTCAGCGCCGTTAGCTCTGGAATGTCGACTTTGGGCAGGGGGACCATTAGTTTGGGTCTCGAGGCTTCCGGGCTCATTTTTGGGTTTAAAGTTTTGAGTTGGTTTTGGGGGTGGGGACCACTTTTCATTAAAATGTTCTCCATTTGGAGTTTCGTCGATTCCATTGAGTCCAGAATGCCGTTTCTGGTAGGGTAGCATGGTTGGTTTGTGTTCACGGGGTTTTGAATGAATCTCGAGGGTCCGTCAGAAGATTTTTGGACTTGGAATTTTGCTGGTTGCTGCACTAAGTTGCAGACCTCTGTTGCTCTTCGCGATCACGAGGATCTCATCGCGTTCGCGATGGTCTAGTTTCCTGACCATTGCGTTTGCAATAGGTCCATCGCATTCGCGATATAGTCGGCTGGGACCCGACTTGGCTGCTTCTTCGCGAACGCGGCCTGGGCCATCGACATCGCAATGGTTAGGCCGACTTTTCTCCGCGAATGCAGGGGTCCTTTTGCTATCGCGATGAAGGACCCATGGCAGTTAAATTAAGTCTCAACTTCATTTTCTCCTCCAAAAGTCTGATAATCTCCATTTATGGGATCCCAAGCTCATTTTCCCAGCTCCCTTGCTTCAGTAGCTTAGTCTGGTAAGTTCATTCATCACCCCTCTCCTCCTTGTGCTATAATCTTAGTGTTGGGGTGATTTTTTCCACTAAATCCCCCCTGTGCTATAATCTTAGTGTTGGGGTGATTTTTTCCACTAAATCCCCCCTGTGCTATAATCTTAGAGTTGGGGTGATTTCTGTTGGAAGCTGATCTTTGAGGACTGCATACTCGTGAATTCGTGCAACTCATCTCCATGACGTGTTCTCCTTGTCGAGGTTGGTTTTCGTTTTTAGATTCCGGACTTTTCCGCCTTAAATCCCGTGAATTAGTAGCACTTCGGGGCTCTTTGGGCTCCGAATCGAGCCCCGTTCATGCCCAAACTTTAGGCATGAGTTCCTTAACCCACCGCGAGCATAATTATGAATTTTGTTTTTTGTTTTGTCGCGTGGACCCCAAGGGTCATTTTTTGACCCAATTTTCAACCCAATTTTCCATATATCAATGTGGGTGTCATTCTTCTCGTCTTGACACCTGAGTTATGTTCTTGATAGCGTGGCAGATTTCTGAGGCCATTTGGAAGGGGAAGGCATATGAGTGATGGTTCGTGCTTGCAGTTCAACCCCGAGGTATGTTACGGTTTACTTTCTAGACTGAGTTAGTTAGGTTATATATGTTACTGGAATGCTAGGTTGGATTTAAGATAGACTTTAGGCTTTAATCCTGTTTATCATGATTAAGTTGCCATTTCAGATTTTTAGTCTAGGCTTGCATGTTATCCTTAGCCTAGGAGCTTGTTTCTTCTGTGTGACTAGTCTAAGATCCCCAGCATGCTTTTAGGAGGCTTTAGAGGTAGAATAGAGCTTGCTCGTCGTTTTTTGCTTTTATTTTCCTGCCTTACTGCTTTATTTTATAATTGTGCGTAACTGTGGGCCTGAGGCTATGGCTAGGATTTGGACGGATTCCAGGCTAGTTTCTCTTGATTTGAAGGGTACTTTGCCCTGTTTGATCTGATGGTGTGATTATTCCTCTGCTTGTGAACATTCATACTCATATCGCATGGCATATCATTGGTACAGTACGGAAATGTTTTTCAAAGGTTTTTGGGTTTGAAAAGAGGTTTTCTACTATTGTGTTGAATTTTGGACTAAATTGAGCTATTTTAAGTATCACCTTGGTTTTGAGAGGGAAAAAGGAACTACTATTTTTTCTGTATATAAACTTATAGTCCGATGCGGTATTCCGGACCCCCAATGCATTATTCTGGGTATTTTACTTTCTCTTTATATACATATTAGTCCAATGCGGTATTCCGGACCCCTAATGCGTTATTCTGTGTATTTTACTATTTCATATATACATATGCATAGTCCAATGCGATATTCCGTGCACCCGATGCGGTATTCTTGGTTTATATTATATTGCATACATATATGCATCATCGTGCATCGCATTGCATTTGCCTTGGCACGTGGATTGACTCTGGTGTGGCTTGTTGTTTTTTTCCTTTATATTTTGATTTATCGGCTTGTCTTTGGTTTTATAACTAGATTTAGGTGGATCCCTGTATAGTTAGCTGCTTTCCTATAATCTATATTTATATATTATCTTTCTGAGCTTGGTCGGCCTATGATGCCTACTAAGTACCCGTTGTCTTGGTACTCATACTACACTCTGCATCTCTTTTCTGATGCAGCATCTAGTACGAGCCACCCTCGCTGATCTCCTGTCGTTCGAGGCCCATTGCTGTTCGGATCGCAATGAGCTCCCGGCGCTTTTGGAGACTTTACTTGCTTACCATCTTGTATATTCCAGTCTATATTTTGTATTTTGGATAGACAGAGGTTGTTGTATAGCTACTCCTTGCTTTAGTCGCTCTTGTACTAGTGACACCAGGTCCGGCTTGGTGTTCGGGTCGTTTTGTCTTTCGGTCACTTTAGGGTCATCTTTTGTATATTTTGTGCGCTGGTATATATATATGCTTTTGGCCATATCCCTTGCTTATATCTTCTGCTTCTCTTTAGTTAATTTATTATTTACTGCTTTCCGTATGTTTGGGTTAAGCTTGTCTACGGGAGGGCGGGGGTTATGTAGACGCCATCATGGCCCAATTTCGGGTCGTGACAACTTTAGATTGTATTTGGGAACTGTTTTACGCGCTCCTCCTCCATTAAAATTTAGATTTTGAGTTTGATTGACCATGACTTGTCTAACTTGTATTAATCTCTCAATAAATAAAATGTCTTTTGCTACTATCTTGCGGAAACTACTCATTTAGATACTCATTCTTTACCCCTCTTGTCTTTGAATGACTTTTGGGGAGTATCAACTTTCAAATCTCTTTTAGACATTTCAATGGAGCTGCATTTGCATTTTGAGGGCAGATTGCTGTTGCGTTTCTTGGCCATTTACGCCTCACTTTGGCGAACCATTGCTGCACTTTTTGGCCATATGTATGGCTGCTGTTTTATTACTACTTAGATGCTACTTATTGCCACCCAAGTAGTCACATTTGTTGCTACTTGGTTAATATTTATGGTTGTATTTTCATTACTCCAGAGCCATTATTTGTGTCTATACTATTTTTCTACTTCTTGGATGCTCTTTGCTGCTGTTGCTTTTGTTTAAAAGAATAGATTACTACATTTGTGACATCTAATTGATTAGAGCATACACTACAGGCCGATGAAATTTAAATTATAGCCATGCCCCTATATATGTCCCTCGGTTTGCCTTTTTCGGTTTAGGAAAATGATAAAAGATCTTAATAAATGTGAGATGAAAGAATTTGCGGTTAGCTTGGTACGGCAACAAGGACGGCTGACAAGCCACTAGCTTACACCCATGGCAGGACCAAAAGTTCTTTCACCCAAAAATCAAACACAGGTCTGAGCCCTCGTAATTAAAACTTTATCATTTTTATATGAATCCCAAGAGAGTTGTTACACTATTTATTTTGTAACACCACACTTTAAGGTGGTGCATCTCTTTGTCTAATCATTTTCTTTTATTTTGCAAGGCACAATCAAAATAATAAGTTTGCGGAATAACAGAATAGAGGAGAAAGAAGATTGAAAGCCTAACCCCTTTGAATGAAGAATTAGAAAAAGGAGCAAAACGAGCTCAAACTTTCTAAATTTTATCTTGAACTTTCCTAACCTTATTTCATCTTGTTTAAATTATGTGTTCATCTATTTGTATTCTTTTAAAGCATGTAATAATTACTAATATTTTTATTGTTTGGTTTTGTTTTTCTTCAAATCTGATTAGTTTCCTGCCCAGTTAAGATCAAGCCGCCAAAAAATGATCTTTAAGCTTAGCTTAAATCAAGTATTCGATCACCACAATTTAGATAAAAATCAATTTCTTATAGAGTCCAACTCCAAAGAGTGGACTTAAAACATTGGATGCAAACGAATCCAGTTCAATAAGTCATTCTTACGATAAGGTATATTTATATATATTATCCTATTTTTATAAAATTATATATACTATGTTATTTTATTACTAACCCTTTACCACTCCTATTTATTGTAAACATCACCTTGCAATACTAGTATTATTTTTACCTATATTTCAAACATATATCACTTTGGTATATTACCACACACCTCAAGTACTATTCCACATACCACTTTAAACACACATTAGATATGCTATATATTTCATACACCACATACATATTTTATTTCCCCCCATATATGCATACATTACTTTGTATACAATTCATAAATATCAATCCTCTACACATCATACATGTAAAACATGTTGCATTGCATCATACATACATTTCCTAAAGTTAAAATCCTGCTTTGCCACCATATTTTACCTTATGTTTCTCAAAATTATTTCCTTCTTACACTTTCTTTAAAACAAGTAAACATAATAAATGAAATAAGTAATCCCCTGTCACGCCTCGATGCTACCCCCCAGACGTAACACGGGACCCGATACCACAAGTGTCCCAAGTTAACCCTTGGTCATAGCATAACTTAGATAAATCAATAAATAAGCGAAAGCATAATAGGAAGATCCAAAATCAAATGTATAGATAATTAAGTCAAGTAGGAATACGCATCCAAAAAAGTGACCCGAATACTGTCTATGTCTGAAAAGCCTCTAACTGTCATAAAGAGTTACTGGGAAAAGACCCCAGCTAACTTGGAAATCTGAAATGAAAACATAAAGATGGACACTCTATCTCTAGCCATCGAATAATAAGGACTCACCAAAATCAGCTGAATGTCTGGCGTAGTCTAGCCACGAGTCTGAGGGCAGGTGCTTGAATCTGCATCATAAAAGGATGCAGCACAAAATGCGTCAGTACTATAGGATGTACTGAATATATGAGATCAACATGAATCTGAGATAAACATGCTAAATAAACTTGTAAAGCTGAAATTATGCTATAAGTGTAAAACTGAAATGCAAGAGACTCAATGCAATGCCAAAGCAAGTTATACAAATATCATAGTAATCATAATAGTCCTGATATTTGAAGGCAAATAGTCAATGCATTTTAAAACCTGATACTGTTTCTGTGGGAGGTTCTATAACTGACATAGACCATGTGAGCTACATGGAATCTGGTGTATACGCCCCATTAAAAGGACTCAATATACCTTGCCAGAGTATAAAGGCATGATTGTGGCGTGATCACTAAATCTGATGCCCAACTGAGGGGACTTAGAACCTACGGGGGCTCGTAGTTATGGGACTAAGGGTACTCTCACCCTGTCCAACTCGGTGCTAATACTACTCCTAAAAACATAGAGATATTGCTCATAATACTTGTGATATGTCTTATGTCAAAACTGTTCATAACTTGGGTAGACATATGTGGATGCCAAACCTTTCATAAGACATAGGGACATATCTAATGTCCAAAACTGTTGGAAAAGCATAAGGACATATCTGTGTCATGCAATTCACAAGTCATGAATCTTAAAGTTTTGCAAAGCCATAATTCAAAATATACTTTCCTTTCTAATATCATAGCTTGAAGAATTAGGCATGCAATTTCATGAAAATAGAGGTCATGTTACCTAAACATACCAATTTTACTTGAAGACATGCAATTCAATGAAATCATGCTAAAATTCATCATCAATATATGGCCTTTTGAAATCAACTAAGAAACTTCAATTAAATCAAAGATATGTAATAAGAAATCACGAATTGATGCCTTAAAAGAAGACCCATAACTTTTCCCCAATATGAGTAAGAACCCTAATTTAGAAATCCATAAATTCGATTTAGAAGATTGAGGTTTTGGGCATGAGGGTGAAGGTAATCCCTTATTGAATACTCACATACCTTGATTGAAGCTAATCCAACTGAATTTGAAAAGATATAGAGGCTTGAACTTGGATCTTGATACTTGGAGATTTGGAGAGGTTCTTTTCCCTTTTTGGAAGATGAATGAGGTAATGAGAAGAGACTTAGGCTAATAGGTTTATAAATCATGCTAAGAATGGCCAAAACAACCTCACTTAGGATTTAAAGGCTGGGAAATGACTGAAATACCCCTGGGACTTAATTATGAAAAAGCTGTTAAAATTCAACTGCCAGGAATCATGGATAGATTCCATGGACCGTAGACTGAACCACGATTCGTAGTTCCTAGACAAACCATCAGGCTGCAAAAAACAAACCACGGTTCAACAAGATGGAACATGGAAAAGTTTATGGTCCATAAACCCAACCCGTCAAAGCTGAGGTACTAGGCAGGTCTCTGATCTGGTTCTACGAGTCAACATGATGGTTCATAGTTCAAACTACAATCCATAGATTTAACGCGTGGTTCCTGAGAATCAGTCAGTCCTCAGGTCTGGTACCACGAGTTGACAGGACGGATCATGGTTCTCATACCAGAGTCTGAACCTGGCAGACTTAAACCACGACTTTATTCCATTACCCATGGTTCAGACTATGATTCGTTGTTTGGACCCGTAAACCCTGGAAAGCTGAAATTTTTCTGAGATTTTGAGTTTAACAACTGAATAAGTTTCTGGGGTGTTACAATATCTTCCCGTTGGGATCATTCATCCTCGAATGAAGACTAAACAAGGGAAAAATGAAGAGAAAATATCCCAACCAATCAACAATACATAAAATTTGAAGAACAAACATGATAACTGAGCTTGTAACTTAAAACATGACTGAATCAACTTTGAAAACATGCATGCATACTAAGATCATAAGGGGATCTGATGGAATAAAGTGGAATAGGCATGTTAATAAGGAGACTACTACCTCAAGCTGAAATTGGGTCAGAAGGAAAGATATGAGGGTACTTGGATTTCATAGCTGATTCTGCTTCCCTAGTAGCTCCCTCAACAAGCTGATTTCTCCAAAGGACTTTTACCGAAGCGACTTCTTTGTTCCTCAACCTCCGAATATAATGATCAAAGATCTCTACGGGAACCTCCTCATAGGTGAGACTATCCTTCACACCCACATCCTCTGAAGGAACAATCAAGGTTGGATCACCAACACACTTTTTCAACAAGGAAATATGGAAAACTGGATGAACCGCTTCTAATTCTGTTGGCAAATCCAACTCATAAGCAATGCTACCAACTCTCCTCAGAATCCGATAAGGACCTAAAAATGGGGACTAAGCTTCCCTTTCTTGCCAAACCTCATCACATCCTTCATGGGTGACTCTTTTAGAAAAACCCAATCATCAACCTCAAATTCCAATTCTCTTCTCCTCACATCTACATATGATTTCTGTCGACTCTGAGCGGTCTTTAACCTCTCCCTAATAAGTTGAACCTTGTACATAGTCTCATGCACCGAATTTGGACCAGTCAAAGATGCCTCATCTACCTCAAACCAACCAATAGGAGACCTACACCTCTGACCATAAAGTGCCTCATAAGGAGCCATCTGGATGCTAGAATAAAAGCTGTTATTGTAGGCAAACTCGATAAGAGGTAAGTGATCATCCCAATTACCTTTGAAGTCAAGCACACAAGATCTCGACATATCCTCCAAAGTCTAAATAGTACGCTATGCCTGGCCATCCATCTGTGGGTGAAAAGCTGTGCTTAGCTTTACATGAGTACCAAGACCCCTCTGAAAAAATCTCTAAAACTGGGAGGTAAACTGAGTACATCTATCTGAAATGATGGACAATGGGACACCATGCAATCGGACTATCTCCCGGATGTAGAGTCTGGTTTAATCATCCACTGAATCCGTAGTCTTAACAGCCAAGAAGTGGGATGACTTAGTCATCTGGTCGATAATCACCCAAATGGAATCATGTTGCCTTCGAGTGTGAGGCAAAACTGTAATGTAATCCATATTGATCGCTTCCCACTTCCAAGTAGGAAGGTCAATATCCTGAGTCATGCCACCCGGTCGCTGATGCTCTACCATCACTTGTTGACAGTTGAGACACTTAGCCATAAACCAGCTATGTCCCTCTTCATACCATTCCACCAATAGACTTCCCGTAGATCACGATACATCTTGGTGGCACTAGGGTGAATAGAATATCTGGAACTATGAGCCTCAGTCAAAATCTATTGTCTCAACCCATCTACATCTGGCACACACAATCGACCCTGATAACGAAGCATACCATTTCCTCCTTGGGAGAAAACCTCAACCCTTTATTGATGGACTACACCATTTAGCTGAAGAAAAATAGGATCACTGTCTTACTTTGCCTTTACTTTAGCTACCAAGGATGATTCAGAACCATTCTGAACAATAACACCACCTTCTGTCGAGTCCATAAGGTGAACTTCCAATCGAGCAAGCCTATGAACCTCCTTAACCAATTCCTTCTTCCCATCTTCAACTGAAGACACACTACCCATGAACAATCTACTAAGTGCATCCTCCACAATATTAGCCTTACCCGGATGGTAAAGCAGAATCATGTCATAATCCTTAAGAAGCTCAAGCCATATTCTTCGATGAAGATTCAATTCCTTCTGAGTGAACACATACTGAAGACTTTTATGATCGGTGAATACATCCACATGAACACCATACAAGTAGTGTCTCCAAATCTTCATGGCAAAGACCACGACTGCTAACTCAAGATCATGAGTAGAGTAGTTTTTCTCATTAGTCTTAAGTTGTCTCGAAGAATAAGCAATGTAACACCCCAAAAATCAAACCAGCTTTCTAAGTTTGAAACTCTAAAAAAATTTCATGTTCCCAGGAATTACGGGTCCAAACCACAAACCGTGGTTTGAACCACGGGTCATGGAATGGAACCGTGGTTTCCTTCTGTTGGTTCAGCCTCTGTTCTGAGAACCATAAGTTGTTCTATGGATTATGGTTCTGACGACGGTCTGTCCTATCAACTTATGGAATCAGATCAGAGGGTTGACAATTTTCCCAAGATTCACAACTGGTTTCTACAGCCCGTAGTTTCAACTATGGACCATCCCGTAACTCGTAGAAGTTGTTCAGAGGACTGCATATTTCCCAGAAACTACGAATCAGGTCTTCAGGCCATCGTTCAGTTGACGAGCCATCCTGTTGACTCGTGGTTTACCTTCTGCAGCTTAACTCTTTTTCCAGGATTGACAGATGGAAACCATGAGCCATGGTTTGGTCTATGTTTCGTGGAACCCATCCATGGTCCCTGAAAGTCAACTTTTTTTAGCTTTATCCTAATTATGTTCTAGGGGTATTTTAGTCATTATCCACCTTTTTTAACCCCTAAATGAGGTCGTTTTGACCATTTTTAGCATGATTTCTAAACCTATTAGCCTAAGTCCCTTCTCATTACCTCATTCATCTACCAATTGGAAAAAGAACTCCTTCAAGCTCCAAGTCTCAAGCTCCAAGTTCAAGTCTCTTTTCCTTTTTTAATTTCGAGTGAGTTAGCTTCAATCAAGGTATGCGGGTATTCAACAATGAGTTTCTTTCATCCTTGTTCCTAAAACCCCTAATTTCTATTTTGATTTTATGAACTTTCAAATTAGGGTTCTTACCCAATTCTTATGAGTTTTGCTATAAATTGTCTTCTCATGATTCTTTTATGAAATTTATATTAAAATGCATGATTTTGTATGGGTTTTTACATGTGAACTCCTATTTCATAAATTGAAGGCTAATTATAGTAAATCCTACATGCATGAATTGATTTAAGTAAAGGTATTTGATAGTATGTATTCTCATGAATTTTCAAGCAAGTGCATGCCCAGTTCCGATGTTCTTTGAAAATCTATGCTATTATGAAAATTGAACTAGAGTCATGCTAGTTTTCAAGTTATGAATTATTATGCAAGACAAGACACCCGATGTGCCATCAATGCTCATGGATCATTTTCTAAACCAAGGTTCATGAGTAGTATGAAGATCCGGGTTATGAACATATTTATGAACAAGCTTGACATCTAGATATGTCACATGTAAGTGAGCCTCATGTTATAGTTTTTGGTAGTAGTATTTAGCACCGAACGATGAGGGTTCTAGCTAACCCAAGTCCACAACTACGTTGCCACCATAGGTTGCCCTCCGTGGCTTATGAAAGGATCCTTATGACATGGTTCTAACCTTGGCCGGTTAGGACAAACTTTTTCAGTGTGGGTGCATGACACTGGACTCCATGTAGCTCAACATGGTTTATGTCGGTTAAGAGAAACTCTCGCATGATTATTTTCAAGCTATGAAGTTATATGATACTATACTTTGAACCTTGATTTTACTTCATGTTTTATGCCTTATATCTTGATAATTTTCTTTTACTATCTCTTTTATGAATGAGTTCATCATGAGCATGTTTTAAGTATGTTTTATCATGATCATGCATATCTCACATACTCAGTACATCCTATTGTACTGACGCATATTTTGCACTGTATCCTCTTGATAATGCAGATTCAGGTTTATCCCTCAGGCACATGGCTAGAGACCGCAGGCCGTATCCAGTCAGTGTTGGTGAGTCCTCATTGTTCGAGGGCTAGTTATGACTCTAGGTAGTTTAGATTATTTAGTTTCATACCTTGAGTTCGCTAGGGTCTTGTCCTAACAACTCCTTACGTCATATGTAGAGGCTTTTCAGACATAGACAATATTTGATTCTTCTTCAAATCATGTTCCTCTTGATTTTATCTTATGGATTGAGTTATCTAATTCTTATCATGCTTCTGCTATGTTTAATTGATATACCTGAGTTATGCTATGACCAAGGGTTATCTTGGGGCACTTGTGGTCCTAGGTCTCATGTTACATCTAGGGGGTAACCTCGGGGCGTGACAAATTTGGTATTAGAGCCTCAGTTTTAAGAGTCCTAGGATGTCTGAAAGTCGCATCGAGTAGAGTCTCTTTCATGTGTGTGAAGCGCGCCACACTTATGAGAGGGAAGCTATGAGATGTCTTATAAAAACTCCACTTCTTTCATGATCACATTGTGTGATAGAGCTTAACTTTAATATCCCTCTAATCCTTTTCTTGTATGTTTTAGATTATGCCTCGATGTGCTATGCCTCATCGAGCTGCTCAGAATGCTTTTCCTCTAGTTCTGGCCCATGAGGTCACGAATGAGGAGTTTGGCCGCTCAGGACATCTAGCTGGCTCCTATCCCTATATACCCATAAGGTGGGGTAGCAACCCGAGTTTGTGATTTTGTCCATATGAACCCATCGGAGTTCTGGGGTTCGAAAGTGAATGAGAATCTGCTAAATTTTATTGATGAAGTGAAGAAAATCTTTGATGTGATGGAAGTGGTTGGTGTTGATTGTGTCAAGTCGGCATCCTATCAACTCAAGGATGTATCTCATATCTGGTTCATGCAATGGAAGGAAGTTAGAGCTAGGGACGTGGTCCCTATAACTTAGAAGTGTTTCGAGAAGGCGTTTCTCGATCTGTTATTTCTCTGAGAGTCGAGGCAAGCGAAGGCCGAGGAGTTTGTGAACTTGAGATAGGGATCCATGACTATTCAGTAGTACAATTTGAAGTTCACTCAGTGTTCTAGGTATGCCCCCTTTATGGTAGCAGACCCACATGATCAGATAAAAAAGTTTATCTATGGGGTTTTAGATTTGGTAAAGAAGGAGTGTAGGTCCGCTATGCTGTTGAGTGATATGAACATTTTCAGACTCATGACCCATGCTCACTAGATCGAGAGAGACATGCTTAGGGAGATTGCTAGGGAGAACAAGAGAGCTAGATCTGAGTGTTTAGGTTTTTACCATCAGAGGTCCAGTGGCGGACATCGCTCCTCATTTCAGAAGAAGTCATCAGAACCCATTCATTCTTCTGCTAGTGCTCCTACCCAGGTCCCGAGGCCTCATCATGATCAGACTGGTAGAGGATATGGTTCCAATTCACATTCTCAAGGGAGTGTTGCTAAGAGATCTTCCAACCCTACTTGTAGTAAGTATGGGAAGAATCACCCAGAGAGTGTCGTTTGGGCACGGGTGTATGCTTTGGGTGCGTAAAGGCTGGGCACATGATTAGATATTTCCCTTCAGCTAAGAAGGGGCAGGGAGGTGGTAGGGCTTAGTCTACTCCAGCAGCCCTAGGAGGTCGACCAGCCCAGCAGGGCACAACTTCTAGTTCTGGTGGTCAGCGCCAGAACCGCCTTTATGCTATGTCCTCTCGTCAGGACCAGGAGGGTTCCCTAGATATTGTTACTGGTATGTTGAAAGTCTTCTCTTTTGATGTGTATGCTTTGTTGGACCCCGGCGCATCCTTATCTTTTGTGACCCCTTATATAGCATGTAAGTTCAAAATTCGTCCTGAATTGCTTTTAGAACCCTTTTGTGTTTCTAATTCTGTTAGTGAGTCAATATTAGTGAAATTGCTCTATCTCAATCCTTCATAGAGTCACTTTAGCAGATTTGGTAGAGTTTGAGATGACTGATTTTGATGTTATTCTGGGCATGGATTGGTTGCATGCTTGTTATGCTTTGGTTGACTGTCATATTTGGGTTGTTAGTTTCAAGTTTCCAAATGAACCCGTCTTAGAATGGCAAGGTAGTCCGCCATCCTTAAAAGGTCGTTTCATATCTTATTTTAAAGCTACGAAGATGATTTTTAAGGGTTATATTTATCATATAGTTCAAGTTATGGACACAGAGTACAAAACCCCATCCCTTCAGTCTGTTCCTGTTGTGAATGAGTTTCCAGAAGTGTTTCCTACCCGGAGTCCCTCCCGAGTGGAAAATTGACTTTAGGATAGATCTTCTCCCAGATACGAATCCTATCTCTATTCTTTCCTATAGAATGGCTCATGCAGAACTTAAAGAGTTAAAGAATCAGTTAAAGAATCTTCTTGATAAGGGTTTCATCAGGCCTAGCATTTCTCCATGAGGTGCTCCAGTCTTATTCATGCGAAAGGAAGATGGTTCCCTCAGAATGTGTATTGACTACCATCAGTTGAACAAGGTCACAATTAAGAAGAAGTATCCCATTCCTAGGATTGATGACTTGTTCGATCAGCTTCAGAGTGCTAATTTCTTCTCCAAAATCGACTATAGATCCAGTTATCATCAACTTCGTGTTAGAGAGTGTGATATTCCAAAGACAGCCTTCAGGACTTGGTATGGTCATTATGAATTTGTTGTGATGTCTTTTGGTCTAACGAATGCTCCTGCAACTTTTATGGATTTGATGAATCATGTGTTTAAGCAGTATTTGAATATGTTTATGATTGTGTTCATTGATGATATCCTTATCTATTCTCGAAGTAAGGAGGATCAGGCGGACCATTTGAGAGTGGTGTTGCAAACTTTCAAGGACCGACAATTATTTGCTAAGTTTAGAAAGTGTGAGTTTTGGATGCAGTCTATTGCTTTTCTGGGTCACATTGTGACTGGAGATAGTATTCGAGTTGATTCTCAAAAGATTGATACAGTAAAGAACTGGCCTAGACCCACTTCCCCATCTGATATTAGAAGTTTTTTAGGTTTGGCTGGTTACTACCGGAGATTTGTGGAAGGATTTTATTCCATTGCTGCCCCTTTGACTCGATTGACTCAGAAGAAGGTGAAATTTCAGTGGTCTGGTCTATGTGAGAAGAACTTTCAAGAATTGAAGACTAGATTGATGAAAGCTCCAGTGTTAGCTCTACCCGAGGTCCTAGATGACTTTATTGTGTATTGTGATGCTTGTAGGATTGGTTTAGGTTGTGTTTTGATGCAGCCTGGTAAAGTGATTGCTTATGCTTCGAGACAACTTAAGACTCATGAGAAGAACTACCCTACTCATGATCTTGAGTTAGAAGCCGTGGTCTTTGCTTTGAAGATTTTTAGACATTACTTGTATGGTGTGCACGTGGGTGTATTCACCGATCATAAGAGTCTTCAGTATGTGTTCACTCAGAAGGAATTGAATCTGCGACAAAGAAGATGGCTTGAGCTCCTTAAGGATTATGACATGAGTGTGCTTTACTATCCCAGTAAGGCCAATGTCATGGCAGATGCACTGAGTAGATTGTCCATGGGTAGTGTTTCTTCGGTCGAAGATGGGAAGAAGGAATTGGTTAAGGAGGTTCATTGGCTTGCTCGGTTGGGAGTTTGCCTTATGGACTCGACAAAAGGTGGTGTCATTCTTAGGAATGGTTCTGAATCATCCTTGGTAGCTGAAGTGGAGGCAAGGCAAGACAGTGATCCTATTTTGCTTCAGCTAAATGGTGCAGTCCATCAACAAAGGGTTGAGGTCTTCTCCTAAGGGGGAGATGGTGTGCTTCACTATCAGGGTCGATTATGTGTGGCAAATGAGATGGGTTGAGATAGAAGATTTTGACTGAGGCTCATAGTTCCAGATATTCTATCCATCCTGATGCCACTAAGATGTATTATGATTTACGGGAAGTCTATTGGTGGAATGGTATGAAGAGGGACGTAGCCAGTTTTGTAGCTAAGTGTCCCAACTGTCAGCAAGTGAAGGTAGAGCATCAACAACCGGGTGGCATGATTTAGGATATTGACCTTCCTACTTGGAAGTGGAAAGCGATCAATATGGACTTCATTACAGGTTTGCCTCATACTCGAAGGCAACATGATTTCATTTGGGTGATTGTCGATCGGATGACTAAGTCATCCCACTTCTTGGCTGTTAAGACTACAGATTCAGCGGACGATTATGCCAGACTCTACATCCGGGAGATAGTCCAATTTCATGGTGTCCTATTATCCATCATTTCTGATAGGGGCACTCAGTTTACTTCTTAGTTTTGTAGATTATTTCAGAGAGGTCTTGGTACTCAGGTGAATCTTAGCATAATATTTCACCCACAGACGGATGGCCATCCAGAGCGTACTACTCAGACTTTGGAGGATATATTGAGGGCTTATGTGATTAACTTCAAAGGTAATTGGGATGATCACTTACCTCTTATCGAGTTTGCCTATAACAACAGCTTTCACTCTAGCATTCAGATGGCTCCTTATAAGGCACTTTATGGTCGGAGGTGTAGATCTCCTATTGGATGGTTTGAGGTAGGTGAGGCAGCTTTGATCGGTCCAGATTTGGTGCATGAGACTATAGAGAAGGTTCAGCTTATTAGGGAGAGGTTCAAGACTACTCAGAGTCGACCAAAATCATATGCAGATGTGAGGAGAAGAGAATTGGAATTTGAGGTTGATGATTGGGTTTTTCTGAAGATGTCGCCCATTAAGGGTGTGATGAGATTTGGCAAGAAAGGAAAGCTTAGTCCCCGTTTTGTAGGTCCTTATCAGATTCTGAGGAGAGTTGGTAAGGTTGCTTATTAGTTGGATTTGCCATCAGATTTAGAAGCGATTCATCCAGTCTTCCATGTTTCCTTGTTGAAGAAGTGTGTTGCTGATCCAACATTGATTGTTCCTTTGGAGGATGTGAATATGAAGGATAGCCTTACTTATGAGGAGGTTCCTGTAGAGATCCTTGATCGTCAGATTTGGAGGTTGAGAAACAAAGAAGTCGCTTTGGTAAAGGTTCTTTGGAGAAATCAGCTTGTTGAAGGAGCTACATGGGAAGCAGAATCAGCCATGAAATCCAGGTACCCTCATCTCTTTCCTCCCGATTCTGTTTTAGCCTTTACGTAGTAATTTCCTCCTTAGAATATCCCTCCGAACCTACTCCATCAGTTTTCCTCATTATCTTAGTATGTGTTCATTTTTCTCGAAATTAGGTCAATCATGTTTTAAGTTGAAAAGTTCAGTTTCATGTTTATTGCTCAGTTTTCCTATTTTGTTGTTGTTTGGTTGGGCTGTTTTCTCTCCAGTTTTCCTTGCTAAGTCTTCATTCGAGTATGAATGATCCCAAGGGGGAGATATTGTAACACCCTGGAAATTAAACCAGCTTTCTAAGTTTGAAACTCTGAAAAAATTTCATGTTTCCAGGAATTACGGGTCCAAACCACAGACCGTGTTTTGAACCACGGGTCGTGAAATAGAGTCGCCCATGGTTCAAGTCTGCCAGGTTCAGACTCTGGTCTGAGAACCATGATCCAAAGCATAAGTCTTAACCAGGGTAGTTCTTCTCATGAGTCTTAAGTTATCTCGAAGCATAAGCAATGTAACACCCCGGAAATCGAACCAGCTTTCTAAGTTTGAAACTATAAAAAAATTTCATGTTCCTAGGAATTACGGGTCCAAACCATGGAACGTGGTTTGAACCACGGGTCATGGAATGGAACCGTGGTTTCTTTCTGTTGGTTCAGCCTCTGGTCTGAGAACCACGAGTTGCTTCTATGGACCGTGGTTCTGACTACAGTCCATCCTGTCAACTCCTGGAATCAGATCAGAGGGTTGACAGTTTCCCCAGGATTCACGACTGGTTTCTATGGCTCGTAGTTTCAACTACGGACCATTCTGTAACTCATAGAACTTGTTCAGAGGACTGCATATTTCCCAGAAACTACGGCTCAGGTCTACGGGCCATCGTTCAGTTGACGAGCCATCCTGTTGACTCGTGGTTTACCTTCTGCAGCCTAACTCATTGTCCAAGAATTACAGATGGAAACCATGAGCCATGGTTTGGTCTACGGTTCGTGGAACCCATCCATGGTCCCTGAAAGTCAACTCTTCCCAGCTTTATCCTAATTATGTTGTAGGGGTATTTTAGTCATTACCCACCTTTTTTTAACCCTTTAATGAGGTTGTTTTGACCATTTTTAGCATGATCTCTAAACCTATTAGCCTAAGTCCCTTCTCATTACCTCATTCATCTATCAATTGGGAAAAGAACTCCTTCAAGCACCAAGTCTCAAGCTCCAAGTTCAAGTCTCCTTTCCTTTTCAATTTCAAGTGGTTTAGCTTCAATCAAGGTATGTGGGTATTCAACAATGGGTTTGTTTCACCCTTATGCCCAAAACCCCTAATTTCTATTTTGATTTCATGAACTTTCAAATTAGGGTTCTTACCCAATTCTTATGGATTTTGCTATAAATTGTCTTCTCATTTTTCTATTATGAAATTTATATTAAATTACATGATTTTGCATTGGTTTTTACATGTGAACTCCTATTTCATGAATTGAAGGCTAATTATGGTAAATCCTACATGCATGAATTGATTTAAGTAAAGGTATTTGATAGTATGTATTCTCATGAATTTTCAAGCAAGTGCATGCATATTTTACGCTACATCCTCTTGATGATGCAGATTCAGGTTCCCTCCCTCAAGCACGTGGCTAGAGATCGCATGCCGTATCCAGTCAGTGTTGGTGAGTCTTCATTGTTATGACTCTAGCTAGTTTAGATTATTTACTTTCATACCTTAAGTTAGCTAGGGTCTTGTCCTAGCAACTCCTTATGTCATGTGTAGAGGCTTTTCATACATAGATAGTATTCGGGTCTTCTTCGAATCATGTTCCTCTTGATTTTATCTGATGGATTGAGTTATCTAATTCTTATCATGCTTCCTCTATGTTTAATTGATATACCTGAGTTATGATATGACCAAGTGTTAGCTTGGGGCACTTATTGTCCCAGGTCCCATGTTACATCTAGGGGGTAACCTCGAGGCGTGACAAGTAATCACTTTACCACGCTGCATCAACACACAACCCAAACCAATACTTGAGGCAGCACAATACACAACAAAGTCATCTAGGCCCTCGAGTAGAGCCAACACTGGAGTTGTGGTCAATCTAGTCTTCAATTCTTGAAAGTTCTTCTCACATAGATAAAACTGCTAAAATTTTACCTTCTCCTGAGTCAACCGAGTCAATGAGGCAGCAATGGAAGAAAATCCTTCCACAAATCTCCTGTAGTAACCAGCCAAACCTAAAAAGCTCCTAATATCAGAGGGGGAAGTGGGTCTAGGCCATTTCTTTACTGCCTAGATCTTTCGAGAATCAACTCTAATACCATCTCTAGTCACAATGTGACCCAGAAAAGCAACAGACTGCATCCAAAACTCACACTTGCTAAACTTGGCAAATAACTGCATGTCCTTGAGAGTTTGCAACACCACTCTCAAATGGTCCGCATGCTCCTCCTCACCCCAAGAATAGATAAGGATATCATCAATGAACACAATCACAAACATGTCCAAATACTGCTTGAACACACGGTTCATCAAATCTATAAAAGTTGCGGGAGCATTTGTTAGACCAAAAGACATCACAAAAAATTCATAGTGACCATACCGAGTCCTGAAGGCTGTCTTCGAAATATCTCACTCTCTAACACGAAGCTGATGATAACCGGACCTAAGGTCGATTTTGGAGAAGAAACTAGCACCCTGAAGCTGATCGAACAAGTCATCAATCCTAAGAATGGGATACTTATACTTGATTCTGACCTTGTTCAACTGACGGTAGTCAATACATATTCTTAGGGAACCATCTTTATTTTGCACGAATAAGACTGGAGCACCCCATGGAGAAATGCTAGGCCTAATGAAACCCTTATCAAGAAAATCCTTCAACTGATCCTTTAACTCTTTAAGTTCCGTGGGAGCCATTCTATAAGGAGAAAAGAGATAGGATTCATAACTGGAAGAAGATCTATCCCAAAGTCGATTTCCCGCTTGGGAGGGACTCCGGACAAATCTTCGGAAAACACTTCTGGGAACTCATTTACAATAGGAATAGACTGAAAGGATGGGGTTTCAGACTCCGTGTCCATCACTGAACTATATGATAAGCATAACCCTTAGAAATCATCTTCCTAACCTTAAGATAAGATATAAAATGACCCTTCGAGGATGGAGGACTACCTTGCAACTCTAAGATAGGTTCAATTGGAAACTTGAAACTGAAAACTCGACTACGTCAATTAACCGAGGCATAACAAGCATACAACCAATCCATATCAAGAATAACATCAAAATTCGTCATCTCCAACTCTACTAGATTCACTGAAGTGACTCTATGAAGGACTGATATGGGGCAATTTTGATAGATTCTTTTGGCTAGGACTAACTCACCAACAAGAGTAGAAACACAAAAGGGTTCTAAAAGCAATCCAGCACAATTTTCGAATTTGCATGCTACATAAGGGGTCACAAAAGATAGGGAGGCACCGGGGTCTAATAGAGTATACACATCCAGAGAGAAGACTTTCAACATACCAGTAACGACATCCGGTGAACTCTCCTGGTCCTATCGAGAGGACATGGCATAAAGACGATTCTGGCACTGACTACCATAACTAGAAGCAGTGCCCTGCTGGGCTGGTCGACCTCCTGAAGCTGCTGGGGCAGACTGAGTCCTGCTACCACCCTGTCCTTTCTTAGTAGAAGGGAAATCTCGAATTCTGTGTCCAACCTGACCACATCTAAAACAACCCTCTCTACCGGCTAGACACTCACCACGATGATTCTTTCCAGACTTGGTACAAACGGGGTAGGAAGGCCCCTTTGCACCACTCCCCTGAGAATAAGATACCGCACCTCTACCAGACTGATCATGACGAGACCTGGATGCCTGAGAATGAGCACTAGCAGTAGAATGCACAGGTTCTGATGACCTCTTCTGAAAGGAAGATCGATGCCTGCCTCCGGACTTCTGATGGCTAAATCTCGAACCCTCAGATCTGGCTCTCTTGTTATCCTTAGTCATATCCCTAAACTTGTATCTCTCAATCTTGTAAGAATGAGTCATAAGCTTGGAGATACTCATGTCACTCAACATCATAGCAGATCTAGACTCCTTCAATACCAAATCTGAAACCCCATAGATATACTTGCTCATCTGATCCTATGGGTCAGCCACCATAGCAGGAGCGTATCTGGAAAGAAGGGTGAACCTCAACCCATACTCCTAAACAGTCATGGATCCCTGTCTCAAGTTCACAAACTCCTCGGCCTTCGCTTGCCTCAACTCCCTCGGGAAGAACCGATCAAAGAAAGCCCTCTCAAAACACTTCCAAGTCATAGGGACCACGTCCCTAACCCTAGCTTCCTTCCATTGCGTGAACCAGATATGCGCTACATCCTTGAGTTGATAAGATGACAACTCGACACTATCAACACCAACCACTTGCATCACATCAAAGATTTTCTTCACTTCATCAATAAAATTTAGCGGATCCTCATTCACTTTTGAATCCCAGAACTCCAATAGGTTTATACAGATAAAATCACAAACTCGGGCCACTACCTCACCTTGAGAGTGGACGGGGATAGAAGCCGGCTGATTGGCTTGAGCAGCCATGGTCTGGGATAGCATGTGGATGGCATTCTTGAACTTCTCATTCATGACCTCAGGGGCCGAAACTAGAGGAACAATATTCTGAGCTCCTCAGTGAGGCATAGCATGTCGAGGCATAGTCTAAAATGTACAAGGAAAGGATTAGAGGGATATTAGAGTTAAGCTCTATCGCACGATATGATTATGAAAGAAGTGAAGTTTTTCTAAGACATCTCATAGCTTCCCTCTCATAAGTATGGCGTGCTTCACACCCATGAAAGAGAATCTACTAGATGCATCTTTTAGACATCCTAGGACTCTTGAACCTGAGGCTCTGATACCAAGTTTGTCACTCCCCGAGGCTACCCCCCAGACGTAACACTGGACCTGGGACCATAAGTGTCCCAAGTTAACCCTTGGTCATAGCATAACTCAGATAAATGAATAGATAAGCGGAAGCATAATAGGAAGATCCTAAATCAAATGTATAGATAATCAAGTCAAGTAGGAATATGCATCCAAAAAAAGGGACCCGAATGCTGTCTTTATCTGAAAAATCTCTAACTGTCAAAAAGAGTTGTTGGGACAAGACCCCAGCTAACTCAGAAATCTGAAATGAAAACATAAAGATGGATACTCTATCTCTAGCCCTCGGATAATGAAGACTCACCAAAATCAGCTGAATGTCTGGCATAGTCTAGCCTCGAGTCTGAGAGTAGGTGCCTGAATCTGCATCGTAAAAGGATATAACATAAAATGCGTCAGTACTATAGGATGTACTGAATATATGAGATAAACATGAATCTAAGATAAACATGCTAAATAAACTTGTAAAGCTGAAATCATGCTATAAGTGTAAAACTAAAATGCAAGAGACTCAATGCAATGCCAAAGCAAGTTATTCAAATATCATAGTAATCAGAATAGTCCTGAAATATGAAGGCAAAGAGTCAATGCATTTTAAAACCTGATACTATTTCTGTGGGAGGTTCTCTAACCAACATAGAACATGTGAGCTACATAGAATCCAATGTATACGCCCCATCGAAAGGACCCAATATACCTTGCCAGAGTATAAAGGCAAGACTGTGGCGTGATCACTAAATCTGATGCCCAACTGAGGGGACTTAGAACCTACGGGGGCACGCAGTTCTGGGACTAAGGGTACTCTCACCCTGTCCAACTCAATGCTAATAATACTCCCAAAAATAGATATATATAGCTCATAATACTTGCGACATGTCTGATGTCAAAACTGTTCATAACTTGGGTTGAAATATGTGGTTGATAATTTCTTTTACTATCTCTTTTATGAATGAGTTCATCGTAAGTATATTTTTAGTATGTTTTATCATGATCATGCATATCTCACATACTCGGTACATCCTATAGTACTGACGCATATTTTACGCTGCATCTTCTTGATGATGCAGATTCAGGTTCCCTCCCTCAGGCACGTGGCTAGAGATCGCATGCCGTATCCAGTCAGTGTTGGTGAGTCTTTATTGTTATGACTCTAGCTAGTTTAGATTATTTACTTTCATACCTTGAGTTAGCTAGGGTATTGTCCTAGCAACTCCTTATGTCATGTGTAGAGGCTTTTCAGACATAGATAGTATTCGGGTCTTCTTCGAATCATGTTCCCCTTGATTTTATCTTATGGATTGAGTTATCTAATTCTTATCATGCTTCCTCTATATTTAATTGATATACCTGAGTTATGATATGACCAAGGGTTAGCTTGGGGAACTTGTTGTCCCAAGTCCCATGTTACGTCTAGGGGGTAACCTCGAGGCGTGACAAGTAATCACTTTACCACGCTGCATCAACACACAACCCAAACCAATCCTAGAGGCACCACAATACACAACAAAGTCATCTAGGCCCTCGGGTAGAGCCAACACTGGAGCTGTGGTCAATCTAGTCTTCAATTCTTGAAAGTTCTTCTCACATAGATCAGACCGCTGAAATTTTACCTTCTTCTGAGTCAACCGAGTCAATAAGGTAGCAATGGAAGAAAATACTTCCACAAATCTCCTGTAGTAACCAGCCAAACCTAAAAAGCTCCTAATATCAGAGGGGGAAGTGGGTCTAGTCCAGTTCTTTACTGCCTCGATCTTTCGAGAATCAACTCTAATACCATCTCTAGTCACAATGTGACCCAGAAAAGCAACAGACTGCATCCAAAACTCACACTTGCTAAACTTGGCAAATAACTGCATGTCGTTGAGAGTTTGCAACACCACTCTCAAATGGTCCGCATGCTCCTCCTCACCCCAAGAATAGATAAGGATATCATCAATGAACACAATCATAAACATGTCCAAATACTGCTTGAACACACGGTTCATCAAATCAATAAAAGTTGCGGGAGCATTTGTTAGACCAAAAGACATCACAATAAATTCATAGTGACCATACCAACTGTCTTCAGAATATCACACTCTCTAACACGAAGCAGATGATAACCGGACCTAAGGTCGATTTTGGAGAAGAAACTAGCACCCTGAAGCTGATCGAACAAGTCATCAATCCTAGGAATGGGATACTTATTCTTGATTGTGACCTTGTTAACCTGACGGTAGTCAATACACATTCTTAGAGAACCATCTTTCTTTTGCATGAATAAGACTGGAGCACCCCATGGAGAAACACTAGGCCTAATGAAACCCTTATCAAGAAAATCCTTCAACTAATCCTTTAACTCTTTAAGTTCTGTGGGATCCATGGATCCATTCTATAAGTAGAAAAGAGATAGGATTCATAACTGGAAGAAGATCTATCCCAAAGTCGATTTACCGCTTGGGAGGGACTCTGGAAAAATCTTCGAGAAACACTTCTGGGAACTCATTTACAATAGGAACAGACTGAAAGGATGGAGTTTCGAACTCCGAGTCCATCACCGAACTATATGATAAACGTAATCCTTAGAAATCATCTTCCTAACCTTAAGATAAGATATAAAATGACCCTTCGAGGATGGAGGACTACCTTGCCACTCTAAGATAGGTTCATTTGAAACTTGAAACTGAAAACTCGAGTACGTCAATCAACCGAGGCATAACAAGCATACAACCAATCCATACCAAGAATAATATCAAAATTCATCATCTCCAACTCTACTAGATTCGCTGAAGTGACTCTATGAAGGACTGATATAGGGCAATTTTGAAAGATTCTTTTTGCTAGGACTGACTCACCAACAGGAGTAGAAACACAAAAGGGTTCTAAAAGCAATTCAGGACAAATTTTGAATTTGCATGCTACATAAGGGGTCACAAAAGATAGGGAGGCACCGAGGTCTAATAGAGCATACACATCCAGAGAGAAGACTTTCAACATACCAGTAACGATATCCGGTGAACTCTCCTTGTCCTATCGAGAGGACATGGCATAAAGACAATTTTGGTGCTGACTACCAGAACTAGAAGCAGTGCCCTGCTGGGCTGGTCGACCTCCTGAAGCTGCTGGAGCAGACTGAGTCCTGCTACCACCCTGTCCTTTCTTAGTAGAAGGGAAATCTCGAATTCTGTGTCCAACCTGACCACATCTAAAACAACCCTCTCTACCGGCTAGACACTCACCAGGATGATTCTTTCCACACTTAGTACAAACGGGGTAGGAAGGCCCCTTTGCACCACTCCCCTGAGAATAAGATGCCGCACCTCTACCAGACTGATCATGACGAGGCCTGGATTCCTGAGAAGGAGCACTAGCAGTAGAATGCACAGGTCCTGATGACCTCTTCTGAAAGGAAGATCGATGCCTGCCTCCGGACTTCTGATGGCTAAATCTCGAACCCTCAAATCTGGATCTCTTCTTCTCCTTAGCCATATCCCTAAACTTGTCTCTCTCTATCTGGTAAGAATGAGTCATAAGCTTGGAGATACTCATGTCACTCAACATCATAGCAGATCTAGACTCCTTCTATACCAAATCTGAAACCCCATAGATATACTTGCTCATCTGATCCTGTGGGTCAGCCACCATAGCAGGAGCGTATCTGGAAAGATGGGCGAACCTCAACCCATACTCCTGAACAGTCACGGATCCCTGTCTCAAGTTCACAAACTCCTCGACCGTCGCTTGCCTCAACTCCCTCGGGAAGAACCGATCAAGGAAAGCCCTCTCAAAATACTTCCAAGTCATAGGGACCACGTCCCTAACCCTAGCTTCCTTCCATTGCGTGAACCAGATATGCGCTACATCCTTGAGTTGATAAGATGATAACTCGACACTATCAACACCAACCACTTGCATCACATCAAAGATTTTCTTCACTTCATCAATAAAATTTAGCGGATCCTCATTCACTTTTGAATCCCAGAACTCCAATTGGTTCATACGGATAAAATCACAAACTCGGGCCACTACCCCACCTTGAGAGTGGACGGGGATAGAAGCCGGCTGATTGGCTTGAGCAGCCATGGTCTGGGATAGCATGTGGATGGCGTTCTTGAACTTTTCATTCATGACCTTAGGGGCCGAAACTAGAGGAACAATATTCTGAGCTCCTCGGTGAGGCATAGCATGTTGAGGCATAGTCTGAAATGTACAAGGAAAGGATTAGAGGGATATTAGAGTTAAACTCTATCGCATGATATGATTATGAAAGAAGTGAAGTTTTTCTAAGACATCTCATAGCTTCTCTCTCATAAGTATGGTGTGCTTCACACCCATGAAAGAGACTCTACTCGATGCAGCTTTTAGACATCCTAGGACTCTTGAACTTGAGGCTCTGATACCAAGTTTGTCACACCCCGAGGCTACCCCCCAGACGTAACACTGGACCTGGGACCATAAGTGTCCCAAGTTAACCCTTGGTCATAGCATAACTCAGATAAATGAATAGATAAGCGGAAGCATAATATGAAGATCCAAAATCAAATGTATAGATAATCAAGTCAAGTAGGAATATGCATCCAAAAAAAGAGACCCGAATGCTGTCTTTATTTGAAAAATCTCTAACTGTCAAAAAGAGTTATTGGGACAAGACCCCAGCTAACTCGGAAATCTTAAATGAAAACATAAAGATGGATACTCTATCTCTAGCCCTCAAATAATGAAGACTCACCAAAATCAGCTGAATGTCTGGCATAGTCTAGCCACGAGTCTGAGGGCAGGTGCCTGAATCTGCATCGTAAAAGGATATAACATAAAATTCGTCAGTACTATAGGATGTACTGAATATATGAGATAAACATGAATCTGAGATAAACATGCTAAATAAACTTGTAAAGCTGAAATTATGCTATAAGTGTAAAACTAAAATGCAAGAGACTCAATGCAATGCCAAAGCAAGTTATGCAAATATCATAGTAATCAGAATAGTCCTGAAATATGAAGGCAAAGAGTCAATGCATTTTAAAACCTGATACTATTTCTGTGGGAGGTTCTCTAACCGACATAGATCATGTGAGTTACATAGAATCCGATGTATACTCCCCATCAAAAGGACCTAATATACCTTGCCAGAGTATAAAGGCAGGACTGTGGCGTGATCACTAAATCTGATGCCCAACTGAGGGGACTTAGAACCTACGGGGGCACGTAGTTCTGGGACTAAGGGTACTCTCACCCTGTCTAACTCAGTGCTAATAATACTCCCAAAAACATATACATATAGCTCATAATACTTGCGACATATCTGATGTCAAAACTGTTCATAACTTGGGTAGACATATGTGGATGCCAAACCTTTCATAAAACATAGGGACATATCTAATGTTCAAAACTATCGGAAAAGCATATGGACATATCTGATGTCATGCAATTCACAAGTCATGAATCTTAAAGTTTTACAAAGCCATAATTCAAAATATACTTTCCTTTCTAATATCATAGCTTGAAGAATTAGGCATGCAATTTCATGAAAATAGAGGTCATGTTACCTAAACATACCAATTTTACTTGAAGACATGAAATTTAATGAAATCATGCTAAAATTCATCATCAATATATGGGCTTTTGAAATCAACTAAGGAACTTTAATTAAATCAAATATATGTAATAAGAAATCATGAATTGATGCCTTAAAAGAAGACCCATAACTTTTCCCCAATTTGAGTAAGAACCCTAATTTAGAAATTCATAAATTCAATTTAGAAGATTGAGGTTTTGGGAATAAGAGTGAAGGGAATCCCTTATTGAATACCCACATACCTTGATTGAAGCTAACCAACTGAATTTAAAAAGATATGGAGGCTTGAAATTTGAGCTTGAGACTTGGAGCTTTGGAGAGGTTCTTTTCCCTTTTTTGAAGATGAATGAGGTAATGAGAAGGGACTTAGGCTAATAGGTTTAGAAATCATGCTAAGAATGGCCAAAACAACCTCACTTAGGAGTTAAAAGGGTGAGAAATAACTGAAATACCCCTCAGACTTAATTAGGAAAAAACTGTTAAAAATTGACTGCCAGGAATCACGGATGGATTCCACGGACCATAGACTGAACCACAGTTCGTGGTTTCCATTCGTGGTTCTTGGCCAAACCATCAGGCTGTAGAAAATAAACCATGGTTCAATAGGACAGACCGTAGAAAAGTTTATGGTCCGTAAACCCAACCCGTCGAAGCTGACGTACTAGACAGGTCTCTGATCAGGTTCCACGAGTCAACAGGATGGTCTGTAGTTCAAACTATGGTCTGTAGACTTGACTCATGGTTCCTGAAAATCAGTCAGTCCTCAGGTCTGGTACCATGAGTTGACATGACAGACCGTAGACTAAACTACGATTCGTAGAACCAACTCGTGGTTCTAAGACCAAAGACTGAACCTGGAAGACTTTAACCACGACTCCATTCCATGACCCGTGGTTCAGACCATGGTCCGCGGTTTGGACCCATAAACCCTGGAAAACTGAAATTTTTCTGAGATTATGAGTTTAACAGCTGAATAAGTTTCCGGGGTGTTACATCCCCTTAATAGATTTAGACTAAGTTTAAGGACTATCTTAGGATACGTTCTGAGGGATGCCTAACACCTTCCCCTTGAAATAAATAAAGCCCTTACTTAGAATCTCATAGGTTTCACAGACTAAAATAGAGTTTACATTTCAAAAATAGATTTCCTAATAAATCCATAAAATTAGGTGGCGACTCTAACCCTTTCAAAACTAGAGAGTCACAACCATTTTATGTTGTGAGCTGTTTGGCCAATTCAAAATAGGGTGCAACAACATCAACAACATGGCAACTCCGCTGGGGAGTAAACTTAGGTTTTGATCTTACAAGACTTAGTTTATTGTTAATATTTGGGGATATTTATTTTCTATTCATTATTTGCTTTAGTTATACTGTTTAGAATAGATACTGCTTTGTTTGAAAGAACGCAAGCTAAATCCAAACTTGCATTCTTTATTTGTTTGAAAATACTATTTGTTATTGCTTTCTTTATACTGTCATTGCACTTTCTATCGAGTCTTGATCATACACAAACACACACTTTGGTTCCTGTAAGAAGTGTCTTGCATTCTTTCAAAACTTCTTTGGATTCTTTAGTTTTAGAGTTGGCACGCGCCTTTTTGCAGTTATTCAGTCCCACTCTAAAAAATCTAGGAAAAGCTCCTACTCTAGAAAAATAAGTCATGTTGCATACACCTTAGGTAGGATAATCCAAGTTACTGTCAGTGCAATCAGGAAGCCTCCCTTGTGTCAAAGGGTTCTATACCAAAGACATACATTTCTGTGAAATTGATTTGGATAGTCCAGAGATTAAACACTAATGGATTCAGAACGACTGGGTTGACCTTTTTTCTTTTTAATTTTGTCGATGGACATGGAGTATTTTCAAAATTCTGCCTTCATCCGACATCATTTTAAGGTCAACAGTTGTGGAGTAATATCGAAACTCCACCATATATTTGACTCTTTTTTCTCAATGATGGAGTATTGTCAAAACTATGCGTCCTTTGACATCCTTTTCAAATCCACAGATTTGGGGTTTATGAAAACTTCACCTACGTCTACATCACATTTGATCCATACAAAAAAGGTTTATTACCAAACCTTTTCCTAATGTCTGATTCCTTCTTTCTGGTGAACAGACGTAGAGTATTAGTCAAAACCTGCCTTTGCCTGATGCCCTTTTTATGATACTATTAAGATCTACCAACGTCTAACTCTTTCTTTCTAATCAACGAACGTGGAGTATTATCAATGAACTACTTTCATTTGATATATCCATTATGAGATGCTCTTTTATCAATAATGGGGACATGAAATTCTTTTTCTTTTCAAAGGACACCATTTTGGTCGACCATTACCAATTCGTACTAATTGTACACCCTTGCAATATATTTTGTTAACCTCATTATGACCTCTCTTGTCCTTACTTGTTGAAGGTATACTCTCCTTAAGAAAATCTAAAACGTGTCCAAATCTAGATCCATCTATATCAATTTATATAAACATAGGCCCATCTCCTGCAAAAAGAGGCTGTAAAACATCCTCCTCAAGAAAATCCAAAATGTTTTGAATCCATAACGTGTCCAAATCTAGATCCATCTATATCAATTTGTATGAACATAGGCCCATCTCCTGCAAAAAGAGGCTCTAAAAACATAGGATGTGTATACTCGACATTATCCGCACACTTAACCCAATATGTTAATTGTATGAATGTGCTTGTCTACCGACCTAAACTAACTCTATAGCTTTTGTCTATTTTTTGACAATTATTTTCTTCATCCCCTTATAGAGGTTGATTGTTTTGATCGATAAAAATGATCGAATCAAGTTATCCTAAGAATGATCACCGATGATATTGACCCGACTAGAAGTGTTCCATCACTAACAAATGTAACAGAAGCTCTTAGAAGAAGAACCTGCTCAAATAAGGATAAACATATCGCTCGTTCGTAGCAGTAACTTGAGATATTAATAGAAGAACTGCATCGAGGCAAGGCCCTGACTCATCAAACCACGACTGCTCTACCTCGCCCTTCCCATTTTTCATCAGTAGGATCTATGATACCAGAGCACTTCTCCATAAACACAGCCTCCTACTACTATTATAGACTTAACAATTCATTATCCCCGTTCACACGTGCCAACCCGTAAAATCTTTTGCATCATACCCTATTTCCCAATATCGTTGCATGTGCCCACTATATTCAACAAGCAAATGACACAAACTTTCAAGAATAATATGTTCCCTCAGTATGTGTAACAGACACACTCGCTTTTTTCATACCTATGAAAGTCAAGGTCCTGATGAATACGAGGAAAGGAAAGGATGTTGCGGGTTCCCGATATGTTTCCCTAAGTATGTGTAATGGAGAAGCCATCATCCACTCTGAATCAGAAATTCCCTCACATGATTCATAAGGCACTCCCCAAAAAAGTGTTAATCCTAGGCATATGATAAACTCCAAATCCAATCAGCTCACGCACAGTTAGAAAGTAGTACGTATGAAGTTAATTCCTGAGTAGGTTCTTTTCTAATCGATATTTGGCATATTCCATTTTCTTCAGAACTACGTACTAACCTAATTTCTCTTGGTGAGATACGTAGGAAACCCTCATTGGGTTTGGTCACATTTTAATATGGTTGGAACTACATGCGACCTGATTTCCCTTGGCAGGATACATAGGCAGCCTATATACGGCTTGGTCTATTAATAGTAAGAATTCACATTCTCCTCCAACAAAATTCTTACTATATATAAGAGGCTACAACACACAACTCATGAACGACATGTCTGCTTGAGCTGTGTGCTTGCAGTTAAGGGTGGGCTCCACTTTCAAAAATTTACAAATCTCTATTTTAAATTATGTTTTCAAAATTACGTAAAAAGTACTATAAATCACAATAATTAATAACTTAAAATATTTTTAAAAATATATAAAAAATTTGATCGACTCTCGAAATTCAACCAATATCATATAAATCGGGACAAAGGGAATAATACAATAATTAATAACTAAAAATATTTGATTGACTCTCCAAATTTCACCAGTGCCACATACATTGGGACAGAGGGAGTAACATATTATATTTAAAAATGACATAAAAGTACTATAAGTCATAATATTTAATAATTTAAAAATATATATAATAAATTTAATTGACTCTTCAAATTTTACATGTGTCATATAAATTAAAACAAATAAAGTGACATATATTGGGCCCGTGTAGGCACGGGCTCCTAAATCTAGTTAGAAAATAAGACACCAAAATCTAGAAGATGCGACACATTCTATCAAAGACATCCGGAGATACATCAAAATCTCTCTGAAATACTGGGCATTTTTTTGGAGAACGTTCCAAAAATCAACAAAATAAAGGTCCAGTTCAAGCCAAGGCTAGGATGTTCGACTCGAAGATATTACAATTAAGGTTAACTTCTTCTAAACAATGAAATTTTTGCGAATCTATGAAGCATAAGTGACAAATAATTTCTCCACAATCAACGTTGGTCTAATTTTCTTATGATAACATCACAAGATATGTGGTGCGAGAAAACTTACGGGTCAACATGAAGGACACTCCTAGCCACTTAACGTGATGTTTCATGTCTAAATTCAATGTCTCAACCTAAGATATTCCCTTTACCACATCAATCTCACCCTACTCATATCTATAGGATCTCCATAGAAACACTGTGAGAACATACTTCAACCCAAACACTTTCCAAAGCGTGTCAATAATCAATGCACGATGACTACACTCATAGAATATCAACCGAATCTCTGTGTGGTACACTCACATGAAAGATTTGAAAAGTAGTTTCAACAATAAGGAGTGACGACCTATATCCGTCATTCAAAGAGGGTTTCCCAAGAAAAGATGCTGAAGAAGCATTCAAAGCTTGAATTACGATGCATCAATTGTAAAATGCCATGCAGGCAGAGGAACCAAAAAGGTTGATCAATTGTAAAATGCCATTACGAAGTATAAAATGATTACAATCAGAAAATGAGATTACAGGGAAAGAAAATAGAAGAAAAGAAACCATCTCCAGGCATAGTATCTCTTCACAGCATCAGAGTTGATCAGCTTGGGCCACACTTGGCCATCTATCTCAGACAAAATCAAAGCTCCTCCAGATAGCAATTTATGGACGACATACGATTCTTGCCAATTTGGTGCAAACTTTCCTTTGTGCTTATCTCGAAGGAGGCAAGGATTAACTGTCCAGTCCCTGAATTGAATTCTGAATTGACCAATAGCTTTTAGGAGATGAGGTTTATGCTCATTACTGTCCTATTATTGTAGGACCAGTCAAAGATTCCGATGTATGGCTTAAGCAGACTGATAAGTTCTTTCTTTTGCACTTTTTTCAAATGAACATTGATGCTGATTTCTTTGGCTTGACCTTCGTCTCCAAGGTCAATTCCCTCAATCTTTTCTAGATAGGGCCTTTCCTGGTTCTCAAAATCTTTTGAGTCTTTGGTTAGTCATTCAAGGACCATGACTTCATACTCTTCATTTCCAATATCATTTATCCTGATTTGTTCATTCAGCTTTTGACATGACATGACATTGACAGGCTTTAACGTATTATTACTGAAACCAAAACAAAATGAGTTAGATAATAACAAGTAAGTATATAGCATAGTTTTCGCATTAGGGGAGGCTTTTCATTGAAATCCAAAATATTTTTAAACTATGGCTATGATTCACACGAATGTGAATCTATGCCTTTTGGAAAATGGAAAAGACAGTACGAGGAAATTAAAAACATAAAGGGTGGGTTGAGGTACTCATCCAGACCATCCCCAATTTTCATAAAAATAAAGTCTTTGTCTACTCAGACACATAGAGAGTCATAAGAGGAGTAGTGGCCCAATTCTTCAATTCTTTGCCAAGCCTGACATCCCTGATTATAGCTGCTTCGGGGACTTCTCCTACTATGGCATCATATTCCCTGATAGGTATCCTATTCCATCCTCTATACCATCACTTGGAGGACCGCTTCATACTGAGAACGACTGATATAGATGAGGTAGAGGCTTTGGCAACTCTGAATGCTTCTTTTCTTTGATTTTTGCCTATCTTCCTGGAATACATATCCTAATCCGTTCTTGGACAGCTGTCCAGGGATCCTTATTGGCTCAATCATGCTGTCAGAATTCTTGCCTAATCCTAACCTTGACTTTAATCCACTTCTCAACATTGTGGTTGCGAGCATATTATAAATAGGTGGCATTGGCACTTGTGGCGTGGGATCCTCTCCGGTGGCATTCACGATTTCCACAGTGTAAAAGTCACTACCCTTTGGGACTTCTTCTATTATGGGGATACAACCATTGGGGTGACTTAAACGACTCCCTTCATCATGAATGACCACCTCGTGATCCTCCCAGATAAAGTTTACCATTTGATGCAAAGTCAAAGGCACAGCTCCAGCCTGTGGATCCATGGCCTCACAAGGAGCAAGTTATAACTGGTGGTAATGTCCATGACCTAAAATTCTGCTTGGAATTTAGCAGGTCCCATCTGGATGTACAAACTGACCTTTTCGATAGTGTCCCTTTGACCCCCATCAAAGGCTTCCACATTGATCCTGCTCTGGCAAACCTTTCCCAAATCATAGTCTAGTTGGTAAGCGTGGCCAACGGACAATTTTTCAGACCTGAACCATCATTAATTAGAACCTTGTTCATGATATTTTCTTTACATATAATAGTAACGTGCAAGGCCTTGTTGTGTATTAACCCGTCGAAGGGTAATTCAGTGATACTAAAAATAGCTACAGCCTTTTCCAGCACTTCCTATTTCTTAGGACTAACCGACACTATTGACTTGCTCACCATCCATTCTTTGTCAGCATCTATCATGTTAATCGTGGCTCCTCCGTGATTCGAGAGTGGGTTGTTATTAATATTTGTCGGTGCTATCTGTAGTGTGACCACCCTTTGATTAATTAAACCCTGAATTTTGTGTCTCAGGTTAATGAAATCTTTGGTATCATATCTGGCTCCTCCAGAATGGTAAGCACAATGTCGATCAACCCTGAAGAAATAAGAGTTAGTATTGCCTGGTTTGGGTTGTATAGGCTGTATAAATTTGACAGCCTCCAATCTTTTGTATAACTGAGTTCTGGTTTCAGTTAACTGGGTAAAAGTCCGAGGAACTTTATTTTCCAAATTTGGACGGGGAAGATTGTTATTTTGATTGGCAGGGGGAACCTGGCGATAATTTTGGTTTTCGGGAGCCTTTTGATACACTTGGAAGTTTAGGGGAGGAGCTTGGTAAATGGGCTGCGTATTTGGTAGTGGAGCTTGGTAAATAGGCTTAGTATATAAAATGGGTTGAGGACTTTGTGGAGCTGGGGGAGGGGTTGTTGGAATAAGTGATTTTTTATAATTGGCTCCGAAGGATTTTTTCAGTCTCGTGCTTGGACTAGAGGATACCAAAGACACCTCTTCTCTCTTTTTTTAGGGAATTCGGCCGATCCTGAGGATTCCGAGGCCTTGGTAATCTTTCCACTCCGAAGGCCTTCCTCAACAATTTCACCAATCTTAACTAGGTCGGCAAACTTAGCTTTAACTGCCGATATTATTTTGTCATAGAACTCCGATTCTTGAGAGCGCATAAACACCATGCTAATCTTCTCTTTGGTCATGGGATGCCGGATTCTTGCCCCCTTCTTTCACCACCGATAAGCATAATCTCGAAAGTCCTCATTTGATTTCTTCCTGATATAACCCAGAGAATATCGATCCGGAACAACTTCCACATTATATGCGAATCTCTGAGCAAAGTCTCTGGCCAGATCACTCCATCTAGACCATTTTTTTAATTCTTGAGTGGTGAACCACTCTAAAGCTTCTCCGCTCAAACTCCGGCTGAATAGCCTCATCAATGAAGCTTCGTTCTTCCTTGCGCCTACCATATGGTCGCAATAACTTCTCAAGTGAGCCTCAGGGTTCCCAACACCATTGAAGGTTTCAAATTTGGGGGTTTTGAATCTGTCCGGCAGATCCAACTCCAGATGAATGCAAAGATCATCGTAATCATATCCCTTTTCATAAGATGAACATCGGGATTCCTTGATCCTAGCTATTTCCTCTTTCAGCTGTGCCATGTCCTGATCTCGCTTCTTCTCTATGGCCCTTAACTCTTTCTCCTTTTCCTTATAGTGGTCAAGCTCGGGACTTTCTGGGAGGGTAGTATACTGTTCTACTATAGCATGGAAAGTAGTAGGTGGCATATTTTAGACGGGCGGAGGCTGGATATGTGGGATGGCTTTTGGGTATATGGGGGTATAGTTTTGTGGGTTAGCGACATTGGGATGGTTGTTCTGGGAGTTGTAGGTGTTTGGTTGCATATTTTGATAATTCAGGGGGAGGTTTTGTGGATTGTAGGCATTTGGGTTGTTGTTTTGATTAGTGTGCTAGATAGGAGGAGTGTGGATTTAGTATGAGGATCCGATATGGGGAGGGTTATTGGAGAGTGGTTCGTTAGAAAGTCTAGGTGCGAAGGCGGGAGGGATATCCCTCGGATGATTTTTGGTTAACGGAGAATTGAGTGGAGGGATTAGGAGAAGGGTTTGGGAGTTGCCTAGAGTTAGGGTATTAGCGGCAATAGCCAAGCTCACCATATCCTTGGATTTTGCACCTCTTCTTGCATCTTCTCTAGCTTCCTTGCAAGCTCTGCAATCATTTCACCTTGTTCAACGATAACATTGTCTCTTGCGGTGAAAACATTCTCTTCCTCACTATTAGTCATTTTGCCCTTAGAAAAGTGACAGTTAGAGGGGGAATCTATGTGTCCCTTTGGGCAGGTGAAGTAAGGATATTCGATCAGTTTTGTCAACACAGATCAGTTTCTATTACCTGTTGAAGTGAAAACAACTCAAAGGAAAATAAGTCAGATTCTATTGGTGGTAAACAACATAAGATATCTGACTGAAAATAAACACATAAAAGTTGCTTTTCGTCAAGGTAGATTGATCCACGGGTAATTATTTACTCGAGGGTTCAATGGACAGGAATTTTCCCATCAATTTTGGATAAGTAGATTTCATTAGGAAAGTTGACTTGTTGAGTCTTCATACTCTGATACTTTGTTTGTTGCGTTTGAATCCTTTTGGCACTTTCCTCAAAGTGGGGGAAATGAAAATTTCTTAAAGATAAGGGCCGGGCCTTGAAAGGCTATCTACGTATCTTATGAAGGAAAATTCAGGCCCTACGTAGTTCGAATTGGTAAGTAATCTTTAAAGGCTTTGTGAAAAGAGGGTTTAGGATTTTTCTGAGAAACTTGAAAACTTGGAGTATTTTTGATCAAACTTTGTGCTTGTGGGTTTGTTTTATGCCTATGGTGTTCTAAAAATAGAAGTAGTTCACATAACAATTTATAGCGCGTCCTATACAGATATGTGACCTTTTTATGCCAAAGGTAGGCCTAACAAATTGAAGGATGTGTATGTCATTTGTAAGACGTTTCATTGCCCCAAAAATATATTATATACAAACTTTATGAATAAATCGAATGGGGATACAAAATGAGGAAAAGGGAATACAAGAAAATATCAGTCCCACGCAGGGGTATATTTCTAAACTAGGCTGCCTTGGATTCTTCATTCTCGTACTTTTTGGATTTCTTGGAATTTTGAATGCCTTTCGGGTGAAGATCCTTGAGTAAAGAGACTATATAATATTTTCCAATCCCGAGGGACAATGGTTCGCACAATTCGACATCACATCCTTCAATTAACCACATAAGGGATGCCTGTTGTTTCAGGTCGTGGGCCCTTTCGAACACAAGGTGGTCTTACTAATGGACTTAATATCCCAGAAACATCTTGGGTGAATGCTTATTTTTGGGATTTGGTTTCGCTCTATCCTTAGTTGACTAGAATTAGTTTATTTGAAAAAGACCGGGAACTCGGGCAGACAACCGCGGACTAAAACAACATGTGACCGTTAACCGACCGCGGGTCAACTACTTCACTCGTCTATTTTGAGAAATTGTGTTTTTAGTGAAGGACGATTACAAATACTTGCATAATCACCCTTTTTATCCCTAATGCAATATAATATTTTGCCAAGAGAGGCAGAATATGCCATGAACAGTTTATAATTTCTGAAAAGTAAAAAAATAAGAAAAGCGATTAAAATTATTACAATTCTAAATAGTTAGTCAAATAAGTTAGTAAAAACAATAAGGTTAGAACCTAATTGAATATTCCCCAGCAGAGCCGTCATTTCCGTTTTATCCCTTTTCAGAATCTTATTTAAAAGAAAAGGAAAGTAAAATGGTTTTCAACACTTTAAAAATTATTTCAACACTTAAAAAAAAATAAAAAAAAATTCTAAAACAAATAGAGCCGCCACTTAATTTAATTTAAGGAAAATTAGAAAACCGTTAAAAAGAAATTTCTAAAGTTCAAAACAGATAAATCTTTAAAAATTCAGAGATTTGGGTAAGCGGCTCTCATTAATATTCCGAGAAGGTTTTAAAGGCACTTGGGATATCCACTAACTCGTGGTTATCCGATCTTGTTAAAACATAACTTATTTGACTAATTTTAAAAAAAACTTTATTATTTTAAAAAATATGAGAATTATAACTTGACTAAAACTAAATAAAATTTGGAATTCTTGATAGCAAATTTGGAGGAAAATATAACAAATTCATTTAAAGAAAATTATAGGCATGCTTTGACTTGAAGCTAAGAAAGCGCTTTTCATATGATAAAATTAATTGGGCGAGTGACAGAATTTAATAAGAAAGGTTCATCTTTTGGAGATTTTGACTAAGTTAAAGTATTAGAGTCCGAATTAATACACATAGCCTATACTAAACAAAATAAAGAGAAGAGAAGAAATACTTAAGCTTTTGGCTTAATTATTCTCTTGTCCCCAAAAACCTATCCTAAAACTAGATTTGGGATTTGAGGCCCATCAACTGTTGGGTTCGAACTTTAAGTTTGACTTTCTCTTCAATTCTTCCACCAATTTTGGGTTGCTGCTAATGCCATGTATATTTGGGCTTTCCCAGCATATTTTGTTCATTTGTATATGTAGTTGTACACCAGCCCCCCCAAACTTGTATATTTGCTTCCATATCTGATCTTCTAAGAACTCCAACGAGGCTGACATCGGTGAGACTATTGGTCTTAAACACAATGGGAAGATGCAGAGGGTGGAGTTCATAATGAACTCGTCGAGTTGTTCATGGAAAAAATAAACAAAGAAAAAGAATAAGCACAATTTTAAGGTAACAAATCAGACCAACGAACTTGGGCATGACAAAACAGCCTGATAGAACCTTAGTTGAATTTTAAGCACAAGTTAAGATTATCTTGCCTAGAATGATAAAGCGATTTTCAACACATAAGAAAATCACATATAAAAAGCACAAAGATGACTGACTAGTTGATTCGTAGTTGACAAAATATAAAACAGCCCTAACAGAAATATTTCCATGGAAAATGCTAGCTACAACAGTAAACAAATCCTAATAGTCTTCAAATTAAACAAGAGGGTGAGCATTGCTATGGTTTTAACAAGATCACGGGTCATTTCTAAGCTGTGATCAGCTCTTGACACTTCACGAAAGAAAGCAAAAACTAGAAAGATAATGCTTAAAAATAATATGCAAAATACTCCAAATCAACGTGCTTTCCAGAAGAGATCATGACTTTAACTAGGTTCTGAAACATATTATTATGCTAGAGAGAATCAAGATCAAGTAAGTTGTACCTAGAAAACATACTCGATACTACAAAGTAGCATGCCCAATCCTTAACCACACATGTTTTGCTAACACCATGGATCAGTTTATAGAACTCTAAATTCGTAATTTTTAGATTAGATTCGTTAATAAAATAATTAATTTATCACCTATAATCATGATCCCTACAACTTCTTCATAAAATTTTATTCTCCAACACATTCAGGAATTCAACATAGAACACCAAGAAAAGAAAGTTGCAGAATCGATTACGTAAAGCGGTGGGGGGAGATTTCAAAATCCAACTACGTAGGTGAGCGTATTATAGGGGATTAAAACCAAGCCTTCGAAGAAACTACACGTTTAAATTTTATAAAGATGAAACCAAGGTGGGCAAACCCAAAACTTTAAGCAAATACAGGTTTTGAGCAAGCAAAATTTTAACCAATGAAAGAAGTGATTTACCAATCTCAAATAAATTTACTTTTTAAACCTATGAACAGTAGCTTGATCTAAATGACACCAAAGAGATTCCTTCTAGTTCTCAAGATATCATAAGAAAAAATTAGTAGGAGCATACATAGTAATTAGAAGAAGATTAGTCAACCTCATATTTTATTTTGAATAGGAGCCTTTAGTGATAAAACACAACATGGTATTAGTAATCACTTCTTATTTCTAGAGACGATCATACATCTTACATTTTTGGGTTCACATCAGAACAAAAAAATGAAACTTCAACAAACAATCAAAGCACCCAATCTCAAAAACTTCACCAATATCAAACACATATTATTTTTACTAAACCACACGTATAATCATACAAGAACAGTCGAAACCATCCTAATGTTCATCGTGATAGCCAAGGCAAGAGAAAAAGAGGGCAAAACCAAAGATTACCTATTTTCGGGCAGCGAACTGGAAATACGAGCTTCGTCGGAAAACTTCACTGCACCGCCAGAATTTGAACAGAACTTATCAAAATCAGCAAGAACTTCCTCTTTTGAGTATTTTCTATGCAACCTTTGGGTCTTTTTTGAGTTCAAGAGAATGACTCTCCAAAGAAAAAACTCAAGATCCAAAAGCCAACCCCTATTCTTGTAAACCCGTGTGGTTTATATAGGGGAACTTGAGGGTGAATTTGGGGGGGAAATAGTGGGTAAAATGGGTAAATCACTTAGGAATTTTCGAATTTCAAACTTTCTCCAGCCAGATTGAGCCACGCATGTACCTTCTTGGTATGAATTCGTGACGATTTTGCCACAATGAAGGTATAAGGATGTTGGAGAAGGCCAGGTGTCCTCTTTCTAGAATCTTCACGGATTGTCCAGCTAGAAAACGTGAGAAAATAGAGGTTTTGACAGAATTTTTGGATGGAGTTTTGGCATTTGGACGTCATTGGAGCAGGTTGTGGTTGTCGTTTGGAGCTGTTTAACAGAGAATGTGGGTGTGTTTTAACGGAGAGTTCATCTGGGTTTGTGTTCGTTGTCGACGAAGAGAGAGAAGAGTTAGGGCTCATTTGGTTATCTATTGCAGAATGAGAGAAAGGGAGAAAGAGGTGAGATAAGGGTGTATGAGAGTGGGCTGGACCGGGTCAAGGAATGAAAATGGGCTTAGGCGGGTTATGTTGTTGGGCCAGAAATAGGCTGAAAATCAAAGGGGTTATAAGGGTGTTTAAGGTTTGGCCACATTTGCAAAATGTGGCCACCAAATTAAGAAGGATTTAGGGAAAGTCGGCCAAAATTGAAATGATTTCAAGGAATTAGGCTAGAATTGGAATAAAGATAAATTAATCAAAATCAAGTACTTGAGCTTATTTAATTTAAATGATTTGAAATAATTATTATGTTTTAAGCACAATTATCTCATTTAAAATTACGAATCTAATTGTTTAATTAATCTCTAATTTTAAATCAATTTGGAGGAAAGTTGAGCATTTTCAACTTAAAAAGGATTTCTTCATGGAATTAATTTCTAAAACAATTTCTTTAAGTAAATTTATATAATTAAATATGAAAAAATATAAATTCTTACTTAAAACTTTTATAAAGCTGATTTGGATAATATTTTCCTTTTTTACAAAATAGTTATTTCAAAATTGTTTAAAATTGAAAAAATCTCAAGATTAATTTGTAATGTGGAGGGTAAAAATTGGGTGTCAACAGTCATTACATCGTACACTACTAAAAAATACTTTCGTCCTTGAAAGTCAAGAAAAGGGAGTACCTGAAAGTTCAAACAATTGCGAATACACAATTCACATCTCTCTCTTGGTCTCCCAGGTAGCCTCCTCGACTGGATGGTGCCTCCACTGAACCTTAACCACAGGAATATCTCTGGACCTCAATCTCCGGCTAAAATGGCTATCGGCTCCTCAACAAATGCCAAACTCTCATCCAACTGCACTGAATCCCTCTGTAACACATGTGACTCATCCGAAACATAATGCCGCAACATGGACACATGAAAGACTGGGTGCATAACTGAGAACATAGGAGGCAAAGCTAGTTGATAAGCAACATGACCAACCTTCTAAAGAATCTTAAACGACCTAATATACCAGGGGCTGAGATTGCGTTGCCTACCGAATCTCGTCACGCCCTTTATGGGCGACACTCGAAGAAACACCCAATCACCAACACTGAATTTTAAGGCACAAAGTCTACAGTGTGTGTAGCTCTTCTGCCTATTCTGGACTGCTCCAAGTTTGTCCTGAATCACCCAAACTCTATCTAAGGAGTCATGAAGTAGATCTGTACTCTGCGACCGAGATTTAAAGCCATCAAACCAACCCACTGGTAATCTACAACGCCTACAATACAATGCCTCAAAAGGGGCTATGCAAATACTTAAGTGATAACTGTTATTATACGTAAAATCTGCCAAAGGCACATACTAATCTCATAAACCCCCAAAATCAAGAACACATGCCCGTAACATGTCCTCAAGGACCTGGATAGTCCTCTCGAACTGGCCATCTATTTGAGGATGAAATTCAGTGCTAAGCTGAACCTCTGTACCCATCTCTCGCTGAATAGTCCTCCAAAACTGAGTACCACAGTCTAAAATGATAGAAGCTGGAACCCCATGCAAACAGACAACCTCTCAGAGATAAATCTAAGCTAACCTCTCTGCACTATAGGTAGAATGAACTGGCAAGAAGTGTGCAGACTTAGTCAGCCAATCAACAATAACCCAAATAGAGTCAAACCCTCGAGAATTACATGGCAACCATTCTATGAGTTCCATAGTGATCTCCTTCCACTTCCACTCAAGAATGGGTAGTCTCTACATCAATCCACCAGGTCTCATGTGCTCAAACTTAACATCCTGGCAGTTCAAGCACCGAGATACAAACTCTGCTATATCCCTCTTTATACCACTCTAGTAGTAAAGCTTCCTCAAGTCTCTATACATCTTAGCTGCACCCGAATGGATATAATATCTAGAATAATGAGCCTGACCCTAAGAAACTTGATCACGAATATCACATAACCGCTGATTCTCAAACTGATGCTACTGAATCTGATCAACCAAAGTAGAACGAATCTCAACAGTGGCAAGAACTCTGCTGGGATCTGACAAATCAAGTCTAACCAAATGGTTAGCCAAGGATTGGATGTCCAAGGCCAATGGTTTCTCCAAAACTAAAAAAGAAGCCAAGCTACCCATACTCATTGCCTTTTGGCTCAAGGCATCCGCTACCACATTTTCCTTTCCTGGGTGGTACAAGATAGTGATGTCGTAGTCCTTCAGTAACTTAATCTATCTCCGCTATCTAGAGTTCAACCCTCACTGACTCATGATGTACTGAAGACTATGGTGGTCGATGAAAATCTCACAGTGAACTCCATATAGATAGTGCCTCCAGATCTTGAGTGTGAAGACTACCACCGCCAACTCCAAGTCATGAGTAGGGTAGTTATGCTTGTGATCCTTCAGCTTTCTCGATGCATAAACTATCACATGACCCTGCTGCATCAACACACAACTAAGACTAACTAACAAAGCATCACAATACACTTGGAAACCCTAATCCTCAACTGGCAATGTCAACATCAGAGCTGAAGTCGTTAAGGCCTTAAGCCTCTGAAAACTATCCTCGCATTGATCAGACCATTGAAAAGGAACATACTTCTTAGTCTTCCTAGTCAAAGGTACTGCTACGGAAGAAAATCGCTCAATGAACCGCCTATAATATCCTTCCAACCAAATAAAACTGTGAACCTCGATAGGAGTAGTAGGTCTCGACCATTCAGGAACGACTACAATCTTCTCTAGGTCTACTCTAATCCCATTCTTAAACACTACGTTTCCTAGGAATGCAACTGACTCAAGCTAAAACTTGCACTTTGAGAACTTAGCATAAAGCTGATGATCTCTCTAAGTCTGTAGTATGATCCTCAAATACCGCTCATGCTCCTCTCCACTCCACGAGTATATTAATATGTCATCAATGAAGACTATTACAAATGAATCCAAGTACGGCTTGAGCACCCTGTGCATCAAGTTTATAAAAGTTGTTGGGGCATTAGTCAACCCAAAAGTTATCACCAGTAACTCATAATGGCCATAACGTGCCCTGAATATTGGCTTAGTGATGTCCTCAGCCCTAATCCTCAACTAGTGGTAGCCTGACCTCAAATCTATCTTAGAAAACACTGCTGCACCCTAGAGCTGATCAAACAAGTCATATATACAAATCCGCATTTAGCCATCTTTCTTCTTTACAAATAGAACTGGAGCACCCCAAGGCGACACACTCAGCCTAATGAAAATCGTAGATAACAAGTCCTAAAGCTGAACCTTAAGCTCCCTCAACTCAGTTGGAGCCATACGATACGGAGTAATGGAAATGGGCCTGGTACCCGGCTCTAACTCAATGGAAAAGTCTATATCATGCTCAGGTGGAAGCCTGGCAGGTTGGTTGGAAACACATCTAAAAAGTCACTAACCATAGGGACCAACTTGGGAGAATAAGGGTCAGTTCTAACATATAGGACATATGCTAGATAAGCCAAACACTCGTGTAAAACCAACTTTATAGCCTGAAGACTAGAAATTATCCCAGATGGTGCGTGGCTAACAGAACCATGCCACACAACCAAGGATACGACGGGCATGGCTATGGTAACAATCTTGGCATAACAATCTAAAACTGCTCGGTGAGGGGATAACCAGTCCATGCCCAAAATCACATCAAAATCTAACATATCTAAAATCATCAAGTCAGCCCAAGTCTTAAGATCACCAACAATTATCAAGCAGGATCTAATGATCCGATCCACTACTAAAGAATTGCCTACTGGGGTGGCAATAGATACTGGAACAAATAATGGATCACTAGCCAACCTCAAACAAGGAATAAAGTAGGTAGAAATATACAAACATGAAGAACCAGGATCGAACAATGCTAAAGCTGGCTGACAGCAGACAAAAATTGTACCTATGATCACCGCATCTGAGGCCTCTACCTCTGGTCTATCAGGGACCACATAGAACTGATTCCGACCTCTACCTGACCGACTGCCATACTAACCACCTATCCTATCGTGCTAGGCACCACCTCTACTAGGGACACCACCACCCCTGACCGGTGGCTGCACTACTCTCAAAGGCTGAGCCGGCTGAGTGGCTGGCTGAACTGTACCCTACTGTGGGCAATCTCTAGCAAAATGACCAATGATACCACACTCATAACAAGTCCCTGATAGCCCACTTTGATGTGACAAACTGGATGAACCTGAATGGCTACCACGGGCTGATGCCCCAAATGATGTACCCCTCAAAGACTGACCTAAACTCGGCCCACTGAACCTATGATCAAACTGAGACCCACCTGAAGCCTGTAGTGATGTCTGAACTAGCTGGCTAGATTGACCCTGATACTGTTGTGGCTGATATCCTTAGTCCCACTGACCTGAACCTCTACCACCAATGCAGGAACCACTGTATTTGCCCTGAAAGCATGGCCTCTTATCTCTTACCCCCGGGTCCTTGTGATGCAACTCCTCTATGGTGCAGGCATAGTCCGCTATAGCGTAAAATGGCTACCAACTCGTAACAAGTATCTCATCAGTCTATTGAAGCTCAGTCCTTAACCCTAAAACAAATCGACAAACCTAGTCTAGCTATGTAAGAATGATCATAGCCCCAAATGGAGCCAATTGGTGAAAACAAGTTTCATACTCAGACACTGTCATCAATCCCTACATCAACCAAGTATACTGCTCCCTACGCTGCTCACGGTCAAACTGTGGCAAGAACTTGGCCATAAAGGCCTCATAGAACTCTCTCCAAGTCAACTGAGAAGACTGAGAGGGCCTGCAAGCTATCTGTGCCCTCCACCAAAGCTTATTTGGACCCTCCAGCTGATAGGTGGTATAATCTACTTTGTGCGCATCCAACTGACCAAGATGATGGAACATCTCCTCACAAGTAGTAATAAACTCATGGGCATCCTATCTGGGAGCATCGGAGAACCTCAATGGGGATAATCTCAGAAACCGATCCCAGGACTTCTACTCTAACTCTAACATGACTGGGGAAGGAGCGAGAGGCTGAGCAATTGTAGGCACTAGAAGAACCTAATGGGGAGCCGCAGTAACAGGCTGCCCTCCTAAACTATGAACACCTAGGGCTACCCCCTGAGCTAATATCTGGGCCATATCATAAGGCTGACCACTAACCATACTCAACAACTGAAGAAACATGCTTCAAACATCTAGTGTATGAGCTAGGCTGGTGCTGGCGCCGATACCAATGCTGCTGTTGGCTCTTGTAGAACCTAGCCTGCTCCCTGATCTACTGGCTGCTGAGCTGGAACTACCTTAGGCTCATACTCAACCTTAGAAGCTCTAACTAGTATCACTGCTCGGGCATGTCCTCAGCCTCTACCTCTATGTCTACCCCAGCCCCTAGCTAGGGTTAAAGGTGCTGGTGCTGAAGGCTGGACCTCGTCCACTGCTGAAGATCTCATACGAACCATTTGTGGAAGAGTGAGCTAGAACAAGTAAGATGACAAGAAACCTTCTAGGATAAGGCATACAATATAGAAGCAAGGGAAGACTCATTTTCCTAAAATATCATTGTAACCTCCCAAAGATAGAGTATGGACATCTCCGCCCTAATTTGCAGGACTCTACTAGACATTGGCTCCTATACTGATGGCATCCATAAACCTAGGATCTGATACTAAGCTGTCAGAACCTGATTTCTCAAGTCATGATGGAACCTACAACCCCCATGTAGGAGAACCAATCCCCGTAGCCTGGAATGGTTAGTAATGGGCTACACTCTAAGCAAGCACATAGAATGTGCACAAAAGGTGGAAGAAGATAAGAAAATAAAGCAGAAGGAAAGAAATCTCGATATATATATATATATAAAAACTACACTATTCCATGACCTGGTATCAAAAGTACATGAGCCACTACTAAAATATACAGAGTACAAGAGAGTACAAAATAAAATATACAAGTGTCTCTAAATATACAAAAGAGTCAACTGCTAAAATAGGAGATATAACCAAGTCCTTGTCACCAGGAGCTCACCCTATATCTCGGATGTCAAGAGGTGCATGAATCCTCATGTCAACGGTTATAGATCACACTAAGATCTGTACATGGAAGATGCAGAAGTGTAGTATGAGCACCAATTGCATAAGCAACAAGTACCTAGTAGGCATTATAGGCTTACTGAGCATATATAAAATATAAAAGTAGTATAGAGCAGATAAAAAGGAAATGGTCCAGAAGCATACATAGAGTAGCACACAGAAGCTAGCAATAGAAAGAAGGCAAGGGGAATACAAGTATAATAGTCTAGCCACAGAAGATATATCATAGAACACAGGTGAAATAGTAAAAAATGCACCTGGATCGTTATAACAATAAATAAAGGAAAGGTTAAAGAACAGGGCGGTGTACTAGTGATGTGCCGCCACTTTACAGCACTTTCGACTCCTTTTAACTAAGAACAATCATACGTTTTCAAGCAACCGTCGTCGTTTTTGAAGTTATTATGTTATATTTGTAGGAAATGGAGACAAACACGGAAACAGAAGGAAATACGAGCAAAAAGACATTCTGGATAAGAGTGACGGCCTGAGTGATGGTCCGTCACACATGTGACGGTCCGTCACAGAGACCGTCAAGTGGTGGCAGGCCACTGCCTAGGGGTGACGGCCGCCGTGACGGTCCGTCAAGGTGGTGACGGTCTGTCACCCCAAGCCGTCAAGTTGAGACAGTCCGCTACGCGGAATCCGAGCGTTTTTGGGTTTAATTCCTGGACTCCTATAAATACCCTATGTTAGGTTTATTTTACATATTCATCACCAATTCATTACCCAATAGTTTTAGAAGAGTTTTTAGTCGATTTTGGAGAACAACAACACGTTTTCTTGTTCTTGAATTCGTGTTCTTGATTTGTTCTTGGGATCTTGGTTTTTCTTATTCTTGGATATTTGAAGATTGTTTTCATTATATTGTAAGGATCTCTTTTCTTTATTTTGAATATGACTTTCTTCTATTCTTCTACAAGCATGATTAACTAAACCTCCCACAACTAGGGTTGTGGGAGCCATGGCAAAAGTAGCAAGATAGATTCCGGGTAGCGTCGGGTTCAATATATATGTTGTCACGTTGTTAATCATTCATTATTTAACGTCTTCTAGTGGTTGCAAACATTAGAACATGCCTAGGTTTAATTTGCTTGAGTAAAGAGATTAAAACCGGGAAACTTGATTAACGACGAGGATTCGAGACTACTAACTCTCGTCTTATGATTAATGCCGTAACTAGATTAATCTACTTGATGTTTAGGATTGAAATATAAAAGCATACCTTTTCAAGTTCGAGAGAATTGAAAAGTAAATTCGTCTATTTGGTTGAGAAACGTTTAGATGATACCATTAATTCAATCACATCGTGACACACATATAGAAAGAACCCGGTTAAGCTTAGAATCGACATTGTTACCAACGCCATGGTAAACACTTCCCTAGTTCATTCTCCTACTGATTATTCTCATAAATTATTGTTTGTTTTGTTTACACATTGTTCACACAAAACCCCCCCTTTATTTACCGGAAACTATTGACCATTAGTCAACTAATTCACTAAAGACTTAACTTTCACCATATTCTCTGTGGGATTGACCCCAACCTTTGTTGGGTTCTATATTTGACAACGATCGCTTACGCTTCTTAATTGGAGTGGTACTTTGAGCGTTATCAAATTTTGGCGCCGTTGCCGGGGAATACGGTTGATTATTAAGTCCGGTGTGTTTATTTGACTCTTAGTCATACTTTCCTGCTTTTACGTTTATTTGTTGTTTTTGTTTTTGACAGGGTACAGAGTTGTGCATGCCAAGTACCCGGCACTCGGGTGAATCAACATTACCTTACGACCCCGAGCTTTCTAGAACGTTAAGGCGGAATATGGCCGCACAACAAGAGGCAACAAGGCTCGCTGCAGAACTGCAGGCCCAACACAATCTGAATGCTGGTGGTCTGCAGGACGATGTTATGCTGAATGATAAGGATATCGACTTGGATGGAGTTGGCGCTACGGGCGCCATTTCTCTTCCACCGCTAGCGCCCGGAGCCAAGTTCAACATCACTAGCACGATGATCCAACTGTTGAACTTGAGAGGAGTGTTCCGAGGTGCTGCTGGTGATGATCCAAACCAGCACCTGATGAATTTCGTGGGCATCTGCAAGTCATTCGAGTTGCCTGGAGTAAGTCAGACGGCAATCAGGCTCAGGTTGTTTCCATTGTCTCTGTCTGATGAGGCAGCATTGTGGTTGACAGAGCTGACCCCCGACTCTATCACAACTTGGGGAGAGTTGAAAGGAGCTTTCCTAGAAAGGTTCTTTCCTCCCTCTAGGATGATTCAGTTGAGGAATGAAATCAGTAATTTCAGACAACAACCCCACGAAGCTTTACATGAGACTTGATTGCGGTTCAAGAAGAAGCTGACATAATGCCCGAACCATCAGTTGACCGATAACTTCTTGATGCAGACGTTCTACAGGGCACTGAATTCGGCTACCAAGCCAACGTTAGACAACGCAGCAGGTGGTGCATTCATGGGTCTCACTTTTGTTGAGGCCACAACTACTTTTGGACAGGCTCACCAAAACCAACAGGGCCTGGCATACACGGGATACAGAGGTAGCAGCTAGCACTTATGCAGTTGGTATGTCAGCTGAGCAGCGCAGAAAAGAGGAGGAGCGCGACCAAGACATGGCGCATCTAAAAACGCAGTTGGACCTACTGACAAAGCACTTGTTTTCAGGAGGTATGGAGAAGGTAAAAGCTGTGGGTTCCCAAGGTAGAGCAGCAGAGTTGGAAACTGATGAGGAGGCAAATTACTTGGGGGGTTTCCAGGCCAATGGCCAAGGAAACCAAGGTCGGACCTATCAGAAAGACAACTACTACGAAAAAGCTGGCTACAGAGATCGCGAGCAGGGAAACTGGAGGAATAACACCGATAAAGGTGGCTTGTATGTACCACCTGGTAATCGGGATAAAGCTAGCAACGAGGCAGGGACTTCCAAGCTAGAGAACATGATGGCGAAGATGCTGCTGAAGGTAGAATCGACTCACTCTGGGGTGAAGGAGATAAGGACTGAGTTATCGGCCATGAGTCAAATAGTAGAGGCACATTCCACCTCGATTAAGCAATTAGAGCAGCAAGTGGGGTAAATCTCAGCATCTCTGAACCAAAGGAAGACAGGTACCTTGCCGAGCGACACTACTCATCCGAGGAATGACGCGAGCTGTATGGCGATCACCACAAGAAGCGAAAAAACATTATCGGAATCACATTCGGTAATTCAGACTCAAGTTGAGGGTGATAGCGCCAACGACATAGAGGTTGAGGAGACTACTGAAAAGCCCGCAGATAAAAGCAAGGAAGCTGAAAAGCTTCCAACTATGATGCCTCGACCACCGCCTCTGTTCCCACAACGCCTGAAGAAGAAAGCGGAAGATGGTAAGTTCCTGAATTTCCTGACCATGCTCAAGCAGATATCAATAAACATCCCATTGGTGGAAGCGCTTGAACAAATGCCCGGATATGCCAAGTTCATGAAGGACTTGATTACAAAGAAGAGGTCGGTAAGTTTCGAACCAGAAGATAACCTCCACCACTGCGGCGCTATTTCCTCAAGGTCGTTAGTCGAAAAGAAGGAAGACCCAGGCGCGTTTACTGTTCCCTGCACCATTAGGAAGCTCAACTTCGGGAAAGCCTTATGTGATCTTGGTGCTAGCATCAACTTGATGCCGCTAGCAGTCTACAAGAAATTGGGCTTGGGAGCACCTAAACCAACGTCCATGAGAGTGTTGATGGCTGACCGTTCGGTAAAGCGACCGGTGGGAATATTATCCGATGTGCTAGTCAAGGTTGGTAAGCTTATATTCCCCGCTGACTTTGTGATCTTGGATTGCGAAGTAGATTTTGAAGTTTCCATAATATTGGGACGACCATTGTTAGCTACGGCAAGAGTATTGGTTGACATGGAAAGAAATGAACTGACCTTCAGATTAAACAACGAAGTGGTCAAGTTCGATGTGTCCAAATTGATGAAGCAACCAAGTGACATGAGAGTGGTCGCGGTCATCAATGTTATTGAGGAAGTCCCTGCGGATGTATATCTTGAGGAGAAGGGTTGTGTTGAAACCCGAACTGTAATGAGAGTAAGGTCGCGATCGCAAGAGGAGAAGCAGGTAAAGGAAAGCAGTGAAAATAGATCAAGAAAATGAAAACACCGCAAGAGAATCTGCAAAGAAAGAGCGAAGAAGTTGTCGCGACTAGCTATAAAGCCAATAAAAGAGGAAGCTGGAACGCAACATGAGGTTGTCGCGTGCACACACTCCATCGAGTTCTCCTGCTTTGGAGACCCTGGCGGTCTCCAACATCATGTCAGAATCTGAGTCCTATGGACTTCACAGGTATTCCTTATTCTCACAGTTTTAGTTTTCACATGTATGCATTCGGGACAATGCATGAGTCTAAGTTGAGGGTGTTGGGAAACCTGTGAGTCACCACCGAGGGTTTTTGTTGCCGAGTTCTTTTCCCTTCGGTGTGCTATCTAGTAGAACCGGCATGTTTAGGTTGTCGTTTAAATTTTTAGTTGTTTTCTGGTGTCTATAGCAAGTCATCATGGCGTTTTTCTTTGACTAAAAGGAGCCCCTGTTAAAAAAAATTTCTGGTTTTTATGTTGAAACGATTGACTGTCTGGATCCTTGAATGTCATTGTGTGATTACGATTAGAATGAGTATGCTTAAGCCGAGCGGTTGTTTTGATAGTTGGTAGTGATATAGTTTCTTGGTGCCAAGTGTGTGTGAGATTATTGTTATAAATTCTTACTCTGTGCATGCATCTAGAACTTGCCCGGTCTATTTTGTTAAGTTTGAAGTTTGGTTGCTTAGGAAAGGATCACAGGCCCTTTTTGTGTGCAGTCCACTTAACCTATAAGACCGTCCAAATGCAAATAGTCCCTTTGAACCCTGTTTGAGCCATAATTGACCTTGTTCTTTCAATAACCTGTCACCGTTCCTGTTTAACTTTGAATCCCTATTTTGGCCCTGGTCCTTCCTTGGACATCATGCACCTCAAACGCAGGCAATCAGCCTAAGTTGAGGGTGGCTACTATAGAGGTAAATGATAAGAACAATAGGAGGGATAAGATTGGTTGAGAATAGAATGAAAATTCGGGTGTGTGCCTAAGAAAAGAAAGAAAAAAAAAGAGATGAAAAAGAACGAAAAGGAAATAAAAAGAAGTGTCAAAATAAAGAGGTCGCACCTGTAGCTAGAAAGAAGGAAATAAAAAGGTGAATAAGGATGGACAAAGTAAAGTTATGTGGTAATAAGATATCGGTGGTTCCAAGGAGGGCTTAGTCACTAACCCCTAAATGTATCCTACCTGCACCGGAAGCCTCATTACAAGCCAAAACAAGTCCTGTAGTGATCCTGAGCGGCTTTCTGAAGAACTGAAATAGAATAGTAAGGGCAAGCCTATGTTATCGCATGTGCATTGTTTGAAATCGTTTGTGAGTGTGAGCGCTTACCTAGTCCCAAATCTTGTGTGTGGGATTTCTTTGTGGTGAGGGCACCAAGATTGTTGTATTGTCTATTGATTGTTAGGATAGCTGCGCGTGTGTATGTAGAATGTCCTATCATATTGGAATGACATGTTGGGATCCATGCAAGTTAGTGTTTCATACATTTGTGTGCTACGAGGGAGCTTGAATTAAAATTGAATAAGATGTTGAATGACCATGAGTTGCTAGAAACACGAGTTTGTTTTCTTAGTTGAGTCGTCGTATTATTGTTTTTATGTTATGTTGCTTGAGGACAAGCGAACGTCTAAGTTGAGGGTGTTGATGTGCCGCCACTTTACGGCACTTTCGACTCCTTTTAACTAAGAACAATCGTACGTTTTCAAGCAACCGTCGTCGTTTTTGATGTTTTTATGTTATATTTGTAGGAAATGGAGACAAACACGGAAATGGAAGGAAATACGAGCAAAAAGACATTCTGGATAAGAGTGACGGCCTGAGTGACGATCCGTCACAGAGACCGTCAAGTGGTGGCAGGCCACTGCCTAGGGGTGACGGCCTCCGTGACGGTCCGTCAAGGTGGTGACGGTCCGTCACCCTAAGCCGTCAAGTTGAGATAGTCCGCTACGCGGAATCCGAGCATTTTTGGGTTTAATTCCTGGACTCCTATAAATACCCTATGTTAGGTTTATTTTACATATTCATCACCAATTCATTACCCAATAGTTTTAGAAGAGTTTTTAGTCGATTTTGGAGAGCAACAACACGTTTTCTTGTTCTTGAATTCGTGTTCTTGATTTATTCTTGGGATCTTGGTTTTTCTTGTTCTTGGATATTTGAAGATTGTTTTCATTATATTGTAAGGATCTCTTTTCTTTATTTTGAATATGACTTTCTTCTATTCTTCTACAAGCATGATTAACTAAACCTCCCATAACTAGGGTTGTGGGAGCCATGGCAAATGTAGCAAGATAGATTCCGGGTAGCGTCGGGTTCAATATATATGTTGTCACGTTGTTAATCATTCATTATTTAACGTCTTTTAGTGGTTGCAAATATTAGAACATGCCTAGGTTTAATTTGCTTGAGTAAAGAGATTAAAACCGGGAAACTTGATTAACGACGAGGATTCGAGACTACTAACTCTCGTCTTATGATTAATGCTGTAACTAGATTAATCTACTTGATGTTTAGGATTGAAATATAAAAGAATACCTTTTCAAGTTCGAGAGAATTGAAAAGTAAATTCGTCTATTTGGTTGAGAAACATTTAGATGATACCATTAATTCAATCACATCGTGACACACATATAGAAAGAACTCGGTTAAGCTTAGAATTGACATTGTTACCATCGCCATGGTGAACACTTCCCTAGTCCTCTCTCATCTTGATTTTCACTCATACATTATTGTTCGTTTTGTTTACATATTGTTCACACAAACCCCCCCCCCCCTTTATTTACCGGAAACTATTGACCATTAGTCAACTAATTCACTAAAGACTTAACTTTCACCATATTCTCTGTGGGATCGACCCCAACCTTTGTTGGGTTCTATATTTGACAACGATCGCTTACGCTTCTTAATTGGAGTGGTACTTTGAGCATTATCAAATTTTGACGGACCGTCACTCAGGCCGTCACTCTTATCCAGAATGTCTTTTTGCTCGTATTTCCTTCCGTTTCCGTGTTTGTCTCCATTTCCTACAAATATAACATAAAAACATCAAAAACGACGACGGTTGCTTGAAAACGTACGATTGTTCTTAGTTAAAAGGAATCAAAAGTGCCGTAAAGTGGCGGCACATCAACTAGTAACCTCAAATAATGAGAAGGAAAGAAAGGTAACTAATCATAAGAATGCTAATAATACAACTCACAAGGTAAGGATGATCATAAGTAAACCAGAAGGTAACAATAACAGGAGTAAGTAAGCTAATCTACCTACAATCCCTATGAGTACCCATACACTCAAGAAATATATACAAGTGAAGACAAATCCTCTGACATCCCATACTACCAGAGCATACACTCAGCAAATAGCAAACAAGGGTGTAACCGTGCAAACAATGATGATATTATATGAAGTACCAGTGATACCATATGCACCTCCTCTGGCGCCCGTAGGCCCAACAGGTAGGACCCATGAAAGGCTTCCCCTGTATACCTCTACTTTCTCATATACCCCTCCTCTGGCACTCTCGGCCCGCAACCTATAGTCCAGATCGACAAGGTCCATGGAGGTTTATGATACCACATACAAACTCTCAATATCTCAATATGCAGTCCCGGAGTCTATCCAGGTCTAAAGTCAGTAATAAAATCATGTCTAGAACTCTGGCCCAGCTGAGTCTAGTATCATCTCAAAATCAGTGATAAAAATCATGTTTAGCACTCCAGCCCAGCCAAGTCTAGTATCAGTGTGAAAAACCATCGCATAATCTTTTTTATCTTAATAAAATCCATAAAACCAGTTTTAAATCCATTTATAACTGATAATAGGCCCTCTGGGCTGTGCAAGGTTTAGAAAACTAATGATAGTTAGGCCCGCAGCCATGTCATAGTAAACCAATGCAAAAATGATTTTTAAATGATAATGATGATATGCTCAAATATAACCAACAACTCAACAGCTCACAATCAACCTACCAGCCCTGCACAAACTCAATCCGCTCTACATCACAAATAACCAGCTCATAATTGCGAAACAATATCCAAGACTCACGGATATTTCCTAATTATCTTGCCAACTATGGTCCAAAGGCGTAATCAAAGGCTACTCATGGCCACAAGGGTAACACTACCATACTAACTCAAATACCAAAATGTAAGAAGCAAGAATGGACATAAAGAAAGCGAACAAGGTTTGGGGTGCCAAAACTAGTAAACCTAACCCAAAGATGCTTAATAGTACAATCATATTCTATATAAGCAAAGTCTAAGATCGATAAGCCTTAACCTACCTAACATTCGATGACAAGTTTCTAGAAAGACATCGTCCAAGCCCAAACTGCGCTGAGAAACCCCGAATTGCAATCAGACTATCAAGAACATACTCTACTTGCCATTACAAAGCTAATGATACCTATAATGCCAATAAATTAGCTGGGTCAAAAGTTAGGTCAAAAGCAAGCTCATGGGCCTTATAATCCGAAACCAAAAATGAAAGTTACCATGATGCTCTCGATGTTGCCAAAAACACATGCTCAGAAAATGAGCATAATTTGAGTAAGCGAAGGTCCTAAAATAGCCCCTAACCTCAAGAATAATTTAAGGAATCAATAGAAGAAATTGACGGAATTAAAGGTTAGAAACATACAATTTACGACTAGGAATCGACCACAGACCATGGATAAACTATCCCAACACCCTAGGAAACTCCCACAAAGAAAATGTGTAATGACCCTCTAGGTCATTTTTGTTTTTTCGTACTTTTTCCATGTTTTGAGCTTTTTCACAATAGCTACAGGTTATTTATGACTTGCTATGACTAGAGTTTGGTGCCTGGGCTATTTGCTAGGTCGTTATGACCATTTCCCTGTTTAGAACTTGAACTTAGGAAATTCTTGATTTTGGTCAACTTTCCTAGTAAACATGCTCATAATCAAATTTTGACTGTTCCGTTAGATTTAGAATGGGGATTTTGGTCTAGTGGGACCCTTGGTCAGGGTCTAGGAGCTTTTGGTTTGGTTTTTGTCTTGGTTTTGTGTTTTTAGGCCAGTTAGGCTTATAGGGTTGACTTTGATCAACATTCGGAGAAGACGGCCTCAGATAAAAATTCCGTCAGCGTTGTTAGCTCTAGAATGTTGACTTTAGGCTAGAGGGACATTTGATTTGGGTCTCGAGTCTTCTGGACTTGTTTTTGGCGTTTGAGTTTTATTTTGTTAAAAGTTGGTTTTGGTCTTGGAGCCCACTTTTTGTTAAAATGATCTCTGTTGGGAGTTTTGTCGATTCCGTTGAGTCTAGAATGCTATTTATGGTAGGGAAGCATGGTTGGTTTGTGTTTGTGGGGTTCTATGAGTCTCGATAGTCTCGTCAGGTGACTTTTAGCCTTTCAGAATTTGCTGGTTGATGCTGTATTGTCATAGAACATCTTGGTCATCGCGACTGTAAGGTGGCCATCATGTTTGCGATGGTATAGTTTCTTGACCATTACGATCGCGTGGATGGCTCTTTACGGCCGTGATGAAGTTGGCTGGGACACAGTCCAGCTTGGTCTATATAATCACGTGGCAACACCATCGCGGCCGCAATGGTCTGGCCAGCTCATTCCTTGCGATCGTGTGGGGTCCCTCGCAATCGCGATGAAGGACCCGTGGTAGCTATATAAGCTTCCAACTTCATTTTTATCACCTAAATTATGAATTTCCTCTATTGTTAAGCTTCCAAACTTCGATCTCAACTCAATTTGTTCAGTCTTCTTGATCTGGTAAGTCCCTTCTATCCCTTTTCTCTTTTTCCATTGTTAAATTCTCCTTAATACCATTAATTTCCATTGATTTTCCCTTGTAAACTCTCTTGAACTAGTAGGACTTCGAGGCTATTTTAGGCCCTGAAATGAGTCCCGTTCGCGCTCAACTTTTGGGCATGGGTTCTTTAACCTATTGCGAACATAATTGTGATTTTTGTTTTCTATTTTATCATGCGGGCCTCGAGGGTCATTTTTTGACCCAATTTCCAGCCCGATTTTTCATGCAGTAATATGGATGTCAATCTTCTCATCTTGACCCCTGGAATGTGTTTGTGATAGCATGGTAGCTTTCTGAGGATATATTAAAATGCAAGGCACATGAGTGACTGTTCGTGTTTGTGGTTCAACCTCGAGGTAGGTTATAGTTTACTTTTCTAGACTGAGTTTAGTTAGATTTTATATTATATATATTATTGGAACGTTAGGTTTTACTTTAGGTAGAATTAGACTTAAATCTCGTGACTTGTATAATTTGGCCATTTCGAATATTAGAGTAGAATTATTAACTGTTGTTCTTAGTCTAGGAGCTCGTAGTAATGTTGTGCCTATCATAGAATCCTTAGTGTACTTTTAGGAGGTTTTAGAGGTAGAGTAGTTGCTTTTAGTTGTTTTCATAGTAAATTTCTGTTCTTCTCGCTTTATTTTACTATTGCATGTAACTGTGGGCCCAAGTCCATAACTTAGATTTGGATGGAGTTTCTAGTTCAGTTCTCTTGATTTGAGGCTGTTTTGCTCTGTTTTGCCTTTTCATGTACTACATTCTATGAAAGTGGAAATTTATATGCTCATACTACATTCTCATTCCTATCGATACTGAAAAAAATGATTTTTGAGGTTTTGGTTCCAAATTTGAGATTTACTATGGTTACTATGATTTTCGGACTTCAAAGGAAATTCTTTTGGGCTTTACTACTAGTTTGGAAAGGAAAGAAAGCGTACTACTTTTATGCCAGTCTGAGGGGTGTTCTCGGGCTCTTTCTCTGCCTTATTTATATAAATATATATATTTATAATCCGATGTGGTATTCTGGACCCTCAATGCATTATTTTGCATTGTTTACTTTCTACATATAAATATGCATTCATAGTATCGATGTGTTATTTCGGGCGCCCTATGTAGTATTCCGAGTTTATACTATTATGCACTCATGCATCATATCATCTCCCATTGTATTGCATTGGCTTGAGTGTACTTGGGTTATCAGTTGCATGGATTGATTTTGTTATTATTTCCTTATGTTGGCTCGGTTAGTTCTACTTTCAGTTTTATAACTAGACTTAGGTGGATCCCTGTATTTAGCTTGCTTTCCTGTAATTTATATTATATATTATCTTTCCGCGCTCAATCGACCTATGATGCTTACTGGGTACCCATTGTTTTGGTACTCATACTATACTCTGTATCTTTTTTTGATGCAGCACCTAGTACGAGCCAGCCCCGTTGATGCTTCTGTCATTCGAGGCCAGATGCTTATCGGATCGTGGTGAGCTCCTGGCATTTGGAAACTTTTACTGTTTTTCTTCTACTTTTTGTGTATATTTTTTTATTTTGGATAGAGAGAGTCTGTTGTATAGCTACTCGTACTTTAGACACTCTTCTACCGGTGGCACTAGGTCCGAGTTGGTTCTCGTGTATGTTTTGTTTTCTTGGTCACTTTAGGGCTCTTTTTTTATATATATTTAGTACAGTTGGTATGTACCTATGCTACTGTCCCTATTCCCTCTTTTTATCTCTTTTGCTTTCCTTATTTTGACTGCCTTATTTATCTTCCGCATTAATGGGTTGGCTTGCATACTTGGGGTTATGTAGGCACTATCATGGCCCAGTTTTGGGTCATTACAGAGTGGTATCAGATCTCTAGGTTCACCGATCTTGCCAGTACAAGAGCAAAGTGTCTAGTAGAGTCTCATGGATCAGTACGATGACGTCTATATCCCATCTACGAGAGGCTATAGGACATACCTAGGAAATATTCCATTTTTGTTTGATTCCTTATCGTGCTTCCTTGACCTTATCAACTTCTAAGTATCCTTGTTTCACTCTTTCTCAGATGGTTCAGACAAGATCAGCAGTGGGTGAGGACGAGGCCCATATACCTATAGTCAGAGCCCCAGCTAGGGGACAAGGTAGAGGTAAACCTAGAGGTCGAGGTTGGGGATGGTCTATGGTGCCAGCTCGTGCCCAAACTTGGTTACCATCACCAGAGCATAAGGTTGGGGTTGATAAGGTATAGTATGAGCTGAAGGGTGTGGGGCCAGCCCAGCATCCAATAGGTTTCATGGCTACTCCAGTGCTAAGGACACCTTGGATCAGTTACTTGGGTTTTTTGAGGGTATGACTCCATCAGCAGCTTCGCCAGGTATCCGATTGGTTCTCAGGTTAGAGATGAGGCTCAGACTTCAGTCCAGACAGAGGCTCAGGGTTCAGGAGCGCATCTTGTTGCTATGGCTCCAAGATTAGAGGTAGTGCTGATCCCTACAGTTGTTCCACCTATTCCACCCGGGCCCAATATGTCTTCCGAGGAGCAAAAAATGCTTGGTAGGTTTCTGAGATTGGGTCCTCTGAGGTTTTCAGATGCTTTTAGGGAGGACGCGCACGAGTTTCTGACTAGCTGCTTGGAGAGATTGCATAATTTGGGGTTAGATGAGTAACACGAAGAAGATTACACTGTGTTTCAGTTGGATGGTCCAGTGAAATAGTAGTAAAGATCATATATATCTTGTAGGCCAGCCGGGTCACCTTCGCTTACTTGGGCCCAGTTCTCCGCAGCTTTTCTAGAGAAATATGTACCATGTAGCATAAGAGAATGGTTGATGGATAAGTTCTCTGGGTTGGAGCAGGGCTCTATATCTGTTTATGAGTATGAGGTTCACTTCCATTAGTTGGCTAGGCACGCTACTATGATTCTGCCTACTGAGCATGAGAGAGTACACCGCTTTGTCCGAGGTTTGACTTTGCAGCTTCGCTTGGCTTCAGAGGGTATGGTAGCATTGGATCATTCCTTTCAGGAGGTAGTAGATCATGCCCACATTATTGAGGGCATACTTTGCAAGGGCCAAGGGGGAAGCGATAAGAGGCCCCACCATCAGGGCAGTTTTAGCGGTTCACAGGCCCATGCTAGAGGCTACTTTTGTAGGGGTCAGCACCAATAGTGTTTCCAGACAAGCTAACCTGTTCAAGCAGTATTAAAGATTATTGAGGGTCAGAGTAGCCAAAGTATTGTCCTAGCTCCACGAGGTGCTCATTTAAGGTCCACAGGTCATGGTAGTCATTCTGATTTAGCCGAGTTATCACAACGGAGTATGTATGGCCGACGTTGTTTTGAGTGTGGTGAGATTGGACACTTTGCTAGAGAGTGTCCATCAGTACATCACCCTACATGGCAGGATCAGATGGTTCAGTCCCCCAGGGCTCCAACACCTCCAGCAGAGATAGTGCACAGGTTAGTAGGGGTGGTCCTCAGGGTACTAGAGGTGGTACTCAATTTGGTAGATCAGGTGGTTGTGGTGGTCGAGGCCACATGTATGCAATTCTAGGATGGACAGAGGCCGAGGCTTTAGATGCTGTCATCACAAGTATGACTTCCATCTGTCATCAGTCTGCTTCTATTTTATTTGATCCAGGGTCTACATTCTTCTATGTATCTACTTATTATGCTACTCGTCTAAAGTTTGCTTGTGAGTTATTGCCTTCACCCTTGCGTGTATCTACCCTAGTAGGAGATTTCTTAGTAATGGATCAGGTGTATCGAGCTTGTGTGGTGACTATCCTGGGGTATGACATGTGGGTAAACTTGATTGTGCTTGATATGGCTGATTTTGATGTGATCTTAGGCATGGATTGGCTGTCTCCTTATAATGTGGTCTTGGATTGGTTCGCCAAGACTAGTACTCTACGGATGCCTGGTATCCCTCCTATAGTATGGAAGGGTGCAAATAGACACATGCCGAGGGGAGTTATATCTTTCCTGAGTGCTTAGCGGTTGGTTAGGAAGGGGTGCTTAGCCTATCTTGCCTACGTCCGGGATACTTGTGCCACCACATCTTCACTTGAGTCAGTTCCTGTGGTTTGCGAGTATTCAGATGTGTTTCCTTCTGATCATCTGAGTCTTTCTCTTGACTGTGACATTGACTTTGGTATTAATCTCGAGCTGAGCACTCGACCCATTTCTATTTCGTCATATCAGATGGCCCCATCTGAGTTGTGGGAGCTTAAGTATCATCTCTAAGATCTATTTAGTAGTGAGTTTATCAGGCCTAGTGTGTCTCTGTGGGGTGCTCCGGTTCTATTTGGGAAGAAGAATGATGGGTCCATGCGTATGTGTATTGACTACATGCAGTTAATAAGGTGACAATTTAGAACATATATCCGATGTCGCATATTGATGATTTGTTTGAATAGCTACAGGGGGTAGTAGTGTTCTCTAAGATAGACTTGAGGTCCGGTTATCACTAGTTGAGAGTTAGGGCTGCGGATATCCCAAAGACTACATTTAGGACTTGATACGACCATTATGAGTTCCTAGTAATGTCTTTTGGGTAGACTAATGCCCCAAAAGCATTTATGGAGTTGATGGACCATGTATTCAGTGCCTACTTAGACTCATTTGTGATTGTGTTCGTCGATGACATTCTGATATATTCGAGGATTAGAGAGAAGCATGAGCAGTATCTTTGAGTTGTACTTTAGATCTTGCGAGACCATCAGTTATATACCAAATTCACTAAGTGTGAGTTTTGGCTTGAGTCTGTGGCATTCCTAGGGTATGTGATATCCAAGGATGGGATTATAGTAGATCCAACGAAGATTGCAGCAGCTCAGGATTGGGCTAGGCTTACTTCTCCTACTGAGGTCCATAGTTTTCTCGGGTTGGTAGGTTACTACAGATGGTCTGTGGAAGGGTTTTCTTTTATAGAAGCTTCATTGACTAGATTGGCTCAGAAGAACGTTCCCTTCCAGTGGTCAGATGAGTGCGAGGTGAGCTTTCTGAAGCTCAAGGCCTTGTTGACTTCAACTCCGATTCTTACTCTTCTGGTCGAGGGTCAGGGGTTTACAGTGTATTGTGATGCTTCAGGTATTGGTTTGGGTTGTGTGTTGATGCAGTAGGGCCAAGTTATTGCTTATGCTTCCATACAGTTGAAGGTTCATGAGAGGAACTACCCCATATATGACTTAGAGTTGGCAGCAGTAGTCTTCGCATTGAAGATTCTGAGGCATTATCTCTATGGCATGCATTGTGAGATCTTTACTGACCATCATAGTCTTCAATACATTTTCAGCTAGAAGGATCTAAATTTAAGGCAGCGTAGGTGGTTGGAGTTACTGAAGGACTACGACATCTCCATTGTTTATCATCCGGGCAAGGTAAATGTGGTAGTAGGTGCCTTGAGCTGGAAGGCAGTGAGTATGGGTAGCTTGGCTTTCTTAGTAACAGAGGAGCGATCTTTAGCTTGGGACATCCAGTCCTTGTTTAACAGGTTAGTTAGACTTGATATTTCTGAGCTGGACAATATTCTTGCTTGTGTAAAGGCTAGATCTTCCTTGTTGGAGAAGATTCACGCACAACAGTTTGATGATGCAAGGCTGAGGATCATTCGTGACAAGGTCTTAAGTGGTGAGGCGAGGAAGGAGACCTTAGATTCAGAGGGTTTTATGAGGATTGAGGGTAGTATTTGTGTTCTGAGAGTTAGTGACCTAGTTAACTTGATCTTGGAGGAGGCTCATTATTCTAGATATTCCATTCATCCCAGGGCAGCAAAAATATATCATGACTTGAGGCAGCACTACTGGTGGTGTGGGATGAAGAGGGATATTTCAGCTTTTGTGTCTAGGTGCATGAACTGTCAGTAGGTGAAGTTTGAGCACTAGAGGCCAGGTGGTTTGACTCAGAGGCTGCTCATTTTAGAGTGGAAATGGGAGAGGATAGCTATGGACTTTGTAGTTGGTTCTGCACGTACTTTATGGAAATTTGATGTTATTTGGGTCATTGTGGATAGGTTGACGAAGTCTGCTCATTTTCTGCCGGTTCAAACTTCCTACAGTTTCGAGAGGTTGGCTTAGATCTACATTTGTGAGATTGTTAATTTGCATGGTGTGCCAGTTTTTATCATTTCTGACCGGTGGTACTCAGTTCACTTCACATTTTTGGAGGTCTATTCAGAGAGAGTTGGGTACTAAAGTTGAGCTTAGCACCATTTTTCATCCCCAGAGAGACGGTCAATCAGAGCGCACTATTAAGGTTTTAGAGGATATGATGCGAGCCTGTGTTATTGATTTTGGGATTCAGTAGGACCACTGCTTAGCTTTGGGAGAGTTTAGATATAATAATAGTTACTATTTCAGCATTTAGATGGCTCTGTTCGAGGCTTTGTATGGTAGGTGGTGCATATCTTTGATGGGTTGGTTTGATGCTTTTGAGGTTAAGCTGTGGGGTACTGACTTTCTTTGTGATTCTATAGATAGAGTTCAGGTCATTCAGGAGAGACATTGCACTCACAAGAGTAAGCAGAAGAGTTATGCTGACTGGAGAGTTCGAGATCTAAAGTTCATGGTTAGTGATTATGTGTTCCTTCGGGTGTCACCCATGAAAGGCGTGATGAGGTTCGGGAGAAAGGGTAAGCTCAGTCCTAGGGTCATTAGGATGTTTAAGATCCTTTGTCATATTGGGAAGGTTGCTTATGAGTTGGCCTTGCCTCCTACTCTTTCCATTGTGCATCTAGTGTTTCATGCCTTTATGTTGGATCAGTATATTTTGGATGAGTCTCATGTAGTTCAGTGGGATTTTGTTTAGTTGGATGAGTCTCTGGCCTTTGAACAGGATCCTGTTGCTATTTTGTACAGTTAGGAAGTTGAGGTCTAAGGAGATTCCGTCAATTAAAGTTCAATGGCGGGATCGTCCTATCGAGGAGGCTACTTAGGAGATTAAGACCGACATACGGACCCGCTATCCTCGCCTTTTCGAGTCTTCAGGTACTATCCTTTCTCTAACTTTAGAGGACAAAAGTCCATTTAGTAGTGGATATTGTAATGACCCTCCAGGTCATTTTCTTTTTGTCATGCTTTTTCTGCATTTTGAGCTTTCCCATAGTGGCTACAAGTCATTTGTGACTTCTCAGGACTGATGGTATAGTGCCCGAGCCGTTTGTTAGGTCATTATGACTATTTTCTTGTTTTATAACTTGAACTTCGAAAATCCTTGACTTTAGTTAACTTTCTTGGTAAACGTGCTTGGAATTAAATTCTGACAGTTCCATTAGCTCCGGAACGAGGGTTTTTGGTCTAGTGGAACCCTTTGTCAGGGTCTAGGAGCTTTTAATTTGGTTTTTGTCTTGGTTTTTATGTTTTCAGGCCAGTTAAGCTTGTAGGGTTTACTTTGGTCAACATTCAGAGAAGACGACCTTGGATGAAAATTCTGACAACGTTATTAGCTCCGGAGTGTCGACTTTGGGCTAGAGGGACCTTTGGTTTTGGTCCCGAGGCTTCCAGACTTTTATTGGCCTCTGAGTTCCATTTTGTTAAAAGTTGGTTTTGGGCTTGGGGCACACTTTTCATCAAAACAATCTCTGTTGGGATTTTCATCGATTTTGTTGAGTCTGAAATGCTATTTTTGGTAGGGTAACATGGTTGGTTTGTGTTCGTGGGGTTCCGAATGAGTCCCGAGGGTTCGTCGGGTGACTTCTAGCCTTTGAGAATTTGTTGGTTGCTGCTGTATTGTTACATACCAGCTTGGTCATCATGACCACGAGGTGGGCATCACATTCGCAAGGGTCTTGTTTCTTGACCATTGCGACCGCGATAAAGCTGGCTGGGACCCAGTTTAGCTTGGTCTATGCAATCATGTGGATGGACCGTCACGACCGCGATGGCCTGGCCAGCTCATTCCTCGCGACCGTGTGGGGTCTTTCGCGATCGCGATGAAGGACCCCTGGCAGCTATATAAGCTACCAACTTTGTTTTCATCACCTAAATTACAAATTACCTCCATTATTGAGATTCCAAACTCTGATCTCAGCTCAAATTGTTCAGTTTTCTTGATCTGGTAAGTCCATTTTATCCCTCTTCTCTTTTTCCATTGTTAAATTCTCCCTAATCTCGTTATTTTCGTTGGCTTTCCCTTGTAACCTCTCTTGAACTAGTAGGACTTCGGGGCTGTTTTGGGCCTCGAAATGAGTCCCGTTCGTGCTTAACTTTTCGGCATGGGTTCTTTAACCCATCGCAGACATAATTGTAATTTTTTTTTGTTTCATCGCACCGGCCTCGAGGGTCATTTTTCAACCTGATTTCCAGCCTGATTTTTCATGCAGTAATATGGGTGTCACTCTTCTCGTCTTGACTCCTAGAATGTGTTTATGATAGCGTGGAAACTTTCTGAGGTTGTTCACAAGGGGAAGGTACACAAGTGATGGTTCGTGTTTGCGGTTTGTCCTCGAGGTAGGTTACGATTTACTTTTCTAGACTGAGTTTAGTTAGATTTTATATGATATATTATATTGGAACGTTAGGTTGGACTTTAGGTAGAATTAGGCTTAAATCCTGTGACTTGTGTAATTTGTCCATTTCGAATATTTGAGTAGAATTATTAACTGCTATCCTTAGTCTAGGAGCTCGTAGTAATGTTGTGCCTATCATAGAATCCTTAGTGTGCTTTTAGGAGGTTTTAGAGGTAGAGTAGTTGCTTTTAGTTGTTTTCATAGTAAATTTCTGTTCTTCCTGCTTTATTTTACTGTTGCGTGTAACTGTGGGCCCAAGGCCATAGCTTGGATTTGGATGGAGTTTTTAGGCCAGTTCTCTTGATTTGAGGCTGTTTTGCCCTGTTTTGCCTTGTCATGTACTACATTCTATGAAAGTGAAAATTTATATGCTCATACTGCATTCTCATGCCTATCGATACTGAAAAGAATGACTTTTGAGGTTTTGGTTCCAAATTTGAGATTTACTATGATTACTATGATTTTCGGACTCTAAAGGAAATTCTTTTGGGTTTTACTACTAGTTTTGGAAAGGAAAGGAAACATACTACTTTTATGCCGGTCCTAGGGGGTGTTCCCGGGCCCTTTCTCCGCCTTATTTCTATATATATATATATTTATAGTCCGATGTGGTATTTTGGACCCCTGATGCATTATTTCGCATTTTTACTTTCTACATATATATATGCATTCATAGTATCGATGCGTTATTTTGGGCACCCGATGTGATGTTTTGGGTTTATACTATTATGCACTCATGCATCATATCATCTCCCATCATATTACATTGGTTTGAGTGTACTTGGGTTTTTGGTTGCCTGGATTGATTTTGTTATTATTTCCTTCTGTTGGCTCGGTTAGTTCTGCTTTCGGTTTTATAACTAGACTTAGGTGGATCCCTGTGTTTAGCTTGCTTTCCTGTAATTTATATTATATATTATATTTCTGTGCTCGGTCAACATATGGTGCTTACTGGGTACCCGTTGTTTTGGTACTCATACTACACTCTGCATCTTTTTCTGATGCAGCACCTAGTACGAGCCACCCCCATTGATTCTTCTATCGTTCGAGGCCAGCTGTTGTTCGGATCGTGGTGAGCTCCCGGTGTTTGGAGACTTTTACTACTTTCCTTCTGCTTTCTATCTATATTTTTGTATTTTGGATAGACAACTTCTGTTGTATAGCTACTCCATACTTTAGACGCTTTTGTACTGGTGACACCAGGTCTGGGTTGGTTCTCATGTATGTTTTGTCATCTTCGTCACTTTAGGGCCATTTTTTTGTATATTTAGTACAATTGGTATGTATCTATGCTATTGGCCCTATTCCCTCTTTTTATCTCTTCTATTTTCCTTATTTTAACTGCCTTATTTATCTTCTGTATTGTTGGGTTGGCTTGCCTACTGGGGGTTTATGTAGGCGCCATCATGGCCCGATTTCGGATTGTCACAAAATGGAGCTTAGAGCTTAAGGAAAAATGGTGGAAATCGTTTGAATTAAGAAGAAAACATTGGAGAAGAGTTTATATACTGCCAGGGGTCTTTCATCGCAATCGCGAAGGACCCCCACGCGGTCGCAATGACCATGTTGGATAGACCATTGCAATCACAAAGGTTAGACACGTGGTCACGAAGAACAAAGGGGCAGGGCCTTCATCGTGGTAGCGAGAAGGAACCTCGCGATCACGAAGAGCAAAGGGTTCCGGGTCCACAGGCCCTTCATTGCGATCGTTTGAAGGGGACCTCGTGGTTTCTGATTCCTAAAGAGGCAGGCCATCGTTATTGCATGGCCTTTCTCGCGGTTGCGATTAAGGCCTAAGGCCTGCACCTGCAACAACAACCAACAACTTTTCTCAAGTTGCAAAGTCACCGGATGGGTCCCCGGGATTTATCCAGGACCCCGTGCACACAAACGTACTATGCAACCCTATCGGAAATGACATTCCAGACTCAACGGAATTGATAAAACTTTCATACAAAGTCATTTGGATGAAATGTTTACCCAAGTCAACACTTATCGAATTCAACCGAACACCCAAAATGAGCCCGACTCACTCGGGACCCAAACCAACCACCTACCTAATCAAAACTTGACATTTTGGAGGAATCTGATGCTCCAATCATTGAAATTTGACTAAAGTGAAACTCCTAACTCCAACCGGCCTAAAATCTCATAAAGTGAGATAAAACTAAATCAAAATCTCCCATGCCCTGACTAAAGGTCCAACTAGATCAAAATCCACGCTCCGGAGCTAATAAAACTGTGAGAATTTGATTTCTAGCATCCTTGTTAAGAATGTTGACTAAAGTCAATGATTGCCTAAGTTAAAGCTCTAAAATAGGGAAATGGTCATAAAGACCTAACGAACGGCCCAAGCACTGAACCACCGGTCCCAGCAAGCCATAAATGACTTAGGGCCACTACAGGCAAGCTCTAACAATGCAAAGAAGGTGAAAATTATAAACATGACCGGAAGGGTCATTACATGCTATGATAAAAGTTCAAAACATTCAGGAGCCCAAAAATGTTGCCTCACTATAACAAGTTGAGCAACCAAGTATCGTCAATCTATCCACAATTTTCCAAGATTCTAAGAGATCTTCTCAAATCTTGCAGGTCGTGCTAAAAGTCACATAACAAGTATCTCACATTGAGAACAACAAGTCAACAATGCTCCATCAGCTGCTTAGCATCGTATCACTATCACAAGCCAGGAGGATAGGTTTCATCAATCTATTATCCATTACTTTGTGACTCTAAAAGGAATTCCTTAATTTTTTGCAGGTCATACTAAAGGGATATCCCACATCTAGCTTCAGGCGCCAAGTACTAACAATTCATGTAAAATTTTCTAACATAATAAACATAGGGCACTCCACCCCAAATAACAGGCCAAGATAGTCCGCCCCGAACAACAAGACAGGGCAGTTCACCCCGAATAATCGGATAGGGCCATCCTCTCCAAATAACAGGACAGGGCAGTCTGCCCTGAACAATAGGATAGGGAAAGTCTACCCCTAACAATATGACACACAAAACAATTGCCCCACCAGTTAGAGGCTTTATTTACAACTATTCTACCAGTCCGATAGCTTTACTTTTCAAGTGTTGCCTCGCCAGTCGAGAGACTTTTTTATATTAAAAGATTTGACCCGCCAGCTGGAGGCTTTACTTTTTCAGTGTTGCCCCGATAGCCGGAAGCTTTACTTTTTCAATGTTGCCTCGTCAGCCGGAGGCTTTACTTTATGAATTTCCCCACCAGTTGAGAGGCTTTACATTACAAGTTTCCTCACCAGCCCGAGGCTTTACGTTACAAGTTTTGCCTCGCTAGTCGGAGGCTTTACTTTACAATTGTTTCATCAGTCAGATGGCTTTACTTTTCAAGTGTTTCCCCGCAGCCCAAAGGATTTACTTTTCAAGTGTTGCCCTGCTAGTCAAGAGGCTTTTTACATTGCATGTTGCCCTGTCAGTCGAGAGGCTTACATTACAAGTTGCCCCGCTAGCCAGAGGCTTTACATTACAAGCCTTTTCCCTCTAATCGGAGGATTTACTTTACAACTATTCTACCAGTCAGATGGTTTTACTTTTCAAGTGTTGCCCCGCCTGCCAGAGGCTTTACTTTCAAGTTTTTCCCTGTCGGTCGAGAGGATTTTTATATTACAAGTTGCTCCACTAGCCATAGGCTTTACTTTACAAGTGTTACCCCGCCAGTCGGAGCCTTCATAAATTGCTTCACCTATATTACATCCACTCCACAAAATGGAGACATCAACAATCATTTGGATATCTATACTCTACTCTTTAAATTACTATTTCAATTTACAATTTTTGAACCGCAACAGGTACTTTGTAACCCTTTTTACTTGTTTTGCAGGACAACACCATTACAATGTGGAACTAACCTCTAAGCATCAAACTTGGGCAAGCTAGCAGAATGTCAAACATCCCTAGCTATGTCAAGGATTCATTCTCAAGAACTCAACTCGACTCAATTTTCACAAATTCCTACTTCTCTATATTCATAACTCTTTCACATCCCGGTGTCAAGGCAACTCGACACAGGAGCAATTTTTTGAAAGTCGTCTTTCTTTTTCCTGTCAGAAGTTCTTAGTAGAAATTGCTACGGAGCAGTTCTCATTCCAAGTTATCCTCCTAAACTACATCTGACCTGATTCCCATCTCCTCCAGGGATATGTAGGTAGCTCAAATTCGAGCACGGCCGTAGTCACTCTATTCGTGCCAAGATCATCTCATTTTCCACTATAAAAGAAAATAATGTCATCATAATTTGACACTGGGGAAAATTTTGAGATTCCATCAAAAGTTTTCGTAACTTAACCTTTATGAACTACATATGGTCTATTTCTCGTGAAGCCCGAGATATGTAGGCAGCTCAAAAACTAGAGCTTGTCCATACCCCCATAAACCAACTCATTTACCTCTTTTCAAACTACATATGGCCTAATTTCCCGTGAAACCTGAGATATATCGGAAGCTCAACAGTCAGAGCTCGACAATAACTCTCTAAATACTCATTCTAATTTGTGCTCAAAAGGTATTTTGGTTGTCGACCAAAATTGGAATGAGTCAATATTCTTTGGCCACGCTTTCATTACTCTCATCCATGGCCAAAGAAAGAGGCAACAGTTGATACCCAATTTTGATTCTCCAATATTTTAATTATTTAGAATAATATGAAAATAAACATTTTTTAAATTATCTTTACTTTAGTAATTTGCCATTCAATTTAGGAAATTATCTCATAAATATTATCTATAAATTTGAATTGTTTTAAAATGCATACAAATATTTGTCTCATGTTTCGTATATTTTGAAATTAATTTATGTCAAATAAAGTATTTTTCTTAAAAATTAAACCGATTCTAGTTAATTAAAATTCCTATTCTTCCAATTAAATATCTTTTATAATCATCCAAATTAGGAAGCTTAATTAGTTAATTAATTACTAATTCATATTAATTTATTTTAAGAATGTCTAATTTTTATAAATAAATTAATTTTTGCAAATTAATCAATTTGATGAATTGTGGCTATTTTGCATAAGAAATGGTCACAATTGAAAATTTTAAAAATGGCCATTTGAGCAAGAATAATATGGCAATCCAAGATCCCCTAAATTATCCAATATATGCGTGCCACAAAAGCAACATATGAATTGTGCTTCTTAGCCATTAATCTCAGTTAGTTAATCTTAATTCAATTGTCACGACCCGATTTCTCGGTCATGATGGAACCTACAACCCCCCAGTAGGCGAACCAATCCCCGTAGCCTGGAACGATTAGTAATGAGTATATTCTAACACTTTAAGCGGAAGAATAGTTTAATAGGCGGTAGCAAGGGAACAAGATGAAGAAAATAGGCAACAAAAATATATACACAATGCGGAAGCTAAACCAACCCAAAACCTGGTATCATAGTATAGAGCCGGATCTACATATAAAGAGTACGTAAGGATCCAAAATAAAATATACACCAATGTCTCTTAGTAATCATAGATTACATAAAGCAAAAGATAAACTAAAGCTAAGCTCCAGCCGACAAGAGCTCACTTTCAGTCTGGAATATCACAAAAATAGCTCCTCGCACGAGTCTCCAATGAGCTAACGACGATGGCTCATACTAGGATCTGCACCCGAAGTGCAGAGTGTAGTATGAGCACCAAATGCGAAGCAAAAGGTACCCAGTAGGTATCATAGGCCGACTGGGCACATATAAGATAAAAGTGTAGTAACAGACATAATAGAAACAAGTAGTCACAAAATTCTATGAAAAAGTCACAGAGGAACTAGCCCATAGGGAAGACAACAGAAACAACATACAAGGCTAGCAAGTAGGATATATACACAACATGCACGGGTGAAAGTAAGAAATGACGCACCTGGGATCCTTGCAAAAACAATATATACATAATAAGTTTTAGAAGTGGGCAGTATACTGGTAACCTCAAGTACAAGGGAAGGAAGAAGAGAGTAAAGATAGACATGCTCGGGAAAATAGGAATCAATAACCAAACTAATCATATCAATCTCAAATCCAGAAACTAACAACCTAGCAGTATACAATCTCATAATTATAACCGTAGCAGGAGATAATACCATGATAAAGTAACAAGAGTCTACCTACAGTCCTCCGGCCGCCCATATAACCGAGGAACGCAAACAAGTGAAAACAAACCCTCCGACCTCCCATACAACTGGAGCGAACACTCAACAAACAACAAACAAGGGTGGAGCCTCAAACAATGAATGATATAATGCATGATGATCTCTGGGTGGGATAGTAACTCTGTATGTACCTCCTCCGGTGCTGATCGGGCCCAACAGGTAGGTTTCATGGAGGGACACTACCCGTATACCTCTACTCTGCCGTATACCCTTCCTCTAGCATATGCAGCCCCAGGCCCCAGGTCCAGACGATAAGGTCCATGGAGGTCCCGGACCCCATACTAAAACTCAGTATCGAAAACATATAATCCAGAGCAAGTTCGAGTTCAAGCTAGAGACTCAGTCTCGAATATGCATGCCCAGACACTGTCCAGGGCTAAAGTAGTGGGAAATATCTCAAAAACCCCTCCAAGGGTGCCTGGGCGAAACCGGGTCTAAAACACTAGAAAGTCAACTCAGGTGCTCGGTCTGATCGAGGCTGAAGTCATCCCAAATAAGTAAGAAAACTCAATCAGCACCCCGTCCCTGCCGAGTCTAATATTAATAGTAAAACTGGTGATAAAAATCATAATTTAACTTTCTTTTACCCCAAGAAGATCCACATGTTAAATCAAACCATTTTCAATTCATTTCCGTCGAAAATGGGCCTCCAGGACAATGTAAAGTTTAGAAAATCAGTTCCAGTAGGCCCAAAGACAAAACCATTGTGAAACATGGATAAATCCTCTTTATATGCATGGAAATGATATGATCAAATACAAATAGCCGCCCAGCAGCTCCCAATCAACCTATCGGCCCTGCACAAGCTCCAATCGCTCTACAACACAGATAGCCAACATAATATCATGATAATGATGCCCAAGACTCACGGGCACCCCGGAATAACCCATCATCTATGGTCCAGAGTCAAAACAAGGCCGCGCAGGACAATAAGAGTGATAATATCAACTACGGAGAATACTACATACAACGAAGGAAAGAAAGGAGGCGAATCATGGAAGAGCGGTCAAGGTATGTGGTACCAACCTAATAACCCAACCCAAGGATGTCAGTTAATACAATTTTATCCGATATATGCTAAGTCTAGGGAGTTTAGACCATAAACTACCTGTCGTCCGACGACAAGCTGCCCAAACAACAATGTCCAAGCCTGAATCGCTCTGAGAGACCCCAAACGATGATCAAACTATCAAAAACATAAATAATACATTAAAATGAGTCTAACGATACCCATAATGCTACAATTATAGCCTGGTGGAAATTTGAGTCAAAATGGGCCTGTGGGGCCCATAATCCAAAACCAAAAATCAGAAAAAGAACGATGACCACGATGATGCCAAGATGACAGGCTCCAAAAATGAGCAATTTTGGCCACGGGAAAAGCTCCAAAACAGCCCGCTTAAGAGAGGGTTTAAAGTTGGAATTCAAGAACAATTATCGGAAATTCCACTCTGAAGGCTTGGTCTGCACCAATTTTTTGCAACTTTTTGAAACTCCACGGGGCATTCCGGTCACAATCGAAAACCAATATTCAAAACCCAATAATGCTAATAGAGTGGAAATGACGTTCCGGACTCAACGAGATCGACAAAACTTCCATACAAGGTCATTTCAGAGAAATGTTGACCCAATTCAACACTAACTAATAGGAACTCAAAGGCTCGAAATGAGCCCGGCTAACCCGAAATCCAAACCAACCACCTACCTAATCCAAACTCAACATTTTGGAGCTGATGGAATCGTCGAATGTTAAATCTGTCGCTCAGATCATTGAAAGCTGACCAAAGTTACAGTTTCAACTCCAAATGGCCTAAAAATAGAAAAAACAACACAAAACCCACATCAGAAGTTCTCAGGCCTCGACTAAAGGTCCAACTAGACCAAACACAATGCTCCGGAGCTAACGGAACTATCAGAGTTTGATTTCGAGCACGTTAGCTAAGAAGTTTAACTAAAGTCAATGATATTCTAAGTTAAGGCTCTAAAATAGGCAAACAACCAAAACAACCAGAAGAACGACCAGGGCATCGAACGGCCGGTCCCAACAAGCCATAAATGACTTGGGGTCGCTACAGGGAAGCTTTAACAGTACAATAAATGCGTAAACGCACAGATGACCGTAAGGGTCATCACAACATCCACTACTAAAAAGACTTTCATCCTCGAAAGTCAAGAAAAAGGGATTACATGAAGGCTCAAACAGCTGCGGATACCGAGCACGCAACTCATTCTCGGTCCCCCAAGTAGCCTCCTCGACCGGATGATATATCCACTGAACTTTCACAACCATAATATCTTTAGATCTAAATCTCCTGATATCTTTGGCCAGGATAGCTATCGGCTCCTCAACAAAGGATAAACTCTCATCTATCTGAACTGAATCCCAATGCAATACATAAGACTCATCTGGCACATGCCGATGCAATATCGAGACATGAAAAACTGGGTGCACAACTGAAAATATCAGAGGCAAAGCTAACATGTAGGCAACACTACCAACCCTATGAAGAATCTCAAACGGCCCAATGAACCTGGGGCTAAGCTTCCCCCATTGACCAAATCTCATCATGCCCTTCACAAGTGATACACGAAGGAATACCAAGTCACCAACACTGAACTCCAAGGCACAAAGTCTACGATCAACGTAGCTTTTCTGCCTACTCTGGGCTGCTCTAAGTGTGTTTTAAATCAAACAGACTCGGTACCCAAATCTCTCTGTATAGCTCTCCAAAACTGAGTGTCACGATCTAAAATGATAGAAACTGGGACCCTATGCAACTGAACAACCTCATGAATGTAGATCTGAGCTAACCTCTCTGCTCTGTAAGAAGTCTAAACCGGCAAGAAGTGGGCTGACTTAGTCAGCCTATCAACAATTACACATATGGAATCAAATCTCCAAGGAGTACGAGGCAACCCAACAATGAAGTCTATAGTAATCCCTTCCCACTTCTACTCAGGAATGGGAAGTTGCTGCATCAAACCACCCAGTCTCATGTGCTCGAACTTCACCTACTGACAGTTCAAGTACCGAGATACAAACTCTTCTATGTCCCACTTCATACCACTCCACCAGTAAAGCTATTTCAAATCTCTATACATCTTTGTTACGCCAGGATGAATGGAGTATCTAGAATAATACGCCTCGCGAAGTATCAACTAAATTAAATATCCAACCCTCAGAACACAAAGTCGACCACCAAACCTCAAAATACCATTAGAACCCCAAGTAGCCCATCTGGCCTCACCCCAAACTACCTTATCACGAAGGTCACACAAACTTTGATCCTCAAACCGTCGGCTCTGAATCTGATCAACTAGAGTAGAATGAACCTCAATACTGTCAAGAACTCTGCTAGGATCCGACAAGTCAAGCCTAACCAAATGGTTAGCCAAGGACTGGATGCCCAAGGCCAATGGTCGCTCAGAAGCTAAAAGTGAAGCTAGGCTGCCCATACTCACTGCTTTTTGACTCAAGCATCTACTACAATATTTGCCTTGCCTGGATGGTATAAAATAGTGAAATCATAGTCCTTCAGCAACTCAATCCATCTTCTCTACCTCGAGTTCAGATCTTGCTGACTCGTAATGTACTAAAGACTATGGTGATCGGTGAATATCTCACAATGAACTTCATATAAGTAGTTCCTCCAGATCTTGAGTGCGAATACTACTGCTACCGACTCCAAGTCATGAGTGGGGTAGTTGCGCTCGTGAACCTTCAGCTGTCTCAATGCATATGCTATCACTTGGCCCTGCTGCATCAACACACAACCAAGACCAACCCCAAAAGCATCACAATACACGTTGAAACTCAGACCCTCGACCTACAAGGTCAAAATTGGAGCTGAAGTTAATAAGGCCTTAATCCTCTAGAAGCTATCCGTGCACTGATACGACCACTGGAATGGAACATCCTTCCTAGTCAGCATAGTCAAAGGTGCTGCTATGGAAGAAAATCCCTCAATGAATCATCTGTAGTACCTGGCTTACCCAACAAAGCTGCAAACCTCAGTAGGAGTAGTAGGTCTAGGCCAATCACGAACCGCCGAAATCTTACTCGAATCAACCCTAATCCCATACTTGGACACCATGTTCCTTAGGAATGCAACTGACTCTAGCCAAAACTCACACTTTGAGAACTTGGCATAAAGTCGATGATCTTTCAAAGTCTGAAGTACAGTCCTCATGTGCTGCTCATGCTCATCCCTACTCCTCGAGTATACCAGAATGTCATCAATGAAGACTATCACGAGCATATCCAAGTACGGGCTAAGCACCCTGTGCATCAAGTCCATGAAAGCTGTGGGGGCATTAGGCAACCCAAAAGACATCACCAGGAACTCATAATGTCCATATCGTGTCTTGAATGCTGTCTTAGGGATTTCCTCTACCCTAATCCTCAACTGATGGTAGTCAAACCTCAAATAAATCTTCAAAAACATGGCCGAACCCTGAAGCTGATCAAACAAGTCATCAATCCTCTGCATCAGATACCTATTCTTCACTGTCACCTTATTCAGCTACCGATAATTATTACACATCCGCATAGACCCATCCTTCTTCTTCACAAAGAGAATAGGGGAACCCCAAGGCAACACACTCGGTCTATTTAACCCCTTAGCTAACAGGTCCTAAAGCTTCTCCTTAAGCTCCCTCAACTCATCAGGAGCCATATGGTAAGGAGGAATAGAAATGGGCCTGGTGCCCGGCTCTAACTCAAGGGAGAAATCAATATCTCTGTCAGGTGGAAGGCCTGGCAGGTTGGTAGGAAACACATCTAGGAAGTCTCTAACCACATGAATAAACTCAAGAGATGAGAGGTCAACATTAGCATCTCGGACATATGCTAGATAAGCTAAACACCCGCAGAAAATCAACTTTCTAACTCAAAGACAAGAGATGATCCCAGATGGTGCGTGGCTGACAAAACCCTGCCACACAACCGGGGATACACCAGGCACGTCGATGGTAACGGTCTTGACATAACAATCCAAAATTTCACGGTGAGGGGACAACCAGTTCATGCCTAGTATCACATCAAAATCTAACATATCAAGGATCATCAAATCACCCCAAGTCTACAAATCACCAATAGATATCCAATAGGATCTCACAATCCGATCCACTACTAAAGAATCTCCTACTGGGGTCAAAACAGAAACATGCACAAATTAAGGTTTACTAGCCAACCCCAAACAAGGCAAAAAGTAGGAAGATACATATGAACATGTAGATCCAGAATCAAATTAAGCCGTAGCAGACTAATGGAACACAAAAATTGTACCTGTAATCATAGCATCCGAGATCTCTGCCTCTGGTCTCCCAGGGACTGCATAGAACTGACAATGACCTCTACCTGCCCGACCACCATCCCTACCACCTGCCCTTCCACGTGGAGTACCACCTCTACCCTAACCACCACCTCTTTAAGTCGATGGCTGAATTGAGCGAATAGGTTGATCTGGCAGAGCGGCTGGCTGAATGGCACCCTGCTGGGGGAAATCTCTAGCAAAATTACCAATAATACCATAGGTGAAACAAGCCCCTGATGACCTACTCGGTCGAGATGAACCAGCAGAACTCGTATGGCCACCACGGCCTGATGCCCCAGAAGTTATACCCCTTGAAGATAGACCGTTGTACCCCTGATGTTTACTCTGACCCTGCTCAAACTAAGTACTATCGGAGATCTGAAGTGAAGCCTAAACTAGTCGACTGGACTGACCCTGGTGCTGCTGTGGCTGATAACCCTAGCCCCACTGGCCTGAACCTCTACCACCATGTATGGAACCACTATAGCCACCCTGATGTCGAGGCCTCTTATATCTGGCCCCGGTGTCATGACGATGCGAATCCTCTATAGTACATGCATAGTTTGTAATAGTCTAGAATGATCGACCACTAGAAACTAGTATCTCTGCAGGCTCTCTAAACTCTCTCTGTAGCCCCCAAACAAATCTACGGATCTTGTTAGACTCGGTAGGCATGATCATGGCCCCAAATGGGGCAAGCTGATGGAAACAGGTCTCATACTCCGAGACGGTCATAGAATTCTGAGAAAGCCTGGTGAACTCCTCTCTCCACCTCTCTCTGTCGCTCTAAGCTAATAATTTGGCCATGAAGGCCTCATAGAACTCGTACCAAGTCAAATGAGGTGATGTAGATGGTCTGCAAGCAACCTGTGCCCTCTACTATAACTTTGCTAGACCCTCCAGCTGATACGTAGTGTAGCCAACCCCGTGGGTCTCCAATTACCCCAAATAATGCAACATCTACTCACAGGTGGTAATAAAATCATGAGGGTCCTGTCCAGATATACCAGAAAATCTCGAAGGTGCCAATCTCAGAAACCTACCTAACGTCTTCGGCTCTGTCTCTGTCATAACTGGGAGAGGAGCAAGAGGCTGTGCAACTAAAGGGACCGGAATAACCTCGGCACAGGGAGCCGCAGTGGCAGGCTGCACTCTTGAACTCTGAACACCTAGGTCTTCCCCCTGAGCGAGTGTCTATGCTACCTCCGTAGGTCTCTCTCCAATCATACCCAAAAGCTTAATAAGTAAACCCCAAATTTCTGAAGAGTGAGCTGGTGTTGAAGCTGGCACAGAAACTAAGGTTGGAACTGGCACTGGAGCTGGTGGTACCTGGGATGTCCCGGGTCCATATGATTTTACTCATGAACTAACCCTGGCTCGTACTCATGCTCGGGGTTTGTGTCAACTCTGGAAGCTCTAGCAGGTGCTGCTGCTCAGGGATGTCCTCGACCCCTACCTCTGCGACCTCCCCAGCCCCTAGCTGGAGTCGGAGGCTTGTCTCTTCCCGACATCGATGATCTCGTATGAGCCATCTGCGGAAGAGTGAACCAGAACAGGTAAGATTTCCAGAAAATTTCAAGGATACTACGCACGAGATAGAAATAAGGAAAGTCCATTTTTCCTAAGATTTCACCATAGCCTCCTAAAGATTGAGTACGGATGTCTCCTCCCTAATTCGTAGGACTCTACTAGACATTGGCTCCTATACCGATGACACCAGTGAACCTAGAACTATGATACCAAGCTATCACGACCCGATTTCTCCATCAAGATGGAACCTATAACCCTCCAGTAGGCAAATTAATCCCCGTAGCCCAGAACGATTAGTAATGGGCTACATTCTAACACTTTAAGCGGAAGAATAGTTTAATAGGCAGGAGCAAAGGAACAAGATGATAAAAATACACAACAAAAATATATACACAATGCGGAAGCTAAACTAACCTAAAACCTGGTATCATAGTATCGAGCCGGATCTACATATAAGTAGTACGAAAGGATCCAAAATAAAATATACACCAATATCCGAGTAATCATAGAGTACATAAAGCAAAAGATAAACTAAAGATAAGATTCGGCCGATAAGAGATCACCCTCAGTCTGGAATATCACAAAATCAGCTCCTCGCACGAGTCTCCAATTAGCTAACGACGATGGCATATACTAGGATCTACACCAGAAGATGCAGAGTGTAGTATGAGCACCAAATGTGAAGCAAAAGGTATCCAGTAGGTATCATAGACCGACTGGGAACATATAAGATAAAAGCATAGTAACAGACATAATAGAAAAAAATAGTCACAGAATTCTACGAAAAAGTCACACAGGAACTAGCCCAGAGGGAAGACAACATAAACAACATACAAGGCTAGCAAGTAGGATACATACACAACAGGCATGGGAGAAAGTAAGAAATAATGCACCTGGGATCCTTGAAATAACAGTATATACATAATAAGTTTTAGAAGTGGACGGTATACCGATAACCTCAAGTACAAGGGAAGGAAGATGAGAGTAAAGATAGACATGCTCGGGAAACAGGAATCAATAACCAAACTAATCATATCAATCTCAAATCCAGAAACTAACAACCTAGCAGTATACAATCTCATAATTATAACCATAGCAGGGGATAACACCATGATAAAGTAACAAGAGTCTACCTACAGTCCTTCGGCCGCCCATACAACCGAGAAACGCAAACAAGTGAAAATAAGCCCTCTGATTGCCCATACAACCGGAGCGTACACTCAACAAATAGTAAACAAGGGTGGAGACTCAAACAATGAATGGTATGATGCATGATGATCTCTAGGTGGGATAGTAACTCTGTATGTACCTCCTCCGATGCCGATCAGGCCTAGCAGGTAGGTTCCATGGAAGGACACTGCTTGTATACCTCTACTCCTCCGTATACCCTTCCTCTGGCACATGAATCCCCAGGCCTTAGGTCCAGATGATAAGGTCCATGGAGGTCCTGGACCCCATACTAAAACTCAGTATCATAAACATGTCGTCCGGAGCAAGTCCAAGTTCAAGCGAGAGACCCAGTCTCGAATATGCATGCCCAGACCCTGTCCAGGGCTAAAATAGTGGGAAATGTCTCAGAAACCCCTCCAAGGATGCCCGGGCATAACCGGGTCTAAAACAATAGAGAGTCAACTTAGGTGCTCAGTCCGACCGAGGCTGAAGTCATCCCAAATTAGTAAGAAAACTCAACTAGCACCTCGGCCCTACTGAGTCTAACGTTAATAGTAAAACTGGTGATAGAAACCATAACTTTCTTTTACCCCAAGAAGATCCACATATTAAATCAAACTATTTCCAATTCATTTCCGTCGAAAATAGGCCCCCAGGGACATGCAAAGTTTAGAAAATCAGTTCCAGTAGGCCCAAAGCCAAAACCGTAGTAAAACATGGATAAATCCTCTTTATATGCATGGAAATGATATGATCAAACACAAATAGCTGCCCATCAGCTCCCAATCATCCTATCAGCTCAGCACATGCTCCAATCGCTCTACAACATAGATAACCAACATAATATCACGATAACGATGCCCGGGACTCATGAGCACATCCAAATAACCCACCATCTATGGTCCAGAGTCAAAACAAGGCCGCACAGGACCATAAGGGTGATAATATCAACTACGGAGAATACTACACACAACGGAGGAAAGAAACGAGGCGAATCATGGAAGAGCGGTCAAGGTGTGTGGTACCAACCTAATAACCCAACCCAAGGATGTCAATTAATATAATTTTATCCGATATATGCTAAGTCTAGAGAGTTTAGACCATAACTTACCTGTCGTCCGACGACAAGCTATCCAAACAACAACGTCCAAGCCCGAATCGCCCCAAGAGATCCCGAATGATGATCAAACTATCAAAAACATAAACAATACATTAAAATGAGGCTAACAATATCCATAATGCTACAATTGTAGCCGGTTGAAATTTGGGTCAAAACAGGCCCTCAGGGCCCACAATCTGAAAACAAAAATGGAAAGAAGCACGATGACCATAATGATGCCAAGATGACATGTTCCACAAATGAGCAATTTTGGCCAAGGGAAAAGCTCCAAAACAGCCCGCTCAAGAGAGGGCTTAAAGTTGGAATTTAAGAACAATTATCGGAAATTAGGCAAGAATTACTTACCACAAAGAGAGAAATTATGCCAAGACGGTGGATTCCTCGAACCCACGAACATGCAAGAGCAAGAAGACAGCCTCTACAACAATTTTCAAGCTTTTGGAAATGAGCAACAATGGAGGATTTTTAAGAAAACAAAAGGAAAACAAGGTGGGGAAGGACACCTACCAAGTGACGAAGGAGCAAGGAGTTTTGACGAATAACTAATTCCCCAAGGCTAGGAATTGATATAGAGCAGTTTGGTAGAGAGTATAAGTGTTTTAGAGTTTGAAAGGTTGAGAGAAATGGCTGGAAATGCGAAAACTCTGCAATTAAAAGTGTAGGAAAAAATGGCCAGCGCCAACGGTGCCATCATAGCGCTATCGCGCTGGCCGACCGAAATGCGCATGAGCGAGATCGCGCTAGGCCAGCGCCGATGTCACTGAAGGCCTGGTCTGCACCAATTTTCCGTAACTTTTTGAAACTCCACGGGGCATTCGGGCATAATCAAAAATCGATATTCAAAACCCAATAATGCTTATAGAGTGAAAACGACGTTCTGGACTCAACGGAATCCACAAAACTTCCATATAAGGTCATTTTGGAGAAATGTTGACCCACGTCAACACTAACTAATAAGAACTCAAAGGCACCAAATAAGCTCGTCTCACCCAGAACCCGAACCAACCACCTACCTAACCCAAACTCAACATTCTGGAGCTGATGGAAATGTCAAATTTTGAATCTGACGCTCCGATCATCAAAAGCTAAATAAAGTTACACTTTTAACTCCAAATGGCCTGAAAATAGAAACAGCAACACAAAACCCACACCAGAAGTTCTCAGGCCTCGACTAAGGGTCCAACTAGACCAAACACAATGCCTCAAAGCTAACGGAATTGTCAGAATTAAATTCCGAGCACGTTAGTTAATAATATTGACTAAACTCAATGATATTCTAAGTTAAGGCTCTAAAATAGGCAAACGACCAAAACAACCAGAAGAATGACCAGGGAGCCAAACGGCCGATCCCAGCAAGCCATAAATGACTTGGGGTCGCTGCAGGAAAGCTCTAATAGTACAATAAATGCATAAATGTGCAGATGACCGAAAGGGTTATCACACCAACGGCCTACATTAATCACTCCTTTTTCCTTCTTACTAGATATAAAGAGCCTGTGCTAGCACGGACTAAATATATTATTATTATTTTCTCAATTTATATGACATAGATATAATTTAGATAGTCAATTAAATTTTTTTATATGGTTTTTACATATTTTAAGTTGTTAACTATTGTGATTTATATTACTTCTTACGTAGTTTTCAAATAATATATGTTACTCCCCTGTCCCAAGTTATGTGCCATTGATATAATTTAGAGAGTCAACTAATAAATATTTAAAGTTGTTAATTATTGTGATTTGTAATACTTTTTCTTTTTTCTCAATTTATATGACATTGATATAATTTGGAGAAACAACCAATTTTTTTGTCTTTTAAATATTTTAAGTTGTTAATTATTGTGATTTATAGTACTTTCTACATAATTTTCAAATAATATATGTTACTCTCTCTACTTTAATTTATGTGCCATTGATAGAATTAGGAGAATCTACTATTTTTTTTTATATTTTAAGATATTAATTATTGTGATTTATAGTACTTTTTACATTATTTTCAAATAATATATGTTACTTTCTTTGTCCCAATTTATATGACACTGATAAAATTTCCAGAGCAAACCAACTTTTTTATATCTTTCAAATATTTTAAATTGTCAATTATTGGAATTTATCTTTTTACGTAATTTTTAAATATATAATAAATTAAAAAGATAAGACAAACAAATTAAAATAAAAAAATTAACGAAAAATGACCAAAAATCCCTAACCTGCTGAAGCAGGCACATTGACCTCATACCTACTTCAGTAGGTGAAATTCTCTGTTATTATATATAGTAATTTAAATTACTGTGATTTATCATTTTAAGTAATTTTCAAACATATAATAAATTAAAAAGATAAGACAAATAAATTAAAATGGAGAAATTAATGAAAAATGACCAAAATGCCTAACCTGCTGAAGCAGGTACATTGACCTCATTCCTGCTTCTGCAAGTGATAAATATTTTAAGTTGTTAATTATTGTGATTTATAGTACTTTCTACGTAATTTTAAAATAATATATGTTACTCTCTCTATTCTAATTTATGTGCCATTGATAAAATTTGGAGAGTCAATTATTATTTTTTATATATTTTAAAATATTAATTATTGTGATTTATTAGTACTTTTTTAAGTCATTTTTAAATAATATATGTTACTTCCTCTGTCCCAATTTATTTGGCACTGATAGAATTTCCTTAGTCAATCAACTTTTTTATATATTTCAAATATTTTAAATTGTTAATTATTGTAATTTATCCTTTTACGTAATTTTAGACATATAATTAATTTAAAAAATAAGACAAAAAATAAAATAAATATATTAATGAAAAATGACCAAAATATCCTAACCTGCTGAAGCAGGCACGTTGACCGCGTGCCTGCTTCAGCAGGTGCAACTCCCTCTTATTATATTTAGTAATATATTACTTACTAATAAGTGGGAATAAACATACACATCTCTGTCAACGTGTGTGCTTTGCGAAATTATTATTGACTTCAAGGGTATTTTTTTCATTTTTGATTTTTTACTTTACGGCTAATAAAATATTTAATTTTCTTTATGTATTTCAACAAATTAAATTAAGTTTATTATTTTCATTCAAGCTTTTATCACTAAATAACTATATAAAATAATAGTTGTTAACTTTAGATTTTCAAAACATAATTAATAAAGTAAATTCCTAAAAAAATTGATTTATCTTAAAAAAAAAGGGATGACCCTTCCGGTCATCTTCACATTTATGCATTTATTGTACTATTAGAGCTTGCCTGTAGCGGCCTCAAGTCATTTATGGCTTACTGGAACTGGTAGTTCGGTACCCTGGTCGTTCGTTTGGGCGTTTTGGCCGTTTGCCTGTTTTAGAGCTTTAACTTAGAACATCATTGACTTTAGTCAACATTCTTAACTAACATGCTCGGAATTGAATTCTACCAATTCCGTTAGCTCCATAGCCTTGAGTTTGGTCTAGTTGGACCTTCAGTTGAGGTCTGAGAACTTCCGGTGTGAGTTTTGTGTTGTTTTCTCTTTTTCCAGGCCTTTTAGAGTTGAAAGTGTAACTTTGGGTGACTTTCGATGATCGGAGCGTCAGATTTAAAATCCAATGATTCCATCAGCTCCGGAATATTGAGTTTGGGTTAGCCAGGTAGTTGGTTCAGGTTTCGAGTGAGCCGGGCTCATTTCGAACCTTTGAGTTCTTTTAGTTAGTATTGACTTGGGTCAACATTTCTTTGAAATGACGTGGTATGGAAGTTTTGTCAGTTTCGTTGAGTTCGGAATGTCGTTTCCACTCTATTAACACTATTGGTTTTTGAATATCGGTTTTCGATTTTGTCCGGAATGCCCCGTGGAGTTTTTAAGAGTTGCAGAAAAATGTTGCAGGCCAGGCCTTCAGCACCATCGGCGCAGGCATAGCGCGATCGCGCTCATGCGCATTTCGGCTGGCCAGCGTGATAGCTCTTCCGGCGGGCCAATTCCCTGCAACTATATATTTCCTTGATTTTGTTTTTCCAGCATTTTAACTCAACTTTTCCCAACTCCAAACACTTAAACACTCTCCCAAATTGCTCCAATACCAGTTTTAACCTTGGGGAAATTGTTTTTTATCATAAATCTGTGCTTCTTCGTCTCTTGGTAAGTCATCTTCCCCAACTTGCTTCCTTTTGGTTTTCTCTGAAATCCACCATTGTTGCTAAATTCCAAAAGCTTGAAAATTGTTGTACTGGCTGCCTGGTAGCTCTTGCATGTTCGTGGGTTTGGAGAATTATCCGTCTTGGCTTAAACTCTATCTTTGGGGTAAGTAATCCTTCCTAATTTCTGATTTTCATTCTTAAATTCCAACTTAAATCCTTTCTTGAGCGGGCTTTTTGGCGCCCTTCTCTTGGACAATTGTGCTCAATTTTGGAGCATGTCTTCTAGGCATCGTTGTGGTCATTGTTCTCCTTTTCGTTTTTAGTTTTGAGTTGTGGGCCCCGCGGGCCCGCTTTTGATCTGGATTTCGACCCAGCTACAATTGTAGCGATATGGATATCATTAGACTCGTCTTAATCCATTATTTATGATTTTGATAGTTTGATGCTTGTTCGGAGCTTCTCGGAGTAGCTCGACCCCGAGTATCATCGTTCCTGCAGCTTATCGTCGGACGACAGGTAGGCTACGTTCTAAACTCCCTAGACTTAGCAAATATAAGATAAAATTATACTAGCTGGTATCCTTGGGTTGGGTTATTAGGTTGGTGCCAGAGACTTTGACCGCTTTTCCATGATTCGCTTCGTTTCTTTCCTCCGCTGTGTGTAGTATTTTTCGTAGTTGATAATATCACCTTTACGGTTTTGTGAGGCCTTGTTTGACTCTGGACCATAGATGGTGGGTTATTCGGGGGTGCCCATGAGTCTCGGGCATCGTTTTCATGATATTATGCTGGCTATCTATGCTGTAAAATAATTGGAGCCTGTGCAAGGCTGATAGGTTATTTGTGGGACAGGGGCCACTATTGTGATTGTGTATGCCATTCATCATGCATATAGATAGAGGGGATTTCTTCTCGATTTTACTATGGTTTTGGCTTTGGGCCGACTATTGCTGGATTTTTAAACCTTGCATAGCCCATAGGGCTTGTTTTCAGTGAAAATGATTTAAAAAGGGTTTGGTAACGTTTTGATGGGTCTTCTTGGGGTAAGGGAGTTTTAAAAGATGTTTTATCACTAGCTCCACTTATACTAGACTCGACAATATCGAGCGCTAGACTTATTTTACTACAGCTTTCGAGGTGATGCTAGACTAGGCGGGGCCGTGTGCTAGAACTATCGGACTTACTGTTTTAGACCTGGATACCCTCTAGGCAGCCTTACTTGGGGATTGTTTTAAGATTGCGGGGCATCTAGTATGTTGGTCGGGGGCCTCCATAGACCTCGTCATTTTAAACAAGGGGCTACGTGTCGGGAGTGCCGGAGGGAGGGTATACGGCGTAGTATAAGTATACAGGTGGGACCTTCCATGGATCCTATCTTCTGGCCTTATAGGATGCAAAAAGTGGGTAACATACGACACTTATATCAAATTGGGATTTTTTCATGCATCATATCATTCATTGTTTGGGGTTCCACCCTTGTTTGCAATTTGTTGATTGTACACTCCTGTAGTATAGGATGCCGGAGGGTTTTTTTTCACTTGATTGCATTCCCCGGTTGTTTGGTTGGTCGGGGGGGACTGTAGGTAGACTCTTGTTACTTTATCGCGGGGTTATCCCCTGTTATGGTTATATTTATGAGATTGTATATTACTAGGTTTTTAGTTTCTAGGCTTGAGATTTGTATGATTAGTTGGTTATTGATTCCTGTTCCCGAGCATGACTATCCTTACTCTTATCTTCCTCCCCTTGTACTTGATGTTACCGGTATACCGTCCACTTCTAAAACTTATTATGTATATACTGTTATTGCAAGAATCCCAGGTGCGTTATTTCTGTCTTACACATGTGCCTATTGTGTATATATTCTACTTACTAGCCTTATATGTTGTTTCTGTTGTCTTCCCTATAGGCTAGATCCTGTGTACTTTTTCATAGGATTCTGTGACTACTTGCTTCTATTTTGTCTTTTACTACGCTTATATCTTATATGTGCCCAGTCGGCCTATGATACCTACTGGGTACCTTATGCTTCGCATTTGGTGTTCATACTACACTCTGCATCTTCTAGTGCAGATCCTAGTGTGATCCATCGCCGCTAGCTCGTGGGAGATTCGTGGTTGGAGATTTTAGACTATCCCAGACTGAGGGTGAGCTCTTGGCGATCAGAGCTTGACTTTAGTTTATCTTTTGTATACATTGTACTCTCGTAGTTCGGAGACATGATGTATATGTTATTTTGGACCCTTGTACTCCTTATGTAGATCCGACTCTTATACACTATGATACCAGATTTTGGGTTTGGTTTAGCTTCTGCATTGTGTATATTATTCCTGTTATCTATTTTTCTTCATCTTATTCCCTTGCTTCCGCTTATTAAACTATTCTTCCACTTAAGCTGATAGAGTGTGGCCCATTACTAACCGTTCTGGGCTACGAGGATTGATTTGCCTACTGGGGGGTCATAGGTGCCATCATGATCGAGGAATCAGGTCGTGACATCTTGGTATCAGAGCTCTAGGTTCACCAGTGTCATCGGTATAGGAGCCAATGTCTATTAGAGTCCTGCGAATTGGGGTGGAGACGTATGTACTCAATCTTCAGGAGGCTATAGTAACATCTTAGGAAAAATGGACTTTTCTTGTTTCTACCTCGTGCGTAGTACCCTTTAAAGTTTCTGGAAATCTCACTTATTCTGGTTCACTCTTCCGCAGATGGTTCGTACGAGTTCTTCAAGTTCTAGCGGAGGAGAGCCTCCTGCCTCTGCACCTCCAACTCCATCTAGGGGTCGGGGTGGTCGCAAGAGTAGAGGTAGAGGTCGTCCCAGAGCAGCAGCACCAGCTAAAGCTGCTAGAGAGTAGATAGAGCCCAAGTTTGACTACGAGCCAGAGTTTGCTCTAGAGCAGCAGCAAGTGGTCCAAGGGACAACAACGGTACCACCAGCTCCAGTGCTAGTTCCAGCACCAGTTTCTGTGCCAGCTTCAGCTCCAGCTCAGTCCTTAGATATTTAGGGTTTATTTATTCATCTCTTGGGTATGATTGGAGAGAGACCTTCGAAGGTAGCACATACACTCGCTCAGGGGGCAGCCCTGAGTGTTCAGAGTTCAAGAGCGCAGCCTGCTACTGCGGCTCCCTGTGCTGAGGTTATTCTGATCCCATCAGTTGCACAACCTCTTGCTCATCGCCCATCTATGACAGATGGGGAGCAAAAGGCCTTGAGTATATTTATTAGATTGTCACCGCCGAGGTTTGTTGGTACACCGAGTCAGGACCCACATGATTTTATCACTACATGTGAGGAGATGTTGCACCATCTGGATTTTTTGGAGACTCACGGAGTCAGTTATACCACCTACCAGCTGGAGGGTCCAACGAAGCTATGGTGGAGGGCACATGTTGCTTGCAGACCTTCTACATCACCTCAGTTGTCTTAGTCTGAGTTCTATGAGGCCTTTATGGCCAAGTTCTTGCCTCAGAGTGATCGTGAGCATGAGAGGGAGCAGTTTACTTGGCTTATGCAGGGATCTATGACTATATCTGAGTATGAGATCCATTTTGATCAGCTAAAACCGTTTGGAGCTATGATCATTCCTACTGAGGCAGATATGATTCACAGATGTGTATGGGGTTTGAGGCCAGAGATTAGATAGCCTGCCGAGATATTGATTGCTGGTGGTCAGTCATTTCAGGATATCGCAGACTATGCCCGCATTGTAGAGGATTTACATCAACATGATCAGGGGACCATAGATAAGAGGCCTCGATATTAGGGTAGATAAAGTGGTTCTCATCAGGGCGGTAGAGGTTTGGGATAGTAGGGCCGAGGTTATCAGCTACTGCAGCATCAGGGTCAGACTAATAGACCAGTTCAGGATTTTCTCTAGGTTTTGGGTAGTTCTCAGTTTGAGCAGGGTCAGTCTTTGAGGGGTGCAGTGGTGCATCAGGCCGTGGTGGATATTCAGGTGCGGTTGGTTTATCTCGATAGGGTGGGCCGTCAGGGTCCTGCTACAGGTGCGGTGTTAGTAGTCACTATGCTAGAGATTGTCCTTAGTGGGGCTCAGCTTGCTATGAGGGTAGGGTCAGTGGACACCTTGCTAGAGACTGCCCCCAGCGGGGTATGGTTCAGTCCGCAGCTTGGCCGGCTTAGCTCGAGAGAGCAGTTCAGCCTCTAGCTAGAGGGGGAGGTGGTCAGACTAAGGGTGGTGCCCCGAGTGGCAGAGCAGGTGGTAGGGATGGTGGTCGGGTAGGTGGAGGACATCGTCAGTTCTATGCGGTCCCTGGGAGACCGAAGGCAGAGGCCTCAGATGTCGTGATTACAAGTACGATATTTGTATGTCATCAACTAGCTTATGCTTTATTTGATCTTAAATCCACTTGTTCGTATGTATCTGCCTATTTTCTGTCTTATTTAGGGTTGGCTAGTGAGCCGTTATCTGTGCCTATTTCTGTTTCGACCCCAGTAGGAGATTCTTTAGTAGTGGATCAGATTGTGAGATCTTGCATGATATCTGTTGGTGATTTGGAGACTTGGGCTGATTTGATGATACTTGATATGCTAGACTTTGATGTGATACTGGGCATGGACTGGTTATCCCCTCACTGTGCGGTCTTGGATTATTATGCCAAGACCGTTACCATAGCCATGCCCGGTGTATCCCTAGTTGTGTGTCAGGGTTCTGTTAGCCATGCACCGTCTGGGATCATCTCTTGTCTTTGAGCTAGGAAGTTGATTTCCCATGGGTGTTTAGCTTATCTTGCGTATGTCCGAGATGCTAGTGCTGACCCTTCGAAGTTATTTGACATAGACTTGTACTAGTCGCAGAAATAGTTTGTCATTGTAGTTAGCGATAATGCGGTTATACATTTTTATATATCCTTTTATATGAAATTATGAATTAATATTATTTTATATATTATTATATATATTTATACAAGGTGACTTCCTAGATGTGTTCCCTACCGACTTTCCAGGCCTTCTACCTGAGAGAGATGTTGATTTTTCCATTGAGTTAGAGCGGGGCACCAAACCCATTTCTATCAATCCTTACCGTATGGCTCCTGTTGAGTTGAGAGAGCTTAAGGAACAACTCCAGGACTTGTTATCTAAGGGGTTCATTAGATCGAGTGTGTCTCCTTGGGGTGCTCCTATTCTCTTCATGAAGAAAAAGGATGGGTCGATGCAAATGTGTATTGACTATCGGCAGTTGAATAAGGTGACAGTGAAGAATAGGCATCCGATGCTGAGGATTGATGACTTGTTTGATTAGCTCTAGGGTTCAGTCGTGTTTTTGAAGATTGATTTGAGGTCCGTCTACCATCAGTTGAGTATTAGGGCGGAGGACATCCCTAAGACAGCATTTAGGACACGTTATGGCCACTATGAGTTCCTAGTGATGTCTTTTGGGTTGACTAATGCCCTCGTAACCTTTATGTATTTGACGCATAGGGTGTTTATCCCGTACTTGAATATGTTCGTGATAATCTTCATTGATGACATTCTGATATACTCGAGGAGTAGGGACGAGCATGAGCAGAACTTGAGGACTGTACTTCATACTTTAAGAGATCATCGGCTTTATGCCAAGTTCTCAAAGTGTGAGTTTTGGCTTGAGTCAGTTGCATTCCTAGAACACGTGGTGTCTAAGGATGGGATTAGGGTTGATCTGGGTAAGATTTCTGCGGTTTGTGATTGGCCTAGACCTACTACTCCTACCGGGGTTCAAAGCTTTGTTGGTTTAGACGGGTACTACATATGGTTTGTTGAGGGATTTTCTTCCATAGTAGCACCCTTGACTATGCTGACTAGGAAGGGCGTTCCATTTTAGTGGTCAGATCAATACGAGAATAGCTTCCAGAGGCTTAAGGCCTTATTGACTTTAGCTCCAGTTTTAACTTTGCCGGTCGAGGGTCAGGTCTCCGTGTATTGTGATGCTTCAGGGGTTGGTATTGGTTGTGTGTTGATATAACAGGGTCGAGTGATAGCATATGCATCAAGACTGCTGACTTAGAGTTGGTGACGATAGTCTTCACGCTCAAGATCTGGAGGCACTACTTATATGGAGTTCACTATGAGATATTCACCGATCACCATAGTTTTTAGTACATTACGAGTCAGCGGGAGCTGAACTCGAGGCAGAGGATATGGATTGAGCTAGTGAAGGACTATAATTTCACTATTCTATACCATCCGGGTAAGGCAAACGTGGTAGCAGATGCCTTGAGTTGGAAGGCGGTGAGTATAGGCAGCCTAGATTCACTTTCAGTTTTTGAGTGACCGTTGGCCTTGGACATCCAGTCCTTGGCTAAACAATTAGGTAGGCTTGACTTGTCAGATCCTAGTAGAGTTCTTGTAAGTATTGAGGTCCATTCTACTCTAGTTGATCAGATTCAGAGCCGACAGTTTGAGGATCAGAGTTTGTGTGACCTTCGTGATCAGGTAGTTTGGGGTGAGGCCAGCAGGGCTACTTTGGGTTCTGATGGTATTCTGAGGTTTGATAGTCGCCTTTGTGTTCCGAGGGTTGGAGGTTTGATTCAGTTGATACTCTGTGAGGCACATTATTCTATATCCTCCATTCACCTTAGCGCGGCAAAGATGTATAGATATTTGAGACAGCTTTACTGGTGGTGTGGTATAAAGCGAGACGTAGAAGAGTTTTTATATTGGTGCTTGAACTGTCAGTAGGTGAAGTTCGAGCACATGAGATCGGGTGGCTGGATGCAGCGACTTTCCATTCCTGAGTGGAAGTGGGAAGGTATTACCATGGACTTCATTATTGGTTTGCCTCATACCTCTTAGGGGTTTAATTCCATTTGGGTGATTGTTGATAGGCTGACTAACTCAGCACATTCTTGCTGGTTCAGACTTCTTATGGTGCAGAGAGGTCAGCCTAGATCTATATTCGTGAGGTTGTTCGGTTGCACGGGGTCCCAGCTTCTATAATTTTAGACTGTGGCACTCAGTTCACATCTCAGTTCCAGAGGGCTATACAGAGGGATTTGGGTACAGAGGTTCAACTTAGTACTGCTTTCCACCCTCAGACAGATGGCCAGTCCAAGAGGACTATCCAGGTCCTTGAGGACATGCTTCGAGCTTGTGTTCTTGACTTTGGAGGTTCATGGGATCAGTTTATGCCTTTGGCTGAGTTTGATTATAATAATAACTTTTATTCAAGCATCGGCATGGCACCTTTCGAGGCCTTGTATGGTAGGCATTGCAGATCGTTGATTGGATGGTTTGATGGTTTGGAGTCCAGACCGCAGAGTATAGATTTGGTTAGAGATTCCTTGGATCAAGTCCATTTGATTTAGGAAAGACTTAGAGCAGCCCAGAGTAGGAAGAAGAGCTACACTAATCATAGACTTTATGCCTTGGAGTTCAGTGTTAGTGACTTGGTTTTCCTTCAAGTATTTCCCGTGAAGGGTGTGATGAGATTTGGTCAGTGGGGCAAGCTTAGCCCCAGGTTTATTAGGCCGTTTGAGATTATACAAAGGGTTGGTAGTGTTGCCTACATGTTAGCTTTGCCTCTGATGTTTGCAGCCATTCATCCAGTTTTTTATGTCTCGATGTTGTGTTGGTATGTGCCAGATGAGTCTCGTGTGTAGCATTGGGATTCAGTTCAGTTAGACGAGAGTTTTTCATTTGTTGAGGAGCCGATAGCTATTCTAGCCAGAGATATCAGGAGATTGAGATCTAGGAAGATTTTGGTTGTGAAAGTTCAGTGGAGGCATCATCCGATTGAGGAGGCTACTTAGGAGACCGAGAGTGAGTTGCATGCTTAATATTCGCAGCTGTTTGAGCCTTCAGGTACTCCTTCCTTCTTGACTTTTGAGGACGAAAGTCTTTTTAGTAGTGGATGTTGTGATGACCCTTCCGGTCATCTTCTCTTTTATGCATTTATTATACTGTTAGATCTTGCCTATAGCAACCCTAAGTCATTTATGGCTTGTTGGGACTGGTAGTTCGGTACCTTGGTCGTTCATTTGGGCATTTTGGCTGTTTGCCTGTTTTAGAGGTATAACTTAGAACATCATTGACTTTAATCAACATTCTTAGCTAACATGCTCTAAATTGAATTCTGACAGTTTCATTAGCCCCGTAGCATTGAGTTTGGTCTAGTTGGACCTTCAGTTGAGGTATGAGAACTTTCGGTGTGTGTTTTGTGTTATTTTCTCTATTTTCAAGACATTTGGAGTTGAAAGTGTAACTTTGGGTGACTTTTGATGATCGGAGCGTCAGATTTGAAATCCGATGATTCCTTCAGCTCCGGAATGTTGAGTTTGGGTTAGGCAGGTAGTTGGTTTGGATTTTGGGTGAGCTGGGCTTATTTCGAGTCTTTGAGTTCTTTTAGTTAGTATTGACTTGGGTTAACATTTCTTCAATACGACCTTGTATGAAAGTTTCATCAATTCTATTGAGTTAAGAATGTTGTTTCCACTCTATTAGCACTATTGGTTTTTGAATATCGGTTTCTGATTTTGCCCAAAATGCCCCGTGGAGGTTTAAAGAGTTGTACAAAAATGTTGCAGGCCAGGCCTTCAGTGCCATCGGCGCTGGCCTAGCGCAATTGCGCTCATGCGCGTTTCAGCTGGCCAGCGCGATAGCACTGCCTGGGTGCTGGCCAATTTCGTGCAACTATATATTTCCTTGTTTTCATTCTTCAGCATTTTAACTCAACTTTTCCCAACTCCAAACACTTAAACACTCTCCCAAATTGCTCCAATACCTGTAATGACCCTCCAGGTCATTTTTTATTTTCCGTGCTTTTTCTGTGTTTTGAGCTTTTCCTAAGTGGCTACAGGTCATTTATGACTTGCAGGGACCGACGGTTTGATGCCCGGGCCATTCGTTAGGTCGTTATGACCATTTCATTATTTTAGCCCTTAAAGTTGGATAATCTTTGACTTTGGTTAATTTCTTGGTTAACGCATTAAGAATCGGATTTTGACAATTCCGTTTGCTCCAGAATGGGGATTTTGGTCTAGTGGGACCATTGATTTGGGTCTGAGTTCTTTTGGTTTGGTTTTTGTTGCTTTGTGTGTTTTCAAGCCAGTTTGGCTGGTAGGGTTGACTTGGGTCAACATTCGGAGTAGAAGGCCTCGAATGGAAATTTTGTCAGTGTCGTTAGCTCTGGAATGTCGACTTTAGGCTATGGGGACCTTTGGTTTTGGTCCCAAGGGTTCCAGACTTTTTTTTGGATATTGAGTTTTGAGTTGGTTTTGGGCGTGGGGCCCACTTTCCATTAAAACGATCTCCATTAGGAGTTTCATCATTTCCATTGAGTCTGGAATGCCATTTCTAGTGGGGTAGCATGGTTGGTTTGTGTTCACGGGGTTCCGAATGAATCCCGTGGGTCCGTCGAAAGATTTTTGGACTTGGGGAAATTGTTGGTTGTTGCATTAAGTTGCAGACCCTTTTTCTCTTCGCGATCGCGAGGATCCCATCGCATTGGTGATGGTCTGGTTTCTTGAGCATCACATTCACAAAGGATTTCCATCGCGTTTGTGATGTAGCCGGCTTGGACCCGGCTTGGTTTCCTCTTCGTGAATGCAGCCAAGACCATCGCGATCTCGATGGTTGGTCCAGCTGTTCCTCGCGAATGCGAGGGTACTATCGCGATCGTGATGAAGGACCCCTGACAGTTATATAAAACTTCAAATCCATTTCTCTTTCTTTCACTTTGAAAAACTCCATTGTCAAAGCTCCAAAGCTCTTACTTCTAGCTTCCTTTCTCAGTGTCCTTCATCCGGTAAGTCCCCTCGTCACCCCTGTCCTCCTTCCATGTTTATTCTCATAATTCTCCGGCTAAAACTCTATTGTTGCGAATTCCTAAGGTTGGGGTGATCCTTGTGGGAAATCTGATTCCATGGGCTGCCTTCTGGAAAACTCATGCAACTCATCTCCGTGACGTATTTCTCTTGTCGAGGTAGGTTCCCGCCTTTAATTACGAGTTTTTCCCATTTTAATTCTGTGAATTAGTAGTACTTTGGGGCTATTTTTGCCCCGAATCGAGCTCCGTTCATGCCCAAGCTTTGGGAATGGGTTCGTTAACCCATCGCGAGCATAGTTGTGATTTTTGTTTTCAGTTTCATTGCGCGGGCTTCGATGGTCATTTTTCTGACCCAATTTCTGGCCCATTTTTCTGTACAGCAATATGGGTGTCATTCTTCTCTCTTGAAACCTAGTTTATGTTCTTGAAAGCGTGACAGCTTTCTGAGGCTGTTCGAAAGGGGAAGGAACATTAGTGATGGTTTGTGCTTGCAGTTTAGCCCCGAGGTAGGTTACGGTTTACCTTTTAGACTGAGTTAGTTAGATAATATATATTTGTATGTTACTGGAATGCTAGGTTGAGTTTTAGATAGACTTTAGGCTTGAATCCTGTTTATCATGTTAATTGGCCATTTTGGGTTTTTAGCCTAGAGTTGTATGTTATCCTTAGCGTAGGAGCTTGCTTCTTCTGTGTGACGAGTATAGAATCCGTAGCATGTTTTTAGGGTGTTTTAGAGGTAGAATAGAGTTTTCCCATGGTTTTTACTTTTATTTTTGCTTTACTGCTTTAATCTATCATTGTGTGTAACTGTGGGCTCGAGGCCATGGCTAGGATTTGGACGGAGTTCCAGGTTAGTTCTCTTGGTTTGGAGGGTATTCTTGCCCTGTTTGATTTGATGGCGTGGTTTTTCCTCTGTTTTTGAACTTTCATACTCATATCGCATGGAATATCATTGGTACGACATGTATGTGTTTTTCAAAGGTTTTTGGTTTGAAATGAGGCTTTACTACGATTGCGGAGATTTGTGGACTTGAAAAAAAATTACTTTTAGTATTACTATGGGATTTTGGAAAGAAAAGGGGAAACTACTATTTTATATACATACTTATAGTCCGATGCGGTATTCTGGACCCTCAATGCATTATTCTGAGTATTTTACTATTTCACACACACATATATATATATATATATATGCATAGCCCGATGCAGTATTCTTGGCACCCGATGCGGTATTTTGGGTTTATATTATATTGCATTCATACATGTATCATCGTGCACCACATTGCATCTACTTTGGCACGTGGATTGACTCTGGTTGGCTTGATGTTGTTTTCCTTTTCTTTCCTTTTGTTAGTTTATAGGAATGTCTCCAGCTTTATAACTAGATTTAGGTGGATCCCTGTATAGTTAGTTGCTTTCCTGTAATCTATTAATATATATTATCTTTCTGCGCTCGGTCGACCTATGATGCCTACTGAGTAACCATTGTCTTGGTACTCATACTATACTCTGCATCTCTTTTTTTGATGCAGCACCTAGTACGAGCCACCCTTGCTGATCTCCTGTCATTCGAGACCCGTTTCTGTTCGGATCGCGGTGAGCTCCCGGCTCTTTTGGAGACTTTACATGCTTTCCATCTTGTACATTTTGTCTATATTTTGTATTTTTGATAGACAACATCTGTTGTATAGCTACTTTTTACTTTAGTCACTCTTGTACTAGTGACACCAGGTTCGGGTGGGTTCTCATGTTATTTTGTCTTTTTGGTAACTTTTGGGCCTTCCTATGTATATTTTGTACGATGGTATATATATATATATATGCTATTGGCTCTATCTTTTTGTTATATCTTTTGCTTTTCTTTAGTTTAATTATTATTTATTGTCTTCCGCATGTTTGGGTTAGGCTTGTCTACTAGAGGGTTATGTAGACGCCATCATGGCCCGGTTTTGGGTTGTGACATAGTGGTATCAGGGCTCTAGGTTCACCGGTCTCGCCAGTACAAGAGCAAAGTGTCTAGTAGAGTCTCGTGGATAGGTATGATGACGTCCGTATCAAATCTACGAGAGGCTATAGGACATTCCTAGGAAATATGTCATATTGTTGATTCCTTGTCGTGCGTTATTGACTTGATCAACTTCCGAGTATCTTTGTTTCACTCTTTCTAAGATGGTTCAGATGAAATCTGCAGCAGATGAGGACGAGGCCCTAGTGCCTGTAGTTAGAGCCCCAGCTAGGTGACGGGGTAGAAGTAGACCCAGAGGTCGAGGTAGGGCACGGGCTGCAGTGCCAGCTCAGGCCTGGGCTAGACTACAGTGAACAGAGCCTGAGGTTAGAGTGGATGAGGTTCAGTATGAGCCGTAGCATATGGGGACAACCCAATATCTGACAGGTTTTAGGGCTACTCTGGTATTGCAAGACACCCTGGTTTGATTGTTGGGGTTTCTTGAGGGTATAACTCCACTAGTAGATTCGCTGAGCACTCCGATTGGTTCTCAGGTTTGAAGTGAGGCTCAACTTTCATCTCAGGCGGCAACACAGGGTTCAAGAGTGCAGCCTGCTGCTGCGGCTCCTAGATTTAAGGTACTATCGGTCCCTGCAGTTGCTCCCCCTCTTTCAGCCATGCCATCTATGTCTTCTGAGGAGCAGAAGATGCTTGGTAGGTTCTTGAGATTGGGTCCTCTGAGGTTTCCAGGTGCTTCTAGGGAGGATGCGCATGAGTTTCTGCCTAGCTGCTAGGAGAGGTTACATAATTTAGGGTTAGTTGAGTCTCATGGAGCCTATTACATTGCGTTTTGGCTGGATAGTCCAGCCAAATAATGGTGGAGGTCATATGTTGCTTGTAGACCAGCCGGGTCACCTTCGCTTACTTGGGATCAGTTCTCCACAGCTTTTCTAGAGAAGTATGTGTTGTGTAGCATGAGGGAGCGTCTGATGGATCAGTTTGCTGGGTTGGAGCAGGGCTACGTGATTGTGTCTAAGTATGATGATCGGTTCCATCAGTTGTTCAGACACGCCACTATGATTCTGCCCACCGAGAATGAGAGAGTACGCCGGTTTATTTGAGGTTTGACCTTGCATCTGCGCTTGGCCACAAAGGGTATGGTAGCATTGGGTTAGTCTTTTCTGGAGGTAGTTGATCATACCCGTACTATTGAGGGTGCACTTCGCGAGGCCCAAGGGGGCAATGATAAGAGTCCCCACCATAATGGAAGTTTCAGCGATTCACAGGGCCATGGCAAAGGCTACTATGGTAGAGGTCAGCATCACCATCGTTTCCAGCTGAGACGACATGTTCAGGCGGCATTATAGACTACTGAGTGTCAGAGTAGCCAAAGTATCGTTCCTGCTCCATGAGGTGGTCATTCAGGGTCTACAAGTCATGCTGGTCGTTCCGATTCAGTCGGGTCTTCACAGCGGAGATAGGCCACTTTACTAGAGAGTGCCCATTTGTGCAGCATCCTAGGCGACAGTATCAGTTGGTTCAGGCCCCTTGGGCTCCAACACCTCCAGTTAGAGGCGGTTCACAGGGTAGTAGAGGTGGTCCCCAGGGTACTAGAGGTGGTCCTCAGTCTGATAGGTCAGGTGGTCCTGGCTGTAGAGGCCACATGTATGCTATTCCGGGCTGGACAGAGGCTGAGGCTTCAGATGCTGTGATCACAGGTATGATCTTCATCTGTCATCATTTTGATTCTGCTTTATTTTATCCGAGGTCTACATTCTCATATATATCTACTTATTATGCTACTCGTCTGGAGTCTTCTTATGAGTCCTTGCCTATGAATTTGCGTGTATCTACCCAGTAGGTGATTCTTTAGTAGTGGATCAGGTGTATCGGGCTTGTGTGGTGACTATCTTGGGATATGACATGTGGGTAGACTTTGTTGTCCTTGATATGGTCGATTTCGATGTGATCTTGGGCATGGATAGGTTGTCTCTTTATCATGCGGTCTTGGATAGTTTCGCCAAGACCATTACTCTTTGGATGCCTGGTATCCCTCCTATCATATGGAAGGGAGTCGATAGCCACATGCTGAGGGGAGTTATATCCTTTCTGAGTGCCCAACGGCTGGTTGGGAAGGGGTGCTTAGCTTATCTTGCCTACGTCCGTGATACTAGTGCCACCACACCTCCTCTTGAGTCTATTCATGTGGTTTGCGAGTATTCAGATGTATTTCCTTTTGATCTTTTGGGTTTTCCTTCTGATCGTGACATTGATTTTGGTATCGATGTTGAGCCGACCACCAAGCCCATTTCCATTCTGCCATATCGGATGGCACCTGCTGAGTTGAGGGAACTTAAGGATTAGCTCCAGGATCTGTTGAGTAAAGGGTTCATTAGGCCTAGTGTGTCTCCGTGGGGTGCTCCAGTTTGCTTTGTGAAGAAGAAGGACGGGTCTATGCATATGTGTATCGACTACAGACAGTTGTATAAGGTGACAGTTAAGAATAGATATCTGATGCCATGCATTGATGACTTGTTTAACCAGCTACATGGTGCAGCAGTGTTCTCTAAGATAGATTTGAGGTCCGGTTATCACCAGTTGAGGATTAGGGCTGAGGACATCCTAAAGACTGCATTTAGGACTCGATACGACCATTATGAGTTCCTAGTCATGTGTTTTGGGTTGACTAATGCCCCAGCAGCCTTTATGGAGTTGATGAACTGTGTATTCGGTGCCTACATGGACTTGTTTGTGATAGTGTTGATCGCCGACATTCTGATTTATTCGAGGAGTAAGGAAGAGCATGAGCAACATCTTAGAGTTGTACTTCAGGCTTTGTGAGACCACCAGTTGTATGTTAAATTCACTAAGTGTGAGTTTTGGCTTGAGTCTTTGGCATTCTTGGGGCACGTGGTGTCCAAGGATGGGATTATGGTAGATCCAGCAAAGATTACAGTAGTTTGTGATTGGGCAAGGCCTACTTCTCCTACCGAGGTTCATAGTTTTGTCGGGTTAGCAGGTTATTACAGACGATTTGTTGAGGGATTTTCTTCGATAGCAGCTTTATTTACTAGATTGACTCACAAGAATGTTCCCTTCCAATGGTCAGATAAGTGTGAGGCAAGCTTTCTGAAGCTCAAGGCCTTGTTGACTTTAGCTCCGATTCCCACTCTTTCGATCGAGGGTCAGAGTTTCACCATATATTGTGATGCGTTAGGTATTGGTTTGGGTTGTGGGTTGATGCAGCATGGTCGGGTTATTGCTTATGCTTCCAGACAATTGAAGGTTCATGAGAGGAACTACCCCACACATGACTTGGAGTTAGTAGTGGTAGTCTTCGCATTGAAGATGTGAAGGCATTATCTCTATGGTATGCATTGTGAGATCTTTACTGACCATCGTAGTCTTCAGTACATTTTTAGCCAGAAGGATCTAAATTTGAGGAAGCGTAGGTAGTTGGAGTTACTGAAGGACTATGACATCTTTATTATCTATCATCTGGGCAAGGCAAATATGGTAGCGAATCCCTTGAGCCAGAAGGCAGTGAGTATGGGTAGCTTGGCTTTCATAGCTACAGAGGAACGACCTTTAGCTTGGGACATCCAGTCCTTTGCTAATAGGTTGGTTTGACTTGACATTTCTGAGCCAAGCCATATTCTTGCTTGTGTTGAGGTTAGCTCTTCCTTGTTGGAGCATATTCGGGCACATCAGTTTGATGATGTGAGATTGAGGATCATTCATGACAAGGTGTTGAGTGGTGAGGCTAGGAAGGCAACTTTAGATTCAGAGGGTGTTCTGAGGATCGAGGGTCGTATCTGCATTCCTAGGGTTGGTGACTTGGTCAGATTGATACTGGAGGAGGTTCATTGTTATAGATATTCCATTCATCCCGGGGCAACTAAGATGTATTATGACGTGAGGTAGCACTACCGGTGGTATTGGATGAAGAGGGATATTTTGGCTTTCGTATCCAGGTGCTTGAACTGTCAGCATGTGAAGTTCGAGCACCAAAGGCCAGGTGGTTTATCAAAGCGGCTACCCATTCTAGAGTGGAAATGGGAGCGTATATCCATGGATTTTGTAGTCGGATTGCCACATACTTTGCAGAGATTTAATTCTATTTGGGTTATTGTGGATAGGTTGATGAAGTCTTCTCACTTCCTTCCAGTTCAGACTTCCTATAGTTCCGAGAGGTTGGCTCAGATCTATATTGGGGAGATTTTCCGTTTGCATGGTGTGCCAGTTTCTATCATCTCCGACTGAGGTACTCAGTTCACTTCGCACTTCTGGCGGTCTATTCAGAGAGAGTTGGGTACTAGAGTTGATCTTAGCACCACTTTTCATCCGCAGATAGACGGTCAGTCAGAGCGCACTATTCAGGTTCTGGAGGATATGTTGCGAGCCTGCGTTATTGATTTCAGGGGTTAGTGGGACTAGTGTTTAGCCTTGGCAGAGTTTGCATAAAATAATAGTTACCATTCCAGCATTCAGATGGCTCTGTTCGAGGCATTGTATAGTAGACGGTGCAGATCTCTGGTGGGTTGGTTTGATGCTTTCGAGGTTAGAGCGGTGGGTATCTATTTGCTTCGTGATTTTATGGATAGAGTTTGGGTTATTCAGGAGAGACTTCTTACTACCCAGAGTAGGCAGAAGAGTTATGCTGACCGAAGAGTTCTAGACCTTGAGTTTATGGTTGGTGATAGTATGTTACTTCGTGTATCGCCCATGAAGGGCGTGATATAGTTCGGGAGGAAGGGTAAGCTCAGTTCAAGGTTCATTGGTCCATTTGAGATCCTTCGTCATATTGGAGGGGTTGCTTATGAGTTGGCCTTGCCTCCTGCTCTTCTAGTGTTCATCTGGTATTTCCTGTTTCTATACTGCAGCGGTACATTCCAGATGAGTCTCATGTGTTTCAGTTAGAGTCGGTTTAGTTGGATGAGTCCTTAGCCTTTTAGGAGGAGCCTGTTGCTATTTTGGACAGACAGGTTAGGAAGTTGAGGTCCAAGGAGATTCCGTTAGTTAAGGTTCAGTGGTGACATCGTCCTGTCGAGGAGGCTACTTGGGAGATCGAGACTGACATGCAGACCCGTTATCCTCATCTTTTTGAGTCTTCAGGTATTATCCTTTTTCTAACTTTCGCGGATGAAAGTTCTTTTAGTAGTTGATGTTGTAATGACCCTCGAGGTCATTTTTCATTTTCCATGCTTTTTTTGCATTTTGAGCTTTCTCTCACTGGCTACAGGTCATATATGACTTGCCGGGACCGATGGTTCGGTGCCCGGGCCGTTCGTTAGGTCATTATGACTATTTCCCTATTTTAGCCCTTAAAGTGGGAAAATCTTTGACTTCGGTCAACTTTCTTGGTAAACATACTCAGAATCGGATTCCGACAGTTCCGTTGGCTTCGAAATGGGGATTTTGGTCTAGTGGGACCATTGGTTTGGGTCTGAGTGCTTTCCATTTGGTTTTGTGCGGCTTTGTGTGTTTTCAAACCAGTATGGCTGGTAGGGTTGACTTGGGTCAACATTCGGAGTAGACGGCCTCAGATGGAAATTCCGTCAGCGTCGTTAGCTCTGGAATGTCGACTTTAGGCTACGAGGACCTTTGGTTTAGGTCCCGAGGCTACCATACTTGTTTTTGGGTTTTGAGTTTTGAGTAAGTTTTGGGTGTGGGGCCAACTTTTTGTCAAAACGATCTCTGTTGGGAGTTTCATCATTTCCATTGAGTCCGGAATGCCATTTCTAGTGGGGTAGCATAGTTGGTTTGTGTTCACGGGGTTCCGGATGAATCCCGAGGGTCCATCAAAAGATTTTTAGACTTGGGGAAATTGATGGTTGCTGCATTAAGTTGCAGAGCCTTTTGCTCTTCGCGATCGCGAGGATCCCATTGCGTTCGCGATGGTCTGGTTTCTTGACCATTGCATTTGCGAAGGGTTTCCATCGCGTTCGCGATGTAGCCGGCTGGGACCCGGCTTGGCTTCATCTTCACAAACGCAGCCTGGACCATCGCGATCGTGATGGTTGGGCCAGTTGTTCCTCGCGAAGCGGGGGTCCTGTCGCGAACGCGATAAAGGACCCCTGACAGTTATATAAAACTTCAACTCCGTTCTCTTTCTTTCACTTTGAAAAACTCCATTGTCAAAGCTCCAAAGCTCTTACTTCCAGCTTTCTTGCTCAGTGTCCTTCATCCGGTAAGTCCCCTCGTCACCCCTGTCCTCCTTCCGTGTTTATTCTCGTAATTCTCCTGCTAAAACTCTATTGTTGCAAATTCATAAAGTTGGGGTGATCCTTGTGAGAAATCTGATTCCATGGGCTGCTTGCTCGAAAAATCATGCAACTCACCTCCGTGACGTATTCCTCTTGTCGAGGTAGGTTCCCGCCTTTAATTACGAGTTTTTCCCGTTTTAATTCTGTGAATTAGTAGTACTTTGGGGATGTTTTGGGCCCCGAATCGAGCTCCGTTCATGCCCAAACTTTGGGCATGGGTTCCTTAACCCACCGCGAGCATAGTTGTGATTTTTGTTTTCAGTTTCATTGTGCGGGCTTCGAGGGTCATTTTTCCGACCTGATTTTCTGCCCGTTTTCCCGTATAGCAATATGGGTGTCATTCTTCTCGTCTTGACACCTAGTTTATGTTCTTGATAGCGTGGCAGCTTTCTGAGGCTGTTCAAAAGGGGAAGGCACATTAGTGATGGTTTGTGCTTGCAGTTCAGCCCCGAGGTAGGTTACGGTTTACCTTTTAGACTGAGTTAGTTAGATAATATATATTTGTATGTTACTGGAATGCTAGGTTGAGTTTTAGATAGACTTTAGGCTTGAATCCTGTTTATCATGTTAATTGGCCATTTTGGGTTTATAGCCTAGAGCTGTATGTTATCCTTAGCGTAGGAGCTTGCTTCTTCTGTGTGACTAGTATAGAATCCTTAGCATGTTTTAGGGGGTTTTAGAGGTAGAATAGAGTTTTCCCATGATTTTTGCTTTACTGCTTTATTCTATCGTTGTGTGTAACTGTGGGCTCGAGGCCATGGCTAGGATTTGGACGGAGTTCCAGGTTAGTTCTCTTGGTTTGAAGGGTATTCTTGCCCAGTTTGATTTGATGGCATGGTTTTTCCTCTGTTTGTGAACTTTATACTCATATCGCATGGCATATCATTGGTACGACATGGATGTGTTTTTCAAAGGTTTTTGGTTTGAAATGAGGCTTTACTACGGTTGTGGAGGTTCCTGGACTTAGATAAAAATTACTTTGAGTATTACTATGGGATTATGGAAAGAAAAGGAGAAACTACTATTTTATGCACATACTTATAGTCCGATGCGGTATTTCGGACCCTCGATGCATTATTTCAGGTATTTTACTAATTTATATATGTATATGCATAGTTTGATCCGGTATTCCGAGGGCCCAATGCAGTATTCCGGGTTTATATTATATTGCATTCATACATGCATCACCGTGCACCACATTGCATCTACTTTGGCACGTGGATTGACTCTGGTTGGCTTGATGTTGTTTTCCTTTCCTTTTCTTTTGTTAGTTTATTGGCATATCTCCGGCTTTATAACTAGATTTAGGTGGATCCATGTATAGTTAGCTGCTTTCCTGTAATCTATTTATATATATTATATTTCTGCGCTCGATCGACCTATGATACCTACTGAGTTCCCGTTGTCTTGGTACTCATACTACACTCTGTATCTCTTTTTATGATGCAACACCTAGTAAGACCCACCCTCGCTGATCTCCTGTCATTCGAGACCCGTTACTGTTTGGATTGCGGTGAGCTCCTGGTGCTTTTGGAGACTTTACATGCTTTCCATCTTGTACATTCTGTCTATATTTTGTATTTTGGATAGACAGTATCTGTTGTATAGCTACTCCTTACTTTAGTCGCTCTTGTACTAGTGACACCAGGTCCGGGTGGGTTCTTGTGTTGTTTTGTCTTTGTGGTCACTTTCGGGCCTTCCTATGTATATTTTGTACGATGGTATATATATATGCTATTGGCCCTATCTTTTCGTTATATCTTCCGCTTTTCTTTAGTTTAATTATTATTTATTGTCTTTCGTATGTTTGGGTTAGGCTTGTCTACTGGGGGTTATGTAGACGCCATCATGGCCCGGTTTTGGGTTGTGACAATACCAGTTCTAACCTTGGGGAAGTTGTTGTTTATCATAAATTTGTGCTTCTTCATCTCTTGGTAAGTCATCTTCCCCAACTTGCTTCCTTTTGGTTTTCTCTAAAATCCACCATTGTTGCTAAATTCCAAAAGCTTGAAAATTGTTGTAGTGGCTGCCTCATAGCTCTTGCATGTTTTTGGGTTTGGAGAATCATCCGTCATGGCTCAAATTCTATCTTTGGGGTAAGTAATCCTTGCCTAATTTCCGATTTTTGTTCTTAAATTCCAACTTAAATCCTCTCTTGAGCGGGCTGTTTTGGTGCCCTTCTCTTGGCCAATTGTGCTCAATTTTGGAGCATGTCTTCTTGGCATCGTTGTGGTCATCATTCTACTTTCCATTTTTGGTTTTGGGTTGTGGTCCCCGCAGGCCTACTTTGGACCTAGATTTCGACCCGGTTACAGTTATAGCGATATGGGTATCGTTAGACTCGTCTTAATGCATTATTTATGATTTTGATAATTTGATCCTCGTTCATAGCTTATCGGAGCAGCTCGGCCTCAGGTATCATCATTCCTTTAGCTTGTCATCGGATGACAGGTAGGTTATGATATAAACTCCCTACTTAGCATATATCAGATAAAATTGTACTAGCTGGCATCCTTGGGTTGGGTTATTAGGTTGGTACCATAGACTTTGTCCGCTTTTCCATGATTCGCTTCATTTCTTTCCTCTGCTGTGTATAGTATTCTTCGTAGTTGATAGTATCACCCTTGCGGTCCTGTGGGGCCTTGTTTGACTCTGGACCATAGATAGTGGGTTATTCGGGCCCGTGAGTCCCGGGCATCATTATCGTGATATTATGCTGGCTATCTATGTTGTAGAGTGATTGAAACCTGTGCAGGGCTGATAGGTTATTTGTGGGCCGGGGGCCACTATTGTGATTGTGTATTCCATTCATCATGCATATAGATAGAGGGGATTTCTTCTCGATTTTACTATGGTTTTGGCTTCGGGACGACTATTGCTGGATTTCTAAACCATGCATGTCCTGTGGGGCCTATTTTTGGTGAAAATGATTTAAAAAGGGTTTGGTAACATTTTAATGGGTCTTCTTGGGGTAAGGGAGTTTTAAAAGATATTTTAACACTAGCTCCACTTATACTAGACTCGACGGGGTTGAGCACTAGACTTATTTTACTACAGCTTCTAGGGTGATGCTAGACTAGGCAGGGCCGTGTAATAGAACTATTGGACTTACTGTTTTAGACCTGGATACCCTCCAGGCAGCCTTACTTGGGGACTATTTTGAGATTGCGGGGCATCTAGTATGTTGGTCGGGGGCCTCTATGGACCTCGTCATTCTGGACCAGGGGCTACGTGTCGCGAGTGCCGGAGGGAGGGGTATACGGCGTAGCAGACGTATATGGGTGGGACCTTCCATGGATCCTGTCTTCTGAGCCTTATAGGACGTCGGAAGTGGGTGACATACGGTACTTATATCACATTGGGATTTTTTCATGCATAATATCTTTCATTGTTTAGGGTTCCACCCTTGTTTGTTGTTTGTTAATTGTACGCTTCGGTAGTATAGGATGCCGGAGGGTTTGTTTTCACTTGATTGCGTTCCCGGTTGTATGGGCGGCGGGGGGACTGTAGGTAGACTTTTGTTACTTTATCATGGTGTTATCCCCTATTATGGTTATACTTATGAGATTGTATACTTCTAGGTTGTTAGTTTCTGGGCTTGAGATTTGTATGATTAGTTGGTTATTGATTCCTGTTCCCGCGCATGGCTATCCTTACTCTTCTCTTCCTCCCCTTGTACTTGAGGTTACTGGTATACCATCCACTTCTAAAACTTATTATGTATATTTTGTTATTGCAAGGATCCCAGGTGCGTTATTTCTTGCTTACACCTGTGCCTGTTGTGCATATATTCTACTTGCTAGCCTTATATGTTGTTTCTGTTGTCTGCCCTCTAGGCTAGATCCTGTGTACTTTTTCATAGGATTCTGTGACTACTTGCTTCTATTCTGTCTGTTACTACGGTTTTATCTTATATATGCCCAGTCGGCCTATGATACCTATTGGGTACCTTATGCTTCGCATTTGGTGCTCATACTACACTCTGCATCTCTGGTGCAAAGCCTAGTGTGAGCCATCACCTAGCTCGTGGGAGACTCGTGCTTGGAGATTTTGGACTGTTCAGGACTGAGGGTGAGATCTTGGCGATCAAAGATTGACTTTAGTTTATCTTTAGCATATATTGTACTCTCATAGTTCGGAGACATGATGTATCTGTTATTTTGGACCCTTGTACTCCTTATATAGATCCGACTCTTATACGCTATGATACTAGGTTTTGGGTTTGGTTTAGCTTCCGCATTGTGTATATTATTCCTATTATCTATTTTTCTTCATCTTGTTCCGTTGCTTCCGCTTATTAAACTGTTTTTCCGCTTAAGCTGATAGAGTGTGGCCCATTACTAACCGTTCTGGGCTACATGGATTGGTTCGCCTACTGGGGGGGTCATAGGTACCATCATGACCGAGGAATCAGGTCGTGACGATAAATATTTTAATCCTTATTTGAGTAAACAATGTTTAATATAGAAAAATCAAATTCAATTGACAGAAAAAAGATATAAAGCATATTATTTTTCTTATAAGTTTCTAGCATTAGAATTGTATTTGCCAACACATAAGTTTAAATGAAAATTTTTAACGCATGCTAATTGGTGCGACTCGAAAATAAGGCAAATCTTATTTTGAACTTCAACTTTTAGGCAATAGTTCGAATCAATAAAATTATGAAGAAAAATTTACATTTTAAATAGGAAAAAATAGACAAAATATCCATTGGGTTAAATTTCTTACACAAAAAATAGCCCACTTAAAAAAATAAGCATTTTATTACATAAAGTGGCCATATGGTACTTTTTAATTACAAACTTGGCCCTTCGGCCACATTGTTTACCGCCGACATGTTGATCCCAACTTTATCTTGTTTCATGTCCCTCTTTCATAGCATGATGGCTCGGTACTGGTCTAAAATTTCTTCTACTTTGATTTGTACTCCATGTTTATCAGGGGAAGGTGGTCTTTTACACTTTTTGGAATTACCTTTTAGCTTATCATGTCTATTAAGTCAGAGAAAATATTAATGCTGAGTAATTTAGTTAAACACATAATCCAAATGCCAGAAAAAAAAGGTAAATGGATTTGGGAGAAGATGGGTTGAAAAGGCATGCTTGAATTTACTATGCATAACTAGCTTGATGGGCAAGTTTTTGCTACAGAATGAATTTGGGAGAAGATTGGCTGATGCATATGGTGATTGTATTTGGTGCAATTGGTGCAGTTCCAGCTTGTTCGAGAGTTGATTTCGAAAAGAGAATTCCACTTTCATTAATTACACTAAGACCCCTTAAATTTCGTTTATTTAATTATGCCTTTACCCCATTACAATTGTAATGGTTTAGTTAGACCCATGTCAATTAGATAGACTTCTTCTTTATATTCTACTTTTGTATTCATTTGGAAGATATGAATGAAATTAACTTAGTTCCTTAGCTTAGCGTAGCATTAGCAGTAGAATTCTTCTTTCAATTTAGTTTTGATTCTTAGCTCAAATATGTTTTGCAAATTTCCGCAAAGCTAAAAGTTCAAGTATGACAAGATGGATATATGCACAAATTACAAGACAAGATATGAGTAATTTGGTTGCGGGAATCTCATTGTTAGAAAAAAACATACTTCCTTCTTCCTTCTTCCGTGTCGGCGTGGTTCCTTCTTCAATTCTTGCAGTTTTTCCTTTTCTTTTTGCTTGAATCAATTGTTGCAATGTATAAGTATTGTATAAATAGTGTATATAAATATATATACATCTCTGATACATAGTTATACATCAAATATACATGATCTATACATTACATATATATGCGCTCATTTTTTATGTACATTTTCGATACATAATTATACAACACGTATACACATTTATACATCATTTATACAATACCAATACATATTTATACACTATTTATATAATATCGAACATTATACATACAACGACCATTTTTGTTGAATAATTTGTTTTGTCACGTGCATGGAAGGGATAAAAATTTGCTCCATTATGTTGTTTTCATTTTTTAATGCGAGAAATGCGTTGAGAAGTTGTGTATATAGTAGTGACACTCACTACCAAAAGATGCAGCTATTAGCCACGGTTTCTCTGCCATTTAGCCACGCGTGAACCGTGGCTAAAATCCGCGACTTTTTCTTACTTCCAGCTATTTTTTATGTAAATAAAAACATGACTATATTTGTTGTTAACTAATTACTTTATTGTATATATTTGAAATTATCTCTTTTAAATATTTAGCATAGTATATGCACAGGCTCCTCATAACTTGTCATGACCTAATTTCTCGGTCATGATGGCACCTACAACCCCTCAGTAGGCCAACCAATTCCCGTAGCCCAGAACGATCAGTAATGGACTACTGTCTAACAAATGAGCGGAAGAACAATTTAAATAGCGGAAGCAAGGGCAATAAGTAAAGAAAGTGTACATCAGGAATATATATAACATATATTCGGAAGCTAGCCAAACCCAAAACCTTGTATCATAGTATAGAGCCAGAACTACATATAAGGAGTACAAAGGATCCAAAATAATATATACAGATGTGTCCAAGTAGTAATATAGTACATGATACAAAAGATAACTAAAAGCTAAGCTCCGATCATCATGAGCTCATCCTTAGTCTGAAATATCCCCAAAATAGCTCCTCGCACGAGTCTCCAACAAGCTAACGGTGATGGCCCACACTAGGATCTGCACCAGAAGATGCGGAGTGTAGTATGAGCACCAAATGCGAAGCAAAAGGTACCAAATAGGTATCATAGGCCGACTGAGCACATATAAGATAAAAGAGCAGTAACAGACAGAGTAGAAGCAAATAGTCACTGAAATCAATGAAGAAGAACACAAAAACTAGCCTAGAGGGAAGACAACATAAAATAACATACAAGTCTAGCAGGTAGAATATATATACACAACAGGCACATGTGAAAATAAGAAGTGACGCACCTAGGGTCCTCACAATAATAGTATATATAGTGAGTTTAGAAGTGGGCGGTATACCAATAACCTCAGATTGACAGGGAAGGGAGAAGAAGAATAAGGGTAGGCATGCTCAGAAATAGGAATTAACAACCACATTAATCATACCAATCTCAAGTCAAGAAACTAACAACATCATAGAATCCAACCTCACCTATAGCTATGATAAGGAATAATATCGCGATAAAGTAACAAGAGTCTATATACAGTCCCCCGGCCGCCCATACAACCGAGGAATGCAAACAAGTGAAAACATACCATCCGGCCACCCATACAATCAGAGCGTATACTCAACAAATAGCAAACAAGGGTGGAGCCTCAAATAATGAATGATATGATGCATGATGACCTCTGGGTGGAACAGTAACTATGTATGTACCTCCTCCGGTGCTGAACAAGCCTAGCATGTAGGTTCCATAGAAGGACACTGCCCGTATACCTCTACTCCTCCATATACCCCTCCTCCGGCATACGCAGCCCAAGGCCCCTAGTCTGGAATGACAAGGTCCATGGAGGTCCCGGACGCCATACTATATCTCAATCTAAAAAAGATCATATGGAGTAGGTCTGGATCCAAGCTGGAGACTCAAGTCTCAATATGCATGCCCAGACTCTAACCAGGTTTAAAATAGTGGAAAACGTCTTTGATGCTCGGTCTGACCGAGTCTAACACCATCTCAAATTAGTAAGAAAACCCATCTAGCACTACATCCCTGCCGAGTATAGCAATAGTGGTAAAAACTGATGATAGAAACTATACTTTAAATCTTTTACCCCAAGAAGATCCACAAATATAGTCCAAATCATTTTCGTCAAAAATGGGCCCCTTCAAGGCCATGCAAAGTTTAGAAAATCAAAACAAGTGGGCCCAAAGCCAAAACCATAGTAATATGGTAAAAATCCTCTTTATATGTATGGAAATTACATGATCAAACACAAATAGCCGTCCAGCAGCTCATAATCATCGTATCGGCCCTGCACAGGCTCCAATCGCTTAACAACATGGATAGATAGCCTAATATCACAATAATAATGTTCAAGACACACAGACACTCCTGAATAGCCCACCATCTATGGTCCAGAGTCAAATAAGTCCACACAGGACCATAAGGGTACTAATATCAGACTACGAAGAATACTTCACACAACGGTGGAAAGAAAAAGGTGAACATGGAAAAGCGGTCAAGGTCTGTGGTGCCAAGCTAGAAATCCCAACCCAAGGATGTAAATCAGTACATATTAATCTGATATATGCAAAGTCTAGGGAGTTTAAACTGTAACCTACCTGTCGTCCAATGACAAGCCGCTGGCACGGTGATGTTCGAGGACGAACCGCTCTAAGAAGCTCTAAGTGATAATCAAACTATCAAAATCACAAATAACACATTAAAATGAGACTAAGGACACCCATATTGCTATAGTAATAGCTGGGTCAAAATTTGGGTAACCAATGGGCCCGTAGGCCCCGTAACCCAAGACCAAAACTAGATGAACACACAATGATCACCACACCCCAAGGTGTGCATGCTCAAATTATAGAGAGGATTTAGTCAGGGAATGTGTCACGCCTCAAATTCCATTTAAACGGACATGCACTCGATACCCTAAAGGCCCGAGAGAACCAACTTATAATCTGTAATTTATCATGCATATAACTATGACAATTAAGAAGCTTTGACTATAGATAAGCTACCCGAATAACAAGACCAACATAGATAGGCCCAAAACTTATGTACACGATCTGGCCATTGAGGCCACAATTGTTAAGAGCAAAGACATAACTAAGTTTTACTTTAACATTGGTCTACAAAGCCTCTACAAGATAGACAAACTTAGTTTAGGTTGGAACAGGGCCCCGCCTTACCCTTAACTATACAATACCAAAAATATATACCAAAGACTCGGTAAAGCCCCGAATCAACCTGGAGCTCACCAACAGCAGCCGAGTGTCCTGTGCTCCTACTAGGGAGGTCTACTAGCCAGAATACATGTGCCTGCGGCATGAAGTGCAGCATCCCCCATGAGGGACGTCAGTACGAGAGAATGTACTGAATATGTAAGGCATAAAGTAAACTATATGTAAACAAGAGCTCAAATAGAATCAGGTATCAGTGCATAAACGTGTAAATAAGAACAGAAGATCAGATTTGTTTACACTTGTGAAATAATGTGTATTAAATTCTTTTGGTTACTCTTATTTTCTTTATAATCATTGTAAGGCATGTGATATATGTGACAGACTGATCAGTGGTAGAAGAGGAGTCCCATGCTAGGAAATTTAACCCCTGGGATGCTTCCGTCGTAAATATACAAATTGGGATTGACCCATGCTAGGCTTTCACCCCTAGGCTGCCACCCATAAGTACACAAATAGGGATCGACCCATGCTAGGCTTTCACCCCTGGACTGTCACCCACACATATACAAATTACTTCATTTAGTTTCTTTAATCTTTGAGATTGTTACTTTGGTGGTTGTAATCTTAATTGAGCTCAAAACTATGGACCAGTAGTAGAATACATGTGAATATGCACTTAAGGCAGTAACAATGATATAAGGAGCAAACGTAACATCAACGTAATGTTTAGGAGCTTATATGACACAAAGAACCTCATTTGGCTTAGAGAATAACTCACAAAGCTTGCTATTGAAAGTACCTTTACTAGGAAGAGCACTTAGGAAACTCACTTTGTCAGTAAGAACACAAATATAAGAGTTCATTCCAAGGAATATGAAACTGAAAAACCTTACATACCTTGTTGTGTAACTCGGATATTACAACGAATTAAGCTTTCTCCTTTAAGATTATTTATCTACAATGAAATACGTGGCAAAACTAGTATTAGTAGCTAGTTAACCAATTTGGGCTACTTGATCTCACTAAATCAGTAACTGGGCAGTAAGCTCGTAATTGATCAAACCAAGAGTGTTCCTTTCACCTCTTCTCCTCTAAACATATCTATATAAAGTACGACCTTCTCATAAGGTCCCTTGAAACTCTTCGGACTTCACAACATATACCAAACAACATACAAAAGTGTGCAGGCAGCAGGTTAACATAATACCTAATTAAGTGGTGTATTACGACACCCTCCTTCCATACTTCAATACAACTTCACACACCCTTTTACAAGTTCAACCAAGCTTTCCCAAATATACACATAAAACTGCTCCTAAAACAGTCCCAAACATCCTTTAACATAATAAGAAAGTATTTTAACTCAAGGATTCCAATCACTACCCCATGGTTCTTGACACAAACATATACAGAATTCTCCATCAAACTTGTATATAAAAAGGGGCAAAAATGGGTAGTAACTTTACCTCAAATTCTGAAAATCTGTTCTCCTAACTTGTACTTCTTCAAGAGCTTGAACTCTCTTTCAACTTAGCTTGAAAAGAGGGAGAATACTTAAGAACCCTAATGGTATTTTATGGATGCTATGTGAAGCTAAGAGAGAGAGAAAGAAAGAACTTCTAAAATCTGATTTTTTTCCAAGTTAAAATGAGTGAAATGAGCTGGTCTTAACCCCTTTAAAGGGGGACTTCTTTGGACGACTTTCTTTGCTCATTTTGAGCCATAAAATGTCAAGAAGGTGATACACCTACTTGTCCATTTAACATGGGCTTTGTTGGACTTAACCTTATTAGGCCTTGGCTGCCAATTCTTCCCCATTCTTTCACTTCTTTGGGCCAGAATTTATTCAAGTGGGTGATGGGTGTACTTGGCCCTCTAATCTAGTCAAAATAGTTTTAGTAGGTGATGCACCTACTTAGTTCTTTAGGCTGGTCAATAAGTCAAAGTAGGTGATGCACCTACTTATCACCTACTAGCTTAGTTAAGTCAAGCAAGCAGCTCACTTATTTTATTCCATTTTCTAATTTCTAATTCCTTTTGCTTTAACTTAACACTTCACCCTAAATATTAAGCTCAAATACAACCTTAACATTTCGAGTTTAAATACTTTTGTTGAGGTTAACTTGTCCATTTACGTGCTAAACTGAATGGGGCATTACAACACCTCCCAATACATATTAAACTATCATTGCTCATATAAGAAACTCGGTTCCTCACCTATACGACAAGGCTATGTCAAGTGATATATGAATAGGACTAGTATATGCAGAATATGAGGTGTTACATCCTCCCCATCTTAAGAACATTCGTCCTCGAATGATATTAAAGTTAACCAGCCCAAACAAGCTCAACCCTAAGTTAAGTACCATTATTAGACAGATAATATATATAGACTTATACTTACTCGTTAATGCCTCAACCCGACACTTTCACCTTTCTCATGGGACTGAAATAGATGAGGATACTTGGATTTCATTGCTTCTTCCGCTTCCCATGTAACTTCTTCTACTTGTTGGTTTCTCCACAGTACTTTTACGAAAGTTACTTCCTTATTTCTTAGCCTCTTAACTTGGCGATCTAGAATAGCAATGGGTACTTCTTCATAAGTGAGATCTCCCATAACTTGTACATCTTCAGTAGGAGTAATACGAGATGGGTCACCTATACACTTTCGAAGCATTGAGACATGAAATACCGGATGGACTGTTGAAAGATCTTGGGGTAGCTCTAACTCATGTACGACTTGGCCAACTCTTCGAATAATCTTATATGGCCCTATATAGCGTGGACTTAACTTTCCTCTTTTACCAAATCTCATCACCCCTTTCATTGGTGACACCTTAAAAATACCCAATCTCCTATAGCAAACTCCAGCCCTCTTCTTCTAATATCTGCATAAGATTTGTATTGACTTTGAGCCGTTGCCAGCCACTGTTGTATCACCTTAACTTTTTCCATAGCTTGATGAACAAGATCTGGCCCAAATAAGGCAGTTTCACCAACTTCAAACCATCCGATTGGTGATTTGCATTTCCTCCCATATAAAGCTTCATAAGGTGCCATTTTGATACTTGAATGGTAGCTATTGTTGTAAGCAAACTCAATAAGTGGTAAATGGTCATCCCAACTACCTTTAAAGTCCAATACACAAGCTCGTAACATATCCTCAAGTGTTTGGATTGTACGTTCTGCTTGACCATCCGTTTGAGGGTGAAAGGATGTACTTAAATTCACTTGTGTTCCCAAACTCTTCTAAAATGATTTCCAAAAATTCGCGGTGAATTGAGCTCCCCTATCAGATATAATAGAGATTGGGACTCCATGTAGCCGAACTATCTCTTTAATATACAACCTTGCATACTCTTCAACTGTATAAGTAGCCTTGACCGGCAAGAAGTGGGTTGATTTGGTGAGTCTATCAACTATCACCCATATGGAGTCAAACTTCCGAAATGAGCGAGGCAGACCAGTGACAAAATCCATGTTGATCACGTCCCACTTCCAAATTGGAAGGTCTATATGTTGCATATAACCTCCAGGCTTTTGGTGTTCTACTTTAACTTTTTGAAAATTTGGACATTAAGAAACAAATTCTGCAATGTTCTTCTTCATGTCACTCCACCAATACACTCCTTTCAAGTCATGATACATTTTAGTTGAGCCCGGAGGTATAGAATATCTTGAATGATGTGCTTCTGTCATAATTCTCTCCCTTAGTCCATCTATATTAGGCACACACAATCTGTTTTGGCACTGGAGTACTTTATTTTGCGTAAGCTCAAATGCCTTTGTCACCCCTTGTTGTACATTCTCCTTAAGCTGTAATAGAATAGGATCCTTATATTACTTCTCTTTTACTTCAACTACTAATGAGGATTCTGCCGCATTTTGCACAATAATCCCTTCATCTGGAGATTCAAGAAGGCGAACCCCCAAGATATCTAGTTGGTATAGATCCTTAGCTATTTTTTGTTTTTCCATGGACTGCCCATAGGTGTTTGCCATTGTCCTACGACTTAAAGCATCGGCCACCACATTTGCTTTCCCCGAATGATACAAGATATCAACATCATAATCTTTTAATAACTCAAGCCATCTTCGCTACCTTAGATTCAGATCCTTTTGCTTAAATATATATTGCAAGCTCTTATGGTCTGTATATATGTCAATATGAACCCTATACAAGTAGTGGCGCCATATCTTTAAAGCAAATACAACCGCTGCTAGATCTAGATCATGGGTTGGATAATTTTTCTCATGTGGCCGCAACTGTCTTGAGGCATAAGCTATTACTTTACCATGCTGCATCAATACGCATCCTAAGCCCACTCCCAAAGCATCACAATACATTGCATACCCTTCTATGCCTTCTGGAAGTACCAATATAAGTGTAGAAGTCAACTTATTCTTCAGCTCTTGGAAGCTTCTTTCGCATGCATCGCTCCATTGGAACTTGGATGCCTTGTGTGTTAGCTTTGTTAAGGGTGCAGAAATAGAGGAAAATCCCTCAATGAACCTTCTATAATAACCTGCCAACCCAAGGAAACTACGAACCTCCGTAGGTGTTGTAGGTCTTGGCCAGTTCTTCACGGCTTCTATCTTTTGAGTATCAACCCTTATTCCTTCATCAGAGACAATATGACCCAAGAATGCCATAGATTTTAAACAAAACTCACATTTAGAAAACTTTGCATATAGCTTATGATCACGAAGAACCTGTAACACCTGCTATAAGTGATTAGCATGGTCCTCCTTTGATCTTGAATATACCAAGATATCATCTATGAATATAATCACAAACACGTCCAAGAATGGTTTGAACATCCTATTCATCAGATCCATAAAAGTTGCTGGTGCATTTGTTAGCCCAAATGACATAACTAAAAATTCAAAATGACCATACCATGTTCGGAAAGCTGTCTTAGGTATATCTTTCTCTTTGACTTTTACTTGATGATAACCCGACCTCAAATCAATCTTCAAGAAACACTTAGCACCCTGTAACTAGTCAAACAAATCATCAATCCTAGGAAGGGGATATTTGTTCTTAATTGTCACCTTATTCAACTGCTGGTAGTCAATAGACATTCTCAATGATCCATCTTTCTTACGTACAAATAAAACCGGTGTTCCCCAAGGGGATATACTAGGCCTTATGAATCCCTTTTTTAACAAATCTTTTAATTGCTCCTTCAATTCTCGTAATTTTGTCGGGGCCGTAATTCTGTCGGGGCCATCCTATATGTAGGGATGGAGATGGGTTGAGTACTTGGAATCACATCAATACCAAACTCTATCTCTCATTCTGGAGGAAAACCTGGAAGCTCTTTGGGAAATACGTCAGAAAATTCATTTACCACTGGAATAGATTGAAGATCTAGTGGTTCCGCATCTATATTTCTCACTCTCACTAGATGACATATGTACCCTTTGGACATCATCTTCTTTGCCTTAAGATAAGAAATAAACTTACCTCTTGGCGTCCCAACATTACCTTTCTATTCAAGGACTGTCTCTTTTGGAAAATGGAAACTCACCCTCTTAGCTCGGCAATCTACCGTGGCATAACATGTAGCCAACCAATCCATACCCATTATAACATCAAAATCTATCATTTCTAGCTCAACAAGGTCAGCCAATGTGTTACGGTCACAAACAGTTACTATGCAATTATGATAGACTTTTCTAGCTATAATAGACTCGCTAGTTGACGTAAATGCTTCAAATGGTTTAACCAATAATTCTGGCATTCTTTCAAACTTTCCAGCAATCAATGGAGTTACATATGATTGTGTAGAGCCCGGATAAATTAATGCATATACATTATGTGAAAAGATGGACAATGTACCTGTAACCACATCATGTGAAGCCTCCAAATTCTGTCGATCTGCTAGAGCATTGTATGATTTTGAACTCCACTGGAACTAGCAGTTCCTCTACCACTTCTACCACGACCTGCAGACACTTGTGTCTCCCTACCTAAAGAAGGCACCGATGATGATGATGCAACAACTGATCCGGTAGGTTGTGCCATGCTACCCATGCCCCTTTGAGGGCAATTTCTCATCATGTGTCCCAGTGTACCACACCAAAAACAAGCATTTGTTCCAAGCCGAAATATACCTGGATGATTTCTTCCACATTGTTTACAAGACTGTCTAGGAGGTCTTGGTTGGATCGCACTTCCCTGTTCTTGGTACCCCGCTACTTGTGAGCCTTGACTCTCACTCCTTTACCCAAACGGATTAGCCTTAGACCCTTGAAACTGAGGTGGAGCGCTAGTTGTAGAGTAGAAAGATGATGGCCTAGGCGGTCTATTAGAAAACTGAGGCCTAAACTCACCTTGGGATGGCGTAAACTACCCCATAGATCTGGCCCTCTTGGACTGCCGTCTTTCTGACTCTTGTGTCCTTCTCCTTTGCCTTTGATCCTCCATCTTTTGTGCAAAAGCTTGTATCCTTGGTATATCCATATCTTTGTTCAAAGAAGAAATAGTACAATCCCTAACCAGATATGAATCCAATCTATCCACGTAATGATGAACTCTATCCTCCATAGTAGCTACTACATTAGGAGCATACCTGGCCAAAGAATTAAACTTGAGACTATACTCTATCACGCTCATATTCCCTTGGTGAAGATTTAAGAACTGAGTTGCACGGGCCTCCCGAATCTCCAATGGCAGATAATTGACAAGGAATGCCTTTTTAAACTCTTTCCATTTATCTGAGGGTGTATTTATACCCCTAGATTGTTCCTAAGCTTCGTACCACAATATAGACACACTCTTTAATCTATATGCTTCCAGCTCAACTACTTCCTTACCGGATACATGCATAATATCTAAGGTCCTTTCGATTTGATCAATAAAGTCTTGCGGATCTTCATTAGGATCTGACCCGGTGAATGATGGAGGGTCCAAACTAAGGAAATCACGTATCCGCACACTAGCTTCCCCATTTGCACCACTAGTACCTGCAATTGGACCTGCTTGCCCTTGTCGTTGACCAGCAAGTATACGAGTCAACAATTGGACTGCATTCTTTAAATCTTGGTCAGTAGCATTAACAGGTGGTTCTTGGGGTGTTGCTGCCCTCCTTAGCTCTTCTGGAGATGGAGGAGTGGAGGAAGTCCGTGATGAAGACACATGTTGAGCCTTACTTTGATTAGCTCATCTAGGTGGTGATTTGTTGGTCCCTTCTCCAGTAGCCACATCTACTTGCTTACCAGTACTCTTACTTTTCCTAGTAATCAATATTTTTGCTATAATGAAAACAATTTAAAGGTTAGATACGATAAACCTATAACATTGGCTCTATTGCACGATCTAAGAGATGAAGAAAAAGAAACAACTCCTAAATATACCGTAGCCTCATGTTTATAGATGTGGTGAACAACACAGCCATAAGCAAGACTCTATATATACACGGCTTTGTAGACTCCCTAGGATGACCTGCTCTGATACCACTTTTGTCACGCCTCAAATTCCATTTAGACGGACAGGCACTCGATACCCTAAAGGCCCGAGAGAACCAACTTATAACCTGTAATTTATCATGCATATAACTATGACAATTAAGAAGCTTTGACTATAGATAAGCTGCCTGAATAACAAGACCAACATAGATAGGCCCAAAACTTATGTACACGATCTGGCCATTGAGGCCACAATTGTTAAGAGCAAAGACATAACTAAGCTTTACTTTAACATTGGTCTACAAAGCCTCTACAAGATAGACAAGCTTAGTTTAGGTCGGGAATGGGCCCCGCCTTAACCTTAACTATACAATACCACAAATATATACCAAAGACTCGGTAAAGCCCCGAATCAACCTGGAGCTCACCAACAACAGTCGAGTGTCCTATGCTCCTACTAGGGAGGTCTACTAGCCAGAATACATGTGCCTGCGGCATGAAGTGCAGCATCCCCCATGAGGGACGTCAGTACGAGAGAATGTACTGAATATGTAAGGCATAAAGTAAACTATATGTAAACAAGAGCTCAAATAGAATCAGGTATCAGTGCATAAACGTGTAAATAAGAACAGAAGATCAGATTTGTTTACACTTGTGAAATAATGTGTATTAAATTCTTTTGGTTACTCTTATTTTCTTTATAATCATTGTAAGGCATGTGATATATGTGACAGACTGATCAGTGGTAGAAGAGGAGTCCCATGCTAGGAAATTTAACCCCTGGGATGCTTCCGTCGTAAATATACAAATTGGGATCAACCCATGCTAGGATTTCACCCCTAGGCTGGCACCCATAAGTACATAAATAGGGATCGACCCATGCTAGTCTTTCACCCCTGGGCTGCCACCCACACATATACAGATTAATTCATTTAGTTTCTTTAATATTTGAGCTTGTTACTTTGGTGGTTGTAATCTTTATTGAGCTCAAAACTATGGTCCAGTAGTAGAATACATGTGAATATGCATTTAAGGCAGTAACAACGATATAAGGAGCAAACGTAACATCAACGTAATGTTTAGGAGCTTATATGACACAAAGAACCTCATTTGGCTTAGAGAATAACTCACAAAGCTTGCTGTTGAAAGTACCTTTACTAGGAAGAGCACTTAGGAAACTCACTTTGTCGGTAAGAACACAAATATAAGAGTTCATGCCAAGGAATATGAAACTGAAAAACCTTACATACCTTGTTGTGTAACTCGGATATTACAACGAATTAAGCTTCCCCCTTTCAGATTATTTATCTACAATGAAATAAGTGGCAAAACTAGTATTAGTAGCTAGTTAACCAATTTGGGCTACTTGATCTCACTAAATCAGTAACTGGACTGTAAGCTCGTAATTTATCAAACCAAGAGAGTTCCTTTCACCTCTTCTCCTCTAAACATATCTATATACTGTACGACCTTCTCATAAGGTCCCTTGAAACTCTTCGGACTTCACAACATATACCAAACAACATACAAAAGTGTGCAGGCAGCAGGTTAACATAATACCTAATTAAGTGGTGTATTACGACACCCTCCTTCCATACTTCAATACAACTTCACACACCTTTTTACAAGTTCAACCAAGCTGTCCCAAATATACACATAAAACTGCTCCTAAAACAGTCCCAAAAATCCTTTAACATAATAAGAAAGTATTTTAACTCAAGGATTCCAATCACTACCCTATGGTTCTTGACACAAACACATACATAATTCTCCATCAAACTTGTATATAAAAAGGGGCAAAAATGGGTAGTAGCTTTACCTCAAATTCTGAAAATCTGTTCTCCTAACTTGTACTTCTTCAAGAGCTTGAACTCTCTTTAAACTTATCTTGAAAAGAGGGAGAATACTTAAGAACCCTAATGGTATTTTATGGATGCTATGTGAAGATAAGAGAGAGAGAAAGAAAGAACTTCTAAAATCTAATTTTTTTCCAAGTTAAAATGAGTGGAATGAGGTGGTCTTCACCCCTTTAAAGGGGACTGCTTTGGCTGACTTTCTTTGCTCATTTTTAGCCACAAAATGTCAAGAAGGTGATACACCTACTTGGCCATTTAACATGGGCTTTGTTGGCCTTAACCTTATTGGGCCTTGGCTGCTAATTCTTCCCCTTTCTTTCACTTCTTTGGGCCAAAATTTATTCAAGTGGGTGATGGGTGTACTTGACCCTCTAAGCTAGTCAAAATAGTCTTAGTAGGTGATGCACCTACTTAGTTCTCTAGGCTGGTCAATAAGTCAAAGTAGGTGATGCACCTACTTATCACCTATTAGCTTAGTTAAGTCAAGCAAGCAACTCACTTATTTTATTCCATTTTCTAATTTCTAATTCCTTTTGCTTTAACTTAAAACTTCACCCTAAATATTAAGCTCAAATACAACCTTACCATCTCGAATTTAAATACTTTTGTTGAGGTTAATTTGGCCGTTTACAAAACTGAATGGGGCATTACAACACCTCCCAATACACATTAAACTATCATTTCTCATATAAGAAACTCGGTCCCTCACCTATACGACAAGGCTATGTTAAGTGATATATGAATAGGACTAGTATATGCAGAATACAGGGTGTTACAGAATTGCTCAAACCAACCAGCCAACTATAAGAACAATTAAAGAATCAAGGAGGCGAATTTAATGGATTTTAAGCGGATAGTACTTACCAATAACGATGGGGAAACGATCAAGGCCAAGAACTTTTCGCCCTAACACCAAGAATTGAGAGAATACTGAGTTTAGATAAGTTTTGAGCTTAAATCAATGGGGAATTAATATTTGGAGTGAAGAAGACGAAGTTGGGAGTTTATATACTGCACAGGGGTCCTTCATCGCGATCGCGAAGGGACCCCTCGCAGTCGCGAGGACCACGCTGGCTAGACTATCGCGATCACGAGGACTTGCCATGCGGTCGCAAAGAACAAAGGAGGGAAGGACTCATTGTGGGTGTTATAAGGGACATTGTGATCACGGAGAACAAGGGACCAGGTGCTTCATCGCGGTCGTGGGGGCAGAGACTCGCAATCGACATTAAGGTCGGAGGCGTGCACCTGTAGTAGCCAAAAACCTGCATTATTTTTAGAACTCTACGAGACATTTCGGGCATGAGTGGAACCCGATATTCAAAAACCAATAGTTCTAACAGAGTGGAAACGACGTTCCAAACTCAATGAATTTGCAAAAACTTCCATATGAGGTCATTTTGGAGAAATGTTGACCCAAGTCAACACTAACCAACAAGCAACCAAACACTCGAAATGATCATGGCTCACCCGAGGCCTACACCAACCATCTACCTAACCCAAACTCAACATTATGGAGCTGATGGAATCATTGAATTTTGAATTTGATGCTCTGATCATCGAAAGCTAATCCAAGTTCCACTTTTAGCTCTAAATGACCCGTACATAGAAAAAACCAACAAAACCCACACTGGAAGTTCTCAGGCCTTGACTAAAGGTCCAACCAGACCAAACTCAATCCTCTAGAGCTAACTGAATAGTCAAAATTCAATTCTAAGCACATTAGCTAAGAATATTGACTAAAGTCAATGATATTCTAAGTTAAAGCTCTAAAATAGAGAAACAACCAAAATTGTAACACCCTAGAAATTCTAAGCCAAATCTGAATCGTTTTTCATGTGTTGTTAGACTCGAACTAGATAAATTTTCTATGTATCTAAGTATTAAGACTTATTCTGAAGTTTTAAAGGTGTATTAGATATGAATTAGGGTCATAAAGAACCTCTAGCTCAAAGTTGAGTTGAAAGATTCCTTACCGCTTGAGTTTTAGTGTAAGATTTTTCAAGGGTCAATTTCAATCTACCATAACTCCAATAATATAATGATTTAGGTGGCCTAGTACCTACAAAATTAAAGGTCTTTGAATTTTCTTTCCAACGCCACTGACCGTGCCTTAATATGAGTCCGGAGTAAAACGTTATCAGTGTTTTACTAAAGGGTATTTGTCTGTCAAAATGACAGACAACAACCACGAGAAGGTTCCACGGGTCGTGAAACCAACTCGTGGAAATCAGTTTTTTTCCTAAAAACCACGAGGAGGTTCCACGGGTCATGGAAGTTTCCACGAGTTGTAAAACCAACTCGTGGAAATCAGTCCAGAGGAATGAAAAGTTCCCTGGAATCACGACCTTCATTCCACGGACCGTGATTAATTTCAGGGGCCGTAATTCATGTCCGTGGAAACCTTTGACAAAATTTTCTGAAATTTTTAGACTCTTTTCCCAGAGGTACATTTTAAATTTCCCACTCTTTTAACTCCTAAGTTAAGTCATTTTGGGCAAATTAGAAGGGGTTTTATTTCCACTTAGCCTAAGTTCTCTTCCATTCTCTCAATCAAGTTCCAAGGGAGGAAAAAAGTCTCCATTCTCCAAGCTTCAAGATAAGGATTCCATCTTGAAGTCTCCATCCCCAAGTTCCAAGTTAGGAAAGCTTCAATTCAGGTATGTGGGTATTCAACATGGGTTCCCTTCACCCTTGTACCCAAAACCTCAACCTTCTAAATTGATTTTATGAATTTCCAAATTATGGTTCTTACCCAATTCTCATGGGTTTCTTTACAAATTGTTTTCTCATGATTCTTCTATGGATTTTGACTCTAAATTGCATGATTTTGCATGGGTTTTTATAAGTGGTTTCCTATTCATGATTTTAAGGATAATCCTTATCCAATTTATGAAACTTGAGTTCTTTCCCAAATTGGGGAAAACTTATGGATTCAGTTTTAAAGCATAAGTTCATGGTTTCTCATTACATATCTATGATTTAATGGAAGTTCCTTAGTTGATTTCAAAAGCCCATATATTGATGATGAATTTTAGCATGATTTCTTTGAATTGCATGTCTTCAAGCAAAATTGGTATGTTTAGATAACATGACCTCTATTTTTATGAAATAGCATGCCTAATTCTTCAAGCTATGATATTAGAAGGAAAGTATATTTTGAATTATGGTTTTGCAAAGCTTTAAGACTCATGACTTGTGAATTGCATGACATCAGATATGTCCTTATGTTTCTTCAACAGTTTTGGACATTAGATATGTACCTATGTTTTATGAAAGGTTTGGCATCTAGATATGTCTACCTAAGTTATGAACAGTTTTGCCATCAGATATGTCACAAGTATTATGAGCTATATGTATATGTTTTGGGAGTAGTATTTAGCACCGAGCTATGAGGGTTCGATTACCCAAGTCCAAAACTACATTGCCAACATAGGTTATGAAATGAAGTGCCCTATGGGCTTATGAGAGTGGTACCACATACTGATCATGGTTTCCTGTGCCTAGCGGGCATTAGGACAGCTTTGCCAACTAGGGTTATATAGTTGGATATGGTGACTCGTTCCTTGGCACGGTTCAAGTAAGCTTTGCTAACTAGGGTTATATAGTTAGATTCCATGTAGCTCACATAGTCTATTGTCGATTATAAGAAACTATCGTTAGAAAGTTTTATGCTTCAAGTTATCTATTTCATGACTTAAGATTTACTTATGGTATTTTACTACATAAGCTAGTTTTCATGAAAAGATTGTATTGACTCTTTGCTCTTAGATTTCAGACTTACTACTTATGACTTATGATTTGATTATGTTTTCAGCTTATGATATTGCATTGAGTCATTACATTACAAATTTTACTATTATCATATGATTTCAGTTTTAAAGATATTTTAAGCATGTTTTATCACAAATTATGCATGATCTCAGTTTTAAGCATGCTTCCAAGTGTATTTCATCATATCACATGCATATCTCACATACTCGGTACATCCTATAGTACTGACACATATTTGTGCTGCATCCTCTTGATGATGCAGATTCAGGTTCCCTCCCTCAGGCACGTGGCTAGAAACCGCAGGCCATTCCAATCAGTGTTGGTGAGTCCTCATTATTCGAGGGCCAACTATGATCTTAGTATTCTGTATGGCTGTTTAATTTCGTACGTTGAGTTAGCTAGGGTCTTGTCCTAGCAACTCCTTATGTCATGTAGAGGCTTTTCAGACATAGACAGTTTTCGAGTCTCCTTTTTGGATTACGTTTCTCATTGACTTCATCATTTATGGATTGGGTTGCCTATCTTTCTTTTTATGCTTCCGCTATGTTTCCTCATGTATGCCTAAGTTATGCTATGACCAAGGTTTAACTTGGGGCACTTGTGGTACCTAGTCTCGTGTTATGTCTAGGGGGTAGCCTCGGGGCATGACAAAAATAACCAAATGAACGATCAGGGCACCAAACCACCGGTCCCAGCAAGTCATAAATGACATAGGGCCGCTATAGAAAAGCTCTAACAGTACAAGGAAAGCGCGAACGTGAAAATGACCTGAAGGGTCATTACATCTACTACTAAAAGAAAATTTTTCCTCGAAAGTCAAGAAGAAGGGAGTACCTGAGGGCACGAACAACTGCGGGTACTGAGCAAGCAAATCCCTCTCGGTCTCCAAGTAACCTCCTCGGCCGGATGATGCCTCAACTAAACTTTCACAACCGAAATCTCACTAGATCTCAATCTTCTAATATCTCTGGCCAGAATAGCTACCGGCTCCTCAACAAAGGATAAACTCTAATCTAACTGAACTGAATCCCAATGAAACACATAAGACTCATCTGTAACAAATTGGCGCAACATTGAGCTATGAAAAATAGGATGCACAACTGAAAACATCAGAGGCAAAGCTAACATGTAGGCAACACTACCAACCCTTTGTAGAATCTCAAATGACCCAATGAACCTGGGTCTAAGCTTGCACCACTGATCAAATCTCATCATGCCCTTTATGGGAAATACTCGAAGGAATACCAAGTCACCAACACTGAACTCCAAGGCACAAAGTCTACAGTCAACGTAGCCCTTTTGCCTACTCTGGGATGCTCTGAGTCTATCCTGAATCAAACAGACTCAGTCTAACTAATCTTGAAGTAAATTTATACTCTGGGGTCTAGACTCTAGACCATCAAACCAAGCAATAAGCGATATGTAATGCCTACCATAAAAAGCCTCAAAAGGTGCAATGCCGATGCTCGAATGAAAGTTATTTTTATAAGCAAACTCGGCCAATGGCACAAACTAATCCCATAGGCCTCCAAAGTCAAGAACACAGGCCCGAAGCATGTCCTCCAGGACCTGAATAGTCCTCTCAGACTGGCCATCTATCTGAGGGTGGAAAGCAGTACTAAGTTGATCCTCTGTACCAAAATCTCACTGAATCGCTCTTTAGAACTGAGATGTGAACCGAGTGTTGTGGTCTGAAATTATAGAAGTTGGGACCTCATGCAACCAAATAACCTCACGAAGGTAAATTTGGGCTAACTTCTCTACACCGTAAGAAGTTTGAACCAGCAAGAAATATGCTGACTTAGTCATCCTATCAACAATCACTTAGATGGAATCAAATCCCTAAGAAGTACGAGGCAACCTAACTACGAAGTCCACAACAATCCCTTTCCACTTCCACTCAGGAATGGGAAGTCACTGTATTAAACCACCCAGTCTCATATGCTCGAACTTAACCTACTGACAATTCAAGAACCAAGATACGAACTACGCTACGTCCCACTTTATACCACTCCACCAGTAAAGTTGTCTCAAGTCTCTATACATCTTCACTGCACCAGGATGAATGGAGTATCTAGAACAATGCACCTTACAAAGTATCAACTGAACCAAATCTCCAACCTTTGAAACACAAAGGCGACTTTTGAACCTCAGAATACCATCGTAACCTAATGTAGCCCAGCTGGCATCACCTCAAACTACCTGATCACGAAGGTCACACAAACTCTGATTCTCAAACTGTCGGCTATAAATTTGATCAACTAGAGTAGAATGAACCTAAATACTGGCAAGAACTCTCCTAGGATTCGACAAGTCAAGCCTAACCAAACGGTTAGCCAAGGAATGAATGTCCAAGGCCAATGGTCGCTCAGAAACTAAAAGTGAAGCTAGGCTGCCCATACTCACCGCCTTTCGACTCAAGGCATCCGCTACCATGTTTGCTTTGCCCGTATGATATAGAATGGTGAAATCATAGTCCTTTAGTAGCTTAACCCATCTTCTCTACCTCGAGTTCAGCTCTCGCTGACTCATAATATACTGAAGACTATGGTGATAGGTGAATATCTCACAATGAAATCCATATAAGCAGTGCCTTCAGATCTTGATCACGTAGACTACCATTGCCAAATCCAAGTCGTGAGTAGGGTAGTTACGCTCGTGAACCTTCAGTTGTCTCAACGCATATGCTATCACTCGACCTTGATGCATTAACACACAACTAAGACTGACCCCATAAGTATCACAATAGATGGAGAAACTCTGACCCTCAACTGGCAAAGTCAATACATGAGCTAAAGTCAACAAGGCCTTAAGCCTCTAGAAGCTATCCTCTTACTGATCTGACCACTGAAATGGAACATCCTTCCTAATTAGCATAGTCAAGGGTACTGATATGGAAGAAAATCCCTCAACTAACTGTCTGTAGTACATGGCTAAACCAACAAGTTGCGAACCTTAGTAGGAGTAGTAGGTCTAGGCCAATCATGAATCGCTGAAATCTTACCCAAGTCAACTCTAATCCCATCCTTATACACCATGTGCCTTAGGAATACAATTGAATCAAGCCAAAACTCGCACTTTGAGAACTTGGCATAAAGTCAATGATCTCTCAAAGTCTGAAGTACAGTCCTTAAGTGTTGCTCGTGCTTATCTCTACTGATAAGTTGGTATTCGACCTACTTATTTAGCCTTTAAGCTTATGCTTTTCCTAAGAATAAATGGAAAAAATAGGGCAATTAACACATATTACTTCTATTTTGTAGTTTTTTGTGTTTTAAAAGTGTTCGGGAGGAATTTGGATGAAAACAAGTCAAATGGAAGCTTTTCAGAGAAGCAAGTAGTTGTAAGTTGCACATGCCTTCGCGAACGCGGAGGACTGGCTGTGAACGCGAAGGCCAGCTGAGTCAAAGCTCCGAGAATATGGTGGACCACCCGCGAATGCTAAGGTCAACCAGATAGAGACTCTTCACGAATGAGGTGGACACTATGCCCATGCGAAGAAGGAAAGTAGATGTGGGGGAAGTTTTGGAATTTCACATTTGGAGAAACCCTAATTCACATAAAAACACTTCCAAGACGTCTTGAAACATATCTTTGGCTATTTTAACAACTTTTGAGCATGCTTGGGAGCAAGGTTCATCAACCAACACCATAGGAGTGAAGATTTGGATGCTTTGTATTGTAAAATCTTTAGATTCCATTCTTCAACTCTTGTTCTTAATTGCTATTTATTTGGTGTATTGTTGACTTGAGATTTTGGGTTTGTATTAGAGATATTACTTTGTGGGTTTTTGATTCTAAATCTAGATTTGTTCTTGTTTGATTATTTGGGTCTATTGAATCTTCCATTACTTGAATTTAGAGTCAATGGTTGCAAACATTGACTTAGCTTATTGATTTGGGTTATTGCTCGAGAGAGAATTTCCCTAAATTCAGGAAGATTAAATAGTGTGAACTTGGGAATCCATCTAGATTGGAGGCTAGGCATAGCTCCAATCGCGGAATCTCCCATTTAAGGATCCGAGCTAGAGATAGGATGACCTCCCCAAGTTATTTTGCTGGTGTATTGCTTACTCGTGTAAGTTCGAGAGAAAATACATGAGATATATGCTTGATTGGTCGAGAGACAGTTAGGCATACCTATAACCAAGACTACCTAGGTGTCAAACGGGTGCAAGTCTTGTGAATTTGAATTCCCAAGCCCTTATCTCCCTTGTTATCCTTGCTTGGCAAAATCAAGGTGAAAGCCATTAGTCACCTATATTTTATTTGTTTTGTTTCTTTATCTTTTAGTTTTAGTCTAAAATCCCCCTTTTTGATATCTTTTCCCCCCTTTCCTAATTGAACTTCAATAAGTTGCTTAGAATATTTACTAGCTCGATCGCGACTACATTATTCCCTTGGGTTCGACCCCAACACCCATTGGGAATTATAAATTTTGTTTTGACTACACGATTGTCGTGACCTCTTTAATTGGAGAGCACGATTTGAGAATTTATCAAAGAATGGCACTATTGCTGGGGAACAATTTGGCGTATTGAGTTAGTTTAGGATTTAAGTTTACTTACTCTAATTCAATTTTTGTTAATAATTGTTTTTCATTTGTTTAGTTCTAGTTTTTTTGATGGCATCATGGCTTATTTGAATTTTAGAAATGGTAATGGTTTCATCCCAATTTATATTCCCGACTATTGTGTTTATTGTGGAGGATCCCACCTTGGACATAGGTGTAGAATTGTCCCTAGGAGATGAAAGTATTCTCCCTCTTGTTCCTATGATGGGCTCAATTGCTATTTGTGTGGTGGTCGTGACGAACATTGGAGTGTTTGCCCCAATGATGATCGTCCCCCTCCCTCTTCTTGTGCTAACAATGTTGTTAGTGGTGTTTGTGACTTTAACAGGGACCATGAATGCGCAAGCAAAGAAGGCATATATGGTAAGCTCCAGACCCTCTTGGCCTCGCTAGAAACCCAAGAGGAGGGTGTGCAATCCATAAAGCAATGCTTTGTGAACGCAAGGGAAAAAGAAGAGGAAAATACAAGGGAGGATCATGAATTGAAGGTGGTGTTGCAACCAACTACCCCATGTTGGGTCATGATGTCATAAAATCTCTAAGTGAGGATTTTATGAAGGAGGTGAACTTGAAGGTGGAGACACTCAAATCCCACTTCAACCTTTGTTCGACCTTAAGTTTGATTCGATGGACGAGAGTCAAAGTAATCAAGCTTTTGGAAGACCTTGGAAGGAGGGTGGATGAAGGTATATCCAGTTTTGAGTTTGTCATGGAACAAAGTCAAAGCGTCATTTCTCACTTGAAGGCCAAAAAATGTGGATTGCAAAATAAAGAGAATGGCCTTCTCATGCTAAAACCTTCACCCTGGGAGTGCCACCAGAAATTCAATTCATGTTTGGGTCAAAGGTTTAAATCTTCCAAGTGGAAATCTCGGGGGTGAGGTAGCCGGCGTCGCGCCACGACGTTCAATTATGTGCTTGATGGGAGGCGACCTATCATTTTTATGCTTTACTTTACTTTTTGTTTCTTTTTGATGTGTTCTAGGTGTCCATGGAAATGAGAAGAGGAACCAAGTGTTGAGAAGCACCAAAAATACCTCTAAAAATGTGTTTTTCGCACCTGGACGAGTGGCCGTCGCACATGCCATCACACAAGCAACCAGTGAACTGATCAAAAACACTGGTATGTGCGAACATGGTGCATTTCACATCTCACAAAGTGCCTATTGCACATCGCATCACATATCATAGGCAGTAGGCTTAAGAAAAAGGGAAAATCTGGTCAAACCAGCCTTCTTCGCGAATGCGAAGGACAGGCCGTGAACGCGAAGACCAAGTCCAACAGACCTTCGCGAATGCTTGGACCAGCCGCGAACGCGAAGGCCAGTTAAACTTAAAATCATTGCGAATGCACCGGGCCACCGCAAATATGAAGCTTCCAGGCCGTTCAGGTAAGTTTAAAATGTTCAAAAAATTCAGAAGGTTCCAAACATTTTCTTCTCAAAACAAAGGTGCTCTCTCTCCTTTTGGCACATAATAAATTCCATCAAGTTCTTCCATTGCATCGCTAATTGCAACTCATCAGGTATAAACACCAACCCTCCTCATTATGGTGCCTTTGTCAGGCTTGTTTTGTTTGGTTTTATACCCCTGTCGGGATTTGGTGTTGTCGTGGAAGAAGTTGATGGTTTAGTTATTTTTAGTTTTCTTTACTTTGTAGCTTATTTTTTTAATTGGTAGTTAAGATGTGGTTGTTTTGAGCTAGGGGAAGTCTGAATACTCGTTAGGCTAGATAGATCTTGCTAGGAGGTATGTGGGCTGCACAGGTCATTATGCAAACCGCACGAGCTTCGTACATGCTCACTATTGGCATGTGCGTTGCACGTACGACACACACTTTGTAACGTGCGTATCACATGTGTTCGTAAAGTGTGATACTTGTTTTAATCCACCTTTTGTAGCCATGCCAATTTAGATAGATGAATTGGCCTAATGATAGACTGAGTGACGACATTCTTAAGGGAAAATTGTCATCTTTTGAGGTTTTGGTTGCAAATTTGACTTGTTTGTTATCAATGAAGTAGTCTTGCATGCTAAGTGAAATAGGCATACCCTTCTAAAAATTTATTTTGAAAAATGCATGGCGAAGAGTGATTTTGTGACAACTCTTTTAATCTTTTTGTGACTCTTGACTCATAGTGGTGATAATGTAGAATCGCTCATCTTTGTTCTTATTTAGGAAGTTAAAGATTGATCCTTCTTGAATGATTCACATGCCATGTGTGGTGAGGTTTAGTTGAATAATTCTTATGCATGTGTGTCGTCTAGAACTTGCCCCGAATGTGATTCAAGGCAAAATTCTAGGTATAACCAAGCTTGGAAAATGACCTTAGGCCCTTTTTGATAGCCACTTCACCCAAATGACTTCCCATGACATCAACCCTAGTGAACCCCCTTTTGAGCTTGTGACCATCTTTTGGCATTTTGTAACACCTTGAACTTTTTGGAACCTCTATTTTGGCACCCATTCTCCCTAATTGCTTGAAAATGAAATATAGGCTAAAAGCCTAAGTTTGGGGGGAAATGAAACATAACATAGGAAAATGCTTAAGTTTGGGGGTGCATGTGATCCAATGAGGAGAAGAAAAGAAATGCACTTCAAGTGCAAGGTATCACCTTGATTCCAAATTGAAAATTTCTCCAAAAGATCAATCCAATGAGCAAAATGAAAAGAAAAAATAGGTGCTACCAAGTGAAGGTGATATAAGGAGTTGAATGATCATGAGTTAAAAAAAATAGAATCTTGGGTTGTGTTAGGGAGAAATAAGATGAAGATGAAATTGAAAATGTGAGCGGTGTTATAATAAAAACAAAGAGCATTAGGGAGGTGTAGTCACTTGAACCAAATGATATTTTCACCTTAGCCCTAGCCAACATTGTAACCCGCAAGTCCTTGGTGATTCCAATTTTGGATACCCTACATTAGTGGCGATCTACATGAAGGGCAAGCCTATGGATCGACATGTGTGCACTTGAACTTCCTTGTGAGTGTGAGTGTTTGTATTTGTCTGTTGTGATTAACTTTGTACATAGTGTGTTTTTGGGACTTTCGTTCTTGTGAGGACGTGCGAATTAGAATAGTTTGTGACATTGATAAACTCTGAAAATGAGTCAAATGAGCATGTTTTGGTAAGCTAGTGGTGGGAGTCACATCATAAGGATTGGTTGTTGTCACTTACTTGTTCTTATTGTGCCTTTGCATCATGAGTTTGTGTTTTGAATCAAAGGAAATGCTTAGAGTAAGTTAGCATGTGATTGACTAATCATTAGTACCAACCGAAGTCATATTGGTGCTTGAAATGGGTTTCCTTTGGCTTGAAGTATTGTCAATTGCACTTATATTGTATGCCTCTTGAGTTAAAAGCTTTAAGTTGCTTGAGGACAAGCAATAGTTCAAGTTTGGGGGTTTGATAAGTCGATATTCGACCTACTTATTTAGACTTTAAGCTTATGATTTTGCTAAGAATAAATGGAAAAATAGTGCAATTGACACAGATTACTTCTATTTTGCAGGTTTTTGTGTTTTAGAAGTGTCCGGGAGGAATTTGGATGAAAACAAGTCAAAAGGAAGCTTTTCGGAGAAGCAAGTAGTTGTCAGCTGCATATGCTGTCGCGAACGTGGAGGACTGGCCATGAACGCAAAGGCCAGCTATGTCAAAGCTCCACGAACGCGGTGGACCGCCCGCGAATATGAAGGTCAACCAGACAGAGACTCTTCGTGAACGCGGTGGACACTACGTGAATGCGAAGAAGGAAAGCAGCTGCGGGGGCAGTTTTGGAATTTCACATTCAAAGAAACCCCAATTCACATAAAAACACTTCCAAGCCGTCTTGAAACATATCTTTGGCTATTTTCACAACTTTTGAGCAAGCTTGGGAGCAAGGTTCATCAACCAACACCATAGGAGTGAAGATTTGGATGCTTTGTATTGTAAAATCTTTAGTTTCCATTCCTCAACTCTTGTTCTTAATTGCTATTTATTTGGTGTATTGTTGACTTGAGATTTTGGGTTTGTATTAGAGATAATACTTTGTGGGTTTTTTATTCTAAATCTAGATTTATTCTTGTTTGATTATTTGGGTCTATTAAATCCTCCATTGCTTGAATTTAGAGTCAATGGTTGCAAATATTGACTTAACTTACTGATTTGGGTTATTGCTCGAGAGAGAATTTCCCTAAATTTGGGAAGATTCAATAGTGGGAACTTGGGAATCCATCTAGATTGGAGGGTAGACATAGCTCCAATCACGGAATATCCCATTTAAGGGTCCGAGCTAGAGATAGGATGACCTCCCCAAGTTATTTGGCTAGTTTATTGCTTACTCAAGTTAGTTCAAGAGATATACATGAGATATATGCTTGATTGGTCGAGAGACAGTTAGGCATACCTATAGCCAAGACTACCTAGGTGTCAACCGGGTGCAAGTCTTGTGAATTTGAATTCCCAAGCCCTTATCTCCCTTGTTATCCTTGCTTGGCGAAAGCAAAGTGAAAGCCATTGATCACCTATCTTTTATTTGTTTTGTTTCATTATCTTTTAGTTTTAGTCTAAAACTCTCCTTTTTGATATCTTTTTTCCCCTTTCCTAATTGAACTTCAATAAGTTGCTTAGAATCTTTACTAGCTCGATTGCGACTATATTGTTCCCTTGGGTTCGACCCCAACACCCGTTGGGAATTATAAATTTTGTTTTGACAACGCAATCGCTGTGACCTCCTTAATTGGAGAGCACGATTTTAGTGTTTATCATCTACTCCAGGAGTATATCAGAATGTCGTCTATGAAGACACTCACGAACGAGTCCAAATACAGGCTAAGCATCCTGTGCATCAGATCCATGAAAGTTGCAGGGGCATTAGTCAACCCAAAAGACATCACCAGGAACTCATAGTGGCCATAATGTGTCCTGAATGTTGTCTTAGGGATGTCCCCCGCCCTAATCCTCAACTTTTGGTAGCCTGACCTCAAATCTATCTTTGAAAAGATGGCTAAACCCTGGAGGTGATAAAACAAGTCATCTATCCTCGGCATCAGATACCTATTCTTCACTGTCACCTAAGTCAACTGCCGATAATCAATACACATCCACATCGACCCATCTTTCTTCTTCACAAAAAGAACAGGAGTACCCCAAGGCGACACACTCGGTCTAATGAACCCCTTAGCTAGCAAATCCTAGAGCTACTCCTTATGCTCTCTCAACTCAGCAGGAGCCATACGGTAGGGAGAAATAGAAATTGGCCTGGTGCCCGGCTCTAACTCAATAGCAAAATCAATATCTCTCTCAGGTGGAAATCCTGGCAGGTCGGTAGGAAACACATCTAGGAAGTCCCTAACCACAGGAACAGACTCAGGAGATGAAGGGTCAGCACTAGCATCTCGGACACATGCTAGATAGGCTAAACACCAGCGAGAAATCAACTTCCTAGCTCAAAGACAAGAGATGATCCCAGACGGTGCATGGCTAACAGAACCCTACCGCACAGTCAAGGATACACCGGGCATGACTATTGTAATGGTTTTGGCATAGCAATTCAAAACTGCATGGTTAGGGGATAACCAGTCCATGCCTAGTATCACATCAAAGTCCAACATATCAAGAATTATCAAATCACCTCAAGTCTCCAAATAACCAACAGAAATCATACAAGATCTCACAATCCGATCTACTACTAAAGAATCTCCTACTGGAGTCAAAACAGAGACAAGCACAGATAAGGACTCACTAGCCAACCCCAAACAAGGTACAAAGTAGGCAGATACATATGAACATGTAGATCCAGGATCAAATAAAGCCATAGCATACTGACAGCACATAAAAATCATACCTGTAATCACAGCATCCGAGGCCTTTTCCTCCGATCTCCTAGGGATCGCATAGAACTGAAGACGACCTTCACTTACCTGACTGTTAACCCTACCACCTACCCTGCCTCGTAGGCTACCACCTCTACCCTAACCACAACCTTCTCGAGCCAGTGGTTGAGCTGAGCGAATAGGTTGAGTCGGCAGGCTAAACTGTACCCTGTTGGGGGGAATCTCTGGCATAATGACCAACCACACCACAAGCATAATAAGCCCCTGATGACCTACCCTGTCGGGATGAACCAGCGTAACCTGTATGGTCACCATAACCTGATGCCCCAGTTGTACCCCTTGATGGCTGACCACTGTGACTGTGCTAACTGCTCTAACCCTGCTTAAACTAAGAACCAGAATTCTGGAGTGACGCCTGAACCGGTCGACTAGTCTGACCCTGATGTTGTTATGGATGATAACCTCGGCCCTACTAGACTCAACCCCTACCACCATAATGAGTTCCACTATAGATACCCTGATGTCGAGGCCTTTTATCTCTAGCCCCGACATCATGATGACGCAAATCCTCTATAGTACGAGCAAAGTCTGTAATAGCCTAGAATAATCGACCACTAGCAACCAATATCTCTGTTGGCTCTATAAATTCCCTCTGACGCCCCCAAACAAACCTATAGACTCTGTCAGACTTGGTAGGCATAATAATGGCCCCAAATAGAGCAAGCTGATAGAAACGAGTCTCATACTCCGAGATGGTCATAGCATCATGAGTAAGTCTAGTGAACTCCTTTCTCCGATGCTTTCAGTCGCTCTGAGGTAAGAACTTGGCTATGAAGGCCTCATAGAACTCAGACCAAGCCAAAGGAGGTGACGATAATGGTCAGCTAGCAACCTGGGACCTCTACCATAACTTCGCTAGGCCCTCCAGCCGATATGTAGTATAGCCAACCCCGTGAGTCTCCAACAAACCCAAATGATGCAACATCTCCTAGCAGGTAGTAATAAAGTCATGTGGGTCCTGCCCAGAAGTACCAACAAACCTCGGAGGTGCCAATCTCAAGAATCTACCCAACGCCTTCCGCTCCATCTTTGTCTTTGCTGGGCGAGGAGCAAGAGGTTGTGCAACTGATGGGACCTACATAACCTCGGCACAAGGAGCTACAGTAACAGGATGTACTCCTAAACTTGGTGCACCCAAGGCTTCCCCCTGAGCGGATGTTTGTGCTGCCTTAGAAGGTTGCTCTCCAATCATACCCAACAACTGTAACAGTAAACCCTAATAGATATCTAAGGACTGAACTGGGACTAAAGCTGGCACTGGAGCTGGTGGTACCAGGGCTACCCTCTGGTCCACATACTGCTCAGGAGAAAACTCTGGCTCATAATCATACTCGGGCTCTCTCTCAACTCTAGCAGCTCTAGCAGGTGCCGCTGCTCGGGGACGTCCTCGACCCCTACCTCTACGACCTCCCCGTCCCCTAGCTAGAGTCAGAGGCTCATCTCTACCTGCCGTCGATGATCTCGTACGAGCCATCTGTGGAAGAATGAGCGAGAACAAGTGAGATTTCATGAAACTCCCAAAGATTACACACGATACAAAAGCAAATAAGAGAGTCATATTTCCTAAGATGTCACTATAGCCTCCCGAAGATTGAGTACGGACATCTCCGCCCCGATCTTCAAGACTCTACTAGACATTGGCTCCTATACCGATAAACCTAGAGCTCTGATACCAAGCTAGCATGACCCTATTTCTCGGTCATGATGGCACCTATAACTCCCCAGTAGGCTAACCAATTCTCGTAGCCGAGAACAGTCAATAATGGGCTACTATCTAACAAATGAGTGGAAGAACAATTTAAATAGCAAAAGCAAGGGCAATAAGTAAAGAAAGTGAACATCAGGAAAATATATAACATATATGCGGAAGCTAGTCAAACCCAAAACTTGGTATCATAGTATAGAACCAGAACTAAATATAAGGAGTAAAAAGGATCCAAAATAATATATACAAATGTCTCCGAGTAGTAATAGAGTACATAATACAAAATATAACTAAAAGCTAAGCTCCGGTCTTCAAGAGGTCACCCTTAGTCTGAAATATCCCCAAAATATCTCCTCGCACGAGTCTCCAATGAGATAACGGCGATAGACCACACTAGGATCTACACCAGAAGATCCAGAGTGTAGTATGAACACCAAATAGCTTACTTAGAAAATTCACCCTTAAATTCCCCGAAACCCCCGGTCACCGGGAGCAAAGATCCTTCTCAATTCTTTCACTGCAGATAGCAAGCATCCAAAACTCGGAAATAGTTTCATCTGGAAGTTCCTCCCCGCTGAAAGAGACCAAAGAAGGGTCAACTAGCGCTTAGAGTTCGGTGCGCTTCGAAGCAAAAGGTACCCAGTAGGTATCATAGGCCGACTGGGCACATATAAGATAAAATAGCTGTAATAGACAGAATAGAAGCAAATAGTCACCGAAATCAATGAAGAAGTACACACAAACTAGCCCAGAGGGAAGATAGCAGAAAACAACATACAAGGCTAGTAAGTAGAATATATATATACAACAGGCACAAGTGAAATAAGAAGTGACGCACCTGGGGTCCTCGCTATAACAATATATATAGTAAGTTTAAAAGTGGGAGGCATACCGGTAACCTCAGATAGACAGGGAAGGGAGAAGAAGAATAAGGGTGGGCATGCTCGGAAACAAGAATTAACAACCACATTAATCATACCAATCTCAAGTCAAGAAACTAACAATATCACATAATCCAACCTCACCTATAGCTATAATAGGGAATAATATCACGATAAAGTAACAAGAGTCTACCTAAAGTCCCCCGCCCGCCCATACAATCGAGGAATGAAAACAAGTAAAAACAAACCCTTCGGCCACCCATACAATCGGAGCGTACACTCACCAAACAACAAACAAGGGTGGAGCCTAAAACAATGAATGATATGATGCATGATGACCTCTGGGTGGAATAGTAACTATGTATATACCTCCTCTGGCACCGAATGGGCTCAACAGGTAGGTTCCATGGAAGGACACCGCCCATATACCTCTACTCCACCGTATACCCCTTCATTGGCACATGCAGCCCAAGGCCTCTGGTCCAGAACGACAATGTCCATGGAGCTCCCGGACCCCATACTATATCTCAATCTCGAAAACATTGTCTGGAGTAGGTCTGAATCCAACCTAGAGACTCAAGTCTCCATATGCATGCCCAGACTCTGTCCAGGTCTAAAATAGTGGAAAAGGTCTCTGATGCTCGGTCTGACCGAGTCTAACACCATCTCAAATCAATAAAAATATCCATCTAGCACTACGGCCCTGCCGAATCTAGCAATAGTAGTAAAACCTGATGATTGAAACTATACTTTAAATCCTTTACCCCAAGAAGATCCACAAATCAAGTCCAAATTATTTTCAAGTGATTTTTGTAAAAAACGAGCCCCCAGGGCCATGCAAAGTTTAGAAAATTAACACAAGTGGGCCCAAAGCCAAAACTATAGTAACATGGTAAAAATCCTCTTTATATGCATGGAAATGATATGATCAAACACAAATAGCCGCCCAACAACTCACAATCCATCGATCGGCCTTACACAGGCTCCAATTGCTCTACAACACGGATAGCCAGTCTAATATCATGATAACGATGTTTGGGACTCACGGACACCCCCAAATAGCCTACCATCGATGGTCCAGAGTCAAACAAGGCCACACATGACCATAAGGGTGCTAATATCATACTACAAAGAATAATACACACAATGGAGGAAATAAATGAGGTAAACATGGAAAAGCAGTCAAGGTATGTGGTGCCAAGCTAGAAATCCCAACCAAAGGATGCCAATCAGTACAATTTTATCTGATATATGCAATGTCTAGGGAGTTTAAACCGTAACCTACCTGTCGTCCGATGACAAGCTGCTGGCACGATGATATCAAAGGCTGAACCGCTTCGAGAAGCTCCGAGTGATAATCAAACTATCAAAATCACAAATAACACATTAAAACAAGACTAAGGACACCCATATTGCTATATTAATAGCTTGGTCAAAATTTGGGTCACCAACGAGCCCGTGGGCCTCACAACTCGAGACTAAAACTGGATGAGCACACAATGATCACCACACCCCTAGGTGTGTATGCTCAGATTATAGAGAGGATTTAGTCAGGGAAATGGCTCAAACTAGCCATCCAACTATAAGAACAATTAAAGAATCAAGGAGGCTAATTTAATGGATTTTAAGCGGATAAAACTTACCAATAATGATGGGAGAACGATCAAGGTCAAGAAACTTGCACCCCAACACCAAGAATTGAGCCAATACTGAGTTTAGATGAGTTTGGAGCTTAAATAAATGGGGAATTCGTCTTTTGAATGAAGAAGACGAAGTTGGGAGTTTATATACTGCCCAGGGGTCCTTCATCGCGATCATGAAGAGACCCTTCGCGATCGGGAGGACCACGCTGGCTAGACCATTTCAATCGCGAGGACTATCCATGCGGTCGCGAAGAACAAAGAAGGGAAGGCCTTATCGCGGTCGTGATAAGGGACATCACAATCGCGAAGAACAAGGGACTAGGTGCTTTCTCGCGGTCGTGATAAGGGACATCACAATCGCGAAGAACAAGGGACTAGGTGCTTTCTCGCGGTCACAGGTCCAGAGGCTCGTGATCGCTATTTAGGCCGGAGGCCTTCACCTGCAACAACCAAAAACTTGCAATATTTTTAAGACTCTACGGGGAATTCCGAGCATGAGAGGAACCCGATATTCAAAAACTAATAGCGCTAATAGAGTGGAAATGATGTTTCAGACTCAATGAAATTGATGAAACTTCCATACGAGGTCATTTTAGAGAAATGTTGACCCAATTAAACACTAACCAACAAGCAACCAAACACTCGAAATGAGCCCAGCTCACCCGGGGCCCAAACTAACCATGTACGTAACCCAAACTCAACATTCCAGAGCTGATGGAATCGTTGGATTTTTAATATGATGCTCCGATCATCAAAAGCTGACCCAAGTTTTACTTTCAACTCCAAATGACTCGAAAATAGAGAAAGCAACACAAAACCCACACCAGAATTTCTCAAGCCTCAACTAAAGGTCCAACTTGACCAAACTCAACGCTCCAGAGCTAACAGAATTGTCAAAATTCTATTTTGAGCACGTTAGCTAAGAATATTGACTAAAGTCAATAATATTCTTAGTTAAAGCTCTAAAATAAGGAAACGACCAAAACGACCAAATGAATGACCAGGGCACCAAACCATTGGTCCCAGCAAGTCATAAATAACTTGGGGCCACTACAGGAAAGCTTTAACAGTACATAAAAAGAACAAACGTGAAAATGACCGGAAGGGTCATACATAACTAGTATATATATACATATTATTTTAATTCCAAATTAATTTTAAACCTTCCGATCAGTTGATTGGACTGTCCAAATCGAGTCAAATCTCAAAAGAAAACAAAACGTGTTTCCTTACATTAATTCCCCAAAGACGTGTCTATTCTTTCCCCTTCCCCAGATCCATGCACCTTTCCCAAAATAACCATGAAACCCTAAGCCCTCTCTTCTTTTTCCTTCCTCCTCTCCTCTCTCTTACCTGAAGAAGATGACCAGCCGCGCTCCACCATACCTTTTCTATCATCTTGCTATCATAGAAGCATTTTTTGCCAGAAATCACAGACCCCAAATCAATGCTTCAACTAAAACGAGTTTCAAATCCGCCAACGGTCAAAAGATGATGATTCTTTTCAAATTTTAGTTTTCCCCCTCTGATTTTCACCCGTTAGTTTCTTCAAAAAAATTTATTTGAAATCCGACCCTTAAGGTCCAGATTTTCCTATAAATAGTGGGTATTTTTTCATGCGAAAGGGAGTGGGGGGAGAAAAAACACACATTCATATTTTCAGAAAGTCATGGTTTCTTGGTTGTCTTTTCTTGGTTCAGGTTGGGTTCTGAAGACGAGTTTCAAGATGGAATCCTCGATGTTGAAGCCTTCGTTTTCTACCCAACATAAGGTGAAAATTCCACACATCTATTTTTTATTCACTATCGAATATGACTTTGTGAAGTATGTGAAAATATGTTGCTCTTTAAAGTTCTGCCTTCAGTCAGACATTTGGTTTCAAGCTTCTTCTTGATTCTCTTTACTGATTAGGTCCTAGGAGTATATTGATACGCCCAAATTATACCTCAATTAAGAAGCGTAAGCGGTCGTTATCAAATATAGAACCCAACAAAGGTTGGGGTCGATCCCACAGGGAATAAGGTGAAGATTAAGTTGTTAGTAATTTAGATGACTAGTAATCAACAATTTCCAGTAAATGGGGGGGTTTAAAGTGATCAATTTTTTAACAATTCACATAACAATTAACAAGTTTCAATGAGTAAAATTCAGTAGAAGAGATAAACTAGGAGTGTTTTCACCATGGCTTTGTGACAACCTCGGGTTACAGTTCTAATGGATTCATTTCATATGCAAAATACGAAGTAATCGAATTCATTCATACGTCTAATTGTTTCTCAACCAAAAAGACGCTTTTCTTTTCAATTCTTTTAAACTTGAAAAGATACAATTATAAAACTCAATTAATCCTACAAGTAGATTAACCTGGCTAAAGCGTTAATCATTAGATGGGAGTTAGTAGTCCTGAGTCCTTATTATTAATCCATTTTTCCCAATTTTAATTCCTTTATTCAAGCAAATCAAACCTAGGCTTGTTCTAATGTTTGCAACCATTAGAAAATGGTAAAAAACACAAGAATAACAACGTACTATGCAATACATACTGAATCTAATATCACCCGCAGCCTAGATCATTACTATCCCATGGCTCCCATAACCCTAGTTATGGGAAGTTAGTTACTCATGCTATTAGAAAAAGAGAAGATACTCATATTCATAATAAGAGAAAGATTCTTACAAATAGTATGAAATCACTTCAATTATCCATGAACAATAAGCCAAACAATTCCCAAGAACAATGAATTGAGGAAGAAGAAAGTATGTTGTTGTTTATCTGCTCAAAAATCATTCAAGACAACAACAACAACAACAACAACAACATACCCAGTGTATTCCCACAGCGTGGGGTCTGGGGAGGGTAGAGTGTACGCAGTCCATACCACTACCTCAGAGGTGAGGTAGAGAGGCTGTTTCCGATAGACCCCCGGCTCAAGACAAAACAGTCTAAAAATAGGCTAAAAAGGACGTAACAATGATACAGGGTAAAAATACAAGATAAAACTACAAGAGACGATAGGAAGTAATATGTAGTAACAAACAACAGACAGAAACAGAGCATTGCCACCAAATACTACCACGAGGAATCCAAGAACAAGAAACTATAAGCGTAGCCCTACGATTACTAGTCGAGACAATAAGGAAAAACACTCCTACCTACTAGCCTACACACACTTCTACCTACTACTCTTCTACCCTAATCCGCGTCCTCCACACCTTCCTATCTAGGGTCATGTCCTCGGTAAGCTGCAACTGCGCCATGTCCTGTCGAATCACCTCTCCCTAATACTTTTTCGGTCTACCTCGTTCTCTCTTGTACCCATCCATAGCCAACCTCTCACACCTCCGCACTGGAGCATCCTTGCCTCTCCTCCTCACATGTCCGAACCATCTCAACCTCACTTCCCGCATCTTATCTTCCACCGACGCCACACCCACCTTAACTCGGATATCCTCATTCCTAATCCTATCTCTCCTAGTAAACCCGCACATCCATCACAACATCCTCATCTCCGCCACCTTCATCTTTTGAATATGGGAGTTCTTTACTGGCCAACACTCTACTCCATACAACAAAGCTGGTCGAACCACCACTCTGTAGAATTTGCCTTTAAGTTTAGTAGGTACCTTCTTATCACACAAGACTCCAGATGCGAATCTCCATTTCATCCAACCAACACCAATACAATGAGTGACATTCTCATCAATCTCTCCATTTTCCTGGATAATAGACCCAAAATACTTGAAACTCCCTTTCTTTTGGATGACCTGTGTATCCAGCTTCACTTTTATGTCATCATCCTGAGTCGCCTCACTGAACTTGCACTCCATATATTCAGTCTTGTTCCTGCTCAACCTAAACCCCTTAGACTCGAGGGTCTGTCTCCAAAACTCCAACTTAGCATTAACTCCTCCGCGAGTCTCATCCACAAAAACTACATCCGCAAATAACATGCACCATGGCACCTCACCTTGTATTTGCCGCGTCAATACATCCATTACCAAGGCAAATAGGAACGGGCTAAGGGTCGATCCCTGGTGCAACCCCATTGACACGAGAAAGTGCTCCGAATCTCCTCCCACAGTTCTAACGCGAGTCTTGGCCCCCTCGTACATGTCCTTAATTGATCTGGTGTACGCCACGGGTACACCTCGAGCCTCTAAGCACCTCCAAAGGACCTCCCTAGGGATTTTATCATATGCCTTTTCTAGATCGATGAACACCATGTGCAAGTCCTTCTTCCTTTTCCTGTACTACTCCACTAGTCTTCTAAGGAGATGGATAGCTTCTGTAGTCGAGCGTCCTGGAATAAAGCCAAACTGGTTCTCTGAAATAGGCACGATCTGTCTCAACCTCAACTCCACCACCCTCTCCCAGACCTTCATAGTGTGGCTTAGCAATTTGATACCCCTATAATTGTTGCAACTCTGAATATCGCCCTTGTTCTTGTACAAAGGAATCATCGCGCTCCATCTCCAAGCTTCAGTCATCTTTGCCATTTTGAAAATACCATCAAACAACTCGGTTAGCCACTTCACACCTGTCTCACCCGAGCTCTTCCAAAAATCAACGGGAATCTCATCTGGCCCTGTCGCCCTACCTCTTCGCATCTTACGAATTGCAACCTTAACCTCTTCAACATTTATACGGCTACAATAATCATAGTCACGACGCCTCTCTGAGTGTGCCAAATCTCCCAGCACAAAGCTTTTGTCCCTCTCGTCATTCAAGAGTCCATGGAAGTAAGACTGCCATCTCCTCCTAATGAGTACCTCATCTACTAGTATTTTGCCATCTTCGTCCTTGATGCACTTCACTTGGTCAAGGTCCTGAGTCCTCCTCTCCCTAGCCTTTGCTAACTTATATAACTTCTTATCCCCACCTTTATCCTCTAAAGCCGCGTATAAGCTTTCAAAGGCTATCGTTTTAGCTGCCGTTACCGCTAACTTCGCCTCCTTCCTAGCTATCTTATACGCCTCCCTATTCCTTCGCTTCTCCTCCTCATCCTTACTCTCTACTAACTTCGCATATGACCCCTTCTTAGCCTCCACCTTTCCTTTTACTTCTCCATTCCACCACCAGTCCCCTCGATGCTTGCCAGAACGACCTCTCGAGACGCCCAACACCTCTCTAGCCGTCTCCCTTATGCAACTAGCAGTCGTATCCCACATATTATCCACATCCCCACTACTCCCCCAAGCCCCCCTAGTCATCAACTTCTCCCCTATTTCTAGTGCACTGGCCATAGTCAGGCTACCCCATTTAATCCTAGGCCGATCATCCACAATCCGCTTCTTTTTCTCCCTCTTGATCTCTAAATCCATCACTAAGAGTCTATGTTGGGTCGAAAGATTCTCACTTGGGATAACCTTACAGTCTTTACAAAATATCCAATATCGAATAATTAAATTTAACCCTAACACTGGGTAATTATAGTAGTACAAGAAAATAGTATCCTAAAATAGAACTCGGACTGCCCACTACATCTTGATGAGTTGCCTTGATGCCTCGCCAGGCTTATGATGACTCTTCAGCTGAGTTGTCATAACATTGTAGTGATTTTCTTTTTCTGCTTCTGTTTGACGATTCACTATGACGAGTCATCATGGATTTAATGAATCGTCATGGAACTCATCACTCTTAACTAGTGCTTGTCAACTACCTCAGCTTGGCGGTTTGCTGTGATGGTTTGTCATGGTTGTGATGACTCTTGACTGTCTTGGCTTGGAGGTTAAGGTGATGACTCGTTAAACCTTTGACGTATCGTCAGGTGGAGTCGTCAGTCCTAACCAGTGACTCTTCTTGTACTGTCTTACTTGGCGACTCATTCTGACGATTCTCCAAGGCTGTGATGACTCATTAGGTGAGTCGTCACACCTAACAGTGAGTACCATTTCGGTGCAAATCCTCATCTATTTTATCTTTGTCCACTTTACTGCGATTTAAACACATAAACTATCAAAACTAACAATGGTTGCTTGAAAACTCACTATTATTCGTAGTTAAAAGGATCAAATATGCCATAGAATGCCGGCACATCAACACCCTATACTTAGAACATTCGCTTGTCCTCAAGCAACAAGACAACAAAAATAAAAAGACGACTTAACTAAGAAAACAACCAACATGTCTCTAGCAATCCATGGCCATTCAACAATTTAATCAATTTAAATCAAGTTCCCCTGGTACTACACAAGTGTTTGAAAAGTTAGTAGGACGCTCACATTCACAAATGATTTCAAATAGTGCACATGCAATACCATAGGTTTGCCCTTGCTATTCTATTTTAGTTTTTCAGAAAGTCGCTCAAGATCACTACAAGACTTGTTTTGGCTTGTAATGAGGCTTTGGGTGCAGGTAGGATATATTTGGGGAATAGTGACTATACCCTCCTTGTAATCATCGACCTATTATGTCCACTAAAAACTCAGTCTAACCACCTTTATTCACCTTTTATTTCCTTTGTTCTAGCTACAGGTGCGACCATCTAAACTTGATAACTCTTTTTCATTCTTTTTCACTTTTCTTTCATTTTTTTTAAATTTTTTTTATTTCTTTTTCTTTCTTTTTCTCTAGAACACACCTGCTCTTTTTATCCTATCAACAACCAATCTAATTAATCATATTTTTCTTATCATGTACCTCTATAGTAGCCACCCGCAACTTAGACTAATTGCTTGAGTTGAGGTGCACGATGTCCAAGGAGGGACCAGGGCAAAAATAGAGATTCAAAGTTAAAAGGGAAGGTGACAGGTTATTGAAAGAACAAGGTCAACTTTGGCTCAAATAGGGATCAAAGAGATTATTTATATTTGGATAGTCTTTTAAGCTAAAGTGGTCTGCACACAAGAAGGTCCTGTGTTCCTTTTCTAAGCGACTAACTTCAAACTTACCAGAATAGGGAGAGCAAGTTCTAGATGCATGCACAGAGTAAGAATTTATAACAATTAAGCTCACACCCACTTGGCACCAAGAAACCATACCATTACCAACTATCAAAACAACAGCTCGGCTTAAGCACAATTATTCCAATCACATACACTTCATGACATTCAGGGATCTAGAACAGTCAATCATTTCAAATATAAGTACAAAATCAACATATTTTAGAGAGGACTCATTTTTATTTCAACTTTCCAAAAGCCATGCTTGTTGTGGACAATATAACACAACACAAACAAAATTTAAACAACAACCTAAACATGCTGGTTCTACTAGATAGCATATCGAAGGAAAAGAAACACGACAAAATAAACCCTCGGTGGTGAATCATAGTTACTCCTACCCCCAATAAAAAAATCTAGCATTGTCCTCAATGCAAATGAAATTAGATATGCAAATAAAAGGATAAAGATACCTGTGAAGCCTAGGCTTTGGAGTCTGGATCAATGGTGGAAACTACAGCGGTCTCTGAAGTAGGGACAGTGACACCGGTGTTAGTCGAAGTGCTCAACTCATGTACAGCCCCAGTCGCACTAGAAGATGCCCCAACATGTGGGCACGTGCTCTCTCCTGCCTCAACTGTTCGTCCAGTATAGATTGTTGTCGAGCCTCTTCCAACTCTTCCTCCTCTAGTGTTCTCTTCTTTGACCATTTCACACCACCTTCCCCCGACTGTGGCTCATTGATTTTCAATGGTCTTACCATCAAATCCACAATCTTGGCATCTTTCTCCAATTTCACAAAGTCTAGAGCCTGGTCATAGAGGGATTGCCCTTGCTAGAGAGCGTTGACATCAGCCTTTACCTTTTGAAGTTCAGTATTGAACTTGTCTAGGTTCGGGATACTTATTTCATTCAGCCTAGCATCTATACGAGTCTCCATGGAATCAATCTTGGCACGTAACTCCTCATACGACTTCAGAGCCTTCTAAATAGCCTCATCTATGGTTGGCTTGAACAAGTCAGTCCAAGCTATAATATGCTTATCAATCTGCTTTTGTTTTTGCACCATTTTTGCAAAATTTTGAGGATTCAAGTGGTACTCTGGTGGTAGAGGTGTCCTTGATGCGGTGTTAGAAATCTCAGCAGTAGTCCTTCCGAGAGTATCAGAGGTGGTCTGTGCAGTGTGTGGGTCAAAGACAGCAAGGGGTAACTCTGTACCTGATGGGGTATCCGCAGCCTTTGAGGTGGTAGGAGTTTGTGCCTCGAAAGCTTTTGGCCTATGAACCCTCAATTCGAATTTAGTATCATCCCTCTCCTTGTTAATATTTTGCTTAGATGATGCTGTCACTTGTTCATCAATGACACTCATTATCGGCACATCTGCAAGCCTGCATAACTCAGTAACAAGACACAAGAATGGCAATGAAGAGGTGGCTTTGATGGCTCTAGTACACATCTCATCTACAATTATCATCCCAAAGTTAATGATGTACCCAGCCATCAAACTTGCTACCAAAATGGATCTTTCCTTATCTAAGTTAGCATCTCCACCCATAGGGAAGAGTCAAAGTCGCACTCCTACCAAAACTTTGTTGTGAAGTTCAGAGATTGCTTCGATATCTGTTCCTTTGAGTTTAGCCATAAAGGTGAGCCTTCAGTCAACATCCAATCTAGCCACGGTCTTTGAGTTTGTGATGTGCCAATTCTATCATAAAACTTAGGCATGCCGGGTGGAGGGATGTATTCCAAACTAAAAAGGACCCTGTTGATCATCTCTCGGGAGATGTCTACCTGTTTTCCATGAAATGGGACCATATCCTATCTTGGTGGGGTCTTAACCTTCTTTCCCTTCTCAACCTTGCTTTCTAGCACTGCAAAATAGTTGGCATTGAACTCACGCACTAGTGCCGGGTAGTAGATACCTGGTGGCTTGCTCATCAACTCTAATTGATACCTCTGGAATTATGTTTGAATAACCGGGTAATTAGGTAGAACCGTGGTCATAATCTGTACTTCCTCAATGATAGTCCTTTTATGACTCCTTTATTTTGTTGGGAGAAGACCATCTAAGTAGTACTTCCGGGCACCCTCAATTTCCCACTGGATTGAATCCCTGACATTCGCGGTCTTGCACCTGAATGTATAGGTGCTTATTGGAGCCTTTTCTGGATTTCTAGTGGCCTCAGTACCACTTTCATTGTTCGTGCTGGAGCTTGAGCTGTCACTCTCCCCACTAGCACTATCTCTTCCCTCGCTAGATGACCTACTCTCCTCTTCAGACTGGGAGACTTGGGTTTTTTTCCTTTTGGCTAGCCTCGTTTGATAGACGGGTGCCTCAATTTCTTCCGCTTCACTGTCCGGTTCATCTACTAATCCTTGTGTAGGGGCTGACCTTTATTTTTGTTTCTGTGCACTTCCACGACTTGGTTGTGGTTTTGGAGCCATTGTACCTGCAAGGGAAACAAGTTAGAACATAGAGGGAAAAGAAAACCAAACAAAAGGGTCATTGTTTTGTCGTGATGGGTGAGCTGACGAGTCACCACAGGTGTGATGACTCGTCACACATCCCATCACCCTAATCCAGTAGCAGCTTCAACATTTAAGCTCTTGTGTTGGTTTGCTTGATGAGTCGTCAGGAAAATCGTCTCCATTAAACAGTTCTTTATTTCTTCTTTGGGGCATTTTATCGAACACTTTGTGTTCATTAGCACGTTGCCAATCCCTTTTTGGATTTGATTTATAATTTTTACACCATTATAAATTATTATTCACTCCTTGGGCTACTCATACTTCACCAAAGTCATTGTGAACATTAATTTCTTCAACCCAATTAACAACAACAACCACTGCTAACAACCTACACAACCAACGATCCAAAAGAAACTTTTGCTCTTCTTTTAGTTCAAAATTTAATGAGCTAATTCAAGGGGAGAGTTAGCATCATACCTTGATTTTGTGATTGATCAAGAAACCTTTTTCTTTTCACCAAGGGTTAAAGGAAATACAACTTCACAATAACTTTTATCACAATGCTAGAACTTGGGAATTTTCTAGAGGACTGGCGTGTGAGGATTTTGGGGAAAAAAGAAAAACTTTATGAGGGATTTCAAGTTGGGTGTTGTGGGATTTTAATAGGAGAAGGAACTTGGATGTGAAAGGGTATTGTGAGAAGGAAAGGAAGAAGAAACTATTTCAATTTGAAATGGGTTTCTTTTAATTTGGGAAATTAAGCCTCATCGGGTTGGATCGGGTTTAGGGTTTGGGTTGGATTGGGTAAAAATCAAAGAAGAAAAGGGAAAAGTAAACTTACCTAAGCTGGTGACTCTTGTGATGAGTCGTCACACCTGTGATGACTCATCAGTAGAGTCGTCAGTGTTAAAGAATGGAACCAAATAGGAGGGCCAATGTAGTGGATTGGGTGATGAATTGTCATAGGTGTGACGGTTCGTCACCTGAGCCGTCACTACTAACCAGTGAAGTCGTATTTTGGGAGCCAACTTGGTGACTCTTGTGACGGGACGTCAAGCTTGTGGTGGTTCATCACCCAAGCCATCACAACAAAATAGAACTCAACCATGTCTTAGACTTGGTGACAACTTAAGTTGATGACTCATCACCTTTGTGACGACCCACCACGGGACCCGTCAAGCTTAAGCAGAACAGTGCCCTCCCTGTACTTTTTTCCCCTAAACACTCAACAAACAAGTTAACCAATTCCACCAAAAACAAACTACTCTAAAGTTATTAGACAACAACAAAATATGGGTTGCCTCTCACATAGCGCCTGATTTAACGTTGTGGCACAACGCGGGCATCTTGATTACTCAGACATCATCAAGATACACCACAAACAAAATGTTTACCTTCTCTGGGACGCCGATATATTTCTTCACCCACTGTCCGTTTACTTTGAAACGTTCTCCATCCTTGTTTTCAAGTTCAACAACACCTGATGGGAACACCTGATTCGCATTGAACGGCCCGGACCATTTGGACTTGAGCTTTCCATGGAATAATTTGAACCTAGAGTTGAAGAACACCACCAAGTCCCCGACTTTGAATTCCCTCTTCTCAATCCTCTGGTCATAGTATAACTTCATTCTCTCCTTATAGAGGGTGAATCTCTCGTAAGCCTGTAACTTGAATTCGTCCATCTCATTCAGCTGCTCCAACCTCAACTCTGATGCATCTTTCCAGCTAAGATTCAACTTATTGAGCGCCCAAAGGACCTTATGCTCAAGTTCAACAAGCAAGTGATAAGATTTACTAAAAATAAGTTGGTACGGGGACATGCCTATTGGGGTTTTGAACGCTGTTCGGTACACCCAGAGTGCATCATCAAGCTTCCTCGCCCAATCTTTCTGATTGGCATTTACTTATTTTGCCAATATTTCCATGATATCACAATTGGACACTTCAACTTGTCCACTGGTTTGTGGGTGATATGGAGTGGATACTTTATGTTGCTTTACACTGTACTTAGCCAGAGTAGCACGGAACACCTTGTTGCATAAGTGTGACCATCCATCTTTTATAATTGTGCGAGGAGTGCCAAATCGAGCGAAGACGTTTCTCTTCAAGAAAGCCACCACACTCTTCCCTTCATTGTCGGCCAAAGCGACTGCTTCTACCTATTTTGACACATAATCAACCTCTACCAAGATGTACCGATTACCATAAAAACTGTCAAATAGGCCCATAAAATATGTTCCTCACACATCGAATAACTCAACCTCCAGGATAATGGACATTGGCAACTCTTACCTTTGAGATATTGCTCCTCGTCTTTGGCACTGGTCACAAGATTTGGCAAAGTCATGTGCATCTTTGTGAATCGTCAGCCAATAATACACACACTGCAAGCTTTTCTGGGTTGTTCGATCACCTGCATGATGCCTCCCAACTGAGGACGAATGGCAAGCTTGCAAAATGCTCATCATTTCCACCTTCGGCACATATCTCCTGATTATATTATCAGCACACAACCGGAATAGGTAAGGCTCATCCCAATAATACCTACTAGCATCATGAAGGAATTTCTTCCTCTGGTGGAAGTTCAGCTCTTCCGGCATCACATCACAGACCAAATAATTGGCAATATGAGCATACCATGGCACAAGGTCAAGTGAAGTGGCCAATACATGCTCATCCGAAAATGAATCATCGATTTCTAGCTCATCCACCACTTGCTCTTCATTCTCTAGCCTGGAAAGATGGTCAGCCACCTGATTCTTACAGCCCTTTTGGTCTTTGACTTTAAAGTTAAATTCCTACAATAACAATACCCATCTCATTAGTCGAGGCTTGGCATCTTTCTTTTCCATGAGGTACCTTAATATAGCATGGTCGGTGTGCACCACAACTCTTATGCCAAGAAGGTAAGCCATAAATTTTTCAAAGGCATAAACAACTGCCAACAGCTCTCATTCCGTGAATGTGTAGTTCTTTTGCGCCCCATTCAATGCCTTTCTAGCATACTAAATAGGGTGAAAATTTTTGTCTCACTTCTGACCCAGAACAACTACAAGTGCAACACCACTTGCATTACATATTACCTCGAATGGTTTGGACCAATCCGGGGAAACTATAATAGGCGCAGCCACCAACTTCTCCTTTAGGCATTAAAATGCCTTCAAGAAATCACCATCAAACACAAATTTTGTTTCCTTCTCTAGAAACTTTCACAAAGGGTTGGCGATCTTGGAGAATTCCTTGATAAATCTTCTATAAAACCCTGCGTGACCAAGGAAACTCCTAACACCCTTTACTGAGATGGGTGGAGGTAGTTTCTCAATCACTTCGATCTTGGCTTTATCCACTTCAATACCTCTCACAGAGATCTTATGTCCCAACACAATGCCTTCTTTCACTATAAAGTGGCATTTCTCCCAGTTGAGAACAAGATTCGCTTCTTCACACCTTTGCAATGCTTGACCCAAATTAGCCAAGCAATCTTCAAACGCATCACCAACCACAGAAAAGTCATCCATGAAGACTTCTAATGTATCCTCAACCATATCGGAGAAGATAGACATCATGCATCTCTGGAATGTTACAGGAGCATTACACAAGCCAAAAGGCATGCATCTGAAGGAAAAAGTTCTATACGAGCAGATGAAGGTGGTTTTCTCCTGATCATCCAATGCGGTGGATATTTGGTTGTACCCCGAATATCCATCCAAAATGCAATACCACCCTCTGCCGGCCAATCTGTCAAGAATCTGACCCATAAAGGGCATAGGGAAGTGATCCTGTAGAGTCCAGTAGTTAAGCTTCCGATAATCCATATAGACTCACCACCCAGTGACTGGTCTTAATGGAATCAACTCATTCTTATAATTTGCCACCACAGTCATACCTCCCTTTTTGGGGACACATTGAATCGAGCTTACCTATTTGCTATAAGAAATTGGGTACACCACTCCAGTATCGAGCCATTTAATTTTTTCCTTCTTTATCACTTCTTGCATTGGTGGATTCAGCCTTCGCTGATGCTCAATGGTGGGAGTGCAATTATACTCTAGTTGTATCTTATGAGTGTAAATACCCGATGGAATTTTGATGATATCTGCAGTGGTCTAGCCAATAGCTCTCTTATATCTCCTCAATATGGACAATAAAGCCTCTACCTGCCACTCCATAAGATCAGCTGTAATAATAATGGGCAATGTGCTATTCTCACCAGAAATGCATATTTGAGATGGCCCGGTAATTCTTTAAACTTTAACACCGGTGCCTCTTCAATGGAAGGCTTTGCTAGAGGTTTCGGTCGGTTCTTCAAATAAAGGTCTAGTTTCTTTGGAGCGTAGGAATATGACCCCATACCTACCAAAGCATTCACTATCTCCTCATAATCTTTGATGTCATCACCATCGAAGTTCATCATAACTGCAACCAAAGTCTCCACAGAAAACCTATATTTTACAGATACCTCCACCTCAGAATCAACAATCACATCAATCACCCAGACTACACTCATGTCTCTCGGCTACTCATCGATTTGCAAACATCAAACTTGAGTATCTTATCATTTAGCCTAAAACTCAGTTCATTGCTTTCCATATCCACTAGCACTCTACCTATTGCTAAGAAAGGTCATCCCAAAATAATGGGCACTTGAAAATCTACCTTGCAATCCAAGATTATAAATTCTACCAAAAATATAAACTTTCCAACCTTTACTAGCACATCATACAAAATACCCACTGGTTGCTTAACAGATTTGTCGGCCATCAGTATCCTCATGGTAGTCGATTTGGGGGCTCCCAAGCCCAACTGCCAATATATAGCTAGCGGCATCAAATTTATGCTAGCTCCCAAATCACAGAGTGCCTTAGCAAAGTTAAATTCTCCAATAGTGTATGGAATAGTAAAGGCACCTGAATCATTTTTCTTTTGGACCAATGACCTTGATGAGATCGCGCTGCAATGGTGGAGGTTATCTTCCAGCTCGAAACCTACCGACCTCTTCTTAGTGATCAAGTCCTTCATGAATTTGGCATGACCGGGCATTTTCTCAAGCGCATCCACTAGAGGGATATTTACAGATATTTGCTTGAGCATAGAAATGAACTTGTGGAATTTGCTGTCTTCCACCTTCTTCTTGATCCTATGAGGGAATGGAGGAGGAAGCTTGGGTATTTGAGTTGGAAGTTTTTCAACACCCTTGCTTTTATCCTTACACACTCGAGTAGCATCCTCTACCATGGTGGGTTTTTCAGTATGTACACCCACATTCTCCTCAACCTCATCCTCATCATCTACTAGCTTATCATTATCAACAATATCTCCTTTCTGAGTCTGAATTACCAGATGTGATTTTGATAGTGTTTTACCACTTCTTGTAGTGATCGCCATACAACTCCCAACATTCCTTGGGTTTTTTATGGTGTCACTAGGCAAGGTACCAGTCTTCCATTAATTTAGAGATGCCGAAGGTTGTCTCATATACTACTCTAATTGCTTAATCGAAGTGGAATGTGAGTCCACTAACTGACTCATCGATGATAATTCAGTTTTCATCTCCTTCACTTCGGAGTTAGTCGATTCTACTTTCAATAATACCTTGGCCAACATGTTTTCCATTTTTGGCATCCCTGCCTTATTACTAGCTCTTTCTCGGTTCCCAGGTGGTACGTATAACCTATCTCTGTTAGCTTTACTCTTCCAATTTCCTTGATCCAGATCCCTATAGCCAGCCTTCTCATAATAGTTGTCCTTCTTGTAGTTCTAACCTTGGTTTCCTTGGCTATTAGCCTGGAACCCCCCCAAATAGTTTACTTCCTTATAGGACTCTGACTCAGCTGCTACCTTGGGAACCCACAACTTTTACTTTCTCAATTCCTTCTACTAATAAATGCTTTGTTAGCAGATCTATCTGGGTCTTCAAATGAGCCATGTCTTGGTCCTGGTCTTCCTTTTTTCTGTGCTGCTCGGCTGACATACCAACAACATAAGTACTAGACCTACCTCTGAATCTTGGGTGTGCCAAGCTCTGTTTGTTTTGGTGAGCCAATCCAGAATAGTAGTGGCCTCAATAAATGTGAGCCCCATGAATGCTCCACCTGCAACATTATCAAGTGTCATATTGGTAGCCGAATTTAATGCTCTGTAGAATATCTGCATCAAAAATTCATCTGTCAACTGGTGGTTTGGGCATTGAGTCAACTTCTTCTTAAACCTCAACCAGGTTTTATGTAAGGCCTCATGAGGTTGCTATCTGAAATTGCTAATCTCATCCCTTAATTGTATCATCCTAGAGGGAGGAAAGAACCTTTCTAGGAAAGCTCCTTTCAACTATCTCCAGGTTGTTATAGAATCCGGAGTTAGCTCTGTCAACCATAGTGCTGCCTCATTAGATAGAGACAATAGGAACAACCTAAGCCTAATAGCCGTCTGATTCACTCCTGGCAGCTAAAAGGATTTGCAGATCCCTACAAAATTCATCAGATGCCGGTTGGGATCATCACCAGCTACTCCTCTAAACAGCCCCTTCATATTTAACAATTGGATTATCGTGCTGGTGATATTAAACTTTGCACTAGCTGCTAATGGGGGGAAAATAATGGCCCCCATAGCACCAACTCTATCCAAGTCAAGATCATTATCATCATCCAAAGCAAACTACCTTGGTTGTTATCGACCTCTACCTCTCTATTGCGGCCTTCGATCTGCAGAGGCAACATTTCTGACATTATCTACCACAATATCATCATCCAACGCAGCATCCACCTTAATATTTTCAGCATCCAGGTGTTGTTGGGCTACTGCAAGCCTTGCTGCCTCTTGTTGTGCATCCATATTTCACCTTAGAGTTATCACAAGCTCGGGGTTGTAAGGTAATATTGGTTTACCCGAGCGTCAGGTACTTGGCATGCACAAACCTGTACCCTGTAAAAAAATCAAAAACAACAAACAAAAGTAAATTAGGAAAATATGACTAAGAGTCAAATAAACACACCAAACTTAATAAACAACCATACTCCCCGACAATGGCGCCAAAATTTGATACGCCCAAATTGCACATTAATTAAGAAGCGTAAGTAGTCGTTGTCAAATATAGAACTCAACAAAAGTTGGGGTCGATCCCACAGGGAATAAGGTGAAGATTAAGTTGTTAGTAATTTAGATGACTAGTAATCAACAATTTTTGATAAATGGGGGGGGGGTTTAAAGTTATCAATAATTGAATAATTCACGTAACAATTAACAAGTTTCAATGAGTAAAATTCAGTAGAAGAGATGAACTAAGAATGTGTTCACCATGGCTTCGTGACAATCTCGGGTTAGAGTTCTAGTGGATTCATTTCACATGAAAAATATGAAGTAATCAAATTCATTCATACGTCTAATCGTTTCCCAACCAAAAATACACTTTTCTTTTCAATTCTTTCAAACTTGAAAAGATACAATTATAAAACTCAATTAATCCTCCAAGTAGATTAACCTCGCTAAAGCGTCAATTATTAGACGGGAGTTAGTAGTCCCGAATCCTTGTTGTTAATCCAATTTTCCCGGTTTTAATTCCTTTATTCAAGCAAATCTAACCTAGGATTGTTCTAATGTTTACAACCATTAGAAAACGGTAAAAAACACAAGAATAACAATGTACAATGCAATACATATTGAATCCAATATCATCTGTAGCCTAAATCATTACTATGTCATGGCTCCCACAACCCTATTATGGGAAGTTAGTTACTCATGCTATTAGAAGAAGAGAAGATAATCATAGTGATAATAAGAGAAAGATTCTTACAAATAGTATGAAATCACTTCAATTATCCAAGAACAATGAGCCAAACAATTCTCAAGAACAATGAATTAAGGAAGAAGAAAATATGTTGTTCTTTCACCGCTCAAAAATCATTCAAGACGTAAGAGAAAATATCCAATATCGAATAATTAAATTTAACCCTAACACTGGGTATTTATAGTAGTATAGGAAAATAGTATCCTAAAATAGAACTCAGACTGCCCACTACATCTTGATAGGTTGCCTTGACGTCTTGTCAGGCTTGTGACAACTCGTCAGCTGAGTCATCACAATGTTCCAGTGATTTCCTTTTTCTGCTTTTGCTTGACGATTCATTGTGATGAGTCTTCATGGCCTTGACAAATCATCATGGAAGTCATCTCTCTTAACTAGTGATGCTTACCAACTGCCTCAGCTTGACAGTTTATTGTGATGGTTCATCATGGTTGTGATAACTCTTGACTGTGTTGGCTTGGAGGTTAAGATGACGACTCATCACACCTTTGATGTATCATCAGGTGGAGTCGTCACTCCTAACCAGTGACTCTACTTGTGTTGTCTTACTTGGCGACTCATCCTGACGATTGTCCAAGGCTGTGATGACTTGTCAGGTGAGTCATCATACCTAACAGTGAGTACCATTCCATATTTCCATAGACCGCACGTTGCTCAAATTTATATCCAAGGCTAGCCTAGCCAAAATTTTCAACTTCCAATTCCAGAAAAGTTCTAACCCCGATCCTTGCATGACAAGCTCAAGCATAACGATGGAAAGGGTCATTACAATTACCTTCTTGGTCTGGTAAGTAAAGGTTAATGGACGGTTCTAATTTTGTACACCATTAAAAAGCAGCTAAAGTGAAGTGATTAACAATACATGCAAGATCACCATTCAAGAATCACTAATTGTTTAACATACATTTGTTAATTCATCATGGTTTCCACAATCCTAGCTATGGTGTTTAGCTACTCATTCTTGGAGTAATTGTAGAATAATTCATAAGAAATAACTTACTCGTATTAAACATGAAAATCCAAGAACAATTGCCAAATCTATCTTCAAGAATCAAGAACAATGAAAGGACTATGTTGTAATTTCTAAGCAACAAAAATAATATCACAATATCGAGTATAGGTCTAAAAACCATAAGTAACATGAAAAAGAAACCCTAAGGAAAGTATTTATAGACCCAAAATCCTATCCTAAGTCGACTAGGAAAACTTGGCCACATCAGATTCTACAAGTGACTCCATAACCCATTATTTCAATTGACAATTTGTGGTCTTCAGAAGTCAATCATCGATTGGCAAAGTCAAAATGGGAACTGTAGATTCTATGGATGGAACCATAACTTGTCGATCCAGTCTATAGCTCATCGAATAACCTGTGGTTTTTGGAAACATTCTTGCACCTTCTCTGATCGTGGATTGATGAGTCACAAGACAGAACCATGAAATGGATTTACGGTTCATCGAATGAGTCATTGAACTCTTCTTAAGATTTTCGCCTCTGTAGATCCTCAGTCAATGAGTCATAGAACATTCTGTGTTTTAGAACCACGGGTCATAAATTCAACCATCATTTGCACTTAAGTATACCTTTTTAGGTCTTGGTTTATGACTTACAAGATGGATTTTAGTTTGGAACCATGACCCGTTATTTTCCTTCCTGACTCAGACTTAACCAACTTTCAGTGGAAATCTCATGCTTTTGATTGCGAACCCTATTTTCCTACACAAAACACAAAAATACATCATATCTAACAAATACATGCTTAAGAACTCACAAAATCCTTTGTTTAAAGCGTCGAATGTGTAATGAAATCTTGGCACATCAACAATTCAAGGGTGTTTTAGACTTTTCCTAGCCCTAAAACCCCTACCCCACAATGTTTAACCACCCAACAAGGATTATTCTTCAGCATAATATTGATATTTCTCTTAGAAACATATTCTTCAACTCTCAAGAAAACTTAGGGTTTCAAGCAAAAGAATGTAGAAGTCTGGAAAGACTTTCTCTTGAAGATCCTACTAGCAAGATTTTTTCTCCTCAGGTATGTAAGAGTTTACTGAGGAATTTCGTCCATCCTCATTCCCACAGTTCTAGTTCTTGTAAGCTATGCCAAACTAGGGTTCTCCAAACCCAAATTGTAATTCATATGCATTGCTTTATTTTACGTAAATAATAGAACTTGATTATAGTATTTTGTGGGTTATTATTCTCACACTTAGTCATTGTTGAAATCTTATTCTTGAAAGTCTTGACAAATGATTTCTTAAAAATTTACATTTTTCATTCACATTGAATTTCCCTATGTTTACTTGAGTTATAGTTTTGACAGAAATAATATAGATAACATGATGATTTACATCTTGATATTGCATAGATTCAAGCAAAGACTCACCATTGACTTAGTCATTTTCATAGATATGATATGAGCATGAATTATTATTTTAGAAAGGACTATTTATCACTGAGTAGGCATGGGACTAAGTTCACATGCCCCAAAACTAGGTGTCACCGTAGGTTAGGTTTGCATTATTAATTTGGGCGACCTCTTTAGCCCAAGAGACTCTTTATGGATCCATAGTGCAGATTGGCTCTGAACCTTGGCAAGGTATAGAGAAGCCCACCCAACCAAGTTAGAGGTTGACTATTATTAGCTCAAGTGATAGTTGTCAGTTATGAGAAACTCCCCCAAACTTAAATATATTTATATGATTTTACTTAAATGTATTTTAACTATTCATGGACATATATGATTTAGTTTCAGATATGCAACTCTCAACACATGTTTTAGCTTTTGGGTCAATGACTATCTTATTACGTCTTCAGCTTATGAAAAGTTTTAAATGATCATTGTACATGTTTAGCCTTCCACCATATGCATATGAACTTCGTTTATCTATTGGTCTTGCTTTGTCATAGTCCCTAGATATGTCCTGCTTTGATGTTCAGTTGATCTTACATATCAATATTGTCCTAACTCAAAATTGGGCCGCGATGGCGCCAACATAACCACTCAGTAGGCAAGCCAACCCAAGAATGTTAAAGTACAACACAATAATTAAATAAGGAAGTGAAAGATAAAAACATAAATAAATAGGGTCAATAGTATAGATACATACCAACAGTACAAATATACAGAAATAGGCCTAAAGTGACCAGAAAGAAGAATATATACAAGGACCAACCGCGGACCTGGTGTCAATGGTACAAGAGCATCTAAAATATTGAGTAAAGATATACAACATGTATTGTCTATCCAAAATATAAAATTTAGACAGAAGTGTAGATGGAAAGTAGTAAAGGATCTCCAAATGCTGGGAGCTCACCATGATTTGAACAGCAGCTGGCCACGAATAACTGAAGGGTCAGTGAGGGTGCTTGTACTAGGTGCTACATCAAAAATAGATGCAAAGTGTAGTATGAGTACCAAAACAATTGGTGCCCAGTAGGCATCATAGGCCGACCAAGCTCAGAAAGATAATATATATTATAAGACACGAGAAAGTAAACTAGCTACATGGATTCACATAAATCTAGTTATCAACTAACAGAGTCATAACCCAACATGATAATAAAGCAAAGGCACTACAAGTAAACATAAGCAAATGCAATGCATCAAGAGATGATATGATGTAGAATGTGGCCAATGCAATATAGGTTCAGTATCTTACATCGAATGTTCGATAAGTAAACATGAGTTCGGAATCTTACATAAGACATGCAGTAAGTAAACATGAGTCCGAAATCTAACATTGGACATGCAATAAGTAAACATGAGTTCAGAATCTTACATCGGACATGCGATAAGTAAAAATGTCCTCCACAAAGCTCAAATCAGTAAAAAAGGAGGCGTTTAGTTCTTAAATCCAAAGTTAGTAGTAAAGTAGTGCAAATCCTTCTTAAAACCCTTGAAATACATAGTAGTGATGAAAAACCATCCTTTTCAACTTGAAACCAACCATTCTTCTTAGGAAACTGTACACCCCGCCTGTTTTGAACATTTAAATTAACCCTAACTCTTGGAGTGAGGATAAGAGTACCTAATATGTTAGGAAGGGTGTGTTACAAGGTATTATAGTCATGCAATGGTCGTATGTTAAGTTTTAAAGTCAAGGAAGTTGCGAAATAAAAGTCGGAAAGTTATCATAAGTTACTTTGCACCTTTCAGGCTTATGGGAGCCTGAGTAGGTGGTCTTGTTTGTTGTTTGTACCTGCCAAGCTTATGGGGGCTCGGTTAGGTTGTTGTTTGATTATTATTGGTATGTTATGATCTAGGAGCAGGTAGGTATGCTCTGTTATCTTTGACTCTCTGATCTAGTTGCTTTTGACACATTATAATTCTTGTAGAGTTATTATTTTACCTTACATGCTCGGTACATCATCTTGTATTGATGCCTCATTGCTTGGGGTCTTTACAATAATGCCTGCAGGTCTTGACAGATGACCTGAAAGACCTTCCCAGTAACACGGTTGAGTCCCAGCAGGTTGGATAGCCCCTTTCTTTCGAAGCAGCCAAAGTTTTTGAGGTTTGCTTGCTTTTGTTGTAGATAGATTTTGGGTAGGCTGGGGCTCTGTCCCAGCCAAGTTGTATTACTCTTAGAGGCTTGCAGACTTTGGGTTGTATAGATATGCATTGTTGGCTGTGTTGGCCTCGTTGTTTTATTCTTTTAGCACAACGGCTTGTTGTCCTTTATCATATACGTATATATATGCACAGTTTATATGTTTCTAGATATCATGGTGGCCTCGACAGCCCACGCAGGACTTTGTTTTTGTTCAATATGAATTGCTGGGTTTTGTTGAGGTTATTATAAGTCTTGTTGGCCGAGGTCTTATCTTTAAGCAGAGATATACTTGGTTGTTTTCATGATTTTGTGACTGGCAGTCTGCAGTAGTGTAGTTGTACAACAAGGTAGGCTCAGGTCTAAGTTGGCATTAAGTGCCAGTTACGTCCTTAAGTTGGTGTGTGACAAACTTGGTATCAGAGTAATGTCATATCCTTGGGAGTCTGCAAGCCGTGTCTAGTAGAGTCTTGTTTATAAATGTGTTGTGCACCACATTCTATAAGCAGGGAGCTACATGACATGTTAGAACTGTTACCCTTCTTTTGCTTAAATCGTGATATAAATCTGAGTCTTAAGAGTTGACTTTTCGGGCTTATAATTTTTATTTTGTACAGGGAGATGCCCGATACTAGACCAACCACAACTAGCCAGAAGCTAGATACAGCTACAGGTGAGGGTACTATAGGGTACCTATTGTGGAGATAGCATATCCCGAGGCCCATGGGGAGAAATCTTCTCAGCCCCCTCAAGTTTCTCCACCACCTCAGGAGCCTCCGAGGGCAACAGGACCCTCGGCTCCACCGCTGGTATGACCTCTAGCTCCTATTCCATCTGATCAGGATTTTAGGAGTGTAGTGTGCATGTTGGCACAGTTAGTAGCTGCACAACGCTAGCTAGTTGCACTAGATATTTCCAGACCTTCTGAAGGGCCCGGAAGTTCAAGAGTTCGTGAGTTTCTCGCCTTGAGTCCTCCATAGTTTATGGGGATAGATCGTAAAGAGGACCCTCAGCACTTTGTAGATTAGCTTCACAGGATCTTTAGGGTCATGCATACCTCAACGACCGAGTCAGTTGAGTTAGAAGATTTCTGACTGCGTGATGTTGCAGTGTTGTGGTACGAGAGTTGGGAGAGATCCAGGGGGAGATGCACCTCCACCCACTTAGGATAGTTTTAAAGAGGCTTTTCTAGATCAATATTTGCCACGAGAGATTTGATATGCTCAGGTAGATTAGTTTCTGAACCTCCGGCAGGGCAGCATGAGCGTTCGAGAGTATGGGCTGAGATTTTATTCTTTGGCTTGATATGCACCAATTTTTGTTGATATGATACATGATAGGGTACGCAGTTTATGGCAGGGCTTGCTTCAGAGTAAATTAATGCTTGTATTACAGTTGCACTAAATGATGATATAGATATCTCACGAATTTAGGAATTTGCACAGGGTGTAGAGGAACGCTGACATCAGCAGTATATGACTAAAAGGGTCGATAGAGAGCAGTAAAAGAGGGCTAGGCCCATTGGTTCACACGGAGAGTTTCAGGGTAGGTCCAGACCTTGATATTTTGGTAGGCCACCTAGGCCCCTACCACATCAGTTTCAAGGTAGTAGACTTGATCATTGGGGACAATTAGGCCTAGGTGAGGCTTCACGAGCATCAGACTCTCGTAGCAAAAGAGTTTAGGCCAGGCTAGGTCAGCCTCATAACGTTGTGCTACTTGTGGAAAGATGCACTTTGGGAGATGCAGGCAGGGTTCCACAACTTGTTATTCTTATGGACAGGAGGGGAATATGTGGAGGAATCGCCCGACTGGAGATTAGGGTTGTATTGGTCAGCAGACTGGGTTAGCAACAGGTTATTCCTTATCGGTACATTCTATGGGGCATGGACCCCAGACTTTAACAGGAAGAGGCAGAGGGGGAGGACCTAGTTCTTGAAATGATAAGAATTGTGCATATGAATTAGCAAACCGTCAGGATTCTGAGTCATCACCAGACGTTGTGACAGGTATATTGATTGTTTGCTCCCACTGTGTTTATGCTTTGATAGATCAAGGATCTACTCTATCCTATGTTACCCCATTTGTTATGGGGAAATTTTGCATAGCACCAGAGTCATTACATCAACCCTTTGTTGTATCTACACCATATGGTGAGTCTATCATAGTTAGGAGAGTCTATCGAGGTTGCACGGTAGAGATTATTGGCCATCAAACCTTTGTAGACCAGGTAGAGCTAGAAATGGTTGATTTTGATGTTATTATGGGCATGGATTGGTTCGCATCATGTTATGCTAATGTCGAGTGCTGGACAAAGACTGTTAGATTCTATTTTCTAGGGGAGGCAGTCTGTGAATGGAAAGATAATGCAGCGACGCTGAAAGGTAGGTTTATTTCCTACCTACAAGCAAGAAAACTGATTGATATGGGATGTATTTATCATATTGTTTGAGTTCCGGCTATAGATGCAGAACCACCGACTCTTCAGTCTATTCTGGTGGTTAGTGAGTTTCCAGATGTGTTTCCAGATGAACTTCCTGGTATTCCCCCGGAGCGAGAAATTATTTTTTCCATTGATATGCTACCAGGTACACAACCTATATTGATTCCTTGCTAAAGAAGCGGAAAGAGCAATTGAAAGATTTGCTCGATAAAGGCTTTATCAGACCTAGTTCTTCTTCATGGGTGCGCCAGTATTATTTGTGAGGAAGAAAGATGGCTCCCTGAGGATGTGTATAGATTATCGGCAACTGAATAAGATTACTATAAAGAATATGTATCCCTTACCGAGGATCGATGACTTATTTGATCAGCTTCAAAGGTGCTAAGTACTTCTCAAAGATTGACTTGCGGTCAGGGTACCATCAGGTGCGAGTTCATGTGAAAGACATTCCAAAGACAACTTTCAGGACTAGATATGGTCACTTTGAGTTTCTTGTGATGTCTTTTGGGCTGACCAATGCCCCAGAAGTGTTCATGGACCTGATGAATAGCATATTTAGGACGTATCTAAATCTATTTGTGATCGTATTTATCGATGATATTCTGGTATACTCACATTCAGAGGTTGAGCATGCAGAGCATTTGCGAGCAGTCCTTTGAGATCGTAAGCTTTATGCAAAGCTTTCTAAGTGTGAGTTCTTGTTAAACTCTGTGGCCTTTTTAGTCCATATTGTATCAGATATGGTATTATGGTAGACTCATAGAAGATTGAGGCCGTGAAGACTTGGACTAGGCCCTCAACCTCGACAGAGGTTCGTAGGGGTACTACAGAAGGTTTATAGAGGGGTTTTATTCACTTTCAGCACCATTGACAAAGCTAGCTCAGAAAGTAGCTAAGTTCCAATGGACCGAGGCTTGCGAGCATGGTTTCCAAGAGCTGAAGGACAGGTTGACATCAACACAAGTTCTAGCCTTGCCAGAGGGTTCAGAGGGCTATGCGGTGTATTGTGATGCTTTAGGTGTTGGGTTGGGATGTTTTCTGATGCATCATGATAAGGTGATTGCATTGCTTCAAGACAATTGAAGAAACACGAAAAGAACTATCCAACCCATGATTTAGAGTTGGTTGCAGTTGTGCATGCATTGAAGATTTGGAGACACTATTTGTATAGCGTTCATATTGATATCTTCACAGACCATAAAAGCCTCCAGTATATCTTTTGACAGAAAGATCTGAATTTATGACAATGTTAATGGATTGAGTTACTGAAGGACTATGACGTGGATATTTTATATCATCCAGGGAAGGCAAATATGGTAGCCGATGCCCTTAGCTGCAGATCTATGGGCCGTTTATCCTATTTAGGAATTTATAGGTGTAGTTAGCCCAAGAGCTTTATTAGTTAGCTAGCTTGAGAGTCAGATTATTAGAGGCAGGTGATAGTGGGGTCACAATTCAGAATACAGCGGTGTCATCTCTGGTTGCAGAGGGGAAAGAGTGACAGTATGAGGATTATAGTCTAATACAACTTAGAGGCAGGGCTCAGCAACAACATTCTTTAGCCTTTCAGGTGACAGGAGACGGAGTCCTGAGGTACAGGGGCTGACTTTGTGTTCCAATTATTGCAGAACTTTGACAGCAGATTATGGCAGAGACACATATTTCCCATTACTCTATTCATCCAGGTTAGACAAAGATGTACCATGATATTAAAGATATTTATTGGTGGCACAGGATAAAGTAGGACATCGCCGAGTTTGTGGCACAATGTCCTAACTGCCAGTAGGTGAAGGTTGAACACCAGAATCCCGTCGGGCTAGTTCAAGAGATTGCAATTCCTTTATGGAAATGAAAAGCAATTAGTATTGATTTTATTACAGGGCTACCCTGATCGCGGAATAAATTTGACTCTATTTGGGTGATTGTTGATAGGCTGACAAAATCATCCCACTTTTTACCAGTTCGGACTACTTTCATAGCCGAAGACTATACAGGGCTATACATTAGAGAGATTGTTAGGCTACACGGTGTCCCAGTATCTATTAACTCTGATAGGGGGCACAATTTACCTCTAACTTCTGGAAGTCTTTCCAGAAGGGACTGGGGACGCAGGTTAACCTCAATACGACCTTTCACCTTCAGATAGATGGCCAGGTTGAGCGCACAATTCAGACGCTTGAAGATATGTTATGGGCATGCGTGCTAGACTTCAAGGGAAGTTAGGATGATCACTTGCCTCTTATTGAGTTTATGTATAATAACAGTTATCACTCTAGAATTATAATGGCGCCTTACAAGGATTTGAATGTGCAAAATTGCAGATCCACTATTGTATGGTTCGAGGTAGGTGAGTCGGGGTTGGTTGGACCTGACTTAGTGCAGAAGATAGTGGAGAAGGTTAAGCTTAGTCTAGAGCAGTTGTTAACAGCTCAAAGCCGCTAAAATTCATACTCAGATGTGTGACGGAGGGACTTAGAGTTTTGTGTCGATGATTAGGTGTTCCTTAAAGTCTCTCCTATCAAGGGCTTTCTGAGATTTGGAAAGAAAGGCAAGCTTAGTTCAAGATTCATTGGGCCATACCAGATCCTCCGAAGGGTAGGATGAGTAGCTTACGAGCTAGAGTTGCCTTCAGGGATAGAGTCTGTTCATCCAGTCTTTCATGTATCTATGCTGCAAAAATGCATAGGAGATCCTTCTCGGGTTGTTCCATTGAAGGATGTTCAGATTTCAGAGAACTTCTACTATGCGGAGACTCCAGTTGCGATACTAGATTGGCAAGTACGCAGATTAAGGACCAAAGATGTGACTTACGTAAAGGTAATATGGAGGAACAAGAAAATCGATAAAGTGACATGGGAAGCTAAAGATGATATGCGATTGAAATACCTATACTTGTTCCGAGCACCAGAGTGATGGCACTAGAGGTTGAGGTGAGTTACCCCATTCAGTTACCACTTTTTATTACAGTTATGAATTAATTCAGATAGTTGTTTGTCAAGCTATACCGTGTTAATATGTTGTATTGCCCTATGAGGCATCAAGATTTGGCTTTTATGTAATTCAGGTTTTTGAGTAGTCCTACTTAGAGAGGAGACTCTGCCAAAATTTTTGAAACCCATGATGACTTAGCTATGCGAGTCTTATTTTCATTAGAGGAAGAATGTTCCTAAGGGGGGAAGGATGTAACACCGGCCCATTTTGAACATTTAAATTAACCCTTACTCTTGGAGTGAGTATAAGAGTACCTAATATGTTAGGAAGGGTGTGTCAAAAGGTATTATAGTCATGCAATGGTCATATGTTAAGTTTTAAAGTCAAGCAAGTTGCGAAATAAAAGTCGGCAAAAGTTATCATAAGTTACTTTGTTAAATTCTCTAAAATTTGGGCTATATGTATCAGAGCTTTTCTCCTAATTTATAAAGAGTTATAAGGTCAAAAACACATCAAATCGAAGGTCTACAAGTCTAGTTTCCAACTCACAAAACTGTTTATCCATACGACTTAATAATTAGAGAGATATTTGCATTTTTGTGAGACTGTGCAAGCAGACACATCAAGTGGGCCCAAGGTTGGTGGAAGGATATATATAAACATTTTCCGTCATTTCTTCTTCATATTTCACGAACTACAGCTCATAAAAATCAGAGAAAAGTCCCAAAATTTTCCATAGATCCTTGTGATCTTATCTTGGAAGCTTCATGAAAGTTGCTCTACTTAGCGAGTTAGTCATTTTGGTATAGTTTGCCTCGTCAATTTTGTGATATAAATTTGTAGGGGTTGTGGCAGCGACTTACTGGCCATATAGGGTGTTCTTGGTGTTGTTAAGAGGTTGTACATCAAGTTAAGAACGTTCTTTTATTGGTTTATAGGTACTTTAGACCTCGAGTAGTATTTTACGGCAAAAATCGGTATCTTTTGTTGGATTGTTGTAGTACCTTATCTTCTTGTGTGTTGATTGTGATCCTGCCATGTTGTAGTATCATGGGGGGTTGCGGTCAGAAGTCAGTAGGTTGCTCAAAATCGTTGAAAGAGGTATGTCAAGGCTATTTCCTTCTTTCGGCATGTTTCCTTAAAGCTTAAGAGCAATACAATAAGATTGTTATCGTTGATGTACTCGTAGCCGTGATTGTTGGTTGTTGGCTGCTAGACTTGTTATATTCCTCCCTTGTAGGGATTCTTATTCTTTTAGTAGAGGCCCTATCTTATACATTACTTAGAGACTATTGGTACAGGTTGCTTATAGCTAAATTACTTGCCTTCGGGCTATTGGATTGTTTATTGTTGCCCTCGGGGCTATTGTGGTTAGCTGTAGAAATGTGACCTTTGCCTACACGGCTATGTACAGGTTGCATAAGGGACTATTGGGATAAGTGTAAGCCTACGGGTTATTCCAATTGCCTTCGGGGATAATATGAATCCATTGATCCATTATGATTATCTACGGGGTTATATTGGGCTACTTGATTGCCTAAGAAGGTTACATGTTGATGCCTACGGGGCTATATTGATTCCTAAGAGGGCTCTGAGATGCCTATGAGGATATATTAATTCCTAGGAGGGCTATAGGAAGCCTATCGGGCTATAAGAAGATAGTGATTGCCTACAGGGCTATAAAAGAATGCCTAAAAGGGGCTATTATGAAATACAACGTGCCTAATGGGATACTGGACATAATGATGGCCTTTGGGGCAATGTGTAAAGTGCCTAAGAGGCTATTGAGATGTAATAACTTCCTGCGGGGCTAGGGGACTACCGATAGGGGTATATAGACTGAATTGGCACCTTTCAGGCTTATAGGGGCTCGAGTAGGTGGTCTTATTTGTTGTTTGTACCTGCCAAGCTTATGGGGGCTCGATTAGGTTGTTGTTTGATTATTATTGGTAAGTTATGATCTAGGAGCAGGTAGGTATGCTCTGTTTTCTTTGACTCTCTGATCTAGTTGCTTCCGACACGTTATAATTTTTGTACAAATATTATTTTACCTTACATGCTCGGTACATTATCTCATACTAACGACTCATTGCTTGGGGGCACTGCGTTCATGCTTGCAGGTCCTGATAGAAGACCTGACAGACCTTCTCAACAACACAATTGAGTTCTAGTAGGTTGGCTAGCCCCTTTATTTTGGAGCAGCTAGAGTTTTTGAGGTTTGTTTGCTTTTGTTATAGATAGATTTTGGGTAGGCCAGGTCATAAGTCGGTAATCTACCAAATTATTGAGCCTAAATCCATGAATTATTGCTATGTTTTGAATAGATTTAGAGGTTCTTATGGCCTTTATTGATGTCTATGCAGGTACTTTTGATAAATGATGAGAAACAAGGAAATGAACCCAAAAAGAGCTCAAAAGGAGTGAAGTGTGAAGTGTTTCAAAAAGATGGAGATTTTGACCTGACATGCGGAGGCTGTGCGACATGCACAAGCTGAGATGCAAACTGGACCTCTTCCGCATGAAGTTGCAAAATCCACTGAAGAATCTGTTAAGGGGTGCGGTCATTGTGCGATGTGCACATCCCAAGGTGTGAACCGCAACCCCTTCGCATGAAGCTCCTAAAGTTAGTTGAAGTCACTGGTCTAACTGAAGAGGGTGTGTGATGCGCATATTACAGCGTGTAAACTGCACGTTGTGCCGTACACCACCTGAAGGGGCAATTTTGTCCTAAATTTCAGTGACGTTTTGGGAAACTATAAAAGGCCAATTTAGGCACAATTGTAAATATTCTTCTTCAGTCCTAAATATTTTAGAGAGATTTTTGTCTTGAGAACAAGTTTTTCCTCTCCAAAGAGAAGAGCGTTTGAATCCATTCTCTTGGTTAAACATTTGTGTACTCAAATTGAGCTTGGAACTTGAGATTTAGCTCTGATGAAGAGGATTTTGACTTACCCATTTGGTATATTATTCTCCTTTTCTATGAGTGGATAATTTCTCTTGTTTAGGAGTGTGTTGATGATGGGTGCTTGACAAATAGGTGTGGGTGTCGTTAATTCATCTTTATAATTACTTATTTGACATAAGTCTAGTAGTTTAACCAAGTTTTAATCCTAAAATTGGTGGTTGCAAACATTAATTTTCATTACTTGACTATGTGATTGCTTGAAAGGGGATTTCACGGTTTCGGATGTGAAATTGCTAGTGTGAACTTGGGACTCCATCTAGATTTGAGGCTAGAAATAGCTCTTATCGAAGGAATCATCCACTTAAGGGTCTAAGCTAGAGATAGTGTGACCTCCCCAAGCTTAGGTTGGTTGTTTGTCGATCAAACTGATGATGCTCTAACCAAGATCATTGGATATATGGTTGTTAATCGAGAGATAACAATCCATACCCATGACCAATGCTACTTATGTCAATAAGCAAGAATAAATGTGAATTGATGATCACTCTAACCCATGATTAAAGCCCCATCGGATACACATCCATAGTCGCCTACTCTATTTGGTTCACCCGCTTTTGTTTATTTGCTTTTATTTGAATTGTGATTGTAGTGACAACATCCTAATTACCCTAACCTTTTACTTTTCTTGTTTAAGCACTTACTCTCATTTTGAATTAAACTCTATACAATCTTAATTTAGCTAGCTCCAAGTCCCTTGGGTACTACCCCGACACTCATTGGGACTATAAAAAAATTTCCACACGATCGTCGTGACCTCAAACTTGGGGAGCACGATTTGAGCATTCATCAAAAATGGTGCCGCTGCTGGGGACTTGAGTTGTTAGCTATTTTTGATTGTTGATGTGAAGACATCTTGAGAGTACTTGCTTGTTTTACTTTTGTGTGTTGTTTGTGTTGTGATTAAGAAAAATAGCCTATGAACGAGGCCGACGACAACGAGAGCGTTGACGGCTTCATGGAGGCCGACGAGGCTGAGCCTATGATGCAAGGGGGTGTAGGTGCAATCTGCCTACCCCTCATGGTGGGAAATTTTGTCTTTCATGTGACTAGCACCATGCTTCACTTAATCCAAATGAAGAGCCTATTTAGTGGAGGAACACATGAAGATACCAAACCACATATTCAGAATTTTGTAGAGATTTGCCAACCATTCATTTTTCAACATATCTCCCAAGAGTCTATCCGACTATGCCTGTTCCCTTTTTCCTTAACGGGGGAAGCCACGATGTGGTTGGAAGAGTTGTTGGATGACTCTATCACATTTTGGGCCGAGTTGGTTGAGGCATTTACATCAAGATTCTTTCCTCCATCTGGAATGATGAAGCTAAGAGATGAGATTACCACTTTTAGGCAGCTCCTGGATGAGCCTCTACATGAAGTTTGGTTAAGGTTCAAAAAGAAGCTTGTCTTATGCCCGAACCATGAGTTGTTGAACAATGTATTGCTACAAAGGTTCTATCGGTCATTGAAATCTCTAAATAAGTCGGTGGCTGACAACCTTAGATGTGGCACCTTCATGGACGTAGAATTTCCCATTGCCTCGACTTTGTTAGAGCAAATGACAAAAACTAATCAAGCTTGCCATACAAGAGAAGATGATATACAAACTTTGGTAGGACCCTTATCCATCTTGGTTAATGAAATGAGGAAGAAAGATGAGAAGCGTGATGAGACAATGGCCAAAATGATGACATAAATTGATTTAATAGCCAAGCATGTGATGGGAGCGGGTGGTGCTAAGACAGTGAATGCAGTGAGTACACTAAAAATCAAAGTGAGTGATGATGAATTAGTGACAGTGATTGATGGAAAATTGTGCTTTGTGTCGGCGAGTTCTCATCCCGGGTATTATCGCCTGAGGGAGGAGAACCAAGGTTGGATTTGAGACAAAGAAAGAGACATAAATTGGCGGGATAAAGACAAGGATGGTGATTGTTTCAATCACCAAAGTTTGAATCCCTATATTCCTCCAAACAAGGAGGACTCTCTCTACCAACCGAGCACAAGAAACCCCGGCCATTCCAAGTTGGAGGACATGTTGTCCTTTGTTCTTAAAAAGGTGGACACCACAAATACGGGAGTGAGCGAGCTATGGAGTAAAGTCTCAACACTTCACAAAATTGTGAGCTCCCACTCAGCCTCGATCAAGAATCTTGAGGTCCAAATGAACCACATCTCAAGCCAAATGAACCCGATAATGAAAGGGACGTTTCCTAGAGACACCATCACCAACCTAATGAATGATTGATTAAGGTAGTATCGTCGTGCCATGATGTTAAATCAAGCGCTGCTTGGCAGGTAACCCAAGTTTCTTTGTTTATTTTTTTGTTATCTTTTGTTGTTTTTGGTATATTTTTAGAGAATGCATGGATGAAAAAATGAAGAAGGGTAAGCAGGGCAAAAATGGATTGTGCGGCAGAATATGCAAACCACACAAGCAATTGTGCATGTCACACAGTGCACCGTATGCTAAAACAGACTGCCTGAAGGAATTTGAAAATTATGGGGGTGATGTGAGCTAGGTTGTGCAGACCGCATGAGACCAAGTGCGAGTCGCACCTCCATCGCATAGAAAAGCAGACGCCTGGGTAAACCAGCGGAGAAAAAGGGGCGATGTGCAAAACTCCATGCGGTCCACACCAAGGCTGGTGCGAATTGCATGTCGTGATGCACGAAAGGTAAATTTGAATTTTAATTGACCTAACCCATTGATCGACCCGACCCAGAAATGACCCAGCTAACTTTTCTTCTTCTTTTCTTTTTTAAACCCGCCTCTCTTCTCCTCTTTCCACCATCTTTTCTCTCAAACTCCCAAAATTCTTTCCCAAAACGCTCCACAAACCTCTCTACTTTTCCCCAAAAAAAATCTTCTTCTCCTCTCTCTCAACTATCTCCACCGCTACACCACCGCTACTGTGATCGTTCTCCTATGAGGTTTGCTTGGGTCACCATTGTTGAAGTCCAAAAAGCTTCAATTTTCACTCCTCCCTTTGTAATCTTCACTTGTGGTAAGTTTCTCGATGTTAAATATGTGTTTTTATGGAGGTTGGGAACTCATATTGTGAATCATGCTTAGTAGAATTTCCCTGTTGGTTTTTGGTGAGATCCGAAAATTTTGGGTCCCCAATTTTGAGTTATATTGATGATTTTGCTTACTTCCAACTTGGTAGAACTTGAATCTTGTTAATGCATGATTGATTGGTGCTAACTTTTAGCCTTGAAATCTGTGTTTGGGGTGAAGTCTGAGTAACCCACTTGTAATTAATGAATGATTTGGCCCGAGGATAGATTGAGTGACGTTGTTCTTAAGGGCAAACTGTCGTTTGTCATGAGGTTTTGATTGGAAATTGACTCTTGAGGCTGAATTTTTCTGATTGTATACCCATAATTATTTTAAGCATTACATTTAGGGTGTATGATCTTGTGCGGAGAGAGGGTTAATTGTTGCTAAAATTGTTGGTACCCATTGTTGCAAAAGAGGGCTTGCCCAATGATAGACGGGGTAACGTCCATCTTATGGGAAGTCGTTGAGTTTCTTTCTTGCTTGCTATTGTGTTTATGGAAACCCAGGGAAGTATTTTTGTTTGTGCGACAACACATGGGACGTGCACTCTCTCTGGTGCATTTTGCATATGGTCCACACAAGCCGACAATCACCTTCTTTGTTTTTCTAAGTCCGTTGTATTCCATTCTTTGTAGTTTGCTAACTTCTTCTTAGGTTTTGTTTTTGTTTTTGGCTTACAATCAATGTACGCAGAACATGTCTTCTAGCAGGAGAAATACGGGAGGCCAACCTAGGCAAATGACTGCAGCGGAAGAATCAAAGCTTCGCTTCGGGGTGGAAGTCATGAAGGCCTACTATAAGCGGGACAAGAATAGAACTTTTATTATGGAGCAATGTTTCAACCTGGGTGAAGTTGGGAGTGAGCTTCCCAACATGCACCAATAATTTATTGATCGAGGGTGGCAACTATTCCAAGATGTATCTGGGGGATACTATGAGGAGATAGTCCAAGAATTCTTTGCGGTCTATCAAGCCACACAAGATTCCAAAGGCTACAAAGAAAACAAGGAGAAGTTCCCCAACTTAAATGCAATTGTCGTACGGGGCAAGAAAGTTTTTGTTACCTCAGCGGCCATTAATGCTATCAATTGGGGTCATCAAATCGCGCTTGCTCCTTCACTTTTAGCTAGGTTGACGGCTGAATTAAAGCCATATCAGGAGACTACTCCCGTCATTTCTCAAGATGTCCCTCTTTGGTCCACTATGGAGGGATATATTTCAAGGAAGTCCCTAATCTTCGAGGCTCATCTTTGGTATGATCTTATTTGCAATCGTTTCTTGCCTTCCCAAAATGATCAAAAGATAACCCAATATAAGGCCATTGTAATTGCGGCCATTATGACTAGAGAGCATGTGAACCTTGGAGAGATAGCAGTTATGGTGATAAGGAGAAAAGCTCATTGAGGAAGTGACTCCTTCCCCTTCCCGGTACTGATTACTAAGTTGTGTGCTAAAGCTAATGTCCCCACCCTCAGTTTTGATCGGTTCATTCATGCTATTGGGGCCATTGACCTTGACAAGAAAACATACAGGGATGCCCCCAGGTTTAAAAGTCAAAGGATTGAACAGTTGAGGGATGTTGACAGTGATGATCTTGGTGCTGGAGTAGATACTTCATCCCCCTCCCGGGCCACTTCTGAGGCACGTGCACATTTCTTTGCTCCTTCATTGACCTAAAGTAGCCTTCAAGACATGGTGGACAAAACTCATAGCCATGAGCGGCAACTGGATGACCTAGCCATGAAGTTACCCGGTATGATAAATAGGGTTGTTAAGGATGCAGTGCGAGGGGTAATGGATAGATTGAACTCATTACGCAAGAGGGTCGACGTCATATAGGGGTAAATCACAATGTTGTGAGAAGATGTTTGCAAAGGCAAAAGTAAAATGTCAATGGTAGAAGCGTATTTGACCACCTTGCCCCCACTTCTTTCTATTCCCGGACCTTTGGATGACCTGTTTTCAGCCTATGAGGATAAGGATGATGTGTAGCCTGGTAATGAGGATCAAGAGTTAGATGATGATTAGGATCCGTACTTTCAGAGGGATCTCCGTGAATCCACACTTTCTGCGCACTCCCGACAGAGTGGTGCTGGCCCGAGTGGGAGAGCCTCAGGCAAGGAAACAACTGCAGACAATGATGATAATGAGGCTTAGTCCTCTAGGGAGTTCCATCCTCTTCCCATTGAGCTATTAGCATTAAGGGCAATGCTATTTTTATGAGGAGGGGGTGGCTTTACTTGCTTTTATTGGTGCCCGTGAGTGGGCTTGAGTTACTGGTTTTTATTGCCCTTGTTGGGCCTTGATGACATTCTGCTAGATTTTATTTGGCCCTTGTTGAGAGAATATAATGTTATTGCCCTTGTCGAGCCTTTTTATTATATTTTATTTTTATTCTGAGCTTATTTGTGCCCTCACTGGGCTTAATTTTTGATGATTGATATTGTGTTGCCGGGTTGGTTTTACATGCTCCATTGTATCACTACCCGTTCTTTGCAAATACGCTAAAGGCCTACGCCGAGGCTTGTTTTAAAATGAATCATGAGTGCGTAATTTGGATATCGCCTTGTTAATAGTAGTTTAGAAATAAACTCCAAGGGTTTTCTTAATACCACGGTTCTTTCCCAAGGAGCAAATGATTTGAATATTTTCTTTTTCTTTTCTTTTGTTTTAGTGTCGAACCGGGTTGGTGTTTCCCTATGATAGATTAAAAGGCGACTTTCTTAAAGGAAAATTCCAAGTTTTAGTTTTAGAATTGAGTCTATAGTTGCTTGTTTCAAAATGGGCCCATCAAAAAAATTCTCTTGGCAATTTATTTTGAAAATAAAAGGAAGATGGGAAATGAAATTTTGAGGAAAAGCATTCTCTTGTCATGACTTGCACACTCTCGCTTTGGCTTGATTGACTCACAAACGAGTGTGTAATGAACTCGTAATAGCTTATCGAAAATTATTTGTCCCAATTAATTTTGAGACTAATGAAAGAAGTCTTGTGGCATTATGCCTTGTATGGTGAGGCTTTACCTTGATTCTTATTCATAAGTGTCATCTAGAACTTGCCCCGAATATGATTCAAGGCAAAATTCTAGGTGTGACCGAGCTTGAAAGATGACCTTAGGCCCTTTTTGATAACCACTTTGCCCAAATGACTTCCCATGACGTCAACCCTAGTGACACCCTTTGAGCTTGTGATCGTTCTTTGGCACCTTGTTAACACCTTGACCTTTTTGGAACCTCTATCTTGGCACCCATCCTCCCTAATTGCTTGAAAATGAAATGTAGGCTAAAAGCCTAAGTTTGGGGAGAGAATGAAGGATAACATAGGCAAATGCCTAAGTTTGGGGGTGTATGTGATCAAATGAGGAGAAGAAAAGAAGTGCACTCAAAGTGCAAGATAGCACCTTCAGTTTGAATTGAAAATTTGCTCCAAAAATTCAATCCAATGAGAAAAATGAAAAGCAAAAATAGGTGCTACCAAACAAAGGCGATACAAGGAGTTTGAATGATCATGAGTAAAAATGAGAAATATTGAGTTGTGTGAGGGAGAAATAAGGTGAAGTTGAAATTTGAAAATGTGAGCGGTGTGCTAAATGAGAAGAAAGAGCATTAGGGAGGTGTAAAACCAAATGAAATCCTCACCTTCGCCCTAGCTAACATCGTAACCCCCAAGTCCTTGGTGATTTCAAGATTGGCTACCCTAGATTAGTGGCGATATATATGAAGGGCAAGCCTATGGTTTGACGCATGTGCGCTTGAACTTTCTTGAAAGAGTGAGAGTCTTTTTGGTTCTCCTATAATCCCGATTGTTCATGAATTGAATGATTGTGAGTGGGATTCTCTCTTGTGGTGAGTGGCATCATGCACTCGAATTGAAACATAAGGTCTCTATTTCAATTGAGGGGAATGAATGAGACAAGTTGTGTGGTGAATCTCGAGGCAAAGCTTGACGGTCCATGCCAATGACTTGAGAAGCTTAAATGCCTTGTTTTGAATGACTAAATTCCCTTAATTTCAATTGATAATGAAGTCCTTTTTTGATAAAAGTTTTGAAATGGCTAAATGCCTTGAGTTTGTGGTGGTTCAAATTGAGATGAGCATCGTAGTTGAGTCTTTTGTTTGAGCCTTTTCTTTATTCTTTTTCTTAGTTTTTTTGGTATAGATTAGTCTCTTGTGCCTTAGTTGAATCTAAAGAATAATTCATTCCTTGCCTTGTGAGCATCTTACTTGAGGGCAAGCAATAGTTCAAGTTTGGGGGTTTGATAAGTCGGTAATCTACCAACTTATTGAGCCTAAATCTATGAATTATTGCTATATTTTGAATAGATTTAGAGTTTCTTATGGCCTTTATTGATGTCTATCCAGGTACTTTTGATAAATGATAAGAAACAAGGAAATGGACCCAAAAAGAGCTCAAAAGGAGTGAAGTGTGAAGTGTTTCGAAAAGCTTGAGATTCTGCCCTGAGATGTGGTGGCCGTATGAAACGTACAAGCTGAGGTGCGAACCGCACCTCCTCCGCATGAAGTTGCAAAAGCCACTAAAGAATCTGTTAAGGGGTGCGGTCATTGTGCGACGCGCACATCCCAAGATGCGAACTGCACCCCCTTCGCATTAAGCTCCTAAAGTCAGCTGAAGTCACTGGTTCAACTGAAGAGGGTGTGTGATGCGCACATCACAACGTGCAAACCGTACGTCGTGCCGCACACCACCCGAAGGGGCAATTTTGTCCTAAATTTTAGTGACATTTTGGGAAACTATAAAATGCCAATTTAGGCACAATTATAAATATTCTTCTTCTGTCTTCAATATTTTAGAGAGCTTTTGTCTTGAGAATAAGTTTTTACTCTCCAAAGAGAGGAGGGTTTGAATCCCTTCTCTTGGTTAAACATTTGTGTATTCAAATTGAGCTTGGAACTTGAAATTTAGCTCGAATGAAGAGGATTTTGACTTACCCATTTGGTATATCTTTCTCTTTTGCTATGAGTGGCTAATTTCTCTTGTCTAGCGGTGTGTTGATGATGGGTGCTTGACAAATGGGTGTGGATGTTGTTAATTCATCTTTATAATTTCTTATTTTACATGGGTCTAGTAGTTTAACCAAGTTTTAATCCTAAAATTAGTGGTTGCAAACTAATTTTCATTACTTGACTATGTGATTGCTTGAAAGAGGATTTCATGGTTTTGGATGTGAAATTGCTAGTGGGAACTTGGGACTCCATCTAGATTTGAGGCTAGAAATAGCTCTTATCGAAGGAATCACCCACTTAAGGGTCTAAGCTAGAGATAGTGTGACCTCCCCAAGCTTAGGTTGGTTGTTTGTCGATCAAACCGATGATTGTCTAACCAAGATCATCGAATGTATGGTTGTTGATCAAGAGATAACAATCCATACCCATAACCAACGCTACTTATGTCAATAAGCGAGAATAAATATGAATTGATGATCACTCTAACCCATGATTAAAGCCCCATCGGATACATATCCCTAGTCGTCTACTCTATTTGGTTCACCCGCTTTTGTTTCTTTGCTTTTATTTGAATTGTGATTGTAGTGACAACATCCCAATTCCCCCAACCTTTAACTTTTCTTGTTTAAGGACTTACTCTCATTTTGAATTCAACTCTATACAATCTTAATTTAGCTAGCTCCAATTCACTTGGGTACGACCCTGACACTCATTAGGAACTATAAATTTTGTTTTGCTCCATGATCACTGTGACCTCCAACTTGGGGAGCGTGATTTGAGTGTTCATCATCGGGGGCCTATCCCAGCCAAGTTGTATTACTCTTAGAGGCTTGTAAACATTGGGTTGTATAGATGTGCATTGTCGATCGTGTTGGCCTCGTTGTTTTGTTCTTTTAGCATAGCGCCTTGTTATCCCTTATCATATATGTATACATGTGCACAGTTTATATGTTTCTCGACAGCCCTCAGAGAACTTTTTTTCTGTTCTATATGAATTGGTGGGCTTTGTTGAGGCTATTATTGGTCTTGTTAACAAGGGCCTTGTTACCTAAGGTCTTATCTTTAAGCGGATATATACTTGGTTGTTTTATGATTTTTTTATTGGCACTCTGCAGTAGTGTAGTTGTCCAACAAGGTAGGCTCAGGTCTAAGTTGGCTTTGGGTGCCAGTTACGTCCCTAAGTTGGGGTGTGACAAACTTGGTATCAGAGCAACATTGTATCCTTGAGAATCTGCAAGCCGTGTCTAGTACAGTCTTGTTTATAAATGTGTTGTGCACCATATTCTATAAGCAGGGAGCTACATGACATGTTAGAATTATTACCCTTCTTTTTCTCAAATCGTGCTATAGCGCTGAGTCTTAAGAGTTGATTTTTTGGGATTATAATTTTTGTTTTGTACAAGGAGATGCCTGATACCAGACCGACCACAACTAGCCAGAGCCTAGATACAGATACAGGTGAGGGTACTACTAGGTTACCTATTGTGGATATAGCATATCCCAAGGCCCATGGGGAGACATCTTCTCATCCCCCTCCAGTTTCTCCACCACCTCAGGAGCCTCCGAGGGCTATAAGACCCCCGACTCCACTGTCGGTACCACCTCCAGCTCCTATTCTATCTGATCAGGATTTTAGGAGTATAGTATGCATGTTGGCGTAGTTAGTAGTTGTACAGCGCCAGCCAGTTGCACCAGATATTGCCGAATCTTTTGAAGGGCTCAGAAGTTCGAGAGTTCATGAGTTCCTTGCCCTGAGTCCTCCAAAGTTTACGGGGACAGATCATAAAGAGAACCCTCAACACTTTGTAGATCAGCTTCACATGATCTTTAGGGTCATGAATGCCTCAGCGACTGAGTCAGTTGAGTTAGCAGCTTTCCGGCTGCATGATATTGCAGTGTTATGGTACGAGAGTTGGGAGAGATCCAGGGGAGTAGATGCACCTCTACCCACTTGGGATAGTTTTAAAGAGGCTTTTCTAGATCACTATTTTCCATGAGAGATTTGAGATGCTTGGGTAGATTAGTTTCTGCACCTCTGGCAGTACAGCATGAGCATTCGAGAGTATGGGTTGAGATTTAATTCTTTGGCAACATATGCACCAATTTTTGTTGATACGATGCATGATAGGGTACGCCAGTTTATGGAAGGGATTGCTTCAGAGTATGTTGTGGCTTGTTCTACAGCTTCACTAAATGATGATATGGATATCACGTGGATTCAGGACTTTGCACAGGGTGTAGAGTAGCACCAAAATCAGCAGTATATTGCTGAAAGGGTCAAGAGAGAGCAGCAAAAGAGGGCTAGGCCCATTGGTTTGCACAGAGAGTTTCAGAGTGGTCCCAGACCTCGATATTCTGGTAGGCCATCTAGGCCTCTGCCACATCAGTTCCAGGGTAGTAGACTTGATCGTCAGGGACAGTCATGCCCAGGTGAGGCTTCACGAGCATCAGGCTCTCAGCAACAGAGAAGTTCTGGCCAGGCTAGGTCAGCCCCACAACGTTGTGCTACTTGCGGAAAGATGCACTTTTGGAGATGCAGGCATGGTTCCACGGCTTGTTATTATTTGGGAAAAGAGAGGCATATGTGGAGGAATTGCTCGACTGGAGATCAGGGTAGTATGGGTCAGTAGACCTGGTCAGCAATAGGTTCTTCCTCATCGGTACATTCTACGGGGTGTGGACCCTAGACATCAGCAGGCAGAGGCAGAGTCTGAGGGGGAGCATCTAGTTCTAGCAGTGGTCAGAATCATGCCTATCCATTAGCAGACCGTCAGGATTCTGAGTCATCACCAGACGTTATGACAGGTATATTGACTGTTTGCTCCCACTATGCTTATGCTTTGATAGATCCAGGATCTACTCTGTCCTATGTTACCCTGTTTGTTGCAGGGAAATTCTGTATAGCACCAGAGTCATTACATCGACCATTTCTTGTATCTACACTAGTTGGTTAGTCTATCATAGCTAGGAGAGTCTATCTAGGTTGCACGGTAGAGATTTTTGGCCATCAAACCTTTGTAGACTAGGTAGAGCTAGAAATGGTTGATTTTGATGTTATTGTGGGAATGGATTGGTTACCATCATGTTATGCTAATGTCGAGTGCTGGACAAACACTGTTAGATTCTATTTTCTAGGGGAGGCAGTCTATGAATGGAAAGGTAATACAGCAATGTTGTAAGGTAGGTTTATTTCCTACCTACAAGCGAGAAAAATGATTGATAAGGGATGTATTTATCATATTGTTTGAGTTCGGGATGTAGATGCAGAACAACCGACTCTTCAGTCTATTTCGGTGGTTAGCGAGTTTCCAGATGAACTTCCTGGTATTCCCCCAGAGTGAGAAATTGATTTTTCCATTGATATGCTGCCAGGTATGCGACCTATATCGATTCCTCCCTACAGGATGGCCCCTGCTGAGCCAAAGGAGCTGAAAGAGCAGTTGAAAGATTTGCTATATAAAGGCTTTATCAGACCTAGTGCTTCACCATGGGATGCGCCAGTATTATTTGTGAGGAAGAAAGATGGCTCCCTGAGGATGTGTATCGATTATCGGCAACTGAATAGGATTACTATAAAGAATAAGTATCCCTTACCAAGGATATATGACTTGTTTGATTAGCTATAGGATGCTAAGTATTTCTCAAAGATTGACTTGCTGTCAGGGTACCATCAAGTGCGAGTTTGGGAGAAAGACATTCCAAAGACAACTTTCAGGACCAGATATGGTCACTTTGAGTTTCTTGTGATGTCTTTTAGGCTGACCAATCCCCGGGCAGTGTTCATAGACCTGATGAATAGCATATTCAGGACGTATCTAGATCTGTTTGTCATTATATTTATCGATGATATTCTGGTATACTAATGTTTAGAGGCTGAGCATGCAGAGCATTTGTGAGCAGTCCTTAAGGTTCTTCGAGATCGGAAGCTTTATGCAAAGCTTTCTAAGTTTGAGTTCTTGTTGAACTCTGTGACCTTTTTAGGCCATGTTTTTTGAGATATGGGTATTATGGTTGACTCTCAGAAGATTGAGGCTGTGAAGACTTGGCTTAGATCTACAACCCTGATAGAGGTTCGTAGTTTCCTTGGGTTAGCTGGGTACTACAGAAGGTTTGTGGAGGGGTTTTCTTCACATTCAGCACCATTGATGAAGATAACTCAGAAAGTAGCTAAGTTCCAGTGGACCGAGGCTTACGAGTATAGTTTCCAAGAGCTGAAGGACAGGTTGACATCAGCACCAGTTCTAGCCTTGCCAGAGGGTTCAGAGGGCTATGCGGTGTATTGTGACGCTTCAGGTGTTGAGTTTGGATGTGAGCATGGTAAGGTTATTGCATATGTTTCAAGAAAATTTAAGAAGCACGAAAAGAACTATCCAACCCATGATTTAGAGTTGGCTATAGTTGTGCATGCATTGAATATTTGGAGACACTATTTGTATGGCGTTCATGGTGATATCTTCATAGACCATAAGAGCCTCCAGTATATCTTTAGACAGAAAGAGATGAATTTGTGACAGCGTCGATGGCTTGAGTTACTGAAGGACAATGATGTGGATATTTTATATCATCCAAGGAAGGAAAATGTGGTAGTCGATGCCCTTAGCAGTTGATCTATGGGCAGTTTATCCTATTTAGGAGTTGATAGGTGGGAGTTAGCCTAAGAGCTTCATCAATTAACTAGCTTAGGAGTCAGATTATTAGAGGCATGTGATAGTAGGGTCACAGTTCAGAATACAGCGGTGTCATCTCTGGTTACCGAGGTGAAAGAGCGATAGTATAAGGATTATAGTCTAGTACAACTTAGAGGCAGGGCTCAACAACAAGAGTCTTTAGCCTTTCACGTGACAGGAGACGGAATCCTGAGGTACAAGGGCCGACTTTGTGTTATAGATATTGCAGAACTTCGACAGCAGATTATGGCAGAGACACATATTTCTTGTTATTCTATTCATCCAGGTTCGACAAAGATGTACCATGATATTAAAGAGATTTATTGGTGGCACAGGATGAAGCAGGATATTGCCGAGTTTATGGCACAATATCCTAACTGCCAGCAGGTGAAGGTTGAGCACTAGAAGCCCTCCGGGCTAGTTCAGGAGATTGCAATTCATTTATAGAAATATGAAGCAATTAATATGGATTTTATTACAGGGCTACCCCAATCGCGGCATAAATTTGTCTTTATTTGGGTGATTGTTGATAGGCTAACAAAATCAGTCCACTTTTTACCGGTTTGGTCTACTTTCACAGCCAAAGACTATGAAGGGCTATACATTAGAGAGATTGTTAGGATACACGGTGTCCCAGTATCTATTATCTCTGATAGGGGCACAACTTACCGCTAACTTCTGGATGTCTTTCCAGAAGGGACTGGGGAGGCAGATTAACCTCAGTACGGCCTTTCACCCTCAGAGAGATGACCAGGCTGAGCGCACAATTCACACGCTTGAAGATAAGTTACGGGCGTGTGTGCTAGATTTTATGGGAAGTTGGGATGATCACTTGCCTTTCATTGAGTTTATGTATAATAACAGTTATCACTCTAGCATTAGAATGGCGCCTTACAAGGCTTTGAAGGTGTAAAACTGCAGATCCACTATTGTATGGTTTAAGGTAGGTGAGTCAGGGTTGGTTGGACCTGACTTAGTGCAGCAGATAGTGGAGAAGGTTAAGCTTAGTCTGGAGCAGTTTTTAACAGCTTAAAGCCGCAAAAAGTCATACTCAGATGTGCGACAAAGGGACTTAGCGTTTTGTGTCGATGATTGGGTGTTCCTAAAAGTGTCTCCTATGTAGGGCGTTTTGAGATTTGTAAAGAAAGGAAAGCTTAGTCTGAGATTCATTGAGCCATACCAAATTCTACGAAGGGTAGGACGAGTAGCTTATGAGCTAGAGTTGCCTTCGGCACTAGATTCTATTCATCTAGTCTTTCATGTATTGATGTTACATAAATGCATAGGAGATCCTTCTCGGGTTGTTCCATTGGAGGATGTTCAGATTTCAGAGAACTTGTCCGATGAGGAGACTCCAGTTGCGCTACTAGATCAGCAAGTCTACAGATTGAGGACCAAGATGTGACTTTTGTAAAGGTATTATGGAGGAACAAGAACATCGAGGAAGTGAGGTGAGTTACCCCGTTCAGATACCACTTTTAATTATAGTTATGAATTAATTCAGATAGTTGTTTGTCAAGCTATACCGTGTTAATATGTTGTATTGCCCTGTATGGCATCAAGGTTTGGATTTTCTATTATTCAGGTTTTGGAGTAGTCCTACTTAGAGAGGAGACTCTGCCAAAATTTTGGAAACCCATAAGGACTTAGTTGTGCGAGTCTTATTTTCATTCGAGGATGAATGTTCCTAAGGGGGGAAGGATGTAACACCCCGCCCGTTTTGAACATTTAAATAAACCCTTACTCTTGGAGTGAAGATAAAAGTACCTAATATGTTAGGAAGGGTGTGTTACAAGGTATTATAGTCGTGCAATGGTCGTATGTTAAGTTTTAAAGTCAAGCAAGTTGCGAAATAAAAGTCGGCAAAAGTTATCATAAGTTACTTTGTTAAATTCTCTGAAATTTGGGCTAAATGTCTCGGAGATTTTCTCCCAATTTATAAAGATTTAGAAGGTCAATGACCCATAAAATTGAAGGTCTACAAGTCTAGTTTCCAACACATAAAACCGTTAATCCATACGACTTCAGAATAGAGAGATATTTGTATTTTTGTGAGACTGCACAAGCAGACACGTCAAGTGGGCCCAAGGTCGGTGGAAGGATATATATAAACACTTTCCTTCATTTATTGTTCATATTTCACGAACTACAGCTCACAAATATCAGAGAAAAGTCCCAAAATTTTTCATAGATCCTTGTGATCTTATCTTGGAAGCTTCGTGAAATGTGTTGTATTTAGCGAGTTAGTCATTTTGGTATAGTTTGCGCCATTAATTTTGTGATATAAATTTATGGGGGTTGTAGAAGAGACTTACTGGCCCTATAGGGTGTTCTTGGTGATATTAAGAGGTTGTACATCAAGGTAAGAACCTTCTTTTATCAGTTTATAGCTACTTTAGACCTTGGGTAGTATTTTACGGCAAAAATCCGTATATTTTTGTCGGATTGTTGTAGTACCTTATCTTCTTGTGTGTTGATTGTGATCCTTCCATGTTTTAGTATCATGGGGGGCTATGGGCAGAAGTCAGTAGGCTGCTCAAAATCGTTGAAAGAGGTATGTTAAGGCTATTTCCTTCTTTCGGCATGTTTCCTTAAAGCTTAAGAGCAATACAATAAGATTGTTATCGTTGATGTACTCGTTGCAGTGATTCTTAGTTGTTGGCTGCTCGACTTGTTATATTCCTCCCTTCTAGGGATTCTTATTCTTTTAGTAGCGGCCCTATGTTAGACATGGCTTAGATACTATTGGTACAGGTTGCTTATAGCTAAATTACTTGCCTTCGGGCTATTGGATTGTTTATTGTTGCCTTTGGGGATATTGTGGTTAGTTGCAGAAATGTGACCTTTGCCTACAAGGATATGTACATGTTTCCTAAGGGACTATTAAGATAATTGGAAGCCTATGGGTTATTCCAATTGCCTTCGGGGCTAATATGAAGCTATTGAGCCATTATGATTACCTGCGAGGTTATATTGAGGCCTGTTCACATATGGGCTACTCAATTGCCTAAGAAGGCTACATGTTGATTCCTAAGGGGATATATTGATGCCTATGAGGGCTATGAGATGACTACGAGGCTATATTAATGCCTAGGAGGGCTATAGGAAGCCTATGGGGCTATAACAAGATAGTGATTACCTACAGGGCTATATAAAGAATGCCTAAAAGGGGCTATTATGAAATACAACATGCCTAATGGGATACTGGACATAATGATGTCCTTTGGGGGCTATGTGTTAAGTGTCTAAGGGGCTATTGAGATGTAATGACTTCCTACGGGGCTAGGGGACTACCGATAGGGGTATACAGACTGAATTTGCAACTTTTGGGCTTATGGGGGCCCGAGTAGGTGGTCTTATTTGTTGTTTGTACCTGCTAAGCTTATGGGGGCTCGGTTAGGTTGTTTTTTGATTATTATTGGTATGTTATGATCTAGGAGCAGGTAGGTATGCTCCGTTATCTTTGACTCTCTGATCTAGTTGCTTTTGACACGTTATAATTCTTGTATAGTTATTATTTTACCTTACATGCTCAGTATATTATCTCGTACTGATGCCCCATTTCTTGGGGGGGCTGCATTCATGCCTGCAGATCCTGATAGACAACCCGACAGACCTTCCCAACAGAACAGTTGAGTCTCAGCAGGTTGGCTAGCCCCTTTCTTTCGGAGCGGCCAGAGTTTTTGAAGTTTGTTTTCTTTTGTTGTAGATAGATTTTAGGTAGGCTGGGGCCCTATCCCATCCAAGTTGTATTACTCTAAGGGGTCGTTTCGTGTGAGGGATAAAAATAAATAGTCATGGAATAAAAAATAGTCTAGGGATAACTTTTTGATATCTTGTTTGACTGCCAAGTTTGGGATAACTTATCCCACTATTTATACCATAGTGATGGGATACGTTATCTCATATATATGGTGGGATAACTTATCCTAGGATAGTTAATCCTGGAATAACTAACCTGGGATAACTTGTTCCCAACAAAATGACCCCTTAGAGGCTTGCACACTTTGGGTTGTATAGATGTGCGTTGTCGGTCGTGTTGGCCTCGTTGTTTTGTTCTTTTAGAACAACGGCTTGTTGTCCTTTATCGTATATGTATATATATGCGCAGTTTATATATTTTTAGACAACATGGTGGCCTCGACAGCCCGCACATGACTTTGTTTCTCTTATATATGAATTGATGGGTTTTGTTGAGGTTATTATTGGTCTTGTTGACAGGGGCCTTGTTGGCCGAGGTTTTATCTTTAAGTGGAGATATAATTGGTTGTTTTCATGATTTTGTGACTGGCAGTCTGCAGTAGTGTAGTTGTCCAACAAGGTAGGCTCAGGTCTAAGTTGGCATTAGGTGCCAGTTACGTCCCTAAGTTGGGGTGTGATAGAAACATACATTTATATGCCAAGTCCATGAATGCATAAAGGAGAGTAAGCAACACAACACTAAAGCAAGACATAAATATAACACCAAAGGTAGAGCCAAAGAGCCCCCAAACAAGGTGCTCACCTGGAACTCCTTCCAGTCCAAAGCTATGTAATCGGGCTCATAGTTACACAAATTTAACAGTAAATAACGATGATAAATAGAACTGTAAAATAAAAATTAAACAAGGCACCTACTCTACCTCTAAAACCTCCTAAAGTTACTCTAAGGATTCTAGGTTAGCAACAAGAATTCTACAAGCCCCTATGCTAAGGATAAACATGGTAGTACTGTTCTACAGTCCTAAAAATGGCCAAAATAATCAAAAAACATGATTCAAGACTAATTCTAACCTAAAACCTAGTCTAACTTTCATGCAACTCATAACATATAAAATCTAACTGAGCCATGTCTAAGATAAATAAACTGTAACCTACCTCGGGGCCGAACTGCAAGCACGAACTATCACTCGTGTGCCTTCCCCTTTCGAACAACCTCAGAAAGCTGTCGCACTTTCACAAACATAATACAGGTGTCTAGACAAGAAAAATGACACCCATATTGCTATACAAAATTTTGAACCAGAAATCGGGTTGAAAAATGACCCTCGAGGCCCGCACAATGAAATAGAAAACAAAATTTAAAATTGTGTTTGCAATGCCCAAAATTTGATTGCAAAAGAGACTCATTTCGGGGCCCAAAACAGCCCCAAAGTCCACTTTGATCAACATTTTAAACAAGGAATCAACGAAAACTAAACGGAAAACATCATAAATTTAATGACGGAAAAAAAGAAGGGAATTAGGATGAACTTACCAGACCAATTAGGGAAGAAATGGGAGCTTGAACCAGCTTGTAAGCTATAGCAATGGAGGAAATTTTGGGTTGTGGGAGAAGAAAACAAAGTTGAAACATATATATATATATGTGTCAGGCGCAGGCCTATGCACACGCGGGCTGGCCACCGCGCACGCGACCTCCAGTAGGCGGCCAACGCCACACAAGGGCAAAGGGAAAAAACAGCGAGGCCCGATGTCTCTTCTTCTCGCACGCAGCTAATCCCACGCGTAGGCGAAGGGTTGGCTACTACTGCAACATCAACCAGGCAACAACAACTTTTGGCAACTTAAGAAATCACCGAATGGACCCTCAAAACTCATCCGGGTTCCCGCACACGCAAACAAACTATGATACCCTACCAAAAATGGTATTCTGGACTCAATGGAATCGACAAAATTCTCGATGGAGATTTTTTAAGGAAAAGTGGGCCCCATGCCCAAAAATCCCACTTTTACCAAAATGGAACCAAATAGCCCAAAATGAGTTCGGAAGCCTCGGGACCTGAACCAAAGGTCCCTCTAGACCAAAGTCAACATTATGGAGTTAACAACATTGATGAAATTTCTATCCAAGGTCGTCTTCTTCAAATGTTGACCGAATTAACTCTACCAGCCTTAAGAGTTGGAAAATAGGGAATGGGCTTAAAACACAAATGAACTGCCCAGGAATTGGACCATTAGTCTCAGTAAGTCATAAATAACCTGTAGCCATTGCTGGAAAGCTCAAAACGCAGGAAAAGCATGAAAAATAAGAAAATGACCTAGAGGGTCATTACAATATCCACTACTAAAAGAACTTTCATCCTCGAAAGTTAAATAAAGGAAGGTACCTGAAGGCTCGAAAAGGTGAGGATAGCGAGTCCGCATGTTGGTCTCGATCTCCCAAGTAGCCTCCTTAATAGTACAATACCACCACTGAACCTTAACTGACGGAATCTCCTTGGACCTTAACTTCCTAACCTTCCTATCCAAAATAGCAACAAGCCCCTCCTCAAAGGCTAAAGACTCATCCAACTGAAGTGAATCCCACTGGAGCACGTGAGACTCATCAAAAATATATCGCCACAACATAGAAACATGGAAAACTGGATGAACATTGAAAAGGGCAGGAGACAGGGCCAACTCATAAGCAACCTCCCTAATGAGATGAAGGTTCTCAAATGGCCCAATAAACCTAGGATTGAGCTTTCCCTTCCTCTCAAACCTTATCACGCCCTTCATGGGAGACACTCGAAGGAACACACGGTCACCAACCATAAACTCTAAGTCTCAAACCCTCCAGTCAGCATAACTCTTCTACCTACTCTGGGCAGTGTGATGTCTCTCCTAGATGACTCAAACTCTATCCATAGAATCACAAAGCAAATCAGTATCCCATGGTCTAACCTCGAAGGCATCAAACTAACCCACCGGAGATCTGCACCACCTACTATACAAAGCCTCGAATAGATCCATCTGTTTACTGGAGTGGTAGCTATTATTATACGTAAACTCTGCCAAGGCTAAAAATTGGTTCCACTGACCTCCGAAATCAGTTACCCATGCCCGCAATATATCCTCCAGAACCTGAATGGTACGCTCCAACTTACCGTCAGTCTGCGGGTGGAAAGCAGTGCTAAGCTCAACTCTGGTACCTAACTCTCTCTAAATAGACCTACAGAAGCATAAAGTAAACTGAGTACCATGGTCAGAAATGATAGAAACTGTCACCCCATGCAAATGGACAATCTCACAGATGTAGATCTGAGCCAACCTCTCAGAACTATAGGAAGCCTGTACCGGTAAAAAGTGAGAAGACTTCTTTAACCTATCCACGATGAGCCAAATAGCATCAAATCTCCACAAAGTATGTGGAAAGACTACGATGAAGTCCATAGCTATTCGCTCCTATTTCCACTCCAGAATGGGTAGCCGCTGAGTCAAACCACCTGGCCTCTGGTGCTTAAACTTCACCTGCTGACAATTCAAGCACCTAGACATTAAATCTGAGATATCCCTTTTCATCCCACACCACCAGTAGTGCTACCTCAAGTCACGATACATCTTAGCTACCCTGGGATGAATAGAATACCTAGCACAATGAGCCTCCTCCAAGATCAACCTGACTAGATCACCATCTCTAGAAATGCAGATACGACCCTCAATCCTTAAAATACCCTTTGAATCTAAGGTCGCCTTCCTAGCCTTGCCTCTCAATACCTTATCATGAATGATCCTCAACCTCGCATCCTCAAATTGTTGTGCCCGAATTTGCTCTATCAAGGAAGATCTATCCTTAACATAAGCAAAAGTATGGCCCGGCTCAGAAATCTCAAGTTTAACCAACCTGTTAGCCAAAGATTGGATTTACAACGCTAAAGGTTACTCCTTCACTGCAAAGAATGACAATCTATCCATACTCACTACCTTCCAGCTCAAGGTATCAGCTACCATATTTGCCTTGCCCAGATGATAAAGAATGGACATGTCATGGTCTTTCAGTAACTCAAACCACCTCTGCTGCCTTAAATTTAGATTCTTCTGGCTAAAGATGTACTGAAGACTATAATGGTCAGTGAAGATCTCTCAATGCACACCATATAGATAATGCCTCAAAAATTTTAACGTGAAGACTATTGCTGCTAGCTCCATGAGTGGGGTAGTTCCTCTCGTGAACCTTCAGTTGTCTAAAAGCATAAGAAATAAGTCGGCCCTGTAATATTAATACAAAACCCCAACAAATATCAAAAGCATTACAATACAGAGTAAACCCCAAACCCTCGACCAGAAGAGTAAGAATCAGAGCTGAAGTCAATAAGGCCTTGAGCTTCAGAAATCTCGCCTCACACTCATCGTACCACTAGAAAGGGACATTTGTCTGAGTCAATCTAGTCAACTGAGCCGCTATAGAAGAAAACCCTTACACAAACCGTTCATAGTAACCTGCCGACCTGGCAAAACTACGAACCTCAATAGGAGAAGTAGGCCTAGCACAATCACAAACTGCCATAATCTTTTCTGGATCCACCATAATCACATCCTTGGACACCACATGCCATGGACTCAAGCAAAAACTCACACTTAGTAAATTTGGCAGACAACTGATGGTCTCACAAGGTCTGAAGTATAACTTTCAGATGTTGCTCATGCTTCTCTCTACTCCTCAAATACACCAAGATGTCATTGATGAACACAATGCTTACAAAATCCAGGTAGGCTCTGAACACAGGGTTCACCAACTCTATAAATAATGTTGAGGCATTGGTCAACCCAAAATACATAACTAGGATCTCATAATGCCCATATCGAGTTCTAAATGCAGTCTTTGGGATGTTCGCAGCCATAATCCTCAACTGATGATAACCAAACCTCAAGTATATCTTAGATAACACCGCTGCACCTTGTATCTGGTCAAATAGATCATCAATACACGGCATCAGATACTTGTTCTTAATGGTCACCTTATTAAGCTGCATGTATTTAATACACATATGCATGGACCCATTCTTCCTCTTTACAAACAGAATAAGAGCACCCCATGGAGATACACTAGGCCTGATGAACCCTCTACTCAACAAATCCTAGAGCTGGTCCTTAAGCTCTCTCAACTCGGCTGGTGCCATCTGATATGGTGGAATAGAAATGGGCTGAGTGCCCGGCTCCACATCAATACCAAAGTTAAATCTGAATACTTGCAAACCACGGGAACTGACTCAAGAGAAGGTATGATGGAACTAGTATCATGGACGTAGACAAGATAGGCTACGCACCCCTTCCCAACCAACCTCTAGGCACTCAGGAAAGATATAACCCCCCTCAACATGTGGCTATCAGCACCTTTCCATATTATTACAGGGATACCAAGAATCCATAGAGTAACGGTCTTGGCAAAGCAATCCAAAACCTCATGGTAGGGAGACAACCAATCCATGCCTAAAATCACATAGAAATCAACCATATCCAGCACAACCAGGTCCACCCACATGTCATACCCCAAAATAGTCATCATTCAACCCCTATATACATGATATACTAATAAGGAATCTCCTACTGGGTAGCTACATGTAAAGGAACAGACAATAACTCACAAGCAAACTCTAGACGGGTGGCATAATAAGAAGACACATACAAAAATATAGACCCCAGATCAAACAAAGCAGAAGCTGATTAATGAGAAATAAAGATCGTACCTGTGATGATAGGATCTGAAGCTTCAGCCTCTGGATGGCCCAAATATGCATACATGTGTCTATGACTGCCATGTCCACTTGATCTACTAGTCTGAGGACCACATCGAGTACCCTACGGACTACCCTTATTACCCTGTGCACCGCCTCTAATTGGTTTTGCTAGAGCCCTAGGGCCTAGACTAACTGACCCTACTGGCCTCCATACCTAACCCAAGGACAATCTCTAACAAAGTTTCCCAACTCGCCACACTCGTAGCAACCTCTGTATGCTAATGTTTAAATAGAAGAACCTCTTAAACCAGACTAACCATCATGACCTGAATAATTAAAATATGCACCACAAAGAGATTGGACCATGCCCTGACTGCTCTGGCTACTCTGAGTATTCAGACCCTTAACAATCTATAGTGTCGCCTGAATAGGCCAGCTCAGCTGGAAGCGGTGCTGATGCTGGCCCTTACCAAAGTATCCTCTACTTAGTGTCTGTGTGCCACTGTAACTGCCCTGATGGTGATGGATCTTATTGTTGCGCCCTTGGGCCTCACACAGTATTCCCTCAATAGTACGAGAATGATCCACCACCTCCAAGAAGAACTAGTTTGACGCTACCATACCGTCTATAGCCAAACGGAGCTGTAAAGTCAAACCTCTGACAAAATAATGCACCCTCTCATGCTTGGTGGGAAATATCATGGTGGCATGCCTAGACAACTCATGGAAACGGACCTCGTACTCTGAGATAGACAAAGATCCCTACTCTAACCTAGAGAACTCATCCATCAATCACTCTCTCAAGCTGTGCAGTACATACTTCACTAAGAAAGCTGCGGTAATTTGTGCCCAAGTAAGAGAAGGTGACCCGGCTAGTATGTAAGCTATACAAAACCTTGACCATTGTTTTGCTGTACCATCTAACTTAAATGCAATGTAATTTTCTCCGTGCAATTCAACCAACCTAAGGTTATGTAATCTCTTCTTGTAACTAGTCAGAAACTTGTGCGCATCCTTCCTAGAAGCATCAGAAAACCTTGGGGGACCCAACCATAGAAACCTACCAAGCATCTTCTGCTCCTCAGAAGACATGATCGTCCCAGCTGAAATATGTGGAACAACTGTAAGGACTGGCAACACCTCTAATCAGGGAGCCGCAGTAGCAGGCTGCGCTCCTGAACCCTATGTTGCTGCCTGAGCCTCGTCTCTGACCTAAGAACCCATCGGAGTATCGAGCGAAGCTGCTGGCTGTGACATACCCTCAAGAAACCCAAGCAGGAAAACTAATGTATCTTGTAGTACCATACTAGCCATGAAATATACCGAATACTAGGTTGGCCCCACACCCTCCGGGTCATAATGCACCTCCTAAACCCCAATATCAGGCTTTGGTGATGGTAATATAGTATGGGCCCAAGCTGGAACCACAGCCCATCCCCTACCTCAACCTCTAGGTCGATCTCTACCCTGTCCCCTAGTTGGGGCTCTAACTGTAGGTGCAGGGGCCTCGCCCTCACCTACCACTGATCGAGTCTGAACCATATGAGAAAAAGTGAAACAAAAGATATTTAGAAGTTGGTAGAGTCAAGGACGCATGATAAGAGATCAAACAAGATAGAATATTTCCTAGGAATGCCCTATAGCCTCTCGCAGATAGGATACGAATGTCATCATACCGATTCACGAGACTCTACTACACCCTTTGCTCTTATATAGGTAAGACCGGTGAACCTAAAGATTTGATACCACTCTATCACGATCTAAAATCGGGTTGTGATGGTGTCTACATAACCCCCCAGTAGGCAAGCCAACCAAAGAATGCGAAAGTACAACAAAATAATTAAATAAGGAAGCGGAAGAGAAAAAACTAAAGAAATAGGGCCAACAGTATAGATACATACCAACAGTACAAAATATACAAAAATATCCCTAAAGTGGCCTGAGAGATGAGTATTTACAAGGACCAACCCCGGACCTGGTATCACTGGTACAAAAGCATCTAAAGTACTGAGTAAAGCTATAAAACATGTACTGTATATCCAAAATATAAAATATAGACAAAAGGGTAGATGGAAAGCAGTAAAGGATCTCCAAATGCCAGGAGCTCACCGCGATCCAAACAGCTATTGGCCACGAACAACTGGAGGGTCAGCGATGGAGACTCGTACTAGGTGTTGTATTAGAAAAAGATGTAGAGTGTAGTATGAGTACCAAAACAATGGGTATCTAGTAGGCATCCTAGGCTGACCAAGCTCAAAAAGATAATATATATTATCAGAAAAGGGTCATATTTGCCCTTGTACTTTTAGAAAAGGGTTATATTTACCCCTCATCATACTTTTTGGCTAGATTTGCCCTTGTCATCCAACTTTAGGTACATATTTATAGCCTTTTTAAACAAGCTTATTTTTTTGTCAAAAGTGCTTATTTTAAAAATTTAAGGTGTTTGGTCTTGCTTTTGGAAGAAAATAAGTACTTCTAGGGAGTAGCAGAAGCTGTTTTTCAGAAGCTAAAAAAGTAGCTTCTCCCCAAAAGAACTTTTTTGAAAAGCACTTTTGATAAAAATATACTTAAAAGAACTTTCAAAAAGCTTGGTCAAACACTAACTGTTGCTCAAAAGTATTTTTTAAATATATTGGCCAAACACAAATTACTTTTCAGCAAAACTGCTTTTTTAAAAGTACTTTTGAAATAAGCACTTTTCAGAATAAGCTGATTTTAGAAGCTTGACCAAATAGGCTATTACCCTTGAACCGTTAAGTTTTATGGCCCACTCTTATTGTCCTACATGGCACCTATTTTATCTTAATTTTTTATCCAAACAATTTTTGAACCAACAGACCCAAATAAACCGAAATTCCTAATTGGGCCTGTCACCACCATTGCACTGCCTTGAATGTAGAAATCATTGGCATAGTGCATCTACCATATTTCTGGACAAGTAGAGTTTGCACTAAGTTTTGTTCAATTTTTAGTCTTTGTATAAAAATTATTGCTTCGAACAATTGTGGTGTCATTGAACAGAGTGAATGGACAACTAAAATTGCAAATGAAAAGAAGTTAACTTATGATTTTTTATTCTTGATTTTCCTAAATCAATATGTATAATCCCATGTCCAAAAAATGAGAGTAACAAATATTTACAATTGAATTTAAAAACGTAGCCTCTTATTGTTAACAATTTGTTCTTTCCCCAGAGCACGAAATAGGTTTTTTTTCTTCTGTTTCAACAATGACATATGATGACACTGACTGGCTACTTACCCATTTGATTCTTTATTGTGGTTCTTCACAAATTTGACTATCTTTTCTTATTTTTTCTGTTTGGCTTCAGATGGAATCTGAATCCACTAGTTCATCTCTACAACTTGCTAGAAAAAGGTCCTATTAGGAGTTGGGTTTATTGGGTGTGTTGGGTTTGGTATAAAAATTGGGTAGGTAGAAGAATTAAATTGAGAATAAATTTTAATTGGGATAAAAATAGGTGTCATATTGGATAATAAGAGTGGATCATTAAACTTAATGGTTCAAGGGTAAATATGTGCCTAAAGTTTGATGGCAAGGGCAAATCTAGACAAAAAGTATGACGAGAGGTAAATATAACCCTTTTCTAAAAATACAAGGACAAATATGACCTTTTTTCGATATATTATAAGACACAAGAAAGTAAACTAGCTACAGGGATCTACCTAAATCCAGTTATCAACTAACAGTGCCGTAACCCAACAGATAGTGAAGATAATAATGATAATAAAGCAAAGGCACTCCAAATACACATAAGCAAATGCAATGCATCGAGAGATGATATGATGCAGAAAGTGGCCAATGTAACATAGGTTCGGAATCTTACATCAGACATGTGGTAAGTAAAAATGTCCTCCACGTAGCTCAAATCAGTAAAAAGGGAGGTATTTGATTCTTAAATCTATAGTCAATAGTAAGGTAGTGCAAATCCTTCTTAAAACCCTTGAAATACGTAGTAGTAATGAAAAACCATCCTTTTCAACTCGAAACCATTCTTCTTAGGAAAAATACATTTATATGCCAAGTCCATGAATGTAGAAATAAGAGTAAGCAATACAACACTCAAGCAACACTAAATATAACACCAACGGTAGGGCCAAAGCACCCCAAAACAAGGTACTCACCTATAACGTTGTTCAGTTCAAAGCTATGGCCTCGAGCCCGTAGTTACACAAATTTAACAGTAAATAATGATGGAAAATGAAGCTATAAACTGAAAATAAAACAAGGCACCTACTCTACCTCTAAAACTTCCTAAAGTTACTCTAAGGATTCTAGGCTAGCCACAACAATTCTACAAGCCCCTGAGCTAAGGATAAAAATGGTAGTACTATTCTACAACAACAACATACCCAGTAAATTCCCATAAAGTGGGGTCTAGGGAGGGTAAAATGTACGTAGACCGTACCTTTACCCCAGAAGTGAAGTAAAGAGGTTGTTTCCGGTAGACACTCAACTCACAAAATCCAAGATATTTATCCAAATAAACAAAAGCAGTAGATAGTCACAAAACTATAACAACAAAGTAATACTATAGTAACTATACGAAGCACTAGCAAACATCCGACTCAGATGAAATAAAAACTACAAAAGTAGCCCTACTAAAATGGGTCATAAGACACTGCACTCCTTCCTACTATGAAGCCAACCTACCTACTAACCTTCTACCCTAATCCGCACCCTCCATACCTTTCTATCTAAGGTCATGTCCTTGGTAAGATACAACTACACCAAATCCTGCCTAATCACCTCTCTCCAATATTTCTTTGGTCTACCTCGACCTCTCTTAAAACCATCTATAGCCAGCCTCTCACAACGCCACACAGAGGCCTCCTCGCTTCTCCTCATCACATACCCGAACTATCTCAACCTCACTTACCACATCTTGTCTTCCACCGAAGACACTCCCACCTTGTATCGAATATCCGTATTCCTAATTTTATCCCTTCTTGTAAACACACACATCCAGTGTAACATCCTTATTTTAGCCACCTTCATCTTCTGAACATGGGAGTTCTTGACCGGCCAACACTCCACCCTATACAACATATCCGGTCTAACTGCTACTCTATAGAACTTGCCTTTCAGTTTAGGAGGCACCTTTTTATCACATAAAACCCCAGATGTGAGCTGCCATTACATCCACCCTACACCATATGATGAGTCACATCCTCGTTAATCTAACTATCACCCTGAATAATAGCTCCTAGATACTTAAATCTATCGCTCTTCTGGATGACATATGTGTCAAGCCTCACTTCTACGTCAGTCTCGGATGTCACCTCACTGAACTTGCACTCCATATATTTCATCTTGGTCTTGCTCAACCTAAACCCTTTAGACTCCAGGGTCTGTCTCCAAACCTTCAACTTGTCATTAACTCATTTATGGGTTTCCTCAATCAAAACTACATCATCAGCAAATAACATACACCAGGGAACCTCCCCTTAAATTTGTCGTGTCAACATATCCATCACTAGGGAAAATAAAAAAGGGCTAAGGGACGATTCCTGGTGCAATCCCATCACTATGGGGAATTGCTCGGAATCTCCCTCTGTCGTCCTAACACGCATCTGAGCACCATCGTATATATCCTAGATCAACCTAGTGTACTCCATTGGTACACCCTTAACCTCCAAGCATCTCCAAAGAACCTCCCTAGGAACTTTGTCATACACCTTTTCTAGATTGATAAACACCATATGCAAATCCTTTTTCCTCTCCCTATACTGCTCCACCAATCTTCTCACGAGATGATAGTCTTTGTAGTCAATTGTCCTGGTATGAATCCAAACTGATTCTCAGAAATAGTCACAATTCTTCTTAACCTCAACTCGACAATCCTCTCCCAAACCTTCATGGTATGACTCAACAACTTGATACCCTTTTAGTTGTTGCAATTTTGGATGTCACCCTTGTTATTGTACAATGGAATTATCGTATTGTATCTCCAAGCTCCAGGCATCTTTGCTATCCTGAAAATGATATTAAATAACCAAGTTAGCCATTCTATCCCTTCCCCGCCAGTACACTTCCAAAAATCCACCGGAATCTCATTTGGCTTGATCGCTCTACCCCTATGCATCCTACGAACAACACTTTTAACCTCCTCAACCTTAAAACGCCTACAAAAGCCATAGTCATAACGCCTCTCCGAGTGATCTAAATCCCCCAATACAATGCTCTTATCGCCTTATTCATTCAAGAGTTTATGAAAGTAAGTCTGCTATCTCTTCTGTAACAATCAGGTTCATCGTTATGGTTAAACTTTTTGTTCTAAGTTTTGAGTCAGAAAACATCCGGGTTTGGGAGTTGAATTTTTTGGCTAGGCTAGTCTCGGTTGGTTTTGGAGTGAGGTGGTGTCTAGGGAAATCCAAGTGAAAATTGGGTAATATATCTTAGGTTGAGCTAGTTTTCCATTTAGCTAAGTCATAAAGGAGTCCCGGGGACTTTTCGGAATCAAATTTGGGTAAGTAGAACTCTCAGAATTGAGGTTGACATGAAGGGGTTATTTCAGAATGTCAGGAATTTTAGTGTGTTATAAAATAGACCCTTTTGAGAGGATTTATGACTTCCTGTCCCATGTTACATCGGTTGACACACCGCCATAGCAACCTTCGTTATAGCGGAGAAATTATCGCTATAGCAGAAGTCAATGTCGGTCAGCATCGCTATAGCAGATGGTTCCACTATGGCGGAACCATTATAGCAGAGTGGAGACCACTATAGCAGAGCGTGATGGGATTTAATGCAGAAACTTCCCCAAAACAATCAGTTTTTCTTCAAGACATTTTGGGAGAAGGGCAAGGCGACTCTGGGCAATTTTCATCAGTTATCTACCATGTTTCATCCTAAAGGTAAGAATTCAACTCTTCAAACTCCGTACTATCTTGCCTATGATACAGAATTTCTAGGGGTAGACTTGGGGAAAGGTTTGGAATGACCTAGGATGGTAAAATCTGGGGGGAAAGAGGGATTATAGGATATAGAAGTTCTTGGGTGTTGATAATTTTATTAGATTATGATCATGTGACCTTAATTCTCTAAATGCATCCATAAAAATAGTAGGAATAGATGAATTAATAGTGGGAAAGCCTGAGAAAAGGGTGAGATGATCATGGTTGGCCTGGGGTTTGGATTTTTGCATAATCTGGGTAACTAATAGGCCATAAGGATTGATTTTTGGTTATTTTGTGTTGTTCTAGACCAAGAATCGACAAGAAATTTGGGAAACGAGAAAGCTCTAATCGAGTAGAGCTTGGAATATTTCGAGGTAGGTGATGATTATTTATTTCTAATATGCATTATGTGTTCACGTACTATTTTGTAGTAGGGTATGAGTTGCATGTTTAGGAAATGAATTGTGAATGTCTAGTTGTCTGGTAATCAGTCTTGTGAAATGAACTTCTTTTGATTGCTTGTTGGTTTTATAAGTACGTTTGTTCATTGGTTGTGATTGATTGGACTTGGTATGACATTCGGTTGGCTCAGGTATCACGCCTGGTATGGGAATTCCTAATGGTTGTCTCGGGTACCACACCTGGTATGACTTGTTTTAATTGCATTATTGAATTCTTTTGATGGTTCTATGAGTGGATCGGGTTATATTCCTGAATTATTAATACTGTATATGGTTCATGAGAGGCCGGGTGTTTTATTTAAATGTGAGTTTGGTCTTAGTGTAGACCTGGATTGTATGTCTAACACTTAGGTGATGTTAGGGGGATCCTTGGTGGGTCCAAGTTATGTGAGAAAGGGTATATATTATTGTTTTTAGGTGTGGTCAATGGTTGCTTTTGGTTCTTGTGTTTAATGAGCTAAGGGAGGGACTTAGTATCTTGTTGTTGTTGACTTGTTACATGTTTCTTGTACTTTACTATGTTATGGTTTACTGTTCATATTATGTTTATTGGAGCTGACCGATGATCCTACCAGTACACAACATTTTTGTCCTGACTCTGCACTTGCCTTTCTTTTTGTGAGTATAGTCAATCTTCTAGCGGCTAACACGCGACTTCACATGTAGTCTCAGCGCTTTCAGACATCAAGGGTGAGATGCTTTGATCGAGCTACCTTGGTTTCTTCCTGTTAGTTGTAGCCCACTTGTTTCAGGCTTAGACTTTGCATATTTTTGGGTTGCATCCCCGTATTTTTCTAGACAAATTGGTAGAATGTTTTGGTACGATGACTTTCAGGTTCTAGGGAGAATGTTTCCGTAGTTTTATGATATAGTATTTGAGATTTTATTGCTAGTTTATTTTATGCATTGGTTTTAAGTTGCTCGAATAATTAAGTGTTGGGTCGACATTAGTTCGCTCACCTGGGTGTATTGGGTGGGTGCCACTCACGGTGGTCTGGGTCATGACAAATATGGTATCAGAGCCCTAGGTTCGTTGATCTCATCATACAAAAATATGTCTAGTAGAGTCTTGCAAAACGGTGCGAAGACGTTTGTACTTTTCTTTGAGAGGCTATAGGACTTTAATAAACTATCTCTTCTTTCTTCCTTCCTACTATAACTTTATTCCAATTGGTAAATGGTGATACAAATTGGTATCTGACTTCGTTCACTCTTCTGTCCACAGATGGTTAACACAAGGAACAATGGAGCAAGACCAGTGGTCCCAGCAGTGAGCCCAGCTGTTAGAGGTAGAGGAAAGGGCAGGGGAAGGGGCCGAGGTAGAGCAACGCCCGCCATGGATGGAGCTCAAACGGTTGTAGGAGCATGTGAGGTAACCCCTTCCCCACCCTAGGATCAGGTTGAAGAGGAGGTCAAGGTTTCTTTTGAGCAGGGTGTGGAGCAGGCAGAGGCAGCACCAACTGGAGGTGTAGGCCTTCCCACTATCACACCCGAAGCATTTTAGATAGTGTGGTCCTTCCTGAGTGGGATGGTTGGTGATGGAGCCAATCCTACGACGATAGCGGATCAAGTTCTGGGTACTCAACTAGCGGCTACTACAGCTCTTAGAATGAATGCAACATCGGGCACAAATGACTTCTTCCGACCAATGCTGGTTTAGTTATGACAAGGAATGAGCATGAGAGTTTGACTAAATTTCTGAAGCTGAAACCTCCTACATTTTAGGGTACTAAAAAGAAAAATGATTAAGAGTTCATATTGGACTGTTATGAGAGGCTGCACAAGTTGGGCATTGTGCAATAGCATGGGGTTGAGTTTGTCATGTTTCAGCTACAGGGTGATGCTAACCAATGGTGGAGATCTCATGTGGAATGTCGGTCATCTGCTTTGCCCCCACTGACTTGGGAGCAGTTCCACGCTCTCTTCTTAGAGAAGTATGTGCCTTGTACTTTGAGAGATTGCAAAAAGGATGAGTTCCTGGCTCTGGAATAGGGTAACATGTCGGTCTCTGCTTATGAGGCTATTTTTCATGCCTTGTCTTGTTTGATACAAAGTTGTTGGGTTCTTAGGAGGAGAGGATTCGGTTATTTTTGAAGGGCTTGAATATGAATTTATAGGTGTTATCGGTGCACATGACTTCAGCAGGGAAAAGCTTCATTGAGGTAATAGATTATGTTAAAAAATTTGAAGGGGTCAAGCAAGTTAGGCAGGCTAAAGTGTTAGCCAAGAGACCTTGTAATGATGGAAACTTCAGTGGCTCGCACTCCAGAGGCCACAATCAGCAGGTGTACTTTGCCCGTCCTATTCAGTCAACTCTACTAGCTGCTATAGGTGGTCGTTCGGGAGCTAATCAGCACTTTTCAGCTCCTCGTGGCAAGGGAGTTTCTTATGCATCTACCATTAGGCCTTCGCTTGATCGTGGTTGTTTCCATTGTGGTGATCCTGGCCACTTTAAAAGGGATTGCCCTCACAGACAGACTGGTAATCAGTCTCACCAGCAGTATAAGGCTGTGGTCCTGGCAAGTAGAGTTGGCCATGCTAGAGGTCATCCACAAGGTTGGTCATCCACAGCCATCCAAGGAAGTAGCTCAGATTGATGATTGGGCTCAGTGTTATGCTTTTCCAGGGAGGTCTAAGGCAGCGGCATCAAATGCACTGATCACAAGTACAATTCTTATCTGTGATAGGATGGCTTCGGTACTTTTTGACCCAGGTTCTACCTGCTCTTATGTGGTTGTGAATTTTGCTATGGGTCTGGACTTGATTTGTGATATTCTTGATTCTCCTATCCATGTTTCCACCCCAGTTGGAGAGTGTGTGATTGTGACTCATGTTTATCGTGCTTGTCCTGTAATTTTTATGGAGTTGCATACTTGGGTAGACTTGGTAATTCTGTATATAGTAGACGTCGATGTCATTTTGGGCATGAACTGGTTATCCCCTTATCATGCTATACTGAATTGTAACACCAAGATTGTGGCTCTAGAGATTCTGGGTAAGGATAGGCTAGAGTAGAAAGGTGTGTACATGCCTAAGCCGACCAAGATAATATCGTTTGTTTGGGCTAGAAAGCTAGTGGAGAGAGTGTGTTTGGAATTTTTGGCTCATCTCTAGGATGATAGTGTAGGGTCCTCATCTATTGAGTTAGTTCCGGTTGTTTTAGAGTTTCAGGAGGTGTTTCCAGTGGATCTTCCTGGTATGCCTCCGGACAGGGATATTGATTTCTGTATTGACTTGGAGCCGGGCACTCGCCCAATTTCCATTCATCCATATCATATGGCTCTGGCAGAGTGAAGGGAATTTAAGACCCGCTTCAAGAACTCCTAGATAAGGTATTCATCCATCCCAGTGCTTCGCCTTGGGGTGCTCCGATCTTATTTTTGAAGAAAAAGGATGGTAGTATACAGATGTGCATAGATTACAGGAAGTTGAATAAGGTGACCATCCGGAATAAGTACCCTTTAACCCATATAGATGATCTGTTTGACCAGTTACAGGGTGCATCTTTGTTCTCAAAAATCAACTTGAGGTCAAGGTATCATCAATTGAAGATTAGGCCAGAGGATATTCCTAAGACTGCTTTCCGGACTCTGTATGGGTATTATGAGTTCTTAGTGATGTCATTTGGGTTGACTAATGTGCCGGCGGCATTTATGAGTTTGATGAATGGGGTGTTTATATCTTATTTAGATTCATTTGTCATCATTTTTATTGATGATATATTGATCTACTCCAAGAGTAGAGAGGAGCATGTTGAACATCTCCATATTGTGTTGGAAATATTGAGACACCAAAATCTTTATGCGAAGTTCTCCAAGTGTGAATTTTGGTTGACTTCAATCGCATTCTTGGGGCATGCAGTGTCAGAAAGGGGGGTGATGATGGATCCCCAGAAGATTGAGGCAGTCAAGAATTGGGCCCAGCCTAGCTGTGTGACTGAGGTGAGGAGTTTTGTGGGACTTGCAGGTTATTACCATAAATTTGTCAAGGACTTTGCGTCTATTGCTACTCACTTGACAAGGTTGACTTAGAAGGAGGTACCATTTGTGTGGTCAGACGAGTGTGAGGAGAGCTTTCAAAAGCTCAAGAAACTCCTTACCACGACTCCCTTCCTTTCATTGCTGGTGGAAGGTAAGAATTTTATTATTTATTGTGATGCTTCACATTCGGGTTTGGGTGTTGTATTGATGCAGGACAGGAATGTGATCCTATGCATCTAGGCAGTTAAAGGTACATGAGAGGAATTACCCTACCCACGACTTAGAGTTGGCAGCGGTGGTGTTTGCACTTAAGATTTGGAGACACTATCTCTATGGTGACAAGTGTGAGGTGTTCACTTATAATCGCAGTCTGCAGCATGTTTTTACTCAGAAGGACTTGAATCTGACGTAAAGAAAGTGGATGGAGTTTTTAAAGGACTATGATGTGACAATTCATTACTATCTGGGTAAGGCTAATGTGGTGGCAGAAGCATTGAGCCAGAAGACAGTTAGCATGGGTAGTTTGGCTTATTTGGGGGTGTCCAAATGACTATTGGCAAGAGAGATTCAAGCTATGGAATCTAAGTTCATGAACCTGGGTATCTCAGAATGGGGTGGAGTGTTGGCTAGTGTTAAGGTCAAATCCACCTTCATAGAGGAGATAAAGGCCAAACAGTTTCAGGATTCGCAGTTTAGCAGGCTTCAGAGCAAGGTTATGTTCGAAGAGTCCAGGGATACCATGTTGGACTCTGGCGGAGTGTTGAGTTTCAAAGGTAGGATCTCTGTCCCTCGGGTTGATTACATCATTCAGAAAGTGTTGGCAGAGGCCCACTGCTTGTGGTATTCGATTCATACGGGTGTACACAAGATGTACAGGGATTTGAGACAGCCTTACTGGTGGCCCGAGATGAAAAAGTACATAGCCAATTTTGTGTCCAAATGTCAAAATTACCAGCAGGTAAAGTGCGAGCACTAAAGATCTGTAGGACTACTTCAGAGGATGCCCATTCCAGAGTGGAAGTGGGAAAGGATAACCATGGACTTCGTGGTGGGTCTTCCCAAGACTTTGGGGATGTATGACTCTATTTGGGTCATTGTGGACAGGCTGACCAAGTTAGCTCATTTTATTCTAGTCAGGGTGGACTATAATTTGCAGCAATTAGCTAAGATATATGTGAAAGATATCGTGAGATTGCACGGGGTACCACTATCCATTATTTCAGACAGGGGTATACAGTTTACCTCTAGTTTTGGGGTAAGTTACATAAAGAGTTGGTCACTCAACTCACCTTCAGCACCGCCTTCCATCCTCATACTGATGGTCAGTCGAAAAGGACGATCCAAGTATTAGAGAACATGCTGAGATCATGTGTGATTGACTTTGGAGGTCATTAGGACCATTTTCTATCATTGTGTGAGTTCTCCTACAATAATAGCTACAACTCTAGCATCAACATGGCACCATTTGAAGCGCTGTATAGAAAGGGTTGTAGGTTACCTATAGGGTGGTTTGAGAAAGGCAATGTAAAGCCTTTGGGCATAGACTTGGTAAGGGAGGCACAAGAAAAGGTAAGAGGCATTCAGACCAAGTTGCTAGTGGCCCAAAGCAAGCAGAAAGAATTTACGGATCGTAAGGTAAGGGACATGGATTTTCATATTGGTGAACAAGTGTTATTGAAAATGTCACCAATGAAGGGAGTTATGCATTTCGGTAAGAAGGGCAAGCTCAGCCCTCGGTTCATCAGGCTATTTGAAGTTCTTCAGATTGTAAGGCTAGTGGCTTACAGGTTAGCACTGCCACCCAGTTTGTCAAGTGTTCATCTGGTATTCCATGTATCCATGCTAAAGTGATACCATAGGGATAGGGACTACATCATCAAGTGGGATGAGGTGTTATTTGATAAGGATATGAGCTATGAAGAGGAACCTATTGTGATTCTTGATCAGGATGTCCGAAAATTGAGGACAAAGGTGATCATCATGGTAAAGGTTCAATGGAAGCATCATCCAGATGAGAAAGCCACTTGGGAAATCAATAAGGACATGTGGCACCAGTACCCTTACTTGTTTGAGGATTTAGGTACTACTCATCCCTTCTTTATTTCTGTCTTTTTGGGTTTGATCATTCGGGGACGAATGATGGGTAAATAGGTATCTGTTGTAATGACCGGGTTTATCATTACCGGTAAACTTTTTGTGCAGAGTTTCTAGTCAGAAAACTTCTGGGTTTGAGAGTTGAAATATTTTGGCTAGGCTAGTCTCAGCTGATTTTGGAGTGAGGTGGGGTCTAGGGAAATTCGGGTGAGGATTGGGTAACGTATCTTAGGTTGAGCTAGTTTTCTGTTTATCTAAATCATAAATGAGTCCGGGGGACTTTTTAGAATCGAATTCGGGTAAGTAGAACTCCCGGAATTGAGGTTGACGCGAAGGGATTGTTCCAGAATATCAGGAATTTAAGTGTGTTGTAAAATGGACCATTTTGAGAGGATTTATGACTTTCTGTCCTATTTCAACTGCCATAGCATTTGACACACCGACATAGTGACCTCCACTATAGCAAAGAAATTACTGTTATAGCAGAAGTCAACATCAGTCAGCACCGCTATAGCGGATGGTTCCGCTATGACAGAACTGCTATAGTGGAGTGGGGACTGCTATAGCGGAGCGTGATAGGATTTAATGTAGAAACTTCTCCAAAATAGACAATTTTTCTTCAAGACGTTTTGGGAGAAGGTCAAGGAGATTTTGGGCAATTTTCATCAGTTTTTCGCCATTTTTCATCCTAAAGGTAAATATTCAACTCCCCAAACTCCTTACTATCTTTCCTATGCTATAGAATTGCTAGGGGTGGACTTGGGGAAACATTTGGCATGACCTAGGATGGTAGAATCTGGGGAAAAAGGAGATTCTAGGATGTAGAAGTTCTTGGGTGTTGATAATTTTATTAGATTATGATCATGTGACCTTAATTATCGAAATGCATCCATAAAAATTGTAGGAATAGATGAATTAATGATGGGAAAGCCTGGAAAAAGGGTGGGATGATCATGGTTGGCCTGGGGTTTGGGATTTTTGCATAATCTGGGTAACTAGTAGGCCATAAGGATTGAATTTTGGTTATTGTGTGTTGTTCTAGACCAAGAACCGGCAAGAACTTCGGGAAATGGGAAACCTCTGGTCGAGTAGAGCTTGGAATATTTTGAGGTAGGTGATGGTTACTGATTTCTAATATGCATTATGTGTTCACGTACTATTTCGTAGTAGGGTATGAGTTGCATGTTTAGGAAATGAATTGTGAATGTCTAGTTGTCCGGTAATCAGTCCTGTGAAATGAACTTCTTTTGTTTTCTTGTTGGTTTTACAAGTATGTTTGTTCATTGGTTGTGATTGATTAGATTTGTTATGATATTCGGTTGGCTCGGGTACCACGCCTGGTAGGGAATTCCTAATGGTTGGCTTGGGTACCACGCCTGGTACGGGTTGTTTTAATTGCATTGTTGAATTCTTTCGATGGTTCCACGAGTGGACCAGGTTGTATTCTTGAATTTTGAATTCTGTATATGGTCCATGAGAGGCTGGGTTTTTTATTTAAATGTAAGTTTAGTCTTAGTGTAGATCGGGATTGCATGTCTAACACTTAGGTGATGTTAGGGGGATCCTTAGTGGGTCCGGGTTATGTGAGCAAGGGTATATGTTGTTGTTTTTAGGTGTGGTCAATGGTTGCTTTTGGTTCCTATGTTTAATGAGCTAACAGAGGGACTTAATATCTGGTTGTTGTTGACTTGTTACATGTTTCTTGTACTTTACTATATTATGGTTTACTATTCATATTATGTTTATTGGAGCTAGTCGATGATCCTACCAGTACACGGTGTTTGTGTACTGACTCTGCACTCGCCTTTCTTTTTGTGAGTACAGGCAATCTTCTGGCGGTTGACACGCGACCTCACCTGTAGTCCCAGCGCTTTCAGACATCAAGGGTGAGGTGCTTCGATCGAGCTACCTTAGTTTCTTCCTATTAGTTGTAGCCCACTTGTTTCGGGCTTAGACTTTGCATATTTTGGGGTTGCATCCCCATATTTTTCTAGACAAATTGGTAGAATTTTTTGGTACAACGACTTTCAGGTTCTAGGGAGAATGTTTCCACAGTTTTATGATATAGTATTTGAGATTTTATTGCTAGTTTATTTTATGCATTGGTTTTAAGTTGCTACAATGGTTACGTGTTGGGTTGGCATTGGTTCTCTCACCCAGGGGTATTGGGTGGGTGCCACTCACGGCAGTCTAGGTCGTGACATCTTCCTAATGAGAACCTCCTCCACCAAAACTTTAACATCCTCATCCTTGATACACTTCACTTGGTCAAGGTCCTGCGCGCTCCTCTCCCTAGCCTTGTCAAGCCTATACAACTTCCTATCTCCACCCTTACCTTCTAAAGTTGTATATTAGCTCTCGAAAGCTACTGTCTTAGCCGTCGTGACCGCCAACTTAGCCTCTCTACTAACTATCTTATACTCCTCCCTATTCTTGCACTTCTCCTCCTCATCCTTGCTTTCAACCAACTTCGCATAAGCCCCCTTCTTCGCCTCCACCTTCCGCTTTACTTCTTCATTCCACCGACAGTCTCCACGATGCTCGCCAGAGTGGCCTCTCGAAACACCTAACACCTCACTAATCATCTCCCTGATGCAACTAGAAGTCATCTCCCACATCCTATCTGCATCACCTCTGCTCTCCCAAGCCCTCGAAGACATCAACTTTTCCCCTATCTCCAAGGCGCTGGCCATTGTCAAACTACCCCATTTAATTCTTGGCCAGACATCCACCCTCCTCTTCCTTCACTCCTACCTAATTTCCAAGTCCATCACCAAGAGCTTATGCTAGGTCGAAAGGTTCTCACTCGGTATCACCTTACAATCATTACAAAGAACTTTATCCCTCTTCCTAAGGAGCAAAAAGTCAATTTGCGTCTTGGCCACCGAACTACGAAAGATAACCAAGTGTTCCTCTTTTTTCAGGAAGCTTGAATTCGCTACCCACAACCCAAAGGCTCTAGAAAAATCCAATAGGGAGGCTCCTCCTGCATTCCTCTCTCAAAATCCAAAACCTCCATGCGCATCAGCGTAACCCCCGGGGATGATTTGATATGCCCATTGAAATCCCCTCCTATGAAAATCTTCTCAGAGTTAGGTACCCCTCCCACCACCTCATCCAAAGCCTTCCTTATCCTCCTCATCCAAACCCGCATGCGGCGCGTAAGCACTAATAATGTTCAAAGTAGATCGTCCAATGACTAACTTGATTGACATCATTCTATTGTTGACCCTCTTGACCTCAACCACCTGCTCCTTTAGCTCCTCATCTACTAAAATACCCACGCCATTTCAATTCCTAATGCCTCCTGAATACCACAACTTATACCCATCCACTACCCGAACCTTAGTGCCTACCCATTTAGTCTCCTAGACACATGTTATATTAATCCTCCTCTTTCTAAGAATCTTGACTAACTCTATGGAATTTTCAGATAAAGTCCCTATATTCCAAGACCCTACACGCAACCTCGAGGCTCCCTTGAACCACTTACCCCTCTTATCTCCCGCCTCCATCCCCGACCCCGACCCCGACCCTATCCACGACCCCAACCCTGACCCTAATGCAAACTGATGACATGACCCTAGTCTCCCATCAACCAACAAACCCACTAAGGAAAGAGAAAGATAAACAGGGAAATAGAACAGAACTACTGCTACACAAACAAAAATATCAAAATGAAAAGTACCCAAGTGAAAGACTACTAGCAGTAACAACAACAAGAAGGGTCAATGGCACTATACAACACAAACAAATAGAAACAATCTCAAAATCAACTAGTCTACTAACAAAAAATAAAGATTCAGGTGTAGAAAGCACCGGGATAAATCTTGGGGGAAGAAGAGGCACTTTCTTGCTTGGTTTGCTAGATTCCGGCAAAATGAGGAGTCAAAATTGGTCGTCAGAATCTTGTTGTTCACCATAATCTATATGGTTGTCGGAATCTTCCCTAGATCTGTGGTTGGAAAGGACTTGCAAGAAGAAGAGACAAAAAAACAAACGAAAAGAAAAGAGAGCAAAAGCAAGAAGCAGATCTGGCCGGAGCAGATCTGGCCGGCGCAGATCTGGATGACCAGCGAAAGTAGGCATTGTTCGTTGGAGCAGCGATGGTGGCAACGTTCATTGAACAACGATGGCATTGACATTCGTCAAAGTAGCAAAAGTGGTGGTTAGGACTCGGGCGATGTTTGCCGGTGCAGTGATCTATGGAGATCTGAACTTGTCAACTGGTAGCAGGCAATCGCAGTGACCGTGAATCAGTCAGAGAAATTAACAAAGAAGAAAGCCAGAGAAATTGTCGGTGGCGACCGTGAATCGGGAAAAATCAGGTAGTACTATTCTGCAATCCCCGAAAATAGTCAAAATAAGAAGAAAACATGATTTAAGACTAATTATAACCTAAAACCTAGCCTAACGTTCGTGCAAGTCATAACATATAAAATCTAACTAAGCCAGGTATAAGATAAATAAACTATAACCTACCTCGGGGCCTAACTGCAAGCACGAACTATCACTCGTGTGCCTTCTCCTTCTAAAAAGTCTCAGAAAGCTGCCACACTATCACAAACATAATCCAGGTGTCAAGATGAGAAGAATGACACTCATATTGCTATATGGAACTTCAGGCCAAAAATTGAGTCAGAAAATGACCCTCGGGGCTCGCGCAATGGAATATAAAACAAAATTTACTATTGTGTTTGCAACTGGTTTATAAACCCATGCCCAAAATTTGAGCACAAATGGAACTCGTTTTGGGGCCCAAAACAGCCCTGAAGTCCACTTTGATGAAGAGTTTAAGCAAGGAATCAACGGAAACTAAACTGAAAACATCATGAATTTAATGACAGAAAAAAGAAGGAAATTAGGATGAATTTACCATACCAATTAAGGAAGAAATGGGAGCTTAAACTAGCTTGAAAGCTCTTAGCAATGGAGGAAATATCGGGTTGTGGGAGAACAAAATGAAGTTGAAACATATATATAGGTTCCAGGCGCAGGCTTACGTGCACGCGGGCTAGCCACCATGCACGCGACTTCGTGTAGGCGGCCAAGTCCACGCGTGGGCGAAGAGCAAAAGCAGCAAGGCCCAACACCTCTTCTTCCAAGACCATCCAACCCCATGTGCACGCATCCAACCCCATGTGTAGGCGAAGGGTTGGTTACTGCTGCAACAGCAATCAGCCAACAACAACTTTTGGCAACTTAAAAAGTCACCAAATGGACCCTCGGGATTCATCTGGGGTTCTGCAGATGCAAATAAACTATGTTACCCTACTAAAAATGGCATTTTGGACTCAACGGAATTAATAAAATTCCCAACGGAGATTGTTTAAATAAAAAGTGGGCCCCACACCTAAAAACCAACTTTTACCAAAATAGAACCCAATAGCCTAAAATGAGTCCGGAAGCCTCTGGACCCAAACCAAAGGTTTCTCTAACCCAAAGTCAGCATTTCAAAGCTAACAGCATTGACGAAATTTCCATCCGAGGCCGTCTTCTCCGAATATTGACCAAAGTCAATTCTACCAGCCTTAAAAATTGCAAAGCAGGGAAATAGGCTTAAAACACAAATGAATTGCCCAGGAACTAGACCGTCAGTCTCGTCAAGTCATAAATGACATGTAGCCACTGCGGGAAAGCTTAAAATGCAAGAAAAGCATGAAAAATAATAAAATTACCTAGAGGGTCATTACAAATATATTCTATTGTATTGACCCTCTTTTTGTGCTACATCTTATCATGATGTAGATACTGATGTTCAGGCTCAAACTCGTGATCAGACTCTCTGTTAGATCTTACACTACTCCATCTAGTAAGTCCTCTTTGCATCCAAATGACAGAGATTTATTTCCAGTTGCTTAGAAATTTCTTAGATATGATTTTGAAGGTAGTCCGGGGGCCTTGTCCCAGTAGACTTATCCATTATAGATATTAGAGGCTCTAACAGAGAATAGTATATAGTCATGGTCAATTTACCAGAAAGTTGAACTATATTCTTTCAAAAGATTATTCATTTATCATTTATTAGAATTAGTATTTGCATACCATATTTCTTAGTTTTTGCTTATGTTTAGAATATGTTTAGTAGTAGAATGTCAGGCCAAGGTTTCGCTCGTGCCACTTGTGGTTTTGAGTGCCCCACACACTAGGTGTAGAATCGAGTCATGACAACTACACTCCTTTCTCTCCTCTCTCAAAACCTTAAGGGTTTCAAGAACTCTTCTCCAAAGCTCTAGAGAAGGAAATCTCACAGTTCTGTTCAAAGTTCTTCAGTCTCTCAAGTATGTAAGGCTAATCTTCAGTGTGGAAACCTTGTTCTTCCCTACAAGCATGTCTCAATTTAAGTTCAGTTCATGAATCAAAGCTAGGGTTTTTGAATTGAATCCTAGAATCTAGCTTTTTTATCTCTTGATGATACTCCTTGAATCTTCCATGAAAATAGTAGAAATCTCAAAAATTGTAGTCTATCTCACGATTTTATATCATATTTCATAATTATGGAGTCTATTTCATATGATTTGAAATACATCTCATGTTATACAACAATTGTCCATATTTCTATGAAAACTATTTTATGATTGTAAAAGTTTACACATTTCTCTTATGTATATTTATATGTTTTGAGAAGGAAGAATGTCTTCTTATTTTGAAAGTTCAGTTTAGCATCTTTATAAAGATTTAGAGCCAAGGCTCAATAATAGTATTTTCAAATAAATTAGAGTTGAGGCTCACTAGCATAATATTTTCATGACATGATTTTGATGTCACGCACAAAACTCGGGGGCCATAACTGGTACCTGATACCAAAACTTAGGCCAAAGCCTACCCTGCTGAATCATTTGCCAATGACGCATATCAGCCACACACAATCAAGAAAACAAATAAGTATATCTCAAGTTAAAAATCAGCCATCGGTTGGAAAGGCCCCTATCAACAGCTCTAGAAAGAAAACAACTACTCTCAGCAGTTCATATAAAGCAATAAGCAAGTAGCACAAAAATCATGTTTAGGCCATCGAGACCTCCATGATATCTAGAAAAGCATAAATGCTATGTGGACTGTCAAGGCCACCATGATCTCTATACATGAACTAAAAACATGTATATACAATGTAAGCTAGGCAAATGAGCCGTTAAACTGCCAACAAGGCCCAACTAGATAATAAACATACAAGGCCAAAATGGACACCATCGTAGATATGCAACCCAACTGACTAGTCTGCAAGCCTCAATGAATACCATAATTGGTGGGACAGGTCCCCAAACTATCCAAAAAGCTATAAACAGCACACACAAAAACCTCTGAAACGCTGGAGACCCTTAGAAAGAAAGGAGTTAACTACCCCACTGAAAACTCGGCTATGCTACCCGACAGGTCTGTCTGGTCGTCTCTCAGAACCTGCAGGCATGAATGCAGTGCCCCCAGGAAATGGAGCCTCAATATGAAATAATGTACCGAGCATGTAAGGAAAACTGAAACTGAAACTGTAGTGTAAGGAATGAATTAAAAGGGAAGGATTAAAATAGAAGTACAATACCTTACTTTCCTGCCATAATGAAGCATTTAAACACGTGCCAAATAATAACCCAACCTGGCCCCCATAAGTCCGACAGCTAGAATCAGCACACAATCACTATAAGTTATAAGGAGTACAAACAGACGCTAAATATCTATCTTGCCCCTTTACCTAAACCCCAGTGACAATCTTGTTGACACCAAATTTTTGCCCTCCGCTATCGAATTAATTATTGAGCTTTTAAGTTTTAAAACAATTTTTAATAATTAATTTTAAAATTAAAAGAATTTTTCAAAATTAATCCCGGAGAATATTCTATAATTTTCATGAATAAGGATACGTCTACGTATATTCATAATATATATAGATATATATTATTTTGTGAGTTTTAATAGATATTTAAAGGATTTTTTCCAAAACTGTATTAAAATATTTTTAAAACTGTCAATTCTAGTCCAAAATAACTTAATCGGAAAATAAATTGTGAAATTGGTGTTTCATAACACATGATTAAATATGATGTCAAATTAATTATTTTTAGTTATTTTAAATAATAAAGGCTCAATTAAATTAATCGTATTTAGTTCACTCCTATTCTAATTACGGCCTAATATTTTTGAATTAATTCAATTGGGTCCTATTTTAAACCTAATATGGTCATAATCTTAATTATGTGGCCATAATTTAAATTATTTGGTTATCAATTCAACGAAATCCAGACACATTTTGCAAAGTAAAGTAGCCAAATCCTCAATTAATTCTATTCCTTTTCTTTAAGCTCCTATCTAGCCCAACAATCACCACCAAAACCCGAGCCCAACACCTTAATTCCCTCAAATATACTCCTTCAGTCTATACACAGTCGCACACAAATAATTTTATACTCCTTTTAATCCCACGCTCTTCACACGCTCATAAAGAGTACATTAAACACCTCTCACGCGACCCTCCCCCTTATCTTCTTCTCTTTCTTCACTACACCAAGAACAACAAAGTGACAAACCCAGAAGCTCACTCCTCCATCAACGCTATAAAAACGACAACAATAACTCCTCCAAACGATGCCAAATATCCCCAAATCGTCAAGGAATCCATCCAACTCCATCAATTCTTCTTCACCTTCATTTGATTCTACGAAATAGTGAGTTGTCCAAGTTCTAGAAGAACCCAGAAGCTCCAGGTGGCATCTCCAACATTCCTCACCCTGAAAATATGGAGGATTATCCTCCAAATCATTGGTATATGATCAAATTCGTATCACAAGGTACCAACGTGTCTCAATCAGGAGAATTTTGGTTTTTGAATTTTAATTTCCCCTAAGTTCTTATCTGAAATCCCAATTGTTTTCCCCCCAAATTCCATCAGTTGGGAATCCTAACTTTCCCCTATATAAACCCCCCCTTCTTCATTGTTGAGATATGGTTTTTTGGGTACCAAAATCTTGGAGAGTCCTTTTCTCCAATTTTGGGGAAACCTGGAAAATCGCAAGGAATTCAAAGTGAAAATCACATTATTTTTGATAAGTTCTTGAGGATCTTGTGGTCTGTTCTTTTGCTATTTGAAAACCAAGAGAACTTCAAGCTCTCAGTTCATTGGAAATTCATTAAACTCAACTCGTTTTGCTCCCAGTTTTTCTTCCCGGTAAAACCATTCTCCCTTTTTTCTTTTTCCTCTTCTTATTTTCTATTGTAGTTGGCTGGCTATGTTGTTCTAAGAATGTTGGTTTTTGTCTTGAGTAGTAGATTATTGTGTTGAGGCTGTATGATTGAAAAGAGGATGGGTTGAACTTTGGAGAATAGTTGAGCTGGGGAGAAGCTTTGAACTCACCGGCTTGGCTTCTCCCAAGAGCTCCTAAAGACATGAAGTTCCTATGTTTCTTCTCAGTTTTTGTGTCTAAGATTGAGTAGCTAATACGTTAATTTCTTGTATCGTGTAGTAGGAGTCTCTGATGAATGTATTTAAGTATGATATATAAGCATCAGTCCCACGATTAGTTCATACCCTCCCTTTGAAGCTTTTGTTAACTCATGGTTGTGTTCTTGTTAGTCTAAGTGTATGTTCCTATGATTTCTTTGCAAAAAGCAATGACCCAAAATATTCATCTAATTAATGGATGATCCTGCCTTAAGTCTTGTTCTAACATTTCCATGATAACAATATCAATTTGGGTTTCAAGAACAATTTTAAGATAATTTCTCCATTGCAATCATGTATAAGACTTTTCTTGGGTGAAATAGGCATTAGTTCTGTTCCATGAGGCTTGTGAGCTGCTAGAATCTTTTAAAGACTCTATTTGATCCTTTCGTGTCACTTAGATTTTCCAAGAATGTTTCTCTTTAACTTACCTTTCAAGAATAGTCTTAGTATTCCATGAAGAAGAAAGATCAGACTATGATTCCATAAGTTGGTTGAGATTCTCAATTTCCCATCAACTGTTAAAACCACATATTAATTGCTCATCATGTTTTGATAATATCTGTACTCTTCAAATTTGTGTCTTTCTCCAGAAACTATTGTCCCTTCCCTGTGAACTAGCTGAAGTTGCTTTCTTTGTTTGCTATTTCTTGGTTAAAGTGCAGTAGCTATGAAATGCTTTGGCCAAGTATTCAAAGTTTAACTCTCACTTGGTTTTCCTTGTCATGATATATGAATTCCATTGCTTGTATAAACATGAGTTAATGATTCTACCTAGCAAATGTTCTAAGCTAAGCATAAGGTAATTATTTAAAGTGTCACAAGCAACCACCCATTTTCATGTCAAAATCACCGGTGTTTTTCTTTTAATAGACCGACTTGCTATATTTCTTTTCTATTCCTTCAAGAACTGTGACTACATATGCTTTTTTTTGGGCAAAATTCAAGTTATGTTCAAAATCTGTCCAGTGGTATCTGAAGCAAATTTCAAAATTGCAGCTCAACGTGTTCCTTAATCTGATCACTCTCATTTCCTCCTATCCTTTCTTAAGTGTATCATCTCTATAATTCAATATGTTTATCTCAAAAAGGAGTTGTGTCAAAAGTTTGGACCGATTAAAGGTTTAATTGACTTGGTTTTATCTTAATACTTTATGAGACTATTATAATTTCGAGTGAGTAACAATATATCTTTAAATTCTAATCCTTATCTTGTTTTGTGCATGAATACTCTGCCATCGAGTCCACTTGGACTTTTCATCGTGCATTTTCGTTGGGAATGAACATCTCGAGTCAAGGAGCTAATATACAACAGTATACATGTTGAGGAGGCTGGTATACAGGTTCAGAAAGAAGAATACAAGAGGAAGGAAAGCAAATATGCAAGTAGATACCTTGATATACAATGTATATACAAGGAAATAGGAAGAAGAATAGCTGTGAGATAGAGCTACAGAATGGACCGAGTCCATGGAATGGAAGTCCAAATCTGGACAGTTTTTAATAGGCCAAAAAGGAGCCGAAATCTCAACTCCTTCTTTATTTTTACTTGTAATTTTTCTATGTGAATTTTTCGTAACTAATACTAACTTAATTTAATTAATCTAAATAGATCACCTAAAGTGTTGTTATTTTTAATTTTATTTTTGTTTTATTTTCTTGTAATGTGTTTTATTCCAGTCTCATAACTCACTTTAGTTTTTATTAAAATGAACAAATTGGAACGTTGGGTTAACTTGTCTAAAAAATATTTTTTTCAAATAACAACTATTTTTCTCATGTCCTACCTTACGTACTAATTTAGGATCAAAGAATTATTGAATATTGTCTGCATGTTAAAAAAAAATCAAATAAGTTTATGGGTTTCTTTGATTACTAATTCTTTCGAATTAGTTAAAGAATGAATCTGTCTTTTAAAGATAGGCTTTGTTTTCTTTAAACTCCCATAGGTTCATGAATAAATAAAAATAAGTCATTTAAAAAAAATTGGCTCAAAAAGAGACTTTTCAATTTGAATATTTTAATAACCTTTGCTTGAAATTATAATTGCTTTAAATAAAGTTAAAATTCCTTGAATTTGAATCGTTTTTTCAAAGAATGAATTTTCTTTAGTTAAAATAAACTATTTTTTGCCTTGAGTTAAGTGAGTTGTTTTCGGGAAAAATAACTTATATGTTTCGACTATTTAAAAATTTATTTCAAAAATTTAGTTAAAGCTTCAAAAAAATTTAAAATAAAAGCAAGAGTCGCCACTTAGTTTTATAAAAGGAAAAACTTGTAAAATTTCTAAAGTTAAAAACAGATAATAACTTTAAAAACAAGAGATTTAGGGAAGAGGTTCTTATTAATGTTTCGGAAAGGTTTTTAAAGCACTCGAAACATCTGCTAACTTGCGATTATCTGGACTTGTTGAAAATAACTTATTTTGACCAACTTTTGAAAATATTTGATCCAACTCGATTTGGGAAATATGATAGATATGACTTGATAAAAGAAGATTGAAATATATTTTGAAAATGAAAATACATAAAGAGTTCATTTTAAAGAGAAGAAAGAAACATGCTTGTTTGATAATTTTCTTAAAAAAATGCTCAACTGTTTTTCATGAAGAAAATACCAAGTATTTTAAAGAATTAAACCAAAAAAGTTTATGTCCTTTGGGAATAATCCAACTAAATTAAAAGAGTCAGTCCAAATTATATAACAAATAATTCTAACTAAGCAAAGAGTTAAGAGAAAGAAAGTTGATTAAGACTTGGGCTCAATCAAAATCCTGTCCTAGTCTAATTTGTGAGCCCTCTTTAGGCCCACTGCCGTTCATTTTGGACTTTTGGTCCAATTCTTGCCTTCTATTCACTTAGGCGGACTGTTACTGGTACACTTTGGATTTTTATCCATTTTTCTCTTCAAGTTTTCCGCCCATTTGGGCTGCTGTTGTTGTTGCGCTCATGGGCTTTGGCCCGTTTTTCTTTCCTTCATTACTGTTGGTCAGTCTTTTGGACTCAGAGAATAACTTGTGTTGGGCTAAGGCCCAACGAAATTCAATAGGGGAAGTTCGAGTCCGGATGGACTCACTCGGAGTTCATGCACCAAAACAAAGAAGACAGAAATTAATAGCAAGTATGGGGAAATATTTGCTAGTCATTAATATTGAAAGAATAATGAAAATATTATCCCCAAAATACACCCTATGACTTTGTAATCCAAACGAAACGCATACATGTTTACGAAGTTGAGTTACACCACTAATAGGTTACTTAAATGACACTTAATTTTATTTATGACCAAATACCCTTTGAATTAGCACTAAACAATATTCAAATATACCTTGGAACTCATGCTCACACATAAAAAGATTAAGGCTAATCATACTAATCAACCAAAGTTCACCCTAAACCTTCCCAACAAAACTTACAAGCCAAAACGAGAATTCACCCAAACTTTTTATTAACACTGAACTATAGAGGCAAAATCGATTCCTTACAACATAATGGATGCTCATTTTCTAAAGGATGTGAAGAGAAAAGATGGTCCAGTTGTACACATATGAGAACTATATTCACATAACATACTTTTTTTAAAGATATGCAAGGGAAGGGAACGAGGAACTCATATGAACTTTATGGAGAAAGGGAGTTAATCCAAAGACTTCACACCTAATATTACGTACTCCATACCCACACTAGTCATCAGATAAAGTTTTTGAAACTATATTTCAAGACTCGAGCTTAACGAATTTATTTAATTTTAAGGAAAGGGCAAGAGGTTTTAACAGATTTTCCTTTAGACATGCTGAGAATCAGTGAGCATTAAGACAAATTTGACTTGTCAATTGACAGACTTATATTTCAAGAGGCAGTGACAAATTTAAATACCCAAAGATATAGATCCAAGTAGATAGAAGCTTAAGAACGACATAGGTCTAGTTACACTTCACAGATTCGTATTTGTAATCTCAACAATCAAATAATGCATTCAAAACTTTGCTATTCCAGATTCCATTTTTTTTATAGGACAAGTTTAACTAAAGGCAGAATCACACAATCAAATGCAGTTTATAGGGAGGAAGGCAAAACAGATAGCTCATGCTTAACAGGAAACACACTTAATATCTTGAAGTAGCGTGTGATTCTATCTTTACTGTTTGAAAAAAAATCATACACAACAACTTATATCCTTTTGAAAATGACATATTCCAAGCTTTACTAACTTCACAGGCAGAACTTGATTCAACATCAACTATTTAGAAAAAAACTTAGGAAGAGGATTTTAAACTTCATCGATTATCAATTTCCTATAAGCATGATTTCTACCACCCTCCCTCTATAGAACTATCCTTATACCTCATCATTGAGACACTAAGATTTATGGATAAGACAGACCATAAGCTTCATAAGAGATGGCAGGAGAATACTCATAGAAATCATGAAGGATACATTTATCCAATTACACACTCTATCCACTTTTAAAGCCAAATGCTATACATCTTTAAGAGGGACGGATTCTTTTTGGTAAAATAGTGATATATTCTCAGCCATGAACTTATAAGATAAACATAAGGAAGAAAAATCTGAGGTAAACATTCGTGACAAAATTTAGTCAAGTTATACTCAACTAGTCAAAACAAGCAAACAAGTCGGTTTTATTCTTATGTTTTGGGACTCTCATTAACTTGAAAACACACCTAAAGATTATCCTATGTGAATAAAAAGATGAACACACATGCTACTGACCCTCAAAAAAATTTAACGAAATTGAATCGATCAAAGGAATCAACCAAACTCATCATAAACCTGCCTTATTTACACTTAATAAGCTAGTTTTTTTTTTTGAAAAATCCTTAAACAAACTCAAGGAAACACATAACAATCATGAAACAGTGAAAAACTTCAGGTGAAGATTTCAATGATTTAAAGGAAATTAACAGCAGTCTCGACTCACAGAAAATAACCCTATCATTCATCCTAATGTCGAACAAATACTATCAAAATAAGACCAGCCTAAAACCATATGAACATTTCTAAGGAACAATAAAACAAATAGAAAAGAAGAGAGAAAGACTGAATGAGGGGTTTTACCTTCTTTAGAGCAGTGACTGAGACAACGAGACTTCGTAGGAAACTTCACCACCTCAGAAAAAACAGAGATATTTTAGGGTATTTTCTAGACTCTGAAACTTAGCAATTCTTTGAAGCTAGAGAGTGGTTCTCCAAAGAAACTTCAGAATTGAAAAGCCAGCCCCTATTCTTGTAAACCCTTGTGGTTTATATAGGGGAATTTGAGGGGGAAACGAAGGGTATAACTGGGAATTTGTTTGGGGAAATTTGAATTCCCAAATGGATGAGCTTGAATAGCAAGGGAATTGTACCAAGATTGTACAAATTCCCACTAATTATGCGGAGAAATCGACACCTGGATCTGTTTCTAGAACCTTCGTGGTCTCCAGCTCGTCATCTTGATGAAGAGAAAATGTTGTTTGGGAATTTTGACGGGGTGAAGGCGTCGTTAAAGTTTTTAGAGCTGTTGTTGTTGTCATTTTGGGGTTGAAATGTTAGGGTTTCATCTGGTTGTACTAGAGGAGGGATGAAGAAGAAGGAGTACAAGTGTGAACGAGGCGCGTTTGAAAGTACTATGCGTCCTTTTTGAGAGAATTGAAGGTGCGTGAGGCGTACATGATTTTAAAGGGAATATGTGGGGAATATCAGTGAGATTTGTGTATATGTTGAGAATATGTGTGTAAGTGCTGATGGAGGGATAAGGAATTGGGTCGGGTTGGAGGGAAAGTGAGGTGGGCTGGGGATTATTAAAAGGGAAAGTGGGGATGGGCCAGCGGATCGGGCAATTGCTGGCCCAAATATTGGCTGATAAGGGAGTTGTAAAGGGTGGTTTATAATTTGGCCACGTTTGCAAAATGTGGCCTCCTTAAGTTAAGGAGATAGTCAAATTGAGAGTAAATTGATGGGATTCGGCTAGATTTTAAATGATTTAAAGAATTAGGCTATCATAGAGATGATTTAATCATAATTAAATCTTGAGCTTTAATCAATTCATACAATTTGAAATAACTATCATATTTAAAGCATAATTACTTCATTCGAAAATTATGAAATTAATTATTCAATTAATCTCTCATTTTAAATTAATTGGAGGAAAATCAAGTGTTTAATCTCTTAAAAGGATTTTCTTATTAAATTAAACTCTAAAATAATTTTTTAAGTAAACTTATATAAATTTCACATAATTAAACATGAAAAATGTAAATTCTTACTCAATACTATTATAAAGCTATTTTTGAAAAATGTTTTATCCTTAAAACTTTTATTTCAAAAAATTGTTTAAGATTTGAAAAAGGCTCAAGATTAATTCGTAATGTGGAGGGTAAAAATTGGGTGTCAATAACTGCCCCTCCCTTTGGGGTAGGGTGGATATAAGGAACCCTGGGCAAAGGGAATTGACATTCCCAATTTTATCCGACCACAAATTCATCTTAGGAAGCGGTTGGTTCCAGTATGAATTTCAAGGAATCATGGCCGAACTCTGGTATCAAGCTTCCTACATATCGCAGGTTATATGAGAACTCATGCCACTTGTAGTTTGAGGCGCTTGATTTTATACATGATTTTGAAAGAATTCCAAACTATCCTGGTTTTAGAGTACGGAGAGACCGAAAAGCTGGGGAGTAAGAAGATTGGGGGGGTTCGGAATGCAGCCGACTTTTCAACATAGAGCCCACCTATAGGGTTTGGAATACAGCCATGTTTTCAACATAGAGCCCGCCTACATATCCCAGGACTCAGGGAATCAAGCTGCTTGTAGTTTGACTAAATCAGTGGAAAAGGTAATATTTATGTTAAGACAATCTTTGGCTCGGGATGAGTGACGAATAATTTGAGTTATAGAAAAGAGGCTTGTAACCTCTCAACTATGAATACAGTGCACTTCACACCCATAAATAAGATTTTACCTGGACATAATTTCAAAAACTCGAGGTGTATCATCAACTGAATTTGAAGAGAAGGAATATTGCTTTCAGCGTGAGTTCAGAAAAATACTCTGGATGCGAAACTAAGACCCAATGACAGTAAATACCCACATGCCTTTTAATAGGGGTCCGGTTTGATGGTGGTGGTAGTCGCTCCTCATCTCGCGTCCAAAGAGTTTGGTATTCCTCTCAGGACTATGTCCCAGTTCGCTGTTAAGAAAAAGTTCAACGTTATGATGCGTCCTTTTTGGTGTGTAGTCTACACCTGTGGTTTTTCTTTGAGAATTTCATCCTTCTCGGATTCTCTCGTCAACATCTCAAAATAAATTTGTTAGTAGTAATATAATTCTATTTGGAGAGGTAGTTTCTTTGCCATACCTCATCCGGGGATTACGTTTGAATCTTGTGTTGTGATGTCTTTTTTACGCATTTCGTACCTGTTGTTCTGGTTTGAGATTTTCATCCTCTCGGATGTTCTCGGCAATATTTTGAAACAAAATGGTTAGTAGTAAAGTAATTCAATAGAGAAAGATAGCTTTGTACCTCATTTTTCCCATTTGTCACTTTTGAAGCAGATGTTGCCCTTTCCTATCTTTGTCTTAGGAAATAACAACTTTTATGACGAGAATGTGATAGCTTTCGTAGCTATCAGATAGGATTGCCTTCGTGGTAGGTTTTTGAGTTTGATGACCTTCGTTGTCAGTTGTGACATAACAGTCTTCGTAACCGTTTACGGCATTCTCTTGAACATGATAGCCTTCATTGCTATTGACAGTAGTCTTTGCATATGCCTTTAGGGTATATCTTCTGCATTATCCATATCGATGCGACTAATAGATATTTCTTGAATTTTCAGGCTTTGGGTAATCTAGCACTTCATCAGACTTTGGGTAGAGGCGGCTTACAGATGCCTTTAATTTGTCAACTCTGAGTAATCTTGCACATCATCCGATTTTAGATAGAGGCGTCTTATAGATGTCCTTCGAATTTCTAGTTTTTGGGGTAATCTTGCACTTTTATCCGATCTTAGATGTTACGCGACTTACATATTTCCCTTGAATTTCTAGCCATCGAGTAGTCCTGTACAATATCAACGTGGATATTTTGTGGCTTATAGATAACCCTTGGACTATCAATTTTTGGTAGTCTTGCACTTTATCCAATTTTGGATATCATTGTGACTTATGCATTACCCCGAACTTTCAATCTTTAGGTGATCTTGCACATTATCCAATTTCAGATATCGCTGCGTCTTACAGATAACTCTTAGTCTGTCAAGTTTTGGGCAATCTTGCACACTATCCGATTTCAGACATCGTTGTGGCTTACAGACAACCTTTGGCCTTCCAACTTTAGGAGATCCGGTTCACCATCCGATTTGGATGTCGTCTTGCAAACATCCTTCAGACTATATGCTGATGGCAAGCATTATTTAATCATCGGGGTAACAAGGCCTTTATCACACGATCAAAGATAGTTGCATCTTCTAGCGATCGATGCTATTGAATGTATAAATATCCTTTAGTACGAGACTTTGTTATCTCTAATAAATAAGGGTGCATAAATATCCTCGACGTCAAACTCTGCTGAATAAATAAATATCCAGATATGAATATGTTAAATGCCAGACTTGGCATAATAAGGAAGGAAATACATCCTCAATATCAGACTCCTCCGTCTCACACGATATCGGATATAAATATGTTGAATACCAGACTTGGAATAATAATAAGGAAGAAAATATATCCTCAACATCAGACTCCTCCATCTTATGCGATATCAGATATAAATATGTTGAATACTAAACTTGGCATAATAATGAAGAAGCAAATATATCCTCAACATCAGACTCCTCTGTCTCATGCAATATCGGATATAAATATGATGAATGCCAGATTTGATATAATAATGAAGTAAATATATCCTCAACGTCAGACTTCTCTGTCTCATGTGATGTTGGATATAAATATATTTTTGGGTCGATCCTGCGCAGCAAGTACGGCTTAAGAACGCCTCTGAATGTCATCCTCTTTGAAACCGGCCGGTAGAAGGACATGATCCTCTTGACATGGTCCTCTCGACATGCAAATATGATAATGATGTGGATGATTATGCAATGGTGTGTGTAGCAGTTGCAGAAAACATCACTTTTGGTTTTTATGTTGTCATGTTGACATCCTTTGTGTGTACCTGTGCTCAAGGCAAATAATTAGTAGACACAGCGTCGCTTTTACTAGAGACCACAGTCAAACTTGAAAACTTTAAAGACAACGTCTATAAAGCTAATCAAAACAACTTTTGTTTCAATTGTAAATGAAATGGTCGTGCCTATTTCTTGGGACAGCCACAAGTACCATTTTCGAACATCGTATGTTCGTGGTGCTTTCTAACTTGCTGGTGATTGGCGTAGAATGTTGACGATCTCTCATTTGGTGTTTCAATTGAAGTTGACCCAAAATTTTGTCGATCCCTCTTCATTTAGTAGCTCCTGCGAACTACAAGAAGACTTGCCCGTTCTAGGGACTTTTGCCTCTTTGGCTCTTTTCCACTCTTTCGGATTTTATCGCCAAATTTGAGGAATATGGTCTTATTGAATCTCTTTGGATGTGTTGGTTAATGTGGGATTGATTTCTAACATACTTTTTGGGACAACCTGCATCCACAGAAAAATTGTTAGCTTTTGGTGAAATTGATTTGTGTTGACCTCCTTTGATCTTCTGCTCCTTGCTTTGCCTTTCTGGATGCTTCCCATTCTCGGTCCTCGACTCCTTGGGTCATGGTAGACATAAGACAAAACCAAATTATAAAGGAGTAAAATTAATCTTTTGTAAAGATTTTTCAAGCAAGTACTCTGGAAAACAAAGATTTTGAAAAAAGAATAGTTTGGAAAGGTCTCTGCCAATCATGTCATGTGCTAGCTCAATGAATATCCTTTACTCGAGGCCTTGAAATTTTTGACGTATTGCTGGCGAACTCTGGAGATCCTTTGTCATCCTAGCTGAGGATTTCGGGAATGTTCTTTGAGAAATCTGTCACAACTGGGGATTAATCCACCTTGGACTGAGGATTTTGAAGTAGACTTTGATCTCTCGGTGCTGGGGAAAATCATCAGAGTTTGTTTCTGAACTCTTGAATGAAGCTTAGTGGAAATTTTGAGGTTCTCCTCAAAATTTCTTCCCCAGTTAAAGGTTTCATGATGAATCTTATTCTTATGACAAGAGGTTTGAGACTCTATGGAGAATTATGAGATTCTTTCTCGATATTCACTTTAGTTGTTGTTCCGCACATTTTGTATTCTGACTTGCTTGGAGACGATCCTCGCCTTATGAATTTTTGAGATTTCTTTCTCAAAAATTATGCCGCAGTTTCCATTTTCTGGGTAATATGATCGAGCCATTGTGGCGCCTACGTATCCCATTGTGGCAAGAATCAGGTAAAATATAGTTCCCACACTTGTAGTGGGAGAATGTTGGAAATAATTAAAGGGGCGACCAAGGCTGACAAAGGCCGCCTACATATCTCATTCTTCAAATTTTAGGTCAGGCGTAGTTCGTAGATAGAGGATAGGGAATTTTGATCTATTACAAAGAATAAAAGCGACTACAATTAGGAAATGCGATTACAGGGAAAGAAAATGAAAGGAACCCCATTCTTAGGCATAGTATTTCTTCACATCATCTGAGTTTATCGGCTTGGGCCATACTTGGCCATCCATCTCGGATAGAATCAAGGATTCTCTGGATAACACTTTTTGGACAACATACGGACCTTGCCAATTAGGTGCAAATTTTCCTTTGTATTCCTCCTTGTGAGGAAAAATACGCTTAAGGACCAATTGTCCTATGGAAAATATGCAAGCTCTGACTCTCTTCTTGAATGAATGAATCATTCGTTGCTGGTATAATTGACCATGGCATACAGTTCTCATCCTTTTCTCCTCAATCAATATGAGTTGCTCATGACGGGCGCGGACCCACTCTTCATTGCTCAGTCTGGCTTCTTGAATGATCCTAAGGGATGGTATTTCAACTTCAGCGGGTATTACCACTTCCGAACCATACACCAACACATAAGGAGTTGCCTTGGTCAAAGTCCTGACGGTCATCCAGTATCCCAACAAAGCATAAGGAAACATCTCATGCCAAGATCGATGGCTGTCAACCATTTTTCTCAAGATCTTCTTGATATTCTTGTTAGCCGCTTCCACAACTCCGTTCATTTTTGGAAGGTATGCGGTTGAATTTCGGTGAGTGATCCTGAATTGCTCACATATCTCTCTCATCAAGTGACTATTCAAATTTGCTCCATTATCCGTGATGATTGACTCAGGGATTTCGAATCGACAAATAAAATTATTCTTGACAAAGTCAGCGATAATCTTCTTGGTTACGGATTTGTAAGAAGCAGCTTCCACCCACTTGGTGAAATAATCGATTGATAACAAAATGAATTTGTGTCCGTTTGAAGCAGGCGACTCGATTGGACCAATGACATCCATGCCCAGGCTATAAAAGTCCAAGGTGAACTCATAGCATGAAGCTCGCTAGGCGGCACTCGAATCAAATCTCCATGGATCTGGCTCTTGTGAAATTTCTGTATGAACTTGCTACAATCATTTTCCATGGTCATCCAAAAGTACCCGGCTCGCAACATCTTCTTTGCTAGGGTGAACCCATTCATATGAGGTCCAAACACTATGGCATATACTTCTTCGAGAATTTTTGTAGCTTTGACCGAATACACACATCTTAAAAATCCAAGACTGGAGTCCTCCTGTAAAGGATTTATCCATTTAGGAAAAAGTTATTGGCCATTCAGCGAAATGTCTTCTTTTGGTTAGCTGTCACATCTTCTGGGTAGATCTTGGCTCTAGGTACCTCTTGATATCATAATATCACGAATTTCCATCTGGTTCAGCTTCAACTTGTGCATAATGCGCAGGTTTCTCTTTCAAACCTATTACTAATGGATGAATGTAATTCTGGTCCAGGTGCTGAATCATGGAGGATATGGTTACCAAAGCATCAGAAAATTCATTTTGAATTCTCGGAGTATGTTTGAATTCGATCTTTCTGAACCTCTTGCACAGACTTTGGACTAGTTTCACATACGACACAATTTTGGGGGTTTTCACAGCCCATTCGCCTTGGACTTGGTGAATCAGCAAATCGGAGTCACCAATAACCAATAGTTCTCAAACATCCATATCAATGGTCAATTGAATACCAAGAATACAAGATTTATACCCGGTCATGTTGTTGGTACAAGGAAAATGGAGTTTGGTTGTCACCGGGTAAAGCTGACCAGTTTCTGATACCAAGACTTCTCCAATACCTGAACCTTTGAAGTTGACCGCTCCATCGAAGAACAATCTCCAACCAGGTATGCTTCTGTGATATCTTCTCTCACGAACAGAATCTCTTCATCCGGGAAATAAGTTTGGAGCGGTTCATAATCTTCATCGACTGGATTCTCCGCTAAATGATCTGCTAAGCCTTGTCCTTTGATTGCTTTTTGAGTCACATACACGATGTCGAACTCACTTAGCAACATTTTCCATTTGGCCAATTTTCCCGTAGGCATGGCCTTCTGGAATATGTACTTTAGGAGGTCCATTCTGGAAATGAGATACATCATGTAGGACGACAAGTAATGTTTCAACTTCTGGGCGACCCAAGTCAAAGCACAACAGGTCCTTTCTAATAAAGTATAATGAGCCTCGTACGGAGTGAACTTCTTGCTCAAGTAGTAAATTACGCGTTCTTTCTTTTTGCTTTCATCGTGTTGCCCTAGAATACAACCAAATTTTCTGAGACTGACAGATATAGAAATAACAGGCTTCCTTCTCTTGGGGGAACCAATACTGGCGGACTGGACAAGTAATTCTTGATACGATCAAAAGCTTGTTGGCACTCTTCAGTCCAACTGGTTGGCACATCTTTCTTTAACAACTTGAAAATCGGTTCACAAATGACCGTTGACTGGGATATGAACTGGCTAATATAATTCAGTCTTCCCAAGAAACTCATGACTTCTTTCTTGGATTTCGGGGGAGGCAACTCCTGAATTGCCTTGATTTTTGAAGGGTCGAGTTTGATGCCCCTACTAATGACTATGAAGCCCAATAGCTTACCGGCTGGCACCCCAAAAGCACACTAGGCGGGGTTCAGCTTTAGATTATACTTTCTTAGTCGATCAAAGAACTTCCTTAAATGGGCCAGGTAATCTGAACTCTCACGGGACTTAATAATTACATCATCCACATACACTTCGATCTCTTTGTGAATCATGTCATGTAATATTGTCATCATGGCTCGCATATAAGTGGCACCCGCATTCTTAAGGCCAAACGGCATCACTCGGTAGTGATAAACTCCCTAAGGTGTAATGAAATCCATTTTCTCCGCATCTTCTTTGTCCATTAAAATCTGGTAGTACCCATCAAAATAATCTATGAATGACTGCACCTCATTCTTTTTGCAGTTATCGATAAGGATATGGATATTGGGTAATGGAAAGTTATCCTTGGGACTGGCCTTGTTCAGGTACCGATAGTCAACACAGATTCTGATCTTCCCATCTTTCTTGGAAACTAGGATGATGTTAGCCAACTAGGTCATATACTTTGTGACCTCTACCACTCCAGACTGTATCTATTTGGTAACTTCTTCTTTGATTCTCAAGCTCAGATTCGACTTGAATTTTTGAGTTTTCTATTTGATCAGATCAAACCTTAGGTTAATAGGCAATTTGTGAGAGACTATGTTTGTGCTTAGTCCCGGCATGTCATAGTAGGCCTAAACAAATATGTCGATGTACTCTCAGAGCAATTTGATGAGTTCCCTATTTTGTGCTTCTGTCAGATAAACACTGATTCTAGTTTCTTTGACCTCTTGGCCATCCTCTAGATTGACCGTCTCGGTTTCTTCTAGGTTGGGCCTTTCTCAGTTCTCAAATTCTTTCAGTTCTTCTGTCAATTCTTTAGGAACCATGGTTTCTTTATTATATTCCTCAAAATCATTGTCATCCAGCTTATTTTGTTTGGTAAGCTCTTGACATGACATGACAGTGGCAGGTTTTAACTTATTCTTACTGAAACCAAAACAAAATGGGTTAGATAATAACAAGTAAACATAAATAATTTTAAACAGTAAATGTTTTCAAAATAAGGAGGCTTTCATTGAAATTCTGAAAAATATTTACAAACTATGGCTATAACCCACATGAATGTAGGTTCATGCCTTTTGGAAAGCAGTAAACAATGCGAGGAATATTAAAACATAGAGGGTGGATCGCGGAGCCTCATCTGGACCATCACTAATTTTTCATAAAATAGAGTCTTTGTCTACCCAGCCGAGCGGAGAGTCACGAGGAGAGTTGTGACCCAATTTTGCAACCCTTTGCCAGGCCTGGCATCCCTGATCATGGCTGCTTTGGAGGTTCCTTCCGTTACAGCATCACATTCCTCAAATAGCTTTCTGATTCCGTCTTCTAACCTATCGCTTGGGGAAGCAATACGCACTGGGAATTACTGATATAAGTGAGGGAGCGGTTTTGACAGTCTTGACTGCTTCTTCTCTTTGACTCTCACCTTGTTCTCTCAGGATACATACTTTAGGCCATGCTTGGTCAACTTCCCGGGAATGCTTATGGGTTTAGTAATACCGTCAGAATTCTTTCCCAGCCCAAAACCTGGCTCATATCCACTCCTTAGCATCGTGGTCGCAAGCATTTTATAGATTGGCAGCATGGGAGTTTGTGGAGGAAGATCCTCTCCAGTGGCATTGACGATCTCCACTATGTAGAAATCACTTCCCCTCGGTACTTCTTCAATCACAGGGACACAACCATTAGGATGACTCAAGTGACTTCCCTCTTCATGGATAACCACCTCATGCTCTTCTCAAATGAACTTTACCATTGGATGCAAAGTTGATGGCATGGCTCCAGCTCCATGGATCCATGGTCTTCCCAAAAGCAAGTTGTAGCTGGTGGTAATATCCATGACTTGAAATTCTGTACGAAACTTGGCAGGTCCCATTTGGATGTATAGGCTGATTTCTCTGATAGTGTCTCTTTGACCGCCGTCAAAGGCTCTTACGTTGACCTTGCTCTGGTGAATCTTTCCCAAATCATACTTCAATTGAGTAAGTCTGGACAACGGACAGATGTTCAGCCCCGACCCATCATCAATCAGCACTTTGTTCACAATCTTATCTTGACTCTTAATAGTGACATGTAAGGCTTTGTTGTGCATCATGCCTTCAAAAAGCAACTCATCGTCACTAAAGCAAATGCGGTTGCCCCCTAGAACTCGACTTACCATGGCAGTCAAATTTTATGCACTAGTACTTGTTGGTACGTAAGCTTCATTCAGGACTCTGAGCAATGCTTGCCTGTGGTACTGGGAACTCATGAGTAACGCCCAAATAGAAATCTGGGTGGGGGTCTTCTCCAAATGCTTCACAATGGAGTACTGTTTTGACTGCATTCTTCTCCAGAATTCTTCTGCTTCACCTTCAGTGATTAGCCTCTTTTGTTGGTCTTTCTTGTAAGTATCATTTGCCAGGTCATCGGGGATATAACATCTTCCCGATCTTTTCATACCATGGGTTGTGGCGGCCTCAACTATGAACTCCTTTTCTGCTTGTACCAAAGAAAAAGCTTGTTGAGGTGCTGCCAATACAATGAATTGTGGCTTCTCCGCGATACTCAAGGCATCCACAGACTTCTCCAAATCTTCTGGATTTTTAGGATCCGCTGGCACTATGGACTTGCTCACGACCCAGTCTTCGTCTATCTTGATCATATTCACGGCGGCTCCTCCATGATTTAGGAGTGGGTTATTGTTAACATTCGGTGGCGCTGTCTGTAATGTAACCACTTTTTGATCAATCAAGTCTTAAATTCTATGTCTCAGGTTAATGTAGTCTTTAGTGCTGTGTCCAGCGCCTCCAGAGTGGTAAGCACAATGCCGATTGACTTTGTAGAAGCGAGAGTCTGTGCTTGCAGGTTTGGGTGGAATGGGCCGAATAAACCCAATAGCCTTCAATCTTTTGTACAGCTGAGTTCTGGTCACATCTATCTCGGTGAAAGTTCGAAGAACTTTCTTCATTAGATTTGGGTGAGAGGGATTTGCATCAGTGGTAGGAGGAACCTGGCGATTATTCTGGTTCTCAGGAGCTTTTTGATATACTTGAAAGTGCTGGGGAGAAGCTTGGTAAGTGGGTTGCACATTTGGTTGTGGAGCTTGGTATATGGGCTGCATGTTTGGTTATGGAGCTTGGTAGATAGGCTGAGTATAGTAAATCGGTTGAGGGTTTTGTGGAGATAGGGGAGGGGTTGTTGGAACAAGTGATTTTTTTATAATTGGCTCGAAAGGGTTTCTTCAGTTTCATGCTAGGACTGGAGGACACTGAAGATACCTCTTCCCTCTTCTTCTTGGGAAATCCTGTCGATCCTGCAGATGCCGAGGCCTTGGAAATCTTGCCGCTACGAAGACCTTATTCAATAATTTCACCAATCTTAACTAGATTCGTGAATTTTGCTTTTACTGTTGAAATCATTTTGTCGTAGAATTTTGACTCTTGAGAGCGCATAAACACCGCGCTTATCTCTTCTTCTGTTATGGGAGGCTGAACCCTCGTCGCCTCCTTCCTCTACCGATAGGCATAATCTCAGAAGTCTTCATTCGATTTTTGTCTGATGCATCCTAGAGAGTATCGATCTGGGATGACTTCCACATTGTATGCAAATATTTGAGTGAAGCCTTTGGCGAGGTCATTCCACTTAGACCATTTCTTCAGTTCCTGAGAGGTGAACCATTCTAAAGCCTCTTCGCTCAGACTTCAACTGAAAAGCCTCATTAATAGAGCGTCATTCTTCTGGGCACCGACCATCTGGTCGCAATAGCTTCTTAAATGGGCTTCAAGATTTTTGACACCATTGAAGGTCTCGAACTTGGGAATCTTGAATCCTTCTGGAAGGTCCATTTTAGGATGGATACAAAGATCATCATAGTCATAGCCTTTTTCATAAGGTGAACCTCGGAACTCTCTAATCCTGGCTATTTCCTCCTTTATTTGTGCCATGTCATGGTCGTGTTTCTTTTTGTGGCTCTCAATTCTTTCTCTTTTTCTTCATAGTGGTCTAACTCAAGACTTTCTGGGAGGGCAGTATATGGTTCTACCATAGCATGGAAAGCAAGAGGTGGCATATTCTGGATTGGTGGAGGCTGGACATATGGAATGGCATTTGGGTATGTGGGGGTATGGTTATGTGGATTAGTGACATTGGGATGGTTATTCTGGAAGTTATAGGTGTTTAGTGGAGTATTTTGGTAGTTTAGAGGGCGATTTTATTGGTTGTAGGCACTTGGGTTATTGCTTTGGTTAGTGTACTGGATAGGAGGAGTATGAGTTTGGTACAAGGACCTGATATTACCAGGGTTGTTGGAAGTAGGTTCGTTAGAAGGTCTAGGAATGGAGGAGGAAGGGATATATCTTGGTTGGTTCTCAGTCAGTGGAGAATTGAGTGGAGGAATCTGGAGAGGGGGTTGATAGTTGCCCAGAGCTAGAGTGTTAGCGGCAATAGCCAGGCTTGCCATATCATTGGCTTTCTGCACCTCTTCTTGCATTTTCTCTAGCTTTCTCGCTAGTTTGGCAATCATTTCACTATGTTCAGCAATGACATTGTCTCTTACAGCCAAAGCGTTCTCTTCTTCACTATCAGTAATTTTACCCTTAGCGAAGCAACAGTTAGAGGATGAATCTATTTGTGCCTTTAAGCGGGTGAAGTAGGGATGTTCGGCTAGTTTTGTCAACATAGATCAGTTTCTATTACCTGTTGAAGTAAAACAACTCAAAGGCCAATATGTTAGATCATGTTAGTGATAAACAATGCAAGATATCTGAATGAAGACAAACACGTAAGAATTGCATTACACGTAAAGTTGCTTTTCATCAAGGCAAATTGATCCACGGGTAGTTATTGACTCGAGGGTTCGATGGACAAGATCAATTTTGGGTGAGTAGATTCTATCAAGAAAGTTGACTTGTCGAGTCTTTGTTTTTGATACTTGTCTTATAGCACTTATTGTGCCTTCTGAATCCTTCGGCATCTCCGTCGAAGTGGGGAAGTGAAAATTTCTTAAGGATAGGGGCTGGGCCTTGAAGGCTACCTACGTATCTTACAAAAGAGAATTCAGGCCCTACGTGCTTCGAAAGATAAAAGGGATATATTTTCATTTCATTTCTTTCACTATCTATTGATTACAAAGAAGAAGGTAAAAACGACAAAAGGAAATAAGTACAATGATTTGCTACTTTTAAAGCTTCTTTGGATGGCGGTGGGTCTTGATCTTCTTGATATCTGGTTTTTGTTTCACGGATAGTAGGGTGGTAGTTCCAACTGAATCCTTCCTGTAGCAATGAGGTGCTCTAGGTCAACCCTAAATTCATGGCAGGTTTCGATGTCATGACCCCTCCTCCTGCATGGTAGAGACACACTTCGGCTCCTTGGCGCCATGCTCTGGATATTTTCTTGGCTTTCTCTCGACCGGTTCTAGGATTTTGGCATAGAGGAGTGTCGCATATATATCATACTAAGTCAATTGAAAGACTGTGAAATCTTAACTATGAATCTCCACATCCTTAGTGATCGGCATACCAGGATTGACTTGATCACATCAGAGGATAGTCCGAGGACCCCACAGGTGGCCTATCTGTCCATTGTTAATCATGTGATAAACCCTGGACCTTAAGGAATTGCATTCATTAGTGGTATGACCCTTCTGCCGTGGGTGATAAGCACATTCCTTGTGCTCATTCTAAGGGTGGCACCCGAATCCCTCGAATTCATCAGGATAAAGGGTTCTCATGGCTTTCAAAGTCTCATAAAGGTCAGACAGAAGGATGAACCTGGGTACTTGAAGATACTCTCGGGAGTGAGCTTTGAGGGTGATGTGCTTTTTCCTTGGCCTGATCCTAGTTGGCCACACAACATCATCTTTGATGTTGGTCCAGTGGTTTGTGACTTGTCTGGAAGGCAAGGTTTGTTCAACGATGCCTTGCTCGGGTTCTTCATTTTCTTCCATGAAATTTTTGAGCTGTTGTATGAGATCTTCATACTCTTGGTCGTTCATGGCTCTTGTTAGTGCTATCATTTCATCAACCTTGGCTATTTGTTCTTCTGTGACAGCTATCTCTTCATCTAGCCTTGTGGATTTGGCTAATGTTGCTTCAGTGAGTTGTTCCTCCAAAGCATTAATTCCTTGGTATCCATAGTGAGTCAACTTCCTGTTGGATAGTAAGAAGCCTTTAGGTATAGTTGGGTGAGGTTTGGATTTTCTGGAGGAACCGAGAGACTCAAGTAGTAATTTGGTCAGACTTTGCATAGTGGGCTTTATATTTTACTTATGGGGTTCTAAAAAATTTTGGCATGCAGTGGACCAATTTTTCTTGATTCAAGCAACACACATAGCACATAAAGCAGTTTATATTGCAATAATATCACAATAAATATTGCGTCCTAACTGGGTGACCTTTTTATGCTAAAGGTGGGCCTAGCTGGTTTTGAAAGACGTATGTGTTGTATTTAAACAATTCTATTACCCCAAAAATAGCAATATTTATATATATATGGGAAAACTTCCCTTTTATAGGGATACAAATGCTAGCCGAAAGGGGATACATTTTAAGGGGAGGGATAAATACATAAAAGCCATGCCCACGCAGGGGCAATTTAGGGAAAGTAAAACATACATAGAAATTAAACCCACCCAGGGGCGAAGACACTAAAAGTATGATGTGGAAGGTCCATCCTCGGTTCTGCTCCTCTTGGATGCTCCGGCAATGCTCCTGAGTTCAAATTGGCTTAACCACATGTCGCTCTGAAGTTTCACCACTTGTTCATGCATAGGCAACGCCCCAGCTTCCAAGGCTTTCTTGGTCATTTTGGAGTCAAGCTGGGCTATTCCTACTCTCATGTCTTTGTGTTCCTGAGTCAAACCTGCTATGGTGTGCCGGTCTTCCTCTTGTTTCATAAGAAATTCCCATTCTCTTTTGGCCATTTCCTTTTGGAGATTCAACCATTGTAGATGGACGTTGGGTCTGGAATCGTCTCGTGGCTTTGAAATAGCAACCCTTTCGATGTCTGCTTTTACCCATTCTTTGTAGCCATCTTTGTATCTAGGATTGAACTTGTCTGGGGCTAATGTCTCTGGACCCATTTTCATGAGTGTCTTCCCGTTATGGAGAATTTTTCTAGCCTTCGGGATGTTTGCATCTTCATCATAGTCGATGGTGTAGCAACTCATGTGAATAGTCGTCGGTTTGATCTGGACTCTTCCAAATTGTCTAAACACCCTTTGCAGAGCATAGGGTTGGATTCCCCAAATTCCTGGGAGAGGGAGGAAAGCTAAATCCCGACATCTCACGATTACTTCTGTGGAGTGAAAGTCATCGAACATCATTTGAACATTATCTTCTCCAAGTTCACAAAAAGCTTGGGCCCACCCTATCTTGGTCCTATTTCTAGTGCATCTACGACGGAGCACTTCTGTCAATATTGCCAAGTTATCGAGCCCATGTGGTTTGGGGATTTCCTAATTACCATCCTCTCTGACCAAATGTTTAAGAACCCAGTATTGCAGAAGCAAGTTACACCCCTGAAAGTAACGGTGGCCATTTTTTCATCTTCCCAGGGCCCTATAAATATCGAATAAAATAACTGAGACCAACAGAAAGTAACTGATGGTTCTGCCTTTCGATAGCCCGTGAAACATGGTATGGGCCACCATAGTTATACGGGTGTTGATAAAGAGTTTTTCATTTAATGGAAACACTATGACACCTAAGAGAGCTATAGCAAATGCCAAAGCTCAGGTTTTGTCCCATTCCTGAAATGTGTAAAATTTGTCCTGGTACTGAAACAACGCCTCCCTAGTCCCAAAGCGGTTATAGAGCATTTGGAAGTAAATACTTGGCCCGGTTATCCATAGGCATTGATGTTCCCGTTGGTAGAGATACTTGGCGATCTGAGTTGGGGTGGGCTTGTCCGGTATCAAAATGCCTTGTTGAGGTATTAGTTTCCTTTCCTTGGCCGTCCCCACAGTTTCAATGCAATCTTTGAGTTCCTATATCGTTGGAGTCATTTCCATTGTTCCAAAATGGAACACCATTTTCTCGCTATCCCAATATCCGGTTAGGACCTCGATTAATTCTGGCCATTCTTCCATATCCAACAAATCCGGTAAATGACCAATGTATTGACGGACTGTCTTCTAATGGTTTGGACCTAAATTTATCCACCACATTCGGAGGAGTAGGGGAGCTTCTTTCGTCACATCAAACTTGAGGAATCTCGACATCCTACAAAACAGAGTAATCTGTTAGGTCCCACCCCAGGACAATAGTCCGGTTACAACACATACCTCTTTTAAACAGCACGTAGTTGGATGCTATGTCGTTGCGTCAGAAACTCATTGACATATTTTGGCGGTTTACTAATGGACTTAATATCCCTTGGATACTAAGACGTCCTAAGCTAATGCCTTTTTAGAGATTTGGTTTCGCTCTATCCTGAGTTTCTAGAATAGATTTTGAAATTGACCGGGAACCCAGGCGAACAACCGAGGCTAAAACAACAAGTGACCGTTAACCAACTGTGGGTCAACTATTTCACTCGTCTGTTTTGAAAATTGTGTTTTTTGTTAAGAACGATCGCAAATACTTGCATAATCATCTTTTTACCCCTAATGCAATCTAATATTTTGCCAAGGGAGGCAGAAGATGCCATGAACAGTTATAAGTGCAGGAAAGTAAACAAATAAAGAAAGCGATAAAATTACTAATTATTACAATTCTGAATAGTTAGTCAAATAAGTTAGTTTCAAACAATAAGGTTAGAACCTAGTTGGATTATTCCCCAGCAGAGTCGTCATTTCTGTTTTCGAAAAAAATGACTTATATGTTTCGACTATTTAAAAATTCATTTCGAAAATTTAGTTAAAGCTTCAAAACAATTTTAAATAAAAGCAAGAGTCACCGCTTAGTTTTATAAAAGGAAAACCAAGAAAAACTTGTAAAATTTCCAAAGTTAAAAATAGATAATAACTTTAAAAATTAGAGATTTAGGGGAAGAGACTCTTATTAATGTTTCGGGAAGGTTTTTAAAGCACTCAAAACATCCGATATCTTGCGGTTATCCAGATTTGTTAAAAATAACATATTTTGACCAACTTTTGAAAATATTTGATCCAACTCGATTTGGGAAATATGATAGATATGACCTGATAAAAGAAGATTGAAATATATTTTGAAAATGAAAATACATAAAGAGTTCATTTTAAAGAGAAGAAAGAAACATGCTTGTTTGATAAATTTTTTTAAAAAAATGCTCAATTGTTTTTCATGAAGAAAATATCAAGTATTTTAAAGAATTAAACTAGAAATGTTTATGTTCTTTGGGAATAATCCAACTAAATTAAAAGAGTCAGTCCAAATTATACAACAAATAATTCTAACTAAGCAAAGAGTTAAGAGAAAGAAAATTGATTAAGCCTTGGGCTCAATCAAAATCCTGTCCTAGTCTAATTTGTGGCCCATCTTTAGGCCCATCGTCGTTTATTTTGGACTTTTGGTCCAATCCTTGCCTTCTATTCACTTAGGCGAACTGTTGCTGGTACACTTTGGATTTTTACCCATTTTTCTCTTCAAGTTTTCCGCCCATTTGAGTTGCTATTGTTGCTACGCTCATGGGCTTTGGCCCATTTTTCTTTCCTTCATTACTACTGGTCAGTCTTTTGGATTCATGCACCAAAACAAAGAAAATAGAAATTAATAGCAAGTATGGGAAAATATTTGCTAGTCATTAATATTGAAAGAATAATGAAAATAGTATCCCCAAAATACAATAATGTGGAGCCTGGATCTATTAAAACATAAGCACTGTAGGAGCAACCACTCAATATACTTGTCACAACATTTGGTGATAGCTATGAATCTTGACTACCTGTAGTGCATATGTGCAATTCTGGCCACTGCCGAAACTAGATGCTCCCTCTTGGCCTCGACCTCTACCTAATAAAATTTGGGAACCGCTCTCTACAAAATATACTGAGGAAGATGATCATGTTGATGATATGTCTGTCTGTCCTGAACCTTGCTTATCCCTAAATAGATATATCTTTGTATATGACCCTCTTGGCCACAAAAATAGCACATTGTGGAATTTTGACAACATCTTTCGGTATGTGTCTATTATAAGTATCACAATGCAGCACAGATGAGATTTAGGCTGCTTTGAGACCCTGTACTATTGCGAGCTTGACACTTTGAGCTCTTACTCATACTTGACTGCCTCTGGTGATCTAACTTGCCACCCTAGGACTGCTGCAGTAGGGCCTAGGTGGTCTTCCAAAATACAAAATCTTGGAACCACCCTAAGCCTCTGTTTGAAACCCCGTGGGTCTATCCCTTTTTTTGCTCTCTCTCGACCCTCAGCCATATATTGTTGATGTCAGAGCCTCGCTATGTTCTATGCAATGGAATGAATTTGTGAGATGTCTACATCATCATTAAGTTAGGCTTTAGTACAATCCAAATAACAATCATAAGTTAGGCTTTAGTACAATCCAAATAACAATCATAAGTCGAAGAACTCAACCATTATGACTCAGTTCTATAGCACGATCAAAGCAAAATAAGGGTAACTTTCCTAAAAATATTTGTAGCTTCCTGCTTATAGAATATGGTATTGAACACTACTAGACACGACTTGCAGACTCCCTAGGATAATATGTTTCTCTAATACTAAGTTTGTCATGCCCCAAACTTGGGAGGTACAACTGGCACCTGATGCCAAAACTTAGGCCAAAGCTGACCCTGCTGAACCATTTGCCAATGGCGCATACCAGCCACAGATAATCAAGAAAACAAACAAGTATATCTCAACTTAAAAATTATCCCTTGGCCAGAAAATCCCCTGTCAACAGCTCTAGAAAGAAAATAGCTACTCTCAACAGTTCATATAAAGTAATAAACAAGTAGCACATAAGTCCTGTTTGGTCCATCGAGGCCTCCATGATATCTAGAAAAGTATAAATGCTATGTGGGACATCAAGACCATCATGATCTTTATACATGAATTGAAAAACATATATATACAATGTAAACTAGTCAAATGAGCTGCTAAACTGCCAACACAACAAAAACAAGTCCCAACTGGCTAACAAGCTACAAGTAATAAATATACAAGGCCAAAATAGCCACCATCATAGCTATGCAACCTAACTGACTAGTCTGCAAGCCTCTATGAAAATAATACTTGGTGGGACAAGGCCTCAGCCTATTACCAAAAAAGCTATAAACAACAAAAAAAGGCAAACCTCTGAGACTCTGGCGACCCCTGGAAGGAAAAGAGTCAACCAACCCGCTGAAAGCTTGACTATGCTACCCAACAGGTTTGTCTAGTCATCACTCAGAACCCGTAGGCATAAATTTAATTCCCCCAAGCAATGGGGCGTCAGTACAAAACAATGTACCGAGCATGTAAGCAAAACTAAAACTGAAGCGTAAGGACTGCACAAAAAGGCAGGAGTAAAATAGAATTACAATAACTTACTTTCCTGCAATAATGAAGCATTTAAACATGTAGCAAATAATAACCCAACCTGGCCTCCATAATCTTGACAAGTACAATCAGTACACAATCACTATAAGTTCTAAGGATTACAAACAGTCGCTCAATACCCATATTGGCCACCTTACCTAGACCTCACTGATAGTCTGATCTGAACTATCTGAATATACATGTATCATGAATCAGTACAACTCTGAGGCTCTATGGTAGAATATAAGTGTTGTCCTATAGGTACACCTGCCCATCCCATAGGTACGGTTTGTCCGGCTACTAGGCACGGTCTACTCGGCGTGAAGGTGCGGTAATGTAATGTAACTACTACCCCATAGGTGCAGCCTGCTCATTCCATAGGTACGGTCTGCCCACCCTAAAGACACAAAAATAAAATATAACTATTGTCCCGTAGGTACAGCCTTCCCATCCCGTAGGTACGGTCTGCCCAGCTCGGAAGCATGGTAATAGTAATCAAATGTAGGCTCCAAAACCCTGCAGTGTCAGTGACTGTTGCGTCCAAGACAAGCTCATAGGCGGTAGCAAGACGATACAAATAGCACAATAATAGCATGTAATCACAGATGACATCAATACAATCATAACATGCTTTTCTAGGCTGCTAAGTAAGGAATAGAGTATTGCTGCTAGACATTATATCATGTTGTGGTAGCAAACTCAATGGTATGAGGCTACAATCGAATAACGACGTTATAAAAAATATAACAAGCTTAAGCCTTTAGGTCATGCCAGAAAGTGAAAAAGAAGCACTAACATACCTTTCAACCGAAGCCTTAAAGGTGTCGCTATGAAGCTCAACCAACCTATTATAATGCAACAATTGCTAGAGTCACTAATGCTGCAAGAACGAACCATAGATAATTGATATAGCCTTGTTATCACTATGACCAAACCACTTCACCTCAACAAATGACATTATAATCTCTACCAAACCAATAGCTAATAACCACAACCAAAAGCTATCAACATCTCCCAAGAGCGGCGAGCTCCCGAGGTAATATAACAAGACATACTCTACGTCATTTAATCTGATAACCATCATACGTGACTCAAATAAGAATCAAACTAACCCACAGTCCCTCTAATACCTTAACCCAAGAAATATACAACAATAATAGCCCAACTCAATTGTAACACCCCGGAATTCGATCCTGCTTTCAAAGTTAGAAAATCTGTAATTCGAAACTTTTCAGGAATTATGAATTCCAACCACGGACCGTGGTTTGAACCATGGGCCATGGAATGGAGTCATGGTTTGCCTTCTGCAGGATTAGCCTCTGGTATGAGAACCACGAGTGGATTCTATGGACCGTAGTTCATTCTATGGACAATCTTGTTCACTCGTGGAATCAAACCTGAGGGTTGCCTAATTATCCAGGAACCACAAATTGGTCTATGGACCGTACTTCATTCTACGGTCCATCCTATTGTCTCGTAGAATCTCTTCTACAACATGAATTTTGGGCTAGGAACCACAAGTGGAAACCATAATTCGTGGTTCATTCTATGGCTCGTGGAATGCATCTGTGATCCCTGAAGCCAAACTTTTTACATCTTTTTCTTAATTAAATTCTAAGGGTATTTTTATAATTACCCACCCTTTTAACTTCTAAGTGAGGTCATTTTGACCATTTTTAGTAGGGTTTTATTCCCTAATAGCCTAAACTCTGCTCATTCTAAGCAATTCTATTCCAAAAGGAGAAAGAACTCCTTCAAACTCCAAGTCTCAAGCTCCAAGATCAAGCATCCATTTATTTTTATCTTAGATCAAGAAAGCTTCAATAAGGTATGTGGGTAATAAATAAGTGATTTTCTTCACTCTTATGCCCAAAACCCCATATTTTTAGTTTGATTTATGAATTTATGAAATTAGGGTTCTTACCCAAATTGGGGAAAACTTATGGGATCAGTTTTAAAAGCTTTAATTTATGATTTCTCATTACTTATCTATGATTTATTTGAGGTTCCTTAATTGATTTCAAAAGCCCATGCATTAAAGATGATTTCTAGCATGATTCCATTGAATTGTATGATTTCAAGTAAAAATTGGCATGTTTAGATAATATGGCCTTATGTATTTATGAAAGTGCATGCCCAATTCTTCAAGTTATGAATTTAGAAAGAAAAGTATGTTTTGAATTATGGCTATGCTAAGTGTTTAAGGATTTTGAAGCATGGATTGCATGACATTAGATATGTCCCTATGTTTTATGAAGAGGTTGGTCATCTAGATATGTCTATCTAAGCTATGTGAATAGCATGGTATTAGATATACCCTTATGCTTTTCAAACATATTTGGCATTAGATATGTCACCAGTATAAATTGAGATATAAGTATATTTTGGGAGTAGTATTGAGCATTGATTTAGATTAGGTTTAGCGTACCCCTTTGTATATCCCAGAACTACGTGCCACCGTAGGTTCTTTAAGTCCCCTCAGTGGGCATCAACCACTGTGATCACACTAGTTATGCCTTGATACTCTGGAAAGGTATATTGGGTCCTCTCGATGGGGAAGATACATCGGATTTTATGTAGCTCACATGGTCTATGTCGGTTAGAGAACCTTTCACAGAAACAGTTTCATGTTTTTAAAAATGTATTTGACTCTTGCTCAGATTTCAGACTTACTACTTATGATTATATTTTTAGCTTACGATATTGCATTGAGTCACTTACATTACAATTTTATGGTTATAGCATGAAATCAGTTTTATAGAATATCTAGCATGTTTACTTCAGATTTTGCATATCTCACATACTCAGTACATCCTATAGTACTGATGCATATCTTGCACTGCATCCTCTTGATGATGTAGATTCAGGTTCGAGTCCTCAGATTCATGGCTAGAGATTAGTTGGTGTCCCAGCTTTGAGTTGTGAGTCCTCATACTTCGAGGACTAGTATCAGTTGTCTATCTGTATGGTTTCTATTTAATATTTGGAGTTAGCTGGGGTCTTGTCCCAGCAACTTATTATTCAGTTAAGAGGCTTTCAGACATAGTAAAGATTCTGTATTTGGGTTTCAAAGTCTGTTATGTTATCTTTGAGTTATTGATAACTCAGTCTATTGTCTCTTCAGCTTGATGCTTCCATTAAATTTATCTATGTTTGCTTATGTCATGCTTTAGCCAAAGGTTAACTTGGGACACTTATGGTTCTGGGTCCCGTGTTATGCCTAGGGGGTAGCCTCGGGGTATGACAAACTTGGTATCAGAGCATCAGGTTCAAGAGTCCTAGGGTGTCTCAAAGCCACATCGAGTAGAGTCTCTTTCATATGTGTAAAGCGCGCTACACTTATGAGAGAAAAGCTATGAGGTGTCTTAGGAAGAACTTCACTTCTTTCGTGATCAATATCGTGCAATAGAGTTTAACTCTATTACCTCTAATCCGTTCTTTATGTATTTCAGATTATGCCTCTTCGTCGTGCCATGCCTCGCTGAGCCGTTCAAAATGTTGACCCACCAATTCTAGACCCCGAGGTCACATGGAGTTCAAGAATTCCATTCATATGCTAGCTCAGACTATGGCCGCTCAGGCCAATCAACAGGTTCCTATCTCCGTCCACCCTCAAGGTGGAATAGCGGCCCGAGTTTGAGATTTCATTCGCATGAACCCACCTGAGTTCTGGGGCTTAAAAGTTGGTGAGGATCCATAAAATTTCTTGGATAAGGTAAAAAAGATCTTTGGTGTGATGCAAGTGGGTGGTGTTGATGGTATTAAGCTAGCTTCCTATCAACTCAAGGACGTGGCTCATATTTGGTTCATTCAATGGAAAGATACTAGCGCTAGGGATGTGGTCCCTATGACTTGGGAATGCTTTGAGAGGGCTTTTCTTGACCGGTTCTTCCCGAGGGAGTTGAGGCAAGCTAAGGTCAAAGAGTTCGTGAATTTGAGGCAAGGTTCTATGTGAGTTTAAGAGTACGAATTGAAGTTCACCCAGCTTTCTAGGTATTCTCCTTCCATGGAGGCTGACCCGTGGGATTAGATGAGTAAGTATGTTTACGGAGTGTCAAATTTGGTAAAGAAGAAGTGTAGGTCTGCGATGCTCTTGGGTGACATGGATATTTCTTGACTTATAACTTATGCCTATCAGATTGAGGGAGACAAGTTGAGGAAGACAGCAAGGGAGAACAAGAGGGTTAGATCTGAGAGTTCAGGTTTTGGCCATCAGAAGTCCGGAGGTGGACATCGTTCTTCATTTCAGAAGAAGTCATCAGGGCTCATTCATTCTTCAGCTAGTGTTCCTACCCAGGCCCCCAGGCCTCATCATGATCAGACTGGGAGAGGATCTAGTTCCTTTTCGCAGGGTAGTGTTGCAAAGGGGACTCCTTACCCTTCTTGCAATAAGTGTGGTAGAAGTTACCCCGGTGAGTGTCTACTTGGTAGAGAGGGATGCTTTGGGTATGGACAGGTTGGACACAGGATTAAGGATTGCCCTTCAGCTAAGAAAGTTTAGGGAGGTATTAGGACTCAGTCTACACCAGCAGCCTCAGGAGGTCGACCAGCCCAACAGGGCACTGCTTCTAGTTCTGGTGGTCAGTGCCAAAACCGCATTTATGCCATGTCCTCATGCCAGGACTAGGAGAGTTCATCAGACGTTGTTACTGGTATTTTGAAAGTCTTCTCTCTCGATGTCTATGATTTATTGGACCCTGGTGCCTCCTTATCTTTTGTGACCCCTTATGTTGCTTGCAAGTTCGAGATTAGTCCTGATCAACTCTTAGAACTCTTTTGTGTTTCTACTCCTGTTGGTGAGTCAGTCCTAGCCAAAAGAATCTACTAAAATTGCCCTATCTCAGTCCTTCATAGAGTCACTTCAGCGGATCTAGTAGAGTTAGAGATAACTAATTTTGATGTTATTCTTGGTATGGATTGGTTGTATGCATGTTATGCCTTGGTTGATTGTCGTACTTGAATTGTTAGTTTTAAGTTTCCAAATGAACCTGTCATAGAGTGGAAAGGTAGTCCTCCATCCTCAAAGGATCGTTTCATATCTTATCTCAAGGCTAGGATGATGATTTCTAAGGGTTATGTCTATCATATAGTTTGAGTTATGGACACGAAGTCCGAAACCCCATCCCTCCAGTCAATTCCTGTTGTGAATGAGTTTCCAGAAATATTTTCTGAAGATTTACCTGGAGTCCCTCCCAAGCGGGAGATTGACTTTGGAATAGATCTTCTCCAGATATGCATCCTATCTCTATTACTCTCTATAGAATGGCTCCCGCGGAGCTTAAGGAATTGAAAGATTAGTTGAAGGACCTTCTTGATAAAGGTTTCATTTGACCCAACATCTCTCCATGGGGTGCTCCAGTCTTATTCGTGCGAAATAAAGATGGTTCCCTCATAATGTGTATTGACTACCATAAGTATCCTAATCCTAGGATTGAGAACTTGTTCGATCAGCTTCAGGGTGCCAGTTACTTCTCCAAGATTGACCTTAGATCTGGTTATCATCAGCTTCGTGTTTGAGAGTGTGACATTCTGAAGACAACCTTCAGAACTCGATATGGTGTTTATGAATTTGTGGTTATGTCTTTTGGATTAACGAATTCTCCTACAGGTTTTATGGATTTGATGAACTGTGTGTTCAAGCAGTATTTGGATATATTCGTGATTGTTTTCATTGATGATATTCTTATTTATTCTTGGAGTGAGGAGGAGCATGTGGACCATTTGAGAGTGGTGTTGCAAACTCTCAAAGACCAGCAGTTATTTGATAAGTTTAGCAAGTGTGAGTTTTGGATGCAGTATATTGCTTTTATGGGTTATATTGTGACTAGAGATGGTATTCGAGTTGATTCTCAAAAGATCGAGGTAGTAAAGAACTGGCCTAGACCCACTTTCCCGTATGATATAGGAGCTTTTTGGGTTTGGCTGGTTACTACATGAGATTTGTGGAAGGGTTTTCTTCCATTGCTGCCCCATTGACTCGGTTGACTCAGAAAAAGGTTAAATTTCAGTGCTCTGATCTATGTGAGAAAAACTTTCAGGAATTGAAGACTAGATTGACCACAGCTCCAGTGTTAGCTCTACCCGGGGGCCTTGATGACTTTGTTGTATATTGTGATGCTTCTAGGATTGGTTTGGGTTGTGTGTTGATGCAGCGTGGTAAGGTGATTGCTTATGCTTTGAGACAACTTAAGATTCATGAGAAGAACTACCCTACTCATGATCTTGAGTTAGCGTCCGTGGTTTTTGCCTTGAATATTTGGAGACAATACTTGTATGGTGTTCACGTGGATGTATTCACTGATCATAAGAGTCTTCAGTACGTGTTCACTCAAAAGGAATTGAATCTTTGTCAAAGAAGATGGCTTGAGTTTCTTAAGAATTATGAATGAGTGTGCTTTACCATCTGGGTAAGGCCAATGTTGTGGTGGATGCACTTAGTAGATTGTCCATGGGTAGTGTGTCTTTGGTTGAAGACAAAAATAATGAATCGGCCAGGGATGTTCATCAACTTGCTCGATTAGGAGTTTGCCTTATGGATTCGACAGAAGGTGGTGTTATTGTTCAGAATGGTTCTGAATCATCTTTGGTAGCTGAAATGAAAGAAAAGCAAGACAGTAATCCTATTCTGCACCAGCTGAAGGGTGAATTCCATCAGCAAAGGGTATAGGTTTTCTCCCAAGGGGAAGATGGTGTGCTTTGATATCAGGGTCGATTGTGTGTTCCTGATATAGATAGGTTGAGACAATGGATTTTGATAGAGGCTTATAGCTACAGGTATTCTATTTACCCTGTTGCCACCAAGATGTATCGTGACCTACAGAAAGTCTATCGGTGGAATGGCATGAAGAGGGACATAGCAGGTTTTGTGGCTAAGTGTCTCAACTGTCAACAATTGAAGGTAGAGCATTAGCGATCGGGTGGTATGACTCGGGATATTGATCTTCCTACTTGGAAGTGGAAAGCGATCAATACGAAATTCATTACTGGTTTGCCTCATACTCATAAGCAACATAATTCTATTTGGGTGATTGTCGACAAGATGACTAAGTCATCCCACTTCTTGGCTGTTAAGACTACGGATTCAACAGAGGATTATGTCAGACTCTACATTTGGGAGATAGTTCAATTGCATGGTGTTCCATTGTCTATCATTTCAGATAGGGGTACTCAGTTTACATTGCAGTTTTGGAGGTCATTTCAGAAAGTTCTTGGTACTCAGGTTAAGCTTAGCACAACTTTTCACCCACATATGGATGGCTAGGCAGAGCATACTATTCATACCTTGGAGGATATGTTGAGAGCTTGTGTGATTGATTTCAAAGGTAATTGGGATGATCACTTACCTCTTATCGAGTTTTCCTATAACAACAACTTTTATTCTAGCATCCAGATGGCTCCTTATGAGGCACTTTATGGGCGGAGGTGTAGATCTCCTATTGGTTGGTTTGAGGTAGGTAAGGCAGCTTTGATTGGTCCAAATTTGGTTCATGAGATTATGGAGAAGGTTCAGATCATTAGGGAGAGGTTGAGGACTGCTCAAAGTCAACAAAAATCATATACAGATGTAAGGAGAAGAGAGTTGGAGTTTGAGGTTGATGATTGGGTATTTCTGAAGGTGTCACCCATGAAGCGTGTAATGAGATTTGGTAAGAAAGGGAAGCTTAGTCCCTGCTATGTAGGTCCTTATCAGATTCTGAGGAGAGTTGGTAGTGTTGTTTATGAGCTGGATTTGCCAACAGATTTAGAAGCGGTTCATCCAATTTTCCATGTTTCTTTGTTGAATAAGTCTGTTGGTGATCGACGTTGATTGTTATTTTGTAAGATGTGAGTGTGAAGGATAGCCTTAATTATGAGGAAGTTCCCATGGAGATTCTTTATCATCAGATTCGGAGGTTGAGAAACAAAGAAGTCGCTTCGGTGAAGGTCCTTTGGAGAAATCAACTAGTTGAAGGAGCTACTTGGGAAGCAGAAGCAGTCATAAAAGCCAAGTACTCTCATCTCTTTCCTTCCGACTCAGTTTCAGCTTGAGGTATTAGTTTTCTCCTTAGTATGTCCCTCCAGTTCTAGTCCATCAGTTTTTCCTCATGATTAGCATGCATTCATGTTTTTCGAAATTAGTTCTATCATGTTTTAAGTTTAAGAGCTCAGTTTTCATGTTTATCCTTGAGTTTTCCTGTTTTGTTGTTTGGTTGGGCTATTTTCTATCTAGTTTTCCTTACTTAGTCTTAATTCGAGGACGAATGATCCCAAGGGGGAGATATTTTAACACCCCAAAATTCGATTCAGCTTTTAAACTTACAAAATTTGTAATTTTGAACTTTTTAGGAATTACGGATCCAAACCACGGACCGTGATTTGAACCACGAGCCGTGGAATAGAGTCGTGGTTTGCCTTCTGTAGGATTAGCCTCTGGTCTGAGAACCACGAGTGAAATCTACGGACCGTAGTTCATTCTACGAACCATACTGTTCACTCGTGGAATCAAACTTGAGGGTTACCTGATTCTCCAGGAACCACAAATTGGTCTACGGACTGTACTTCATTCTACGATCCATCATGTTGACTCGTAGAATCTCTTCTACAACATGAATTTTGGGCTAGGAACCACGAGTCATGGTTCATTCTATGGCTCGTGAAATGCACCCGTGATCCCAGAAGCCGAACTTTTTACAGCTTTTTCTTAATTAAATTCTAGCGCTATTTTTGTAATTACCAACCCTTTTAACTCCTAAGTGAGGTCATTTTGACCATTTTTAGTAGGATTTTATCCCCTAATAGCCTAAATTCTTCTCATTTTAAGCAATTTTATTCCAAAAGGAGAAAGAACTCCTTCAAGCTCCAAGTCTCAAGCTCCAAGATCAAGCCTCTATTTCTTTTCATCTTAGATCAAGCAAGCTTCAATAAGGTATGTGGGTATTCAATAAGGGATTTCCTTCACCCTTATGCGCAAAACCCATGTTTTTACTTTGATTTATGAATTTATGAAATTAGAGTTCTTACTCAAATTGGGGGAAACTTATGGGCTCAGTTTTAAAACTTCAATTCATGATTTTTCATTACTTATGTATGATTTATTTGAGGTTCCTTAATTGATTTCAAAAGCACATGCATTAAATATGATTTCTAGCATGATTCCATTGAATTGTATGATTTCAAGTGAAAATTGGCATGTTTAGATAACATGGCCTTATGTATTTATGAAAGTGCATGCCTAATTCTTCAAGTTATGAATTTAGAAAGAAAAGTATGTTTTGAATTATGGCTATGCTAAGTGTTTAAGGATTTTGAAGCATGAATTGCATGACATTAGATATGTCCCTATATTTTATGAAGAGGTTGGGCATCTAGATATGTCTATCTAAGCTATGTGAATTGCATGGTATTAGATATACCCTTATGCTTTTCAAACAAATTTGGCATTAGATATGTCGCAAGTATAAATTGAGCTATAAGTATATTTTGGGAGTAGTATTGAGCATCGAGTTAGATTGGGTTTAGCGTACCCCTTTATATATCCCAGAACTACGTGTCACCATATGTTCTTTAAGTCCCTTCAGTGGGCATCATACATCGTGATCACACTAGTTATGCCTTTATACCTTGGCAAGGTATATTGGGTCCTCTCGATGGGGCAGATACATCGGATTTCATGTAGCTCACATGGTCTATGTCGGTTAGAGAACCTCCCACAGAAACAGTTTCATGTTTCTAAAAATGTATTAGTCTCTTGCTCATATTTCAGACTTACTACTTATGATTATATTTTTAGCTTATGATATTGCATTGAGTCATTTAAATTACAGTTTTATGGTTATAGCATGAAATCAGTTTTATAGCATATCTAGCATTTCTACCTTAGATTTTGCATATCTCACATACTCAGTACATCCTATAGTACTGACACATATCTTGCGTTGCATCCTCTTGATGATGCAGATTTAGGTTTGGGTCCTCAGATTCGTGGCTATAGATTAGCCGGTGTCCTAGCTTTGAGTGGTGGGTCCTCATACTTTGAGGACTAGTATCAGTTGTCTATCTGTATGATTTCTGTTTAGTATTTAGAGTTAGTTGGGGTCTTGTCCCAGCAACTCATTATTCAGTTTAGAGGCTTTCAAACATAGTAGAGATTCTGTATTTGGGTTTCAGATTCTGTTATGTTATGTTTGAGCTGTTGATGACTCAATTTATTATCCCTTCAGTTTGATGTTTTCGTTAAGTTTATCTATGTTTGCTTAAGTCATGCTTTAGCCAAGAGTTAACTTGGGACCCTTGTGGTCCCGGGTCCTGTGTTACGCCTAGGAGGTAGCCTCGGGGCGTGCCATCAATAAGACAAAGAGGATGTCCGGAGCCACAATATCTAAAACACTACTTCGTGACTCAAAAATTTATAAAAATAATACTAGAATATAAAATTATGAAGGAGGATCGTAGGGAGTAGATTACCTTGATAAAAGGATATGAAATCCCAATATAAATGAGCTTTTTCTTTGCAGTAACAACAACCAAAGCCCCAGTCAATGAAAAGACTATACCACAACGACGGGCTCGCTACGTAGAGCAACTTCCATTAAACTTCTGAGTTGGAACCACCAACTTCCATGGAGGATTTATGGGATTATTCTCTAATTTATTCTGGATTTTCAGTCTATTTTTATGGAATTATAACAAAGGAATGGAGGTTTTATAAAGCACCACCAACTTAGGGGCTAGGGGGTATCCGCTTAGACGTGCCTGTTTGTGCAGTCTCGTGAAAATACGAATATCTCTCTATTCTGAAGTCGTATGGATGAATGGTTTAGTGCGTTGGAAACTAGACTCGTAGACCTTAGATTTTGTATGTTGAGATCCTTCCAACGTAGACCTTTGATTTGGTATGTTGAGATCCTTCCAACTCTTTATATATTGGGAGAAAATCTTTGAGACATTTGATCCAAATTTTCAGAGAATTTCTTAACGGAATTTACAATAAGTTTTCCCGACCTTTATTTTACAACTTGCTTGACTTTAAAACTTAAAATATAATCATTGTGCAGTTAAAATACCTCATAAAATATCCTCCCTAACACATTAAATTCTTAGCCTTATCCCAAAAGTACGAGTTAGTCCAACATTTGAACGAGAGGGGTGTTATATTTAAGCCGAGGCTCACCAGCATAATTCCAGTATAGTATGAGAATATATATATTGTGGGAGGATTATTTAACACTGAAGAGGGTATGATTTAGATAACACATGTTGATTTAGATTACACATGTTCTAAAACTATGTATGCCATCATAAGATAGAATTGTGTCGTTGTTTCGTGCAAAACTCCGCTTTAAGCGTAAGGGCTCAGTATGGATCTATAGTTCAGTTACGTTCTATACCCCCTCAAGGTATATGACAACACTCCCAACCGAGTTATAGGTTGGACATCATGAGCTCACGTGATGTATGGTGGTCATAAGAAATCCCTCAACAGAAAATTCAGTTATTTTCAAACAGTATAAATTTTGCACAAGGCCACTAATTTATAAAGAGTTTTTATGATGCATTGCATAGAGTTTTATTCAGTTATTCAGTTTTACTTATATAATTTACTAGTTGCTCAGTTTCAAATACCCAGTTTAGTCTTTCAGTTGCATTATTGATTCAAATAATCTAAATGCCCCATACCTCAATATTCAATTATTTCATGACTTTGATGCATATCATACTCATGTCCAGTTGTTCAGCTTTATTAGTTATCAGTATTTTTTAGTTAAACTATTTTACATACAGTATATTTCATGTACTTACGTCATTTGGTGCTGCATCATTTTATGATGCAGATTCATACATATAAATGAGCATACACGAACAATATCGTCTATGTGAAAATATTAGGTGAGATATACTCAATTACATGTTTGTACCTCCTAAAATAAAAAAAATAAAATCATATGTACCTAATTAAACTTTAGTTGTTCATCTTTGTAGTTTTAAACAATATCATATATCATCTTGGCCGCAACACACAAGTCACTACCACGTCAATCACTCAAATAAACTTGTATATTATTCTTGTATAATTATTTAGTCAAACTTTTCTTTAATAATATTAATAATATTTTTTACACAAATATATACCATCAAACTCGGTATATTGAGAAATTAATACATAGAATAATATTAAATATGGTGTATAATTAATAAATGAAAATATATATATCAAGAAGTATATAAAATAATGAATTAACAATATCAAAACTAATACAAGCATTATTTTCTCTAATACCTTGTAGCAAACGACCCAAATTGTTTCATTTATGTTGAACTTGGACCAAAATGTGTCTTCCTTTGGTCAAACACTAAAAAAGAATGTAGGGAGGAAATCACAAACGCATATTAGCCACCATTTTTGGAGGCAATAAAATCTTTTGGTAATACCAACGACATTTAATGCTTCAATTTCGGCTGTTAATTCCACGTAGAAATGAGTCGGAGTGTTTTCTTTTGTTCCTCTTCTTCCATTTCTCCATTCAGAATCAGAAGGAAAAGACGATAACTTTGAAGCTACAAAGTTTGAAGGGGTTCAAATGAATCCTTTCTCGGAATATGATTCCGCAACATAATTTTTTCCCTGAATATAAATTGTTAAATCTTCTTTAACATAAGGAAAACATCTACGTGCATTTTTGCATTTTTTTTGTTGAATCACCTTATTATAATTTCTGGCTGGTTTGGCTAGCCGTGGCATCTTTTCTCCACCACCAACTTTGAAAATGCCTTCAACAATTCCAGTCGATGACGGTAGCAACCCCATCGTCGTGGCCATTGATAAAGACAAGCACAGCCCCTCTGCTGTCAAATGGGCAGTTGATCATCTCGTGATAAGCAATCCAATGCTTGTTTTGGTCCATGTTAGGATGAAGAACTCACCAAATCGTAGGTACCCTTCTCCTTTCGTCACATTTTCGGTTCTATTTAATTTGATTATTCAATTGAATCAAGAACGTGCATGATATCAATGTAGTCTCATTATGATATCCTCATACTGCCGGTGTGCGAAAATTTCCAAGTTGTTGTAAAATAATTTTCTTTTTAAAATGTTGGATCGGAAGTTTATATCTATTGCACCATTCAAGATCTGGTAGGTGGATGTGGGGTGAGGACTGAGGAGGGTAGGGAGGCAAACCATAAACATGATATTACAGGAGAGCTCTTATATGCCCAGACCAATTAAAACAAGCTTTTCAAAAATCAAAAGTCGAATGTAGACAAGAGGGGTTGTTCAAGTGATAAGTACATTCCTCCTCGTTGCTCGAGTCAGCAAGGGGAGTGAAAAGTGGGAGCTCCTAAAGAGGGCTAAAAAAACGGTGTGGCAAGGAAGGTTAACTGAAAACTAACAACTTTTTCTGTTGAACAAACCCATTTCTCATAAAGTTGGGCACGAAAGAAAACTTATGTAAGCAGGGCAGGGCAGGGCATGGACGAGTTAAAATTTGAGAAAAACGGTAAGGGAAGTGGGGTGAGTTAAAAATTTTGTGGTGTAAGGCTTCACCCGCCTAGCCCTGCACCGGCGCCATTTGCCCTCCCTAATTGAATGTTGATTTTTTTTTTTATCAGTAATCCTAATTGAATGTTGATGACATATGCTTTCTATTTTTTATTAATGATGATGATGACATTTCCGCTACTTTGTAGAGGTTGGTGGTAGTGGTGCTGGTCAAAGTTCAAATCGTGGATTAAGTGATCAAGATACTCATAAGGTCTTTATACCTTTCAGAGCGTACTCTGCACGTAAAGGGGTACGTCAATCGACTGAGTAGAATAGAATACAAAATATAAGAAAGATGGTGGTTTTGGAGGATGGATATTAATTATAAGTTGAAACTCTTTTTTCTTTTTCTATTATTTTCTTTTCCCATAATCTCTCTAATCTTGTTATCATGCTATCTTTCGTTCCTTTGAATCTTTCAAAACATTTCTAGAAAAAATTGCTTATTACAATGAGGAAGTATTTCAGTTTCCCCCTTTTCTGCTTAAAATGCTTGATCTTCGATGTCAATTTTGCCATATTGAATGTGCTTGAAGAACTGTTGAAACAATTTATCCACGTGAGACCTAGCAAAACGATTAATTTACATGAGAAACTTAAGAGAAAATTAAGCTTAAAGAATCATCATCCTTTAAAAAGTCTATAAGATCACAAGACATCCTATCTTTACATAAATGCATTTGCACCATTTAATCAAATATATTACGTACCTAGGTAGCATTTTATGTTTAACGAACTCAGAAAACTAGGAACATCAATGCGAAATGTTGATTAAATCTAACTTTAACTCCTAATGATGGGTGAAGATAGCAGTGAAAGAGGTTGTTATTGAGGATATTTCAGTGTCTAAGGGACTTCTAGACTATATCAACAGCTATCATATCACCAACATCGTTCTTGGTGCATCATCAAGAAGTGCTTTTTCCAGGTTATTATGATCAATTTTATTTTTTCCCCTTGCTCATTTTCCCTTTGAATTGTGGATAAATATCTTAATGATCTTTTTTTGCAGGAAATTTTGGACTCATGATGTACCAACTATCGTAAACAAGGCTGCACCAGATTTTTGTACTATATACGTGATTTCAAAAGGCAAGCAACAATCTGTCAGACCAGCAGCTAAACCTCTTGCTAGTTCTTCAGCAAGGCTACCACCTTCCCAACCATGGTCAGCAGCTAGGCTAAGTAATTACTCTGAACCAGAAGATGTATCCAGGTACCAAATAAATGAGATGTAATCTGGCCAACCTTCTTTTTAATTTTGTTGAGCTTAGGAACAGCTCGTGCACTGCCTGCTTATTGTCCTTATTTTTGGGGGATTTACTTAATAAAATATTTGGTAAGCATTTCAATAAAACATGATCTTAAGGCAGGACAATCGAGCTTGTTTCTCATGAGATTGGATGAGGAAATCAGAAAAGGTCTAGAAAACGTGGCAAGCAGACTTGCGAGCACATGGAAAAATGAAAGTCGGTCGAGGGTTCTTCTCAATTAGAGTTAGGGTTGCTATAGAGGCTAGGGCGAGTCTTCCTATACTACTTTACCAAATTGGTTGATGCAATGTCAAACTAGCTAATGAAAGCAGAAAAAAAATTGTCTATGGTTGTATGCTTGTCTTTAAGAATCAACTAACTAAAGAATATCACGTCAACTTCTCATGATGCCACTTGTTATCCAAATTAAACCCCAAAAACTCACCAGTAAACTTACCATACCTTATGCAATATGAATCTTAAGCAATTCTAAGTCATTGTATTTAGTTCCATTTATCTTGACAATTTTCAACCTCTGTGTACTCTAATTATTTGACATCTTGGTAAATGAAAAGATTAGTATTAATTATTAATGATGTTAAAATCAAAGCCATTGAAATGTTTTTTCTGTGCTTCTTTTAAAATTCAAAATATTTTACTATGAAGAGATGGTTTGTCCCTATAAACAAACTTATCCAACATTGCTAATTGAAAGTAAGTTTAAGCAGTGCCCGGAGTTTAAACTGCAAATTACTTGCTACAATTGTTACAGGTAGCCCTTGCACAATAATCTTGGTCATTGTTTGCTTTTATTTGTTGTATACACTAGCTTATCTAGAGTTAAAGTTTGACTGTTGAAAACTGCATACATAGAGAAACAACATAAATTGATGCTCTATCAAAGATGGTGGTATATCTAATTTTTTTGAGCAGGTCAGCATATATGAGGGCAGAGAAAAGTAGTTTAGGACCTGAGATGATGCCCAAAAGTGGAACATCTAATGCATCAATGGACAGTCTTGATTTTCATACTAGAGAGCCAAAGAATTCATATAGCGGGAGTTGTCCGTCCGATGATAGTGGTCTATTTGCACCTATTAGCCGTGGATCAGTGGATGTCTCATCCCAAAATCTTGACTTCACTCAAGTTTCAGTAAACGACAATTGTAGCTCCTCATCTGCGGTAAGTGAAATATGATGATACAATACATGATAGTGCAAAATTTGCTGATTGATAGACAGTCTTTACTATTTTGATTGTAATGATAAAAAATCAGTTCCATTTTAGTAATATATTCTTCATCAATTGTTGTATGCAGTGGGAGGCTGAGATGAACAGACTAAAGCTAGAGCTAAGGCAAACCATGGATATGTACAACTCAGCTTGCAAAGAAGCTGTCTCGGCAAATCAAACGGTACTAACTGTCTAGAACTGCAAGGATAAAAGTCATTTAAACTATTTAAGCAAGGGACATGTAAACACCAGATTTCTGCAAATTAAAGTTTCTTATTTGGAACATGCGTTTTCTATACTAAAGCTTAGAAATACTGGAGACGCACTTTGAGAGTTAAAAAATTCTAAAGAGCTTAAGGCTACTGATGCCGAAAACCGTGTTTCTTCAAAGTTTACTTTCCCTCCGTTACATTTTTGTGTTCTAGTTTGACTTGAGACAGAGTTTAAGAAAGTAAAGAAGATCTTGGAATCATGTCGTTATAAACTAAAGATGTGTGTAATGTACTTATATGCCCAATGAATCTTGTGATCTTAAACATATCACGTAGAATGTTGGAATTAAAAAGTTACTAAATATAGAAAGAAACATTCTCTCTTAAAGAAACTAAGACACAAACTGAAAGAGGGAGTAGCATTTATGGAAGCTTAAGTGAATGTTCAGTCATTTGTTACGTTGACTTTTTCTTAAAACAAGACAGATATCTAGATTAGGTCATGCTGAACTTGTATGGTAAATTTAAAATAATACTCCTTATGATGTGCGAACACGGAAATATCCCTTAGAAAATCAACAATATTTTTCTGTAAGTGAAAACCCTAAAATTTCTGGGGTAACCAATGCCTGGACCACATGGCTGCATTCAGCAATTCTTGGGTAGGTATCTTCGAAGCGAAACCATAAGATCAAGATTGTTTTTCATAAAGCTGAATGGTAAAGACACATATAATCAATTCATGAATGTGTAAATTAAGAAGTATTATGTGCATTTTCCATCGCGTGAAAGTTTCTGAACAAGTTATTACTGTGTCTCTGATACCACACAAGGCCCTCTGAAAGAAACACGAATTGGAAAGTAATGAATAATGATATCAAGCTCATAAGAAGTCTTTATTGATTATCTGTCTCCTTGTTCTTAATTATCCTTGGATAAATTTTGCATGTTTCAGGCTGAGTCTCATTTTGTCCCATTATAGGAGTTACATAATGTCATGTCTTCTAAGTTTTCAGGCTAAAGAGCTTCATCAATGGAAAATGGAAGAAGCTAGTAGGTTCAAACAAGCCCGTAGTTCTGAAGAGGCAGCTCTCGCTATGGCTGAGATGGAAAAAGCTAAAGGCAGAGCTGCCGTTGAAGCTGCTCAAAAATCACAAAGGTTGGCTGAGATAGAAGCAAAAAGAAGAAAGTATGCGGAGTTGAAGGCCAGGCGAGAGACAGAAGAAAATAATCTAGCATTAAATGATCTATCTCGGAATGATATTTGCTATAGGAAATATACGATAGAAGAGATTGAGATAACCACCAAAAATTTCTCAAATTCAGAGAAGATTGGTGAAGGTGGATATGGCCCTGTTTACAAAGGGAGACTTGATCACACACCCGTTGCCATTAAAGTTCTGAGATCCGATGCTGCACAAGGGATGCAACAGTTCAAGCAAGAGGTATGTTGACATTGATGTAAAGATGCATATTACAAATTTAAGATAAAAGACATCTTTTTTCTTTGGGTGAACAACTTTCTTCTTTATTGATTTCTGAGCATTAGGTCAATTAACTCTAGTCATTTATCTTGGATACACTGGAAGGAAGCATGACAAATACCAGATTTAGATTGACAAATTTATGTATCTTGAAGCATTCTGTGCATAACATGATCACTTTTATGTATATGTTTAATCTAAATTTTTTTGTTCTATGTATATGCTTCAGTAACAATTTTTAGAAAGCACTTATGGAGATCTATTTTTAGTGTTAGTTGGAGGTATGCACCAGAGGCCTTTTTCTTTAACTTGAAAAGATTAGACCACTGATTAACGTGCAAGTCGGCCATATTTGATAAATGTCCCGTTTCTGCAAATGCTTGCTTTACTTTTGGATAGAAGCTCTTAGGATTACTTATTCCCTTCTCATAGAATAGTCTTTGTCATTTACAGGTTCAGGTCCTTGGTCTCATGAGACACCCAAATATGGTGCTACTCTTAGGTGCATGTCCCGAGTACGGATGTTTGGTTTATGAGTTCATGAATAATGGTAGCCTGGAAGATCGCCTTTTCCGGAAAGGTAACACCCCTCCAATCCCATGGGAAATACGGTTCAAAATCGCTGCTGAAATCGCTACAGGGCTTCTATTCCTTCACCAAGCAAAGCCAGAACCTCTTGTCCATCGTGACCTTAAGCCAGGAAACATTCTTTTAGACAGTAATTATGCTTGCAAAATTAGTGATGTTGGCTTGGCTAGGTTAGTTCCACCATCTGTAGCTGATTGTGTTACACAATATCACATGACTTCAGCTGCAGGAACTTTTTGTTACATTGATCCCGAATATCAACAGACAGGAAAGTTAGGGACTAAATCGGATATATATTCACTTGGTGTAATGTTGCTTCAAATTATTACTGCAAGGCCCCCGATGGGTTTAACTCATCACGTGGAGAGGGCCATTGAGAACGGAACATTTGCAGATATACTAGATCCAACAGTGCCAAACTGGCCGATGGAAGAGGCTCTTAACTATGCAAAATTGTCACTCAAGTGTGCTGAGCTGCGGAAGAAAGATCGACCTGATCTAGGTTCGGTGATACTGCCCGAGCTTAATAGGCTTAAAGAACTTGGAATGAGTTGCATGCCAAGTACAGGTAGCAGTCTTAACCCTGCTTGATTTTCTTGACAAATTTAAAGGATGAAACATCGATTGTCAACCAGGTTGGCGGACTGGTGCCGCATCATAAACAACAGTGGATCAAGTACCAGTTGTACATTTCTTCTCCTTTTCTTGTAAATCTTACTGCAGTGAAATAAAACAATTTATTACATTATCTTTGAATGGTTGATAAACTTGTTAAAACATTTAGACCCTTGAAAATGCTGTGATATCAAATGAATTCACAGTCGGGATAAAATGAATGTAGGTGCTAAATTGTTACCTTCTCTTCGAGCAGGATGAAAAAACTTAGTCCATAAAATCATGATGCTTCCAACCCACTTAAGTTTGGCTGGATTAATAACTCACTTATTTTATTAATTGGGCTTAGTTCAATCCATTTTATTAAGGAAAAATTAGATAAAATGTTCATTGGATACCCAAAATAACTCAATTATCATTTACTAGAATACCTGGTCGCGCTTCGCGCAGTTAAATTAATAATGAAACTTTTTTTAACACCTAAATATTGAAAATAACGCTACTAACGTAATCACATTGTTTCAAAAATTAATTTTATCTAGTAAATAGTTAAATGCAAATATATGTTTAGTCTACTTCTTTGCTTTAAAATTCTACAAATTTCTAGTTAAGAAAGAAATAGTCGTAAACACTAAACTTTGTCCCTCTTATCCCAATTATTTCTTAAGATTTCTATAGTAAATGTTTCTAAGAACTTTGTTTTAAGATAATAAGAATTTAACAAAGAAAAAACAAAAAAAAAGGTTTTTCAGTTCATCATATTTTCACTACTTGTGACAATTCCCTTTTCCTCTTTTTTCTGGGACAACTACACAAATATCCCTCAAAGAGAGTGGTTTTGTATTTTTGTTCCCCATAAGAAAGATCTTATAAAAATAGTCTTCTTTCCTTTTTATGTATTGAACAACTTTTCATGCTCATTTGCCTCTCAATTTTATTTTTATTTTTTTTTCTCTTTTTTTTTATTTTCTCTTTTTTCTCAACTTCTATTTTTTTCTCTTTTCTATATTTTCTTTGATTTTTTTTTTTTCAACCATTATTTTTTTTTTTATTTTTTGTTGTCTTTTTTATCTTCACTTTTTCCTTTTTTTCTCAACCTTTATTTTTTTGTTTTATTTTTTTTCCTTTTCTCCTCTTAATTTCTATTTTTTATTTTCTTTGATTTTTTATTTTTCTTTTTTCTTTTTTTTTAATTTTTTTTTAAAATTTTCTCAACCTTTATTTATTTTTCCTAATGAGATGTTCTACAACTCTTGCTTTAGAGGCAAGACTTGTCCCAAAGACTTACAAACAACAAATTACACCCCATGGGCATGAGTTGACACTACCACATTTTGTCTTGATTTATGAGATATTCTATAACGCTTGTCTTAGAGGCAAGAATTAGCCCAACGACCTCCCAAAAAAATAAGTTACGCCCCATTGGCAAGAGTTCACACTACTTCATTGTGTCTTAATTTATGAGATACTCTATAACTCTTGTCTTAGAGGCAAGACTTAGCTCAAAGATCTCCAATCAACAAGTTATGCCCCATAGGCAAGAGTTGACACTACCACATTGTGTCTTGATTTATGAGATTCTCTATAACGCTTGCCTTAGAGGTAAGACTTAGCCCAAGGACTTTCAAACAACAAGTTATGCCCCATGGGCAAGACTTGACACTACCACATTGTGTCTTGATTTATGAGATATTCTATAACTCTTTCCTTAGAAGCAAGACTTAGCAAAGGACTTCCAAACAACAAGTTACGCTCCGTGGGCAAGTGATACTAGCATGGATGCATGGTTGACACGATCATGGATGACATAGATAACACATACGATGTTCATGCAAAGAGAAGCTTATGAGTCCGTGGGAGTGATGTGGATGAAGAAAAGAGGTCATTTGTGCAAGTGGCTAGGCTTTAAATTCAAGAATCCATAAAGAAGAAAACCAAACAAGGCCCTTGCTTCATTAAGGGCAATATTGTAAAAAGTCAATGTCTTCTTATTTCCTTAGTATAAGTAGTAGCTTTTCTTTATTTTGAAGACTAGTTTTTGATGAATATTGAATATTGAGCTTTGAAGCTTGTAGTTTCTAGGTATTTAGCTTGTAGTTTCTAGGTATTTAGCTTGTAGTTTCTAGGTGAAGCCTAGCATTAGTTGGTAATTTTAGTAGTGTGGATCTTAGAATTGTTGGTGAACTTCTTGGTTTGGTTAATCGAAGGTTGCTCATTTGTGATTTCTTGAGTTCCTTTGATTTTTCTCAAACTAGGGTTTGTATTTGAATTATTGAATTCAATTGGGAGGTGAGGGTATCAAGTCCCTTGTTGCCCATAAATTCAAGAGTTTGAATATTAACTCACATATCCTTCTTTTGTTTTCTTTCCTTCTTGTTCTTCCCTCTTTGTCCGTTATCATTTGGTATCAGAGCCCGGTTTAGGTTTGTTTCCACAAATCTAAGTCTTGGAAATTGATATCCTCAAAATCCAAAAAAAAAAAATCATCCAAAAAAAAAAGAAAAAACCGAAATTTTTTCTTGTTTGATTTCTTGTTTTTGACACTAGATTCTTGTTCCCCTAGTGTTTTTTGAGTCTAGATTTCAAATTATATTCAATTTGGAGTTGTAGAAGTGAAGTTGCAATTGAAGGACTTTGAAGCTTTGAAAACTTGCAAACTTGAAAAGTGGGTCTTTGGATTGGGAAGAAATTGTAGCTTAAAAACTATTGGGGTTTGTTCCCTAAGTCGATGGGAAGCTAATCCTAAAGTTTGAGCCAATTCCGAGTTGATTTGAAGGTGTTGGTGTTTAGTGTGTGTTCTTGGTGTTCTAGGTGTTTTTGATATTCATCAAGAACATCTTGAAGAAGAAGAAGCCAAAAGGTACATTTGATCCAACTTTTCCAAGTCAAAGTGGTCAAAGATGTTTGTTGGGTCCACAAATGAAATTTAAAAAAAAAAAAAAATTCCAAAGGACCAAATCTGTTCCTTAGAAAAAGTTTTGGGGCCTGAAATGCACACTTGCAAACTTGGACAGAATGCTTCAAATTTTGGGAACCCAAAATTTTTCTAAGTGTTGGAACTCTTAAGACCTCAAAAATTTTCTAAGTGTCCAAACTTCAAATTTCTTTTTCTACACTCATTTTTCTTCTATTTCTCTACTAATTAACATCTTTAATTACTTGTTAACTAGTTTTAATCATCAAATCATCTCTTTGATTCCTCAAATTAAGCAACACAAGTAACTTTTCTACTTTTGTTACTTAGTTTTTTTTGAGTTCGTTTTCTTTCGTGCTTTTTTTCTTCAACTTTTCTCATCTTAATTAGTTGATAAATGTCTTGATTAAAGTCCTTTTACCTTCAATCGAGTCGTCCGTCTTTCAAGAGTTACAAAAATCCACTCCACTACAAAGGATAGGTGATCTTGAATTGATCAAGCAAAGCTAGTTCACTACCAATTTTGAGATGACATTTTAGGAGGTGAGTTGAGAGTTTGCATACGAGTGATGTGAGGCTTTTTCTACTAATATTGTTTGTTGAGTTTTGTAGGTACAAAAGGAGATATAAGGTAGCATGTCATCCATAGCTTCGGATACTTGTGATGATGACATGGAAAGCTCTATTTGTAGCGATGGAGGCTATGATACTAATGTTGAGGCCTATGAAGGCTATGATGGAGCCAATGAGGGATATGAAGGATCATGTGTTCATGAACATTATGATGGAGAGAACCACTACTCCAGAGATGAATATGTGATGAATGGAGCTTATAGCTCTTGTGATGATGTTGAAGGGGTAGAGGAACCTTGTGGAGAATATTATAGTGGAGAAGAAGGTTATGAAAATTCTCATTTTTCACACCATGAGTATGAAGGCGATGTGCGGTACAATGCTTCCTTCCGTATGTCTTGTGAATCCTTTGAGGGAAATCTTGATGAAAATAGAAGTTGTGAGGTTGAATGTCCTTCCTCATCTTGTGCGACTTTCTATCCTAAAAGAGAAGGTATTGATGTATGGTTGGTACCAATTCGAAGATATCGTATGGGCTATAGAAGAGGTACATTTCCTACTTCTCAAAATATGATAATGTGCGATTCTTATCCTAATACCAATGTGTCTTGTACACGATATAGAAATGGTATTAGAGGAAGTAGAGACAAGTTGATGTTTCAAGATAGGCAAGACCCGGAGAGGTAAAGTCTTGAAATAAAAGTGAATGTTTATCGTACTACGGGGTTTGATCTTGTCCTTGATGATCATAGTGTTTCTAACTTTATAACCCCTCAATTGGTTGAATTGTTTGGGATACCTTTTTGGCCGAAGCGAGACTCCTTTGTTACTCAAAAAGGGTATCATGTTAATAAAAGGGTGCAAGTACCTATTTCACTTGGGAAATATCAAGAGGAGGTTTGGTGTGATATAGATCCCATGGATACTTGTCACATATGTTTGGGAAATCCTTGGTTCCAAAGTCATAGGATTTCACATGCACAAGATTGGTACAAGTATATCATGGATCGCAAAGGGGAACTTCTCTTTCCACTAATATTTCCTAGAGAAGAAAACACATCCACTCCTTATGCACCAAAATGGAAGCTTGAAGTGAAGGGATCATCTAACCCTTTGCAAGGGATACTTGGCACTTGTCCTAACTCCAATGAAATTGAGAGACAAAAGATTGAGAGGAGTAAGGGTATGATAAGTGACAACTCTAGAGTGAAAAAAAGAGAGGTTGTGTGGAGTGATGTGAGAGGGTTGTCACAACCTTATCTTAACTCATGTAACATTTCTTGTTTCTCTAGTTGTCTTGATACTTGTGCAGGTATTCTTGAAAGCGAATCTATTGTGGAACCTCAAAATGTGGAGCATCATAAGGTGGTTGAAAGCTTCCAAAGAGAGCAATTTTACTTAAATGTTGATAACCAAGGTGAAGGCAATTCTTCCTATGAGCTACAAGGTAACAAAGCTAACTCTTGCACTTTATTAAACTTGATGGATCATTATGTGACTAATAGCCAATTGAGTGTGAGTGATAGTTTATCTTTGTATGATCTTAATGAGCCTTTACCATGTGGTGAGCTTAATAACTCTTTCTTGTGTGTTGCAAATTGTGGTGATCAAATTTTTTGTGATACTTGTCCATTAAATGAGGAATTTTGTGATGTGCTAAATGAACCTCAATTTAGTGATGATGTTGATGTAGTTGATCATGTGAATAGTCATGTAGGTTCCTTGCTTCTAGATAATGATTCCTTGATTAGTGATTCTATTACTTGTGTCTCTCAAAGAACTCATGTGATGGAATATGTTGTTAAGGATAATATCTTATTTGATGATGACATGACTATTAAAAGTGTGCATAGTGCTAGCTCTTATAATGTCGAAAGTGTAGCTACTCTTGGAGGCTACAAGTTATTTGGTAATCCACTATGGGATGATGACACCTTTCTTGAGGAAGGAACTTCCTTCTTGAGGGACTGTGGACCTCTTACTTGTGAGGTGAAGCTTGGTCAAGATGACAAGCAAGATGTGGGTGAAGATTGTACTATCTACCCACTTGAAGACATCGGCCTATCACTTTTCAAAAGGGATGATCCTTGGGATAAAGCTAACATTGATTTGTTTGATGGTTTGAAAAACCCAACTAGTTATTATCCTTATGAAATTGATGATAATTGTGATCCTTTGTATGACACCCCACCTTTGTTTGTTAAATATGAAGATGAGTTAGTTAATTCATGCGATGACTTGAATTCTAATCTCTTTGGTCTTAATGGTGGTGTGGGTCAAATTGGGGATTGCTACTTGAGGAAGGAAGGTGACTTTTTCCTACAAAGTATCTTGTCTTCTTCATGTGTCCCAACATGTGTTGATGTGCTTGATAAGATTCATGAACTAAATTGTGATCTTGCATGTGAGGGCACCTTGAGGAGGATTGACAATCTTGACACCTTTGTTTACTACCTCTTTGCATATGATGATGTCTATGTTTGTATTAAATTTGTTTTCTATAGAGGTAGGGGTTCCTTTAATTTGTCCAATTATCTTTGTGACCACGATATGTGGGTCTTTTACTTCTTTCACCCCAATGAACCTTTATGGGTGATTGCACCACTTTTGGTGTGGCCTTCTTGCGAGACAATGAAACAATTGTGTCTTATGGCTCCAAAGTTAAATATCATACCATCTTTTGGAATTCTTGATGCCACGAAGACCTTTGTATTTGCCTTGTCTCTTGATGTTTATCATAACCAAAACCTTTGCACCTTGTATGATGAGTTGCTTTTATTGGAAGCAAAGGATATTTGGTTGTACCTTAAATTTGTGCCTCCTTGGCATGATGATATTATTGCTAACCCTTGTACTAACCCTCATGCTTTGAGGATGTTTTGGTTGTTGTCCTTCTCATGTGTTTTAAGGTTTGGATTCGAGGACGAATCATTTTCAAGAAGGAGAGGATGATACTAGCATGGATAGCATGGTTGACACGAGCATGGATGGCATAGATAACACATACGATGTTCATGCAAAGGGAAGCTTATGAGTCCGTGAGAGTGATGTAGATGAAGAAAAGAGATCATTTGTGCAAGTGGATAGGCTTTAAATTCAAGAATCCATAAAGAAGACAACCAAACAAGGCCCTTGCTTCATTAAGGGCAATATTGTAAAAAGTCAATGTCTTCTTATTTCCTTAGTATAAGTAGTGGCTTTTCTTTATTTTGAAGACTAGTTTTTGATGAATATTGAATATTGAGCTTTGAAGCTTGTAGTTTCTAGGTATTTAGCTTGTAGTTTCTAGGTGAAGCCTAGCATTAGTTGGTAATTTTAGTAGTGTGGATCTTGAAATTGTTGGTGAACTTCTTGGTTTGGTTAATCGAAGGTTGCTCATTTGTGGTTTCTTGAGTTCCTTTGATTTTTCTCAAACTAGGGTTTGAGTTTGAATTATTGAATTCAATTGGGAGGTGAGGGTATCAAGTCCCTTGTTGCCCATAAATTCAAGAGTTTGAATATTAACTCACATATCCTTCTTTTGTTTTCTTTCCTTCTTGTTCTTCCCTCTTTGTCCGTTATCAGCAAGAGTTGACACTACAACATTGTGTCTTGATTTATGAGATGCTCTATAATGCTTGCCTTAGAGGCAAGACTTAGCCCAAGAACCTCTCAAAAAAATAAGTTACACCACATGAGCAAGAGTTCACACTACTTCATTGTGTCTTAATTTAGGAGATACTCTATAACTCTTGCCTTAGAGGCAAGACTTAGCTCAAGGATTTTCAAACAACAAGTTATGCCTCATGGACAACAGTTGACACTACCACATTGTGTTTTGATTTATGAGATATTCTATAACTTTTTCCTTAGAGACAAGACTTAGCCCAAGGACTTTCAAACAATAAGTAACGCCCCATGGGCAAGAGTTGACACTACCACATTGTGCTTGATTTATGATATGCTCTATAATGCTTGCCTGAGAGGCAAGATTTAGCCCAATGACTTTCAAATAATAAGTTACGCCCCATGGGAAAGAGTTGGCACTACCACATTGTGTCTTGATTTATGAGATGCTCTATAACGTTTTTCTTAGAGGCAAGACTTAGCCCAAGGGCCTCCCAAAAAATAAGTTACGCTCCATGGGGAAGAGTTAACACTACTTTATTGTGTCTTAATTTATGAGATACTCTATAACTCTTGCCTTAGAGGCAAGACTTAGCTCAAGAATTTCCAAACAACAAGTTATGCCCCACGAGCAAGACTAGACACTACCTCATTGTGTCTTAATTTATGAGATGTTCTATAACATTTGCTTTAGAGGCAAGACTTGTTCCAAAGGACTTCCAAACAACGAAGCACGCCCTTAAGTTTACTTCGATGTCAAAGAAAGAAGATCCTCTTTGCGGATTATCAAACTTTCTGTTCATTAGCAAAAAATAATAGAGGTTAAGAAAAAAGAAAAAAGAGAAGAAAAAGAGAGAAAAGGAAAAAATAAATATGAAAAAAAAGAAAAAGAGAGAAAAAAATAAAGGTTGAGAAAAAAAAAAAGAAAAAAGAGAAAAAAAAAAAGGTTGAGAAAAAAAGAAAAAAGAAAAAAAAAGAGAACCAAAAAAATAAAAGTTGAGAAAAAAAATAAAAAGATAAAAAAGAACAAAAAATAAAGGTTGAGAGAAAAAGAAAAAAGAAAAAATAGAACAAAAAAATAAAGGTTGAGAAAAAAATGAGAATTTAAAAAAAATTGAGAAAAAAGAAAATAAAGAAAAAAATAAAAGATAAAAGAAAAAGGAAAAATAAAAATTAAAAGTTGAGAGACAAATGAATATGGAGAGTTGTGGTGTATAGGGGCAAAAATGTATTTGTTCTATACATAAAAAGGAAGGAAGACTAGTCTTTAAAGACCACTCATTTTGGGGGACAAAAATTGAAGACCACTCACTTTTGGAGATATCCCATTTAATTTCTGCTTTTTTCTTGTTTATCTACCATTTTACTGCTTATTTTTAGTTTCTTTACCTTTGCTTATATTTTTAAATTTTATTCAATTTCTTTTTCTCGTACTCATACTCTTCTTTTAGAAACTATCATTATCTATTTTTAAAAATAACAAAGTCAACTCTTCATCCCCTCTATTATTTATGGAAATTTTCAAGAAAAGATCAATTTCTCTTGACGTTTTGTTATATATATATAGAGAGATTATACCCTTCCAAAAATTTAAAAGTTGTTATCCTTCCTTAAGTAATCAAGTTTATTTCTCTTTCTTCTCCGCCTAATTTTATTGAAAAATTCAAATATCATTGTTCCTTAATTAGTCCTATCATTACAAAATATCAGTACTTTTTCTTTATTTCAATAAAAAAGTCACGAAAAATAAAGCTTGAGAGACACATACCCACAACCACAAGGAGAAAAATATTGTAGAGATCGCCTCTTTAAAATATGACATTTTTAACTCACAAAAAGGTAAATTGTTACATTTAACATCACAGCTATGTACAAACTTGTAACAAACTAAAAGAGTAAAAGAAAAATTATATGTCTCTAATAATAGTGTACTCATCAAGCTTGAATTCGATGAATACTCTTTGCAAATAAGTCATATGCCATGCTCTTCCACCTACAAACCTATAAAAAAAAATTATGCACCAAAATTATATATAAAATTAATAATTGGATAAAAAATATGAGAAAAAGAAGAAGAAAACTATAAGAGAAGAAAGTTCTACAATGAAAAAAAAGAAAGTTATGCAATAAAAAAATGTGCTTTAGTATTTATAGTAACCAAAATAATAAGTAACGAAACATGAATAGAAAATTAATGTACATGTGAATCATTATAATTGAATGAGAATTTAATAGAAATAACGATTAGGTTAATGTAACAGAAGGAGAAGGAAAAAGAAGGGCCTTAAAAAAATTAATTAATAGTGTTAGTGATGAAATAAAAAAGAATTTTCAATTTTCTGCAAACTTTAATGACAACAAAAATTTATTGGAAAAGTTGAAACGTTATTATTGAAGAAAAATAAATTAATAGTATTAATGATGAAATGAAAAAGATTCTTTTTAATTTTTTAGCAAACTTTTATGCTAACAAAATTTATTGGAAAATTTGAAAAGCTATTATTAAAAAAAAAAACAAATTATTACGTTATGTGTAATGGATGGGAATAAGAACACACGTCTTAAAATTATGGAAAGAAGAGAAATTTCATGAATAATTAAGAAATTATGGTAATAAAGAGGAGATATAAATAAGTTTTTATTTTTTAGAAAACCGTAGAAATAGAAGATAGAATGAGGAATTTAAGGAAAAGTAATAAATTGTAGTAATGGTGAGGAGAGACATAAATAAGGTATTTTAATTTTTTTTGGACAGATTTTATAGATCAAAAGAAAGAAGAAAGTCACAAAAAATTTGACCAAAAAAATTAAATGATAATCCTGATCAAAGAGAGGTACCACATCATTTTCTTACTATATATATATATATATATAACTCAATATAGCCATTCGACTTATTTTTCATTGCAAGCGAAGTGCAAATAATGCACTACTTTTCTTCTCATCTTCGCCCACTTTGTTCATATTTCTTTCTTTCCCAATTTGTTCTAGGATTATCTAACATAGATCTGTTTGACAAGGTCCTCACCCACTTACCAACATCTTTCTTACTACTTTAGTAGGTTTATTAAATGAACTCGCAGTTTGTAAAAGCGACCAACCCTTTGTCCTCTTTTATGTTCTAGGTACCATTTATTCATCTCTTTACAGTCCTAGCCACTTCATAATTGAACCTTCCCCATCCCCGATATCTTAGATTTACCAAATTCAGATTGATAATCCCTTAAAGTAGAATATATGTCATAAATGTGAATTGTTTCGAGTGAATAATATATCAAAAACTTGAAACATCAAGATGAGTTCATATCTAAAATTTGCGACTGTTTAGAGGAGATTTTGAGTTGGTCGAGATTGAAAGACTTCATTAGCCATCAAAGCTTCTTCAAAGCTCGATTTTAAAATTTGACATGGCGCAAATGTGAATTGTTTCGGGTGAATAATATATCAAAAGATACAAAATAATGAGAGGAGCTCATATCTAAAATTTGAGACTGCTTAAAGGAGATTCGAGTTGGTTGGGATAGAAAAAAAATGGCCTGCAATATATAAATATTATAAAAATTGCGTATATGGATGTATATAATTTTTGATACATAATTATACATCATATATATACGGTATACATTATTTATACAATATCGATATATTATATATACATATAGCCATTTTTGTTGAACTCTTATTTTTACTTGTACATATTGGTATCCCTTTTATTAACTCAACCCATTTTAATATTTTCAAATTCAGTCCACTTTATCGTCCCTACGATGACAGTACTGAGAATAAATAAATCTTGTTCCATTATTTTGGAACATTGCCTGTTCTTTTTCCTTACTATTGTTATAAATATTATTGTAATATGATGAATATCTATTTTGTATGTTTTTTAGGAGAAAAGTTAGGAACCTTAACATTCCTAACTTTGGGACCAAATTAATTTTTTCGTATAAATAAAGGAATTTTCCTTCATTGTAAGACACATCCCTAAAAAAAAGATCTTCTCTCTATCTCTACATTATTCTTCTCTTCTTCTTTTCTTATTTTATAACACATTATTAGCACGAGACTCTACCATCTCGAGATTTAAAGTCACGAACCCTTTATAGGTAAGAGGTTTGGATTTTAATTTATTTGCCCACTTTTCCAACTATTCCATATCATCATCATAGTAAGAAAACTGTTAGAATACTGAACCCTTAATTTTCCTAAGGAACATGTTATTCTATCTGTTCCTTTGTCGATTACTTCAAAGAAAAATGAGTAAAGGGGAGACACGATATTTACGTGAAAAATTCTGGCTCACAAAGGATAAAAAACTATGACCTATATCTCTGTAGGATTTAACCCAACTTCACTAAACTCTGAGCCTTAAAACAATTTAGATTGCAAAAGTTGCAATCCTAGGAACTAAACTCTAATTCCTAACATCATACAAACCTCCCTAGGTCTATAACTTCCTAAACCAGTTTATAGCTCACTGGTACTAAGGAATAAATGATTACAACTCAATGAAAAATAATACAATCAACTTGACTCAAAAAATATAAACCCTAGACTTAAGGAACAAGTTTTTCAATCTGGTTTCTTGTATTGGCTGCACTGGGATCTTCACTCAGAACTCTCTCAAATATGAACTCACTCAATTTAATTATATTCTACTTGTAGATCTCTATGTAAGTGCTTGAGGTTTATTGTGAAACCCTTGAGGTATTTATCGTTGAGAGCCTTCTTCTTATATTGGCAAATCTCCTTCCATATAGGAAATCCCCTTCCTTGTAGGACTTGTCGTGCCGACCTCCCTTGAGATTTCTTTCCTTGTAGGATTTCTCTATGAAAGGAAACTCTTTGCAAGCTAGACTCTTGTCATTAATACGCTCCATCCACACACTTTACTCCCTTTGTTGTATGAATCTCTGTGTGGTTAATCTTCTCCTGATCCTAGTTGGACTCTGCCTGAGAGGAACATGTCACATTATCTTGTTCCTTACATGTGCTCCACATCTTTGTCAATCTTCAAAATCTACCTTGATCCAACAAATTCTCCCTTTTTGATGATGATAAACCAGTTCTCCTTGTGTGCAGAGTTCAACCTGTTTATATCAGTTTACTCAGGCAAAACAACATAAGAAACACATAAGAGGATCAGGTAGAACCAGTGGGTTATAAATATCACACAAACTAAGCATTTCCCCCCTTTTGGCATCATAAAATACTGCAAAGGCACATAGCAAACTAATATTAGCTACTCATGGCCACTGGGGCTTTCTCCTAAGCAAACACTTAAAAGTAAGTACTCAGTTAGCTATAACAAGGTATTTGCAAGGACACATGAGATAAATTGGAATCAGAGCTAAAACCTAACATATTATTAATCACAATGCATGTACACTAAAGATAATCAAAATTAAAAGATCAAAATATGCACTTGTGAGAACAAAAAAGGTTGGAAAGGACAAGAGGAGGAAGGCTAAGCAGTAGAGGAAAGAGGAGTTTGAGAGGAGGAGGGAGAATCCTTCTTGAGCAGCTCATATATGCCCTTTAGACTTGTAAAGTTAGTGGATTTTTCACTCTCTAGTGCAGCTTAGGTTTGTGCAAGCTCAACCTTGAGCCTTGCATTTTCTTCAAGCAGACTGGCATACTCAAGGCCATAGGTTTCATGAAGCTCCTCCATTGCCTCATCATGAGAAGCACGAATAGCTGGAATTTTTTCATCCTTGGTAGTCAACATAGCTCTAAGCTGTTGCAAAGGGGCATTGGCTCCCCTCCGAGGAGCAGGTATAGCTGCCTGGTTTACCATGCCAATGGCATCCTTTGTCATTTGGTCTTGTCAAGCTTGAAAGGCACCCCAAAGTGCTAAAACACCTCACATTGCCAGAAGCCATACCCTAAGGCATGATTGGTCTTATCCTATTTGCAAATCTGATGCATGTGGCATATAATGAGCTAGGGCAAGTTGATAGGGACCCTATAGGCTAGTAGCTCCATCAAGATGAGGTCCATATAGTTAGCCTCAGTCCACTTTTATTCCCTAGGAAGTATCACTTTGTGCATCACATCAAAGAGAAGCTTGTGCAAGGGAAGCATAGCACCTTTGTCCACCCTGAAATGCTCCTCCAAAGTGGGGTCATTAGCAAATTTTCTTGTAATCTCCAAAGCTGAGGGCAACCCATCCAGAGGAGGAAACTCTCTTTTCATATAATGTGATGACCCTTTCGGTCATCTTCGCATTTATGCATTCATTGTACTGTTAGAGCCTTCCTGTAGTGGCTTCAAGTCATTTATGGCATGTTAGGACCGATAGTTCTGTGCCCTGGTCATTTGTTTGGTCGTTTTGGCCGTTTGTCTATTTTAGAGCTTAAACTTAGAATATCATTGACTTTGGTCAACATTCTTAGCTAACATGATCGGAATTGAATTCTGACAGTTTCGTTAGCTCCGAAGCAATGAGTTTGGTCTAGTTGGACCTTTAGTTGAGGCTTGAGAACTTCCGCTGTGGATTTTGTGTGGTTTTCTCAGTTTTCAGGCCATTTGGAGTGGAAAGTATAACTTTGAGTTACTTTTGATGATCAGTGTGTCAGATTCAAAATCCGATAATTCCATCAGCTCTGGAATATTGAGTTTGGGCTAGGAAGATGGTTGGTTCAGGTTCCGGGTGAGTCAGACTCATTTCGAGCCTTGAGTTCCTTTGCGTTAGTGTTGACTTGGGTCAATATTTCTCCGAAACGACCTCATATGGAAGTTTAATCAATTGCATTGAGTCTGAAATGTCGTTTCCACTCTATTAGCATTATTGGGTTTTGAATATCAATTTCCGATTGTGCCCGGAATGCCCCGTGGAGTTTTTTTAAAATTGTAGAAAATCAGTTGCGGCCAAAAACTATAAATAGCTGGAAATTCATTTTTTCCAGCCACTTCTCCTCATTTTTCTCTCTACCAAAATTGCTCTTGATCATTTCTAATCCTTAGGGAATCAATTGCTTGTGGATTTTCCGTATTTTTCTGATTCTTTGTAAGTCATCTTCCCCACTTGTCCCTTTAGCTTCCCTTGAATTTTCTTAATTTCCACCATTGTAACTCCTACCAAAGCTTGGAAATTATTATGTAGTGGCTTCCCCTAACTCATGCATGCTTCATTGAAGTAAAGGATTGTCCGTCTCGGCCTAAAATTCCATCTTTGTGGTAAGTAATTCTTGCCTATTTTCCGTTTTTATTTTGGAAATTTCCATTCTTTAATCCCCAACTTGGGCGGGCTGTTTTGGTGCCCTTACCTTGTCCAATTGTCTTCAAATTTGGAGCATGCCTTCTTAGCATCGTTGGGGTTATCGTGGTTCTTTTCATTTTTGGTTTTGAGTTATGGGCCCTGCGAGCCCGTTTTTGACCCAGATATCAACCCGTCTACAATTGTAGCAATATGGGTATAGTTAGACTTGTCTTAACATTTTATTCATAAATTTGATAGTTTGGTTCTTGTTCAGAGCTTCTCGAAGCAGCTCGGCCTCAGATATCGTCGTTCCCACAGCTTGTCATCGGACGACAGGTAGGTTACGGCTTAACTCCCTAGACTTCGCATATATAGGGTAAAATTATATTAGTTGGCATCCTTGGGTTGGGTTATTAGGTTGGTACTACAGACCTTGACCGCTTTTCCAGGATTCATCCTATTTCTTTCCTCTGTTGTGCGTAGTATTCCTATTAGTTGATATATTTATTACCCTTGTGACCCTGTGAGGTCTTGTTGACTCTGAAACATAGAAGGAGGGATTATTGGGAATGTCCGCGAGTCTCGGACATAGAAATATCCTTCTAGGTTGGTTATGCTTGCTGAGTAGCTTCAGAGCCTGTGCGGGTCCGTTAGGTTGATTGTGAGCTGCCGGGCAGCTATTTGGGTTGATCATATAATTTCCATGCATATAAAAAGGTTTTTTTCACGTTTTATTACTGTTTTTGGCTTCGGGCCTATGAAAACTGATTTTCTAAACCTTGCATGGCCCATTTTCGATAAAATTGGATTTGGAAATGATTTGACTTGATACGTGGATCTTCTTAGGGTAAAAGAAGGTTAAAATATGGTTTTATCACGATTTACTACTATTGCTAGACTCAATTGGGTCAGAGTGCTAGCTGAGTTTTCTTACTGATTTGAAATGATATCAGGCTCGGTCGAGTCGAGCATCTGAGATGTTTTTACTACTGTTTTAGACCCGATTATCCCCAGGCACCCTTGGAAGGGTTTTTGAGACATGTTTTTCACTATTTTAGTCCTAGACAGGGTCTAGGAATGCATATTTGAGACTTAGCCACTAGCTTGAACCCGGACTCGATTTCAGAGGATATGTTTTGATTCTGAGTTTTAGTATAGGGTCCGGGACCTCCATGGACCTTGCCAGTCTGGGCCTAAGGCTTTGGGCTGCGTGTGCCGAGGGTAAGGGTATACGGTATAGTAGAGGTATACGGGCTATGTCCTTCCATGGAACCTGCCTGCTGGGCCCGATCGGCATCGGAGGAGGTACATACAGAGGTTCTATTTTACCCTGAGGTTTTCATACATCATATCATTCATTGTTTGGGATTCACCCTTGTTTGCTGTTTGTTGATTGTATGCTCTAGTAGTATGGGATGCCGGAGAGTTTGTTTTTACTTGATTGCCTTCCTCGGTTGTATGGGCGGCCGGGAGACTGTAGGCAGACTCTCTTTACTTTATTATGGATTTGTTCTCTACTACGGTTATAAGTGTGGAACTGGACTTGCTAGGCTGTTACTGCTGGATTGAGTGTGATATGGTTTGTCTGGTTATCTATTTTGTTTACCGAGTATGTCTACTTTATCCTTCCCTCCCCTTCTCTATACTTGAGGTTACTGGTATACCGCCCTTTGTTAGAACTTACCCATATATACTATTTTTTTTGTGAGGCTCTCAAGTGCGTCGTTCTTACTTTCACCTGTGTTTGCCATGTATATATTCTACTTGCTAGCCTTACTTGTTGCTTTCTGTTGTCTTCCCTCTGGGCTAGTTCCTGTTTACTTTACCGTTGATTTCTGTGGCTGTTTATTTCTATTCTGTCTTCTATTGCCCTTTTACTTTATATATGCCCAGTCGGCCTATGATACCTATTGGGTACCTTGTGCTTCGTATTTGGTGCTCACCCTACCCTCTGCATCGTCTGGTATAGATTCTAGCGTGGGCCATTGCCGTTAGCGCGCTGAGACTCGTACAGGGTGCAATTTTTAGATCATCCAGGCTGAGGATGAGCTCTTGGCGTTCAGAGCCTGACTTCAATTATCCTTGGTGTATTTTGTACTCTTATAGTTTAGGAGACATTGGGTATATATGAGTTTTGGACCTTTGTACTCCTGATGTAGTTTGACTCTTATATGCTTTGATACCAGATTTTGGGTTTGCCTTAGTTTCCGCATTTTATATGTATTACTCTTGTTATCTATTTTCTTCTCCTTATGCCCTTGCTCTCGCTTATTTACTGAATCTTATTCTTAAACTGTTAGAAGGTAGCCCATTACTAACCATTCCGGGCTACGGGGATTGGTTCGCCTACTAGGAGTTGTAGGTGCCATCATGACTTTGAAATTGGGTCGGGACAGCTTGGTATCAGAGCTCTAGGTTCACCGGTGTCATCGGTATAGGAGCTAATGTCTATTAGATTCCTGCGGATCAGGGCGGAGATGTCCGTACTCAATCATCGGGAGGCTATAGTGACATCTTAGGTAAATGGACTGTTCTTGTTCCTCTTTCGTGTGTAGTATCCTTGAAAGTTTCTAGAAATCTCACTTATTCTGGTTCACTCATTCGTAGATGGTTCGTACGAGATCTTTAGCTTCTGGCGGAGGAGAGCCTCCTTCCCCTGCACCTCCGACTCAAGTTGGGGGATGGGGTAGAGGTAGGGGTCGAGGGCGCCCCAGAGCAGCGACACCTTCTAGAGCTACTAGAGTTGAGGTAGAGCCAGAGTTAGCTCCAGAGCAGCAGCATGTTGACCCGTGGATATCCCAGGTACCACCAGCTCCAGTACTAGTTCCATCATCAACTTTTGTGCCAGCTTCATCCCCAACTCAGTCTTCAGATATTCGGGGTTTGTTACTTCAGCTTCTGGGTATGATTGGAGTGAGACCTTCAGAGGCAGCACAAACATCCGCTGAGGGAGTAACCCTGGGTGTTCAGAGTTCAGGAGTGCAGCCTGCTACTGCGGCTCCCCGTACTGAGGTTGTTCCAGTCCCATCGGTTTCCCAGCCTCTTGCTCCTCGCCCTACTATGACAAAGATAGAGCAGAAGGCATTGGGTAAGTTTTTGAGATTAGCATCCCCAAGGTTTGCTGGTACACAAGGTCAGGACCCACATGACTTATCACCACCTGTGAGGAGATGCTGCATCATTTGGGCTTGTTGGAGACCCACGGGGTTGCATATACTGCATATCAGTTGGAGGGTCCAACGAAGTTATGGTGGAGAGCACATGTTGCTTGCAGGCCTTTTGCATCACCTCCTTTGACCTGGTCTGAGTTCTATGAGGCCTTTATGGCCAGCTTCTTGCCACAGAGCAATTGAGAGCGTCGGAGGTATAAGTTCACTAGACTTTCTCAGGATACTATGATCGTCTCGGACTATGAGGCCCGCTTCCATCATCTTGCTCCCTTTGGAGCCATGATTATGCCTACTGAGGCTGACAGAGTCTATAGATTTGTTTGGGGGTTACGTAGAGAGTTCAGAGATCTTGCAGAGATACTGGTTGCTAGCGGTCAGTCATTCCAAGCCATTGCAGATTATGCCCGCACAGTTGAGGATTCGTATTGTCATGACACTGGGGCCAGAGATAAGAGGCCTCGACATCAGGCTGTGGTGTCCATTTGGGTTCTGCTAGTTCATCCCAATCGAGTAGGTCATCAGGGGCTTGCTATACTTGTGGTGTGGTTGGTCACTTTGCTAGAGATTTCCCCCAGCAGGGTATAGTTCAGCCAGCCGAGCCGTTACGATCAGTTCAGCCTCCGGCTAGAGGGGGTGGTGGTTAGGCTAGGGGTGGTACCCTATGTGGGAGAGCAGGTGGTAGGGATGGTGGTCGGGCAGGTGGGGTCGTTGTCAGTTCTATGCAGTCCCTGGGAGACCGGAGGCAGAGGCCTCAGATGCCGTGATCACAGGTACAATTTCTATATGCCGTCAGCCAGCTTATGCCTTGTTTGATCCTGGATCCACTTGTTCATATATATATATCTACCTACTTTCTGCCTTGTTTGGGGTTGGCTAGTGAGCCATTGTCTATGCCTGTTTCTGTTTCGACGCTAGTAGGAGATTCTTTAGTAGTGGATCGAATTGTGAGATCACGTGTGATATCTGTTGGTGATTTAGATACTTGGGCTGAACTGATGATACTTGATATATTGGATTTTGATGTGATACTGGGCATGGACTAGTTATCCCCTCACCGTGCAGTTTTGGATTGCTATGCTAAGACCGTTACTATAGTCGTGCCCGGTGTATCCCCGGTTGTGTGGCAGGGTTCTGTTAGCCATGCACTGTCTGGGATCATTTCTTGTCTTTGATCTAGGAAGATAATATCTCGTGGGTGTTTAGCTTATCTAGCATTTGTCCGAGATGCTAGTGCTGACCCTACATCTCCTGAGTCTGTTCCTGTGGTTAGAGACTTCCTAGATGTGTTTCCTACCGACCTGCCAGGCCTTCCACCTAAGAGGGATATTGATTTTGCCATTAAGTTAGAGCCAGGCACCAAACCCATTTCTATTCCTCCCTACTGTATGGCTCCTGCTGAGTTGAGAGAGCTTAAGAAGGAGCTCCAAGATTTGTTAGCTAAGGGGTTCATTAGACCGAGTGTGTCTCTTTGGGGTGCTCCTGTTCTTTTCGTGAAGAAGAAGGATGGGACGATGCGGATGTGTATTGATTATCGGCAGTTGAATAAGGTGACAATGAAGAATAAGTATTCGATACCCAAGATTGATGACTTATTTGATCAGCTTCAGGGTTCCGCTGTGTTTTTGAAGATTGATTTGAGGTTCGGCTACCATCAGTTGAGGATTAGGGCGGAGGACATCCCTAAGACAGCATTCAGGACACGTTACAACCACTATGAGTTCTTGGTGATGTCTTTTGGGTTGACTAATGCCCCCACAACCTTCATGGACTTAATGCACAGGGTGCTTAGCCCGTACTTGGATATGTTCATGATAGTCTTCATTGATGATATCCTGGTATACTCGAGGAGTAGAGATGAGCATGAGCAGTACTTGAGGACTGTACTTCAGACTTTGAGAGATCATTGGCTTTACGCCAAGTTCTTAAAGTGTGAGTTTTGGTTAGAGTGAGTTGCATTCCTAGGGTACATGGTGTCTAAGGATGGGATTAGAGTTGATCCAGGTAAGATTTCTGCAGTTCGTGATTGGCCTAGAGCTACTACTCCTACCGAGGTTCGCAGCTTTGTTGGGTTAGCTGGGTATTACAGATGGTTCATTGAGGGATTTTCTTCCATAGCAACCCCCTTGGCTATGCTGACTAGGAAGGATGTTCCATTTCAGTGGTTCGATCAGTGCGAGGATAACTTCCAGAGGGTTAAGGCCTTATTGACTTAAGCTCCAGTTTTGACTTTGCCGGTTGAGGTTCAGAGTTTCTCCGTGTATTGTGATGCTTCAGGGGTTGGTATTGGTTGTGTGCTGATGCAACATGGTCGAGTGATAGCATATGCATCGAGGCAGTTGAAGGTTCACGAGTGCAACTACCCTACTCACGACTTAGAGTTGGCGGCGATAGTCTTCGCGCTCACGATTTGGAGGCACTATCTATATGGAGTTCATTGTGAGATATTCATCAACCATCGTAGTCTTTAGTACATTACGAGTCAGCGCAAGGTGAACTCGAGGCAGAAGAGATGGATTGAGTTGGTGAAGGACTACAATTTCACTATTTTATACCATCCGGGTAAGGCAAATGTGGTAGCGGATGCCTTGAGTCAAAAGATGGTGAGTATGGGAAGCCTAGCTTCACTTTCAGTTTCTGAGCGACCGTTGGCCTTGGACATCCAGTCCTTGGCTAACCGTCTGGTTAGGCTTGACTTATTGGATCCCAGCATAGTTCTTGCTAGTGTTGAGGTTTGCTCTACTTTAGTTGATCAGATTCAGATTCGATAGTTCGAGGATAGAGTTTGTGTGACCTTCGTGATCAGGTAGTTTGAGGTGAGGCCAGCCGGGCAACTTTGGATTCTGTGGTTTGATGGTCGACTTTGTGTCTCGAGGGTTGGTGATTTGATACAGTTGATACTTCGCGAGGCACATTATTCTAGATACTCCATTCATCCTGGCGCAATGAAGATGTATAGAGATTTGAGATAGCTCTACTGGTGGAGTGGTATGAAGCGGGACATGGCAGAGTTTGTATCTCGGTGCTTGAACTGTCAGCAGATTAAGTTCGAGCACATGAGACCGGGTGGCTTGATGCAGCGACTTCCCATTCCTGAGTGGAAGTGGGAAGGTATTACTATGGACTTTATTGTTGGTTTGCCTCGTACTACTCGGAGGTTTGATTCCATTTAGGTGATTATTGATAGGCTGACTAAGTCAGCGCATTTCTTGCTGGTTCAGACTTTCTACGAGGCAAATAGGTTAGCTCAGATATACATTCGTGAGATTGTACAGTTGCACGAGGTCCCAACTTTTATCATTTCAGACCATGACACTCAGTTCACATCTCAGTTCTAGAGAGCTATACAGAGGGATTTGGGTATGGAGGTTCAACTTAGTACTGTTTTCCACCCTCAGACAAATGGCCAGTTCGAGAGGACTATTCAGGTCCTGGAGGACATGCTTCTGGCCTGTGTACTTGACTTTGGAGGTTCATGGGATCAATTCGTGCCATTAGCCGAGTTTGCGAATAATAATAGCTTTTATTCTAGCATTGGCATGGCACCTTTTGAGGCTTTATATGGTACGCATTGTAGATCGCCGATTGGTTAGTTTGATGGGTTGGAGTCCAGACCAAAGAGTACAGACTAACTTAGAGATTCGTTGGACCGATTCTGTTTGATTCAGGATAGACTTAGAGCGGCCCAGAGTAGGAAGAATAGCTACATCGATCATAGGCTTTGTGCCTTAGAGTTCAGTGTTGGAGACTGGGTTTTACTTTGAGTATCTCCCGTGAAGGGCTTGATGAGATTTGGTCGGCGGGGCAAGCTTAGCCCCAGGTTTATTGGGCCATTTGAGATTCTATAGCGGATTAGTAGTGTTGCCTACATGTTAGCCTTTCCTCTGATATTTTCTGCAGTTCACCCAGTCTTCCATGTTTCGATGTTGCGCCGGTATGTGCCAGATGAGTCTCATGTGTTATATTGGAATTCAGTTCAGTTGGATAAGAGATTATCATTTGTTGAGGAGCCGATAGCTATTATAGCCAGAGATATCAGTAGATTGAGATCTAGGGAGATTCCGGTTGTGAAAGTTCAGGGGAGACATTGTCCGATCTAGGAGGCTACTTGGGAGAACGAGAGTGAGTTGCGTGCTCAGTATCCGCAGTTGTTCGAGCCTTCAGGTACTCCCTTCTTCTTAACTTTCGAGGACAAAAATCTTTTTAGTAGTGGATGTTGTGATGACCCTTTCGGTCATCTTTGCATTTATATATTCATTATACTGTAAGAGCCTTTCTGTAGTAGCCCCAAGTCATTTATGTCCTGCTGGGACTGATAGTTCGGTTCCCTGGTCATTCGTTTGGTCGTTTTGGCCGTTTGCCTGTTTTAGAGCTTAAACATAGAATATCATTGACTTTGGTCAACATTCTTAGATAACGTGCTCGAAATTAAATTCTGACAGTTCCGTTATCTCCAGAGCGATGAGTTTGGTCTAGTTGGACCTTTAGTTGAGGCTTGAGAACTTTCAGTGTGGATTTTGTGTGGTTTTCTCAGTTTTCAGGCCATTTGGAGTGGAAAGTGTAACTTCGGGTGACTTTCGATGATCGGAGTGCCGAATTCGAAATTTGACAATTCCATCAGCTCCGTAATGTTGAGTTTGGGCTAGGAAGATGGTTGGTTCGGGTTCTGGAGTTCCTTTTCGTTAGTGTTGATTTGGGTCAATATTTCTCCGAAACGACCTCGTATGGAAGTTTTGCCGATTCCGTTGAGTCCGAAATATTGTTTTCACTCTATTAGCATTATTGAATTTTGAATACCAGTTTTCGATTGTGCTCGAAATGCCCCATCGAGTTTTTTTAAAATTGCAGAAAATCAGCTGCGGCCAACAACTATAAATTGCTGGAAATTCATTTTTTCAAGCCACTTCTCCTCATTTTTCTCACTCTAAACTCATTTTTCTCTCTACCAAAATTGCTCTTGATCATTTCTAATCCTTGGGGAATCAATTGCTTATGGATTTTCCGTGTTTTTCTGATTCTTTGTAAGTCATCTCCCCACTTGTCCCTTTAGCTTCCCTTTAGCATCATCGGCCAACTGAGAGCATATAAGATATAAAAACAGTAATATAGCAGATAGGAAAGAAGCAGTCACAGAAGCGATAGAGAAGGCACATGGAAACTAGCATGGAGTAGAAGTCAACAAGAATTACAAACATGATATGCTATCCATATAAGATATATATAACACAGAACACAGGTGAAGGAAAGAAGAATGCACTTGGAGTCCTTGCAACAACAATATATATAAGAGAGAGTTGAGAAAATAATGGTATACCGGTAACCTTAAGTAGAAAAGGAATTAAGGAAAGCAAGTAAACCTAATCAAGCTAGAGCAATACAACTAATGGAATCATGCTTAAAACACCATTCAGGATCACAAAAATCATATATAAATCTCATAATTACAACCCTAAGATGGAATAAACTAAGCCACAAAGAAACTGAAACCACTAATCAGCATCAGGAAAGAAGGGCAAAGTCCGCTAACCCACAAATACTAAGAAGGCCACATAAATAGTGCCTCAACAATATAGGAACCACTAGGCCATCAATAATCAAAAGTCCAATAATCAGGGCCTCAACAAGCTAGAATCCACTAAACCACCAAGAATCGAAGGCCAAAACAAGCTCTATGATACGATAGGAGTAATATAATCTACCTACAGTCCCAATGGCTGCCTATACAACCAAGGAACACAATCAAGTGAAAATAAACCCTCCTAAATCCTATACTACCGAAGCGTACACTGAGCAAACAACAAACAAGGGTGGAATCTGAATACAATATGCATGATGATGTGATATGATGGAACCACTGTGATAATAACCCGTATGTTAACCCCTCCGGCACCTAAAAAGGCCCAATATAGGCAGGATCCATGGAAGGGATTCCCCTGAGTACCTCTACTCCACCGTACCCCCTCCTCTGGCACCCTCAACCGTAGCTCTTGGTTTAGGAATGACAAGGTCCATGGAGGTCTACTTGTAAACCACATACTAAAACCATGAAATCTCAAAGTATAGCTCAACAATTGGCATCTCGTAGTACATGCCCAGAATCAAACTGGGTCTAAAATAGTACTAGTAATCTCAAAACCCGTTAGAGGGTGCCCGAAGCTTATCTGGGTCTAAATCAGTAATCAAGTCTCAAAATCTCTAAACAGGGTGCCACACACGTATCTGGGTCTAAATCCATAAAAAATCATATCTAGCGCTATGGCACAGCCGAGCCTAGTATCAGTATGAAAATTGGTGATAAATCTATCAAAATACCCTTTTTACTCAAAGAGGTTTCATAAAAATTAGTTCTAATACCCTTTCATAACCACTTTACCAAAAATGGGCCCTTGGGGCCATGCAAAGTTTAGAAAACCGTTTATAGTAGGCCCGAAGCCAAAACAGTAGTAAAACATGGAGGAAATCATTTGCATGAATGATATGCTCGCAAATAATAGATTAGCCCAAAATGGCTCACAAACATTCCTATCGGCCCTGCACATGCACAATCAGTTCTACAATACATATATCTACCCTAAAGTAATATCACGATGTCTGGGGCTTGTGGACATTCCAAATATCCCAACTTCTATGGTCTAGAGGCATAAACAAAAGCCACACCTGTCCACAGGGGTAATATTACAACACTACAATGAATACTACAAACAACACATGAAATAAATGGACAGAAGAGGCGGACAGAGTCTGAGGGTACCAACCTAGAAAACCAACCCAAGGATGTTAATTAATGCAGTTATAGCCTATATACGTAGAATCTAGGTAGGGAAAACCATAACCTACCTGTCAACCAACGACTAGCTGTAGGAACAACGCCGTCTAAACTCGAACTGCCCTAAGAAATTCCAATTCATGAAAACACTATCAACACAATAATCTATGCATCAAAACAAAGCCAATGATACCCATATTGCTATAATTATAGCTGGGTCAAAATTTGGGTCAAAAGCGGACCTGCAGGGCCCATAACTCAAAATCAGAAACGGAAAGAAGCACGACGAACATACTACTCCCGTGGGTGCATGCTCCAAAATTGAGCAAATTTGGCCAAGAAAAAGAGCTCAAAACAGCTTGCTCAAGAGAGGAATTAAAGAAGGATTTTCAAGAATAAAAACCGGAAATTAAAGCAAGAACTACTTACCACGAAGAGATGGAACACGCCAAACAAGTGAATTCTCCGAACCCACGAGCATGCAACCAAAATGAGTAGCTACAATCAAGAATTTTCCTAGAACTCAAGAAGGTACAATAATGGAGGTTAAACCATGGGGAAGAAGCCTTTGGGGATGAAGAAGCTCACCAAATCGAAGAGGGAGCAAGACTAATTGATATATTGGAGAGTTCCCTAAAGCTTATACCAATTTGGAGAATATTCTAATGAGAGAAGCGGTTTTTAGAGGGGAGAGACTTTGAAAGAATGGCTGGAAAAATGAAGAAAGAAAATTTTATAGGCCTGGGCGCAGGCCAGCGCTATCGCGCTAAAGGAGCACTATCGCGTTGGAGGGAAGAAAGGCATCAAGGCGCTATCGCGCAGGCACGACGCCATCACACTGCAGGCGGGCGGGAGCTTGGGCGCTATCGTGCTGGCCGGGCGCGATCGCTCTGAAGGACTGGCCTGCAACAAAAACCAGCAATGCTAAAAACTTCTACGGGACATTCCGGGCAAAATCGAAACCCAATACTCAAAAACCAAATATGCTATTAGAGTAGAAACGATGTTCCAGACTCAACAGAATTAATGAAACTTCCATACGAGGTCATCTTAGAGGAATGTTGACCAAGTCAACACTAGCTAACGTCAACCAAATATTCGAAATGAGCCCAGAACATTTGAAATGAGCCCGGCTCACCCAGGACCCGAAGCAACCAACTACCTACCCCAAACTCGACATTCCAGAGCTAACTTTCATTCAAGACCGTCTTCTATGAATGTTGGCCAAAGTCAACAAAACAAGCCCAACTTGCCTGAAAATATAGAACGAGAGAGAATTCCAAGCTGAAAAGCTCCCGAATACTTACCAATGGTCCACCTAGACTAAAGTCCACACTTTGGAGCTAATGGAATTGTCAAAATTTGATTCCGAGCACGATTACCAAAAATGTTGACCAAAGTCAATGATTTCCTAAGTTAAAGTTCTAAAACAAGGAAACAACCATAAAGGCCAAACAAATAACTCGGGCACCAAACTACTAGTCCCGACAAGCCATAAATGACTTGGGGACGCTACAGACAAGCTCTAACAGTACAAAAAGATAAAAACAAGAGAATGACTGGAAGGGTCATTACATCATCCACTACTAAAAAGGACTTTTATCCTCGAAAGTTAAGAAAGAAGGAAGCACCAGAGACTTAACAATTGCGGATACAAAGCTCGCACCATCCTTGCAAGACCCGGGTAGCCTCCTCGACCGGATGGCACCCAACATAGCGGAATCAAAGAAAGGCAACCAAGCCTCAACTTCACTCTAGCCAAGCTAGATTCCAACCCTTAACTCTAAAACTCCAAAGGCTTATCAACCAAACAAAACCTTAAGAATCTCAACCGGAATGCATCGACACACCACCAAAACCAATAGAACCAAGGCGATCAACACACAGAACTCAAATCCTTGATGCCATAACCAAGTTCACCCACAAAGTAACCCACTAAACTCCTAACTCATGAACTCCTTTGATCCGCAACAACCCTTTATTTTGACCTGATTCCTCTTGCACCATAATTATGAAGCGTCATATAAGTCAAACACTCGAGCCACCCTCGAAACATCAACTAACCCACCGGAGATCCATAGTCCCCGCTCGTACACCACTTCGAATGAAGTCATCTTTATACTCAAACTCTATCCAAGCCAAGCTATAGCTTACTATCCCTCGACATCCAAAATACTAACCCAAAGCATATCCTCAAAAACTGTAGTAGTTTTACCCCGACTGACCATCAACCAACAGATGAACACTTTTGCTAAGACCAACCACGCTAGCTAAACCCATAAGAAACAACCATCAGAACTCGACTGAAGCTTGCACACCAGGGTTGGGAAAGACACGTATGAACACCCTGTGTCAACGAAGAATCTCCCAACTGAATGAACCAGGGCAACCTGCCCAAGAAGACCCAAACACAAACACCAATTTCTGCAAGAAGTGTGGTAAGCCTACCACGAAGTCAGTCGCCATCACCCAATTCCCAAATTTTAAGAAATACTGCTGCTACTCCAAATACTCGAACACCACTTGGATTTGAAATTGCCTTACTAACCTCACCTCAGAAATAAGTCCAACGTGCCGTGAATATCAAGTCAGAACTCCCTGTGTCAATGAAAAAGGTGTCTGAGGTCCAAGGTCGCCACCTAGCTATTGGGAAAGTCTTAACCTTTAAACTCACCCCTTTGGATCGAACAACCGCTCTACTGCATCTGCACACAAACCAACAACTCCAAAGCATACCACATACTTAACTTCTGGTCCATACAAGCCGAATCTAACCAACGCTGGAACCCCATACAATAGGCAATCACTCACAGTCTCCACCAAATCAAGCTTTCAACCCTTGAAATACAAAGGTGACCATCAAATTCAATATACCATTGGGACCTAAAATAGCCCTACCGGCTTCAACCCGCACAACCTGATCACATATAATACACCATCGCTGATTCTGTCCAACTGAAGTAGAATAAACCTCGTACTAACAAGAACACCGCCAAGATCTGGAATGTCCAGCCTAATCCAATCGTTAGCCAAGGACTGGATGTCCAAGGCCAATGACGTGAGGCCAAAAATACCTATTTAATTATTATTTGCCTCATATTTAGTCTTTTTATCATCATTTTTGAGCATTGATTTTATAAATTATTTTAATGTTGAGTATTTTATTTGTAGATTAAAATGGTGAAAAGTTGAAGAAATTGAGAGAAGAAACGAATTAAAAATGAGAAATCATATAAGAAAATCAAGCAGGCAGCTTAATGGATTGAATTTATTATTATATTATTATTTCTATAAAGGAAAATTGCATTGATATTGCACCAGGAGTAACGTACCTGCATGCCATGTTTCAATCAATGGAAGCCATTGCTAACTAAAGGCGGCGGCAGCAGTAACATATGACGCAAACCCAATTTAATGGGTTTTGATTTTTCAAATCATTTTGGACTCAGTTATTTTATTTGAGACTTTTTTGTACATCTATAAATAGTCCATAAGAATAATTTTGAGAGTGAAACAAATATATTTTTTTACTTTTAATTTTGTAAGCCAGAAAAAGCTAAGAACTGTCGTGAAGACAGAAGAATTTTGGTTTATTCTATTCTTCTCCTTTATTATTTATTTATGTTCTTGAATTATATATTTTGCTACTTTGAAGTAATTTTAATGGTTAATACAAGTAAGTCTTTTATTATGTATTATTCTTTGATTCTTGCAAGCATGAGTAGCTAAATACCATAACTAGGGTCGTAGAAATCATGATGAATTAACAAATATAGGTTAAACAGTTAATTATTCTAAGAAGGTGTTTATGCATCTATTGTTCTTCCCTTCGCTTTGATTGCTTTTTAACGGTTGCAAATGTTAGAACTCGCCTTATTCTTACTTGCCGGACCAAGGAGGTAACGAATGGGAAAAGGGTTGATTACAACGGAGATTTGAGGCTACCAACCCTCATCTAATAGCTTGACCTTGTCCAGAAATAGCTAATCTGGGATCAAAGGTAAGAGTTAGTAAAACAAACACCCGTAGCCGGACCAAGGTGCGTGGTAAAATTCTTCTATCCAGGGGACCAACAATTTAGTTGAACTTAACTTACTAATCTTGCACGTTAAGCACCAGAATAGATCATTAATTGTGTATACCTGCGAAGTTATGAAATCATGGTGAACACAGTCCTAGTTACTTTAATTATCTTAACACAATTAAATATTAAATTGCTACTAATTCTTGTCCTTACTTTTGATACATAAACCCCCCTTGAAATAAAGACGACCGATTAAATATTCACTACTGACCTATTTCTTTTCCATATTCCTCGTGGGATCAACCCTAACCTCAGTTAAGTTCTATATTTAACAACAACCGCTTTATACTTCATAAAAGATGTGTAATTTGGGCGTATCAAATTTTAGCACCGTTACCGGAGAATACGATTTAGAAATTATCTTTAATGTTTATTTTTATTTTTATTTTTTTTCACCACTTTTCTTGAGATGACATCTGAAAAAGTGTGGAGTGATAGGTGTTCTTGTAATTCTTGTGCTTTTGATGATATCGGTCCTTGCAGAATATTAGTAGATGCAGTTGAGGATATCAATGAGAGAAGTAAATATTTGATAATAATTATGATAAAAAAATATTAGGTTTGATTTTGAGCAGTATAAGTATATGTTGGATATTCTCAGCGTCGAAGAAGAGTTGACTGCAACAGTTGATGCGTTTGACGCCCAAAAATTTAGTTATGAATTGTGTGAGGAAGAAAAGATGCTTATAAGCCAATTTGAGGAGCTAAAATTAGAGGAACAACTACTAGACCATACTCTTATTGATGTTGTCACTATTGAGAAGAGTACACTAGAGTTATGTGAAAAAAGTAGATAAAATTATTTTTGTGTGTGAATATGAGAATGTAAATAATAATACAATTCAGAAGTTAGGACGCATCGGACCACATTCCAATCATTTTTGTACATTATGTTTAGATGGTGAGTTATTAATCGAGCCATATGAATTTTTGGAAAAGTGTAAGGAGGAGGAACAATGTGTCTATATTCTTGAATTTATTATGCCAAAATCAGAGAATTACATTCTTCACTTAAGGTCCAAAAAGTACAAAATTCGATATCTATTACTTGTGACCTTTATATTTATACCACCGCCTCTTGAGCATAGTAAAAAATTAAAAAATAAATTATGGGTGCAATTCATAAGTTCAAAGTGGAAGAAAAAATGGTTCACTTGATGGTGTCGTGCCGCGATGTTAAATTAGGCTCTTATTGGGTGGCAACCCAATTTGTAGAATAACTTCTTATTTTTATTTTTATAGTGTTATGTTTTTTTCTTTGTTTTGTTTTTTGATTTTTTTACAGATTAGGGGAAGTCTGAGTACCCAAATTTGAATCTAAAGAACATGATTCAGCTTAAGTGTGGAATCGCACGACCTTTGATGAAAAATAATGATAAATAGTGTTGTTAGCTAGGCCCTATAGGGCCTCAGGGAGTATATATCCCTTCTCCTCCTTCTCCTCCTCCTCTTTCTTCTGCTCCTCCTTCTTCTGCTCCTCCTCCTTCTCCTCCTCCTTCTCCTCCTCCTCCTCCTCCTCTTTCTCCTTCTCCTTCTCCTTCTTCTTCTTTTTCTTCTTCTTCTTCTTCTATAAATTGCTTTGGGGACAAAGCGTGATTTTAAGTGTAGGGTGGAGAATCTTTTGATAATTGTAAGTTAAGGGTGAGTATGCCATAGGATTTTATTTTATTTGAAAAAAAATACAAAAAGATTTTTTTAAAATATTTTAATTCCCCTTTTTTTTTTAGTTTTTGTTAGTGGCATATTTCATCCACCCCTTGATTTTTCTTATGTCCTCGGTTCTTTTTCGAGGGGGAGCCCTTTGAACCTGGTAAAATTTTTTTAGAGTAATTTTTTATTTATATTGTTAGGAATAGTTTTTGTTTTTGGAGAGAAAAAAAAAGAATCTTTTTGACTTGTTTGATACTAGCATATTTAGGCCTGAGTTTGAGTAGTATTTTTCTGTGAGTGCTTGCGTATAAAATAAAATAGCAGACTATTTGACACCTAGTTTCAAGGTAGCGACTTTGTATATAGCTTATTCTTTTTTTGTAGTTTGCTATTACCCTGTCTATCTTAGAAGTAGAATTGATCTATCTTGATTGAGACTTGTGCCATGTGAGGTGAGTATTTCTTGTATATTCTATATTTTGCATCTTAGTCTAGAATTTGCCCTGCATATTATTGAAGCAAAATTTAAAAAGCATTGCTCTGTTTAGAAGCTTATATAGGCTCTTTTTGATATGTTTTGTGAATTTTAGCCTTAACAAATATTATATCACTAGTTACCCCTTTGAACCTGTAGCCTTTCGTTTGGCAGCCGTATTTTTTTTGCCTTGATCCTTTCGTTGAATCCCTAGGTTTTGCACCATGCTTTCTTAAGCACTGTAGCATGTACTATGATAAAATTATTAAATTTGAAGAAAAGGGCTGGTTGAGTGAAAAAGGTAACTAATGATAGCTACAAAGTGAGGTAAAGACCCTCTTAGAAAGAATGTGACATGGAAAAAAAAGAAGAGAAAATTGCTTGAAAAAAATATGATTAAAGCGTTCTTGATATGATGAGAATTACTAGTGAAAATAATTGAAGAGAGGGCTGAAAAAAAAATGAAAAAAAAGGGTGATGAAGTTCAAAAAGTGCAAAGTGCTTATGGAAGTTTAACTCACTATTATATAGTTTCCTACCCGTCCCCTAGCCAACAATAAAACCCGTAAAAGTCCTATTTGATTCTATTCGAGCATGCTTAATTAGTGGAGATGTACATAATGGGCAAGCCTATGATTCTTTGTGCATACATGTGAATTCTTTTGTGAGTGCGAGAGTTGTTCTTTGATTAAAATTCCTTTATTTATATTCGATTCTTTGAATTGAGTGTGTGGACTATTTCTTCTTGTGAGGACACTTGTTTCATGATATATAGGTGATTTTATTAGCTATCTTTGATAGAGTATGTGAGAAAATTTAATTTGATGAGTTAAAGTCCATGTTTGAGGTTAGGAGGATAGAAGTTTTTTTTGTTCTATATCTTGCATAATGATCGGGAAGTGTACTTGATGTTGTGATTTGTTACATGACCTAATTGTTTGTATCAATCAAAGTGGTGATATTCCTAGTTTTCTTAGATGAGCTCTATTGCTTGCTCGAGGACGAACAAGAGTTTAAGTGTGAGATGGTGATGTGAAGCCAAAAATACCTATATTTAATTATTATTTATCTCATATTTAGTCTTTTTATTATTATTTTTGAGCATTGATTTTATAAATTATTTTTATGTTGGGTATTTTATTTAGGATTAAAATGGTAAAAATTTGAAAAAATTGAGAGAAAAAATGAATTAAAAATGAGAAATCATATAAGAAAATCAAGTAGGTAGCTTAATAGATTTAATTTATTATTATATTATTATCTCTATATAAGAGAATTGCAATTGAAATTGCAACAGGAGAAATGTACCTACATGCCATGTGTTAATCAAGGGAAGCCATTGCTAACTGAAGGCGGCGGCAACAGTAACATATGACGCGAACCCAATTTAATTAGGTTTTGCTTTCTCAATTCATTTTAGATTCAGTTATTTTATTTGAACTTTTTTTTATATCTATAAATAGTCCGTAAGAATAATTTTGAGAGTGGAATGAATATATTTTTTTACTTATAATTTTGTAAGCCAGAAAAAGCTAAGAAGTGCTGTGGAGGTCGGAGAATTTTGGTTTATTCTATTCTTCTCCTATATTATTTATTTGTGTTCTTGAATTATATATTTTGATACTTTGAAGTAATTTTCATGGTTAATACAAGTAAGTCTTTTATTATGTATTATTCTTTGATTCTTGCAAGCATGAGTAGCTAAATACCATAACTAGGGTTGTAGAAATCATGATGAATTAACAAACGTAGATTAAACAGTTAATGATTATAAGAAGGTGTTTAAGCATCTATTGTTCTTCCCTTCACTTTGATTGCTTTTTAACGGTTGTAAATGTTAGAACTCGCCTTATTCTTACTTGCCGGACCAAGGAGGTAACGAATGGGAAAATGGTTGATTACAACGGAGATTTGAGGCTACCAACCCTCATCTAATAGCTTGACCTTGTCCAGAAATAGCTAATCTGGGATCAAAGGTAAGGGTTAGTAAAACAAACACCCGTAGTCGGACCAAGGTGTGTGGTAAAATTGTTCTATCTAGGGGACCAACAATTTAGTTGAACTTAACTTACTAATCTTCCACGTTAAGCACCAGAATAGATCATTAATTGTGTATACCTGCGAAGTTATGAAATCATGGTGAACACAGTCCTAGTTACTTTAATTATCTGAACACAATTAAATATTAAATTGCCTAATTCTTGTTCTTACTTTTGATACATAAACCCCCCTTGAAATAAAGAAGACCGATTAAATATTCACTACTAACCTATTTCTTCCATATTCCTCGTGGAATCAACCCTAACATCAGTTAAGTTCTATATTTGACAACGACCGCTTTATATTTCATAAAAGAGGTGTAATTTGGGCGTATCAAATTTTAGCACCGTTACCGGAGAATACGATTTAGAAATTGTCTTTAGTGTTTATTTTTATTTGTAGTCTTTATTATTATTTTTACAAATATTTTTTATTTTTTATTTTACCACTTTTCTTGAGATGACATCTATAAAAGTGTGGAGTGGTAGGTGTTCTTGTAATTCTTGTGCTTCTGATGATATCGGTCCTTGCAGAATATTAGTAGATGCAGTTGAGGATATCCATGAGAGAAGTAAATATTTGTTAAGAATTATGATAAAAAAAATACTTGGTTTGATTTTAAGGAGTATAAGTATATGTTGGATATTCTCAGTGTTAAAGAAGAGTTGACTGCAAAAGTTGATGCGTTTGACTCCCAAAAATTTAGTTATGAATTGTGTGAAGAAGAAAAGATTCTTATAAGCCAACTTGAGGAGCTAAAATTAGAGGAAAAACTACTGGACCATACTGTTATTGATGTTATCACTGTTGAGAAGAGTACACTAGAGTTATGTGAAGAAGTAGATAAAATTATTTTTAAAGACTCTAGTGTGTGTGAATATGAGAATGTAAATAATAATACAATTCAGGAGTTAGGACGCGTTGGACCACATTCCAATCATTTTTGTACATTATGTTTAGATGGTGAGTTATTAATCGAGCCATATGAATTTTTGGAAAAGTGTAAGGAAGAGGAACAATGTGTCTATATTCTTGAATTTATTATACCAAAATCAGAGAATTACATTCCTCACTTAAGGTCCAAAAAGTACAAAATTCGATATCTATTACTTGGGACCTTTATATTTATACCACCGCCTCTTGAGCATAGTAAAAAATTAAAAAAGAAATTATGGGTGCAATTCATAAGTTCAAAGTGGAAGAAAAAATGGTTCACTTGATGAGGTCGTGCCGCGACGTTAAATTAGGCTCTTATTGGGAGGCAACCCAATTTGTAGAATAACTTCTTATTTTTATTCTTATAGTGTTATTTTTTTTCTTTGTTTTGATTTTTTATTTTTGTGCAGATTAGGGGAAGTCTGAGTACCCAAACTTAAATCTAAAGAACATGATTGAGCTTAAGCATGGGATAGCGTGACCCTTGATTCCTCCTCCTCCTCCTCCTCCTCCTCCTCCTCCTTCTTCTTCTCCTTCTTCTTCTCCTTCTTCTTCTCCTTCTTCTTCTTCTTCTTCTTCTTCTTCTTCTTCTTCTTCTTCTTCTTCTTCTTCTTCTTCTTCTTCTTCTTCTTCTTCTTCTTCTTCTTCTTCTTCTTCTTCTTCTTCTTCTTCTTCTTCTTCTTCTATAAATTGCTTTGCGTGATTTTAAGTGTGGGGTGGAGAATCTTCCGATAATTGTAAGTTAAGGGTGAGTATGCCATATGATTTTATTTTATTTGAAAAAAGAAATACAAAATTATTTTTTTAAAATATTTTATTTCTCTTTTTTTTTTAGTTTTTGTTAGTGGCATATTTCATCCACCCCTTGGTTTTTCTTATGGCCTCGGTTATTTTCCGAGGGGGGAGCTCTTTGAACCGGGTAAAAATTTTTTAGAGTAATTTTTTATTTATATTTTTAGGAATAGGTTTTTCTTTTTGAGAGAAAAAAAAGACCCCTTTTGACTTGTTTGATACTAGAATATTTAGGCCTGAGTTTGAGTAGTATTTTTCTATGAGTGCTTGAGTATAAAATAAAATAGCAGATTTTTTGACACCTAGGCTCAAGGTAGTGACTTTGTATATATATTATTCTTATTTTGTAGTTTGCTATGACTCTGTCTATCTTAGAAGTAAAATTGATCCATCTTGATTGAGACTTGTGCCATGTGAGGTGGGGATTTCTTGTATATTCTATGTTTTGCATCTTAGTCTAGAATTTGCCCTGCATGTTATTGAAGCAAAATAAAAAAGCATTGCTCTATTTAGAAGATGATATAGGCTCTCTTTGATATGTCTTGTGAATTTTATCCTTTTCAAATATTAAATCACTAGTTACCCCTTTGAGCCTGTAGCCTTTCGTTAGGTAGCCGTATGTTTTTGCCTTGATCCTTTTGTTAAATCTCTAGTTTTTAAACCCTGCTTTCTCAAGCACTGTAGCATGTACTGTGATAAAATTATTAAATTTGAAGAAAAGGGATGGTTGAGTGAAAAAGGTGACTAATGATAGCTACAAAGTGATGAAAAGGCCATCTTAGAAAGAATGTGACATGAAAAAAAAGAGAGAAAATTGCTTGAAAAAAATATGATTAAAGCGTTCTTGATATGATGAGAATTACTAGAGAAAATAATTGAAGAGAGGGCTGAAAAAAAAAGATGAAAAAAATGGGTGATGAAGTTCAAAAAGTGCAAAGTGCTTATGGAAGTTAAATTCACTATTATATTATTTTCTACCCGTCCCCTAGCCAACATTAAAACCCGTAAAAGTCCTATTTGATTATATTCGAGCATGCTTAATTAGTGAAGATGTACATAATGGGCAAGCCTATGGTTCTTTGTGCATACATGTGAATTCTTTTGTGAGTGCGAGAGTTGTTCTTTGATTAGAAGTCCTTAATTTATATTCGATTCTTTGAATTGAGTGTGTTGACTATTTTTTCTTGTGAGGGAACTTGTTTCATGATATATAGGTGATTTTATTATCTATCTTTGATAGAGTAGGTGAGAAAATTTAATTTGATGAGTTAAAGTCCATCTTTGACGTTAGGAGGTTAGAAGTTTATTTTTGTTCTATATCTTACATAATGATCGGTAAGTGTACTTGATGTTGTGATTTGTAACATGGCCTAATTGTTTGTATCAATCAAAGTGGTGGTATTCCTAGTTTTCTTAGATGAGCTTCAATGCTTGCTTGATGACGAACAAGAGTTTAAGTGTGGGGTGGTGATGTGAGGCCAAAAATACCTATATTTAATCATTATTTGTCTCATATTTAGTTTTTTTATTATCGTTTTTGAGCATTGATTTTATAAATTATTCTTATCTTGGGTATTTTATTTGTAGGATTAAAATGGTGAAAAGTTGAAGAAATTGGGAGAAAAAATAAATTAAAAATGAGAAATCATATAAGGAAATCAAGTAGGCAGTTTAATTGATTGAATTCATTATTATATTATTATTTCTATATAGGAGAATCGCAATTGAAATTGCAACAGGAGTAACGTACCTGCATGGCATGTGTCAATCAATGGAAGCCATTGCTAACTGAAGGCGACGACAACAACAGTAACATATGATGCAAACCCAATTTAATTGGGTTTTAATTTCCCAATTCATTTTGGACTCATCTATTTTATTTGAGGTTTTTTTCTATATCTATAAATAGTCCATAAGAATTATTTTGAGAGTGGAACGGATATATTTTTTTACTTTTAATTTTGTAAGCCAGAAAAAGCTAAGAACTGCTGTGGAGGTCGAGGAATTTTGGTTTATTCTATTCTTCTACTTTATTATTTATTTGTGTTCTTAAATTATATATTTTTCTACTTTGAAGTAATTTTCATGGTTAATACAAGTAAGTCTTTTATTATGTATTATTCTTTGATTCTTGCAATCATGAGTAGCTAAATACCATAACTAGGGTTGTGGGATTCATGATGAATTAACAAACATAGGTTAAACAGTTAATGATTCTAGGAAGGTGTTTATGCATCTATTGTTCTTCCCTTCACTTTGTTTACTTTTTAACGGTTGTAAACGTTAGAACTCGCCTTATTCTTACATACTGGACCAAGGAGGTAACAAATGAGAAATGGGTTGATTAAAACGAAGATTTGAGGCTACCAACCCTTATCTAATAGCTTGACCTTGTTCGGAAATAGCTAATCTGGGATCAATGGTATGGGTTAGTTAAGCAAACACCCTTAGCCGAACCAAGGTGCGTGGTGAAATTCTTCTATCTAGGGGACCAACCATTTAGTTGAACTTAACTTACCGATCTTGCATGTTAAGCACCAAAATAGATTATTAATTGTGTATACCTGCGAAGTTATGAAATCATGGTGAACACAGTCCTAGTTATTTTAATTATCTGAACATAATTAAATATTAAATTGCTACTAATTCTTGTCCTTACTTTTGATACATAAACCCCCCTTGAAATAAAGACGACCGATTAAATATTCACTATTGACGTATTTCTTCCACATTTCTCGTGGGATCGATCCTAACCTCAGTTAGGTTCTATATTTGACAACGACCGCTTTAAAATTCATAAAAGAGGTGTAATTTGGGCGTATCAGCCAAACCACTCCAAAACCGAAATAAAGAAGCTAAGTTTCCCGCATCCACTACCCTCCGGCACAAGGATGCTGCAATAGAAGAGAAACTTCCACGAACCATCCGATGTAACCTGCTAGCCCATGATTCTGAAATCCAACCCCAATTGACAATTAATGTCTCTGTCGAACCCATGAGTAGACCCATACGCTGCCGGTGAACACTTAGGAACCGGCGCAAACTAGGTTTTGAATATATAAGTTGCCCAATCTGTAGATGCTACTGAAACTTTGGTCCCCCAAAGAATATAACAAGGAAACCACAATCGATGCAACAAGCTCCCAAAGGTAGTACCGAGAATGACCACTACCTCGATCTCATACTAGAAGGAAATCTGACCTCGAATTCATCTAAGGCAATGCCATTATAATCTATATTCGGTCGAAGCACATCAGAAACACACAAGCCAAAGCAACTCTCAGACATCACCTTAATCAGCTACTAAAACACATGAGTACGAACAAGGAGTCATCTCCCTCCCTTTTCAACTAAATAGAACCCTTTCCAAAGATACAACCAACCTGACAGACTCCTTCTCAAATAAAACCTGGAGCTATTCCCTTAGCTCCCACATCCATATTGTTAATACTCAATAAGGCAGGAGAAGAATGGGAGGAATGCCCAACTGACCCAAAATGCTACGATCACCACTCAACCACGATGCTACAGTCAACACTTAGCCATAATGCCATAGTCGAAACTCAACCACCATGCTACAATCAAAAGCTCGACTAGAATACTATGATCAAAACTCACCCCAACTGGACTGGGGAAAACAAATGAGAACATCTCATACCAGGCTTGAAGCATATGAAAACATGGAAAGCAACCCATACCTGCCAAATTCCTAAACCAACCAACCAAAGAGGGTCGATTCTAACCACCTGAGAAAGCAAAAACCAACCAATGCTCACTGGCATAACCAACACCATTCGACTTAGGACATAACACCAATATCTGGAACATAACCACCGGTATCACACCAAACCAACTTAAGGACCTCTAGCAAATGCTAGATAACGGCCTAGGAAACAACCATCTAGGACCGTTAGAAAAAGAAGACTCAACCCAAGTCTAGAACCACAATGAAACTGGAAACAAGGTTAACAAGACCTACCCACGAGTCACAACTTTGGGTAGTCACCTCTCAAGGATAACTCACCCCATCCACTAATAAAGAATAATCTATCGAGAAATCATACGCCTAAACACTACAACTCAAGTAGTAAAACAACTAAACAAGGAACTGGTAGGCATATAAGTATAAACACGAAAATGGATAGATTCATAAAATAAACAACGCTAGCACTGACTGATGGTAACGAAAGCCATACCTTGAGCAATGATATCTAGAATCTCCACCTCTGGCCTACCAAGAGGGGCATCAGATGGATGGTGTCTATCACTGGACTGAGTAGTCGATGCTGAAGGCTCAACCATCCCTCGCTGGGGACAATCTCTAAAATAGTGACCAACCACTCCACAACTGTAACACCCATATTGACTGGGATGCACAATCATGGGGCAATCAAACCTCCAACAAAGCTCTGAACCCTATTAAACTTTGTAGGCGCAGTCCTAGCAGTACGCCTAACCATCTCGTGAAATTTTACCTCATACTCCAATACCGATATACAACCCTGCTGAAGAGCTGGAAGCTCAACCTTAACTAAAGCACCGCTTGAAGAATCGGGTACTGCCTCATCCTGAGGTACTGAAACACCCAAAAGAGGACTCAGAGTCCTAGCCACAGTGTCCTGAAGAACTGGTGTAGCATAAAACCCTACCGGAGGCTGGGTTGGCCCCAAACCCCCTAGTTAATGCGGTAAACTCTCACCCTGAAATCTTAGCGCTGATGGAAGCATTAAAGAAACAGGCACAGAAGCCTCAACACCACCCTCTATCGCACTCATCTTAGGCATCTAAGAAGAAATAAAACAAATGAATTTTAGAGGTTGATAAAGCCAGGATGTATGATAAGGAGCTAAGAAGATGGAACTTTTCCTAACAATGCCCTGTAGCCTCCCACAAATAGGATACATATATCAATGTACCAATCCATGAGACTCTACTTAGACACTTGCTTCTATACTACGACACTGGAGAACCTAGAGCTCTGATACCAAGCTATCATGACCCAATTTCTCAGGTCATAATGACACCTACAACCTCCCTGTAGGCGAACCAATTTCCGTTGCCCAAAACATTTAGTAATGGGATACCACCTAACTGATACGCACAATATAAGCAGAAATAAGCGAAAGAAGATATAAAGTAAAGACAACACAGAACCAACAAACTGAAATGTATAACACAGGGAAACTGCCCAACCCCAAGACTTGGTATCGATGGTACAAAAACTTCTAAATAGAATACAAGTGCTAGAAGTAACAAAACAGAATATACAACTGTCTCCGAATACATAAAGAGTAACAGTGTCAAAAGATGAGATGTGGTCAAGACCTAGTCAATAGGAGCTCACCCTAGTCTCGAGTATCCAAAAGTTGCACGAGTCTCCACGCGATCAACGGTGAAAGCTCACACTAATATCTGCACCAAAAAGATACAGAAGTGTAGTATGAGTACAAATTGATAAGCAACAAGTACTCAGTAGGCATCATCGGCCTACTGAGCGCATATAAGATATAAAATCATTAATATAAGAGATAGCAAAGAAGCAGTCACAGAAGCGATAGAGAAGGCATATGGAAATTAGCACAAAATAGAAGTCAAAATGAATTACAAACATTCTATGCTAGCCACAGAAGATATATATAACACAAAACACAGGTGAAGGAAAGAAGAACGCACTTGGAGTCCTTGCAAAAACAATATATATAAGAGAGAGTTGAGAAAATAACGGTATACGATAACCTCAAGTAGAAAAGGAATGAAGGAAATCATGTAAACCTAATCAAGCCAAAGAAATATAACTAACACAATCATGCTTAAAACACCATTCAAGATCAGAGAAATCAAATAGCAATCTCATAATTACAACCCTAGGATGTAACAAAACTAAGACATAAAGAAATCAAAACCACTAATCAGCATCAATAAAGAAGGGCAAAGTATGCTAACCAAAAAATATTCAGAAGACCACATAAATAGTGCCTCAACAATATAGGAACCACTAGGCCATCAATAATCAAAAGTCCAAAAATTGGGGACTTAATAGGCTAGAATCCACTAAACCACCAAGAATCGAAGGCCAAAACAAGCTCTATGATATGACAAGAGTAATATAATCTACCTATAGTCCTAATGGCCACCCATACAATCGGGGAACACAATCAAGTGAAAAAAAACCCTCCGGCATCCCATACTTCCAGAGCGTACATTGAGCAAACATCAAACAAGGGTGGAATCTGAATACAATAAGTATGATGATGTGATATGATGGAACCAGTGTGATAATCACATGTATGTTACCCCCTCCAGTACCTAAAAGGCCCAATAGAGGCAAGATCCATGGAAGGGATTCCCCCAAGTAACTCTACTCCACTGTACCCCCTCCTCTGGTACCCTCGACCGTAGCTCTTGGTCCAGGAACGACAGGGTCCATGGAGGTCTACTCATAGACCACATACTAAAACCATAAAATCTCGAAGTATAGCTCAATAATTAGTATCTCGTAGTATGTGTCCAGAATTGAACCGGGGCTAAAATAGTAGTAGTAATCTCAAAACCCATTAAAGGGTGCCCGAAGTATATCCAAGTCTAAATCAGTAATCAAGCTTCAAAATCCCTAAACAAGGTGCCCGGCATGTCTCTGGGTCTAAATACATAAAAAATCATGTCTAGCACTACGGCATAACCGAGCCTATTATCAGTATGAAAATTGGTGATAAAATCATCAAAATACCCTCTTTACTCCAAGAGGTTTCATAGAAATCAGTTCCAAAACCTTTTCATAACCACTTTACCAAAAATGGGCCTTCAAGGCCATGCAAAGTTTAGTAAACCATATATAGTAGGCCCAAATCCAAAACATTAGTAAAACATGCAGAAAATCCTTTGCATGAATGATATGCTCACAAATAATAGATTAGCCCAAAATGGCTCACAAACATTCCTATCAGACCTGCACAGGTACAATCAGTTCTATAACACAGATATCCATCCTAAAGTAATATTACGATGTTCGGGGCTCACGGACATTCCCAAATATCCCATCGTCTATGGTCCAGAGGCATAAAAAAAGGCCACACCGGCCACAAAGGTATTATTACAACACTACAATGAATACTACAAACAACGCATAAAATAAATGGACAGAAGAGGTGGACACGGTCTGAGGGTACCAACCTAGAAAACCAACCCAAGGATGCTAATTAATGCAGTTATATCCTATATACATAGAGTCTAAGTAGGGAAAATCATAACCTACCTGTCTTCCAATGACTAGCTGCGAGAACGATGTCGTCCAAGCTTGAACTACCTCGAGAAATTCCAATTCGCAAAAACACTATCAACAAAATAATCTATGTATCAAAACAAAGCCAATGATACCCATATTGCTATAATTAAGCCTGGTCAAAATTTGTGTCAAAAGCGAGCCCGTGGGGCTTATAACACAAAATCAAAAACGGAAAGAAGCATGACAAACATACTACTCCCGTAGGTGCATGCTCCAAAATTAAGTAAATATGGCCAAGAAAAAGGGCTCAAAGTAGCCCGCTCAAGAGAGGAATTAAAGAAGGATTTTCAAGAATAAAAACTGGAAATTAAAGTAAGAACTACTTACCACGAAGAGATGGAACATGCCAAAGAATTGGATTCTCCGAACCCACGAGCATGGAACCAAAATGAGCATCTAAAATAAAGAATTTTCCCAGCCTTTGGGGGAAAAAGAAAGCTTACCAAATTGAAGAGGGAGCAAGACTAATCGATATATTGGAGAGTTCCCTAAAGCTTATACCAATTTGGAGAAGATTTTGGTAAGAGAAAGGGTTTTTAGAGGGGAGAGACTTTGAAAGAATGGATAGAAAAATGAATAAAGAGAATTTTATAGGACTAGGCGCATGCTAGCACTATCACGTTAAAAGAGCGCTATCATAATGGCACCTATAACCCTCCAATAAGCGAATTAATTTCCGTAACCCAGAATGGATTGTAATAGGCTACCATATAATAACCAAGTGGAATAACAATAAATAAGCGAAAGCAAGGGAATAAGATAAAGAAATAAGCAACAGGAAAACATAAGCGGAAGCTAAACCAAGCCTAAAACCTGGTATCATAGTATAAGAGTCAGAACTACATCAATAGAGTAAAAACGATCTAAAACATTATATATACATATGTCTTTGATTAGTAAAAGAGTACATAATACAAAAGATGAGGTAAAGGCTAAGCCCGACCGTCAAGATCTCACCCTCAGTCTTGGATAGTCCAAAATATCTGCCCGCACGAGTCTCTAATGAATTAGCGATGATGGCTCACACTAGGATCTGCACCAGAAAGATGCAAAGTGTAGTATGAACACCAATTGCTAAGAAACAGGTACCCAATAGGTGTCATAGGCCGACTGGGCATATATAAGATATGAGAGCAGTAAAATAGCAGAGGAGAAACAAGTAGTCACAAAAAACAATGAATAAGTACACGAAATCTGGCATAAAAGGATACAAGAAGGAAACAACATACTTGGCTAGCTATTAGAATATATACCACACAAACACAGGTGAAAGAAAGAAGTAACGCACTTGGGATCCTTGCAATAACAATATATATAGAGAGTTTTAGAAATAGGTAGTATACCGGTAACCTACAGTGAAAATTGGAAGGAGGAAAGAAGAATAACGATAGCATGCTCGAAAAAAAGATTAACAACCAGACCATGCTAATAATACTACTCTCAAGTCAGGAAGGAATCAATCGGTAGCCCGAATACAACTTATCAAATGAACCAATGTATGTAATACAACCCTCAATATCAAATCATCATATGTAATCACAATAGGGATCAATATCTCAATAGAGTAATAATAAATCTACCTACAGTCCCAACGGGCATCCATACACACAAGGAACACAGATAAGTGAAGACAAAACCTTTGGCATCCCATACTACCGGAGCGTACACAACAGCAAACAAGGGTGGAATCTCACACAATGGATGATATGATATGATATGCTAAAACCAAGTGATAGTAGTGCTATATGTTACCCCCTCCAGTACCTAAAAGTCCTAATAGAGGCAGGATCTATGGAAGGGATTTACCCGAGTACCTCTACTCCACCGTGCACCCTGCCTCCGGTCACCCTCGGCCCGTAGCTGTTGGTCCATAATGGCAGGGTCAATGGAGGTCCACTCATAGACCACATACTAAATTTCATAACCACAATGTAATCTTCTGGAGTATAGCCAGATCAAGTAAGTCACCATATCTCAAAAATGCATACTCGGGGTTCTACCCGGGTCTAAAACAGTGGATCAAGTCTCAAAAACCCCAACAAGGGTGCCTGGACATAACTGTGTCTAAAATAATAGTAAAACTAATCTATGGCTTAGTCCGATCGAGTCTAGTACCATCTCAATCAATAGGAAATCGAATCTAGCACTACGGCCTAGCCGAGTCTAGTATAATATGAAAACAGTGATAAAATCATCCTTTTAACTTTCTTACCCCAAGAAGATCCATAAAAATTAGTTCCAAACCTTTTATAACCATTTTTACCAAAAATGGGCCCTCAGGGACATGCAAGGTTTAGAGAACCATCAATAGTAGGCCCGAAGCCAAATCATAGTAAAACATTTGAAAACCTCTCTATATGCATGATAATGGCATGCTCAGTCACAAACAGTAGCGCAACGGAACACAATCAACCTATCAGCCTACATAGGTTCCAATCACTCTACATCATAGATAACGAACCTAAGATCGCAACATCAACGCCCTGGACTCAGGGACATTCCTAAATAACCCACCAAATATGGTCCAGAGACAAATACAAGACCACACAGGACCACAAGGGTGACACTATCAACTACTATGAATACTACAATCATCGGAGAGAAAATAAGCAGAACATGAAGAAACGAACAAGGTCTGGGGTACCAAGATAATAAACCCAACCCAAGGATGCTAATTATTACAATTATATCCAATATATGCAAAGTCTATAAGAGTTAAACCGTAACCTACCTGTCGTTCGATGACAAGCTGCTGGAGCGACGATGTCCAAGCTCGAACCACTCTAAGAACTCCAAAACAAAATCAAACTATCATAAAGATAAACCACGTATTAAAATGAAACTAATGATACCCATATTTCTATAACAATAGCTGGGTTGAAATTTGAGTCACTAGCAGGCTCGTGGGCCCCTCAACTTGAAGCTAGAAATGAAAGAGCGCACAATAATCACCACACTCCGTGAGTGCATGCATAGAGTATTAAAGGAAATTAACCATGGAAAAAGGCTCAAAACAATCAGCCAACTACAAGAACAAAAGTGGAATCAAAGATGCGAATTTTAGCGGAACTAAACGGATAAAACTTACAATTGTGATGGAGAAACGATCAAAGGTAAGGAATTTACACCCCAATACCAAGAATTGGAGTAATGCAGAGAATTGGGGAGTTTGGAGCTTATATTTATGGAGGATATCAGATTTGAAGTGAAGAAGACGAAGTGGGAGTTTATATACTGCCCAAGGATCCTTCTTCACGATCGCGAAGGGATCCCACGCGATCGCGATTATCATGATGGCTAGACCATCGCGATTGCAATGACTAGACATACAGTTGCGAAGAACAAGAAGGGAAAGGCTTCATCACGGTCGCGAGGATGGATCTCGTGATCGCATAAAGCAAGGAAGCAGGGGCAGCATCACGGTTGCAAAGAGGGACTTCACAATCGCGAAGAACAAAGGTACTAGGTCCACATTACCTTCATCGCGGTCGCGAAGAGGGACCTCATGATCGTGATTAAGGCCTGAGGCCTGTACCTGCAACAACCAACAACAGAAACCAAGAGGGAAAAATTCTCTAGGTGGGCCCACATGGCTCATCCGAGACTCTGCGCACGTAAACGAGCAAGGCTAACATACCAGAAATTGCATTCCAGACTCAATGGGACTTATGGAAAACCCAATGAAGGTCTATTTAGTGAACAATGGGCCCAACGCCCAAAAACTAACCTTGAGCCAAAATAGAACTCAAAACCCAAAAATGAGTCTGGAAGCCTCGGGACCCGAACCAAAGGTCCTTTTAGCCCAAAGTCGATATTCTAGAACTAACAACACTGAAAGAAATTCCATCAAAGGCTGTCTTCTCTGAATGTTGACCAAAGTCAAACTTCCACGTTCAACTGGCTAAAAAACACAAAAACCAAAACAAAACAAACCTGAAAGCTCCCAGACCCTGACCAAGAGTCCAACTAGACCAAAATCCATGCTCTGGAGATAATGAAACTGTCAGAATTTGATTTTGAGCGCATTTACCAAGAATGTTGACCAAAGTCAATGATATTCTAAGTTAAGGCTCTAAAATAGGGAAACAATCATAACAACCAAACGAACGTCCAGGGCACTGAACCATCGGTCCAAGAAAGTCATAAATGACTTGAGGCTGCTATAAGCAAGCTCTAACAGTACAAGAAAAGCGTAAATGTGAGAATGACCAAAAGGGTCATTACATCATCCACTACTAAATAGGACTTTTGTTCTCAAAAGTCAAGAATAAGGAGGTACCTAAAGGTCAAACATCTATGGGTACTAAGCCTGCATCTTTCTCTCTCAGTCTCCCAGGTAGCCTCCTCAACCAAACAATGCCTCTATTAAACTTTCACAACTGGAATCTCTCTAGATCTCAACCTCCTGACTTCTCTGGCCAAAATAGCTACCGACTCCTCAACAAAAGCCAAACTCTCATCCAACTAAGCTGTGTCCCACTGCAGCATATGAGCCTCATATGGAACATACTGTTGCAACATTGATACATGGAAAACTGGGTGCATAGCAAAAAATATCAGAGGCAAAGCTAACTGATAGGCAACACTCCTAACCCTCTAAAGAATCTCAAACGACCCAATGTACCTAGGCTAAGCTTGCCTCGCCTACCAAACCTCATCACGCTCTTTATGGGTGATACACGGAGGAACACCAAGTCACCAACACTGAAATCCAAGACACGAAGTCTATGATATGCGTAGCTCTTCTGCCTACACTGAGCTGCCCAAAGTCTGTCCTAAATCACTCAGACTTGGTCTAAGGAATCACAAAGAAAATCTATACTCTGTGGCCCAGCCTCGAAACCATCAAACCAACCAATCATCGATTTGCAATGCCTACCATACAAAGCCTTGAAAGGTGCCATGCCAATGCTCGAATAGAAACTATTATTTAAGCAAACTCAACCAAAGGCACAAACTGATCCCAAGAGCCTCCAAAGTCAAGAACACAGGACCGAGGCATATCCTCCAAGACCTGAATAGTCCTCTCGGACTGTTCATCTGTCTGAGGGTGGAATACGATACTAAGCTAAACCTCTATACCCAAGTCTCGCTGAATAGCCCTCCAGAATTGAGATGTGAATTGAGTGCTGCAGTCTAAAATGATAGAAGCTGGGACCCCATGCAACCGAATAATATCACGAAGGTAGATCTAAGCTAACCTCTCTGCACTGTAAGTAGCCTGGACCAGCAAGAAGTACATTGACTTAGTTAGCCGATCAATAATCACCCAGATAGAATCAAAACTCCTAGAAGTATGTGGAAATCCGACTACGAAATCCGTAGTAATCCCTTCCCACTTCCACTCAGGAATGGGAAGTCGCTACATCAAACCACTAGGTCTCATGTTCTCGAACTTCACCTGCTAGCAGTTCAAGCACTGAGATACAAACTCTGCTATATCCCACTTCATACCACTCCACCAGTACAGTTGTCTCAAGTCTCTGTACATCTTGGTTGTGCCAGGATGGATGGAATATCTAGAACAATGTACCTCTCTAAGAATCAACTGAATCAAATCCCCAACTATCGGAACACAAAATGACCATCGAATCTCAGAATACCATCAGAACCCAAGGTAGCCTAGTTGGCCTCACCTCGAACAACCTGATCACTAAGGTCACATAACCGCTGATCCTCAAACTGACGGCTCTGAATCTGATCAAACAAGGTAGAATGAACCTCAATATTGGCGAGAACTCTGCTGGGATCCGACAAGTCAAGCCTAACCTACCGGTTAGCCAAGGATTGGATGTCCAAGGCCAACAATTGCTTCTAAATTGAAAGTGAAGCTAGGCTACCCATACTCACTGCCTTTCGACTCAAGGAATCATATTTGCCTTGCCTGGATGATACATAATAGTGAAATCATAGTCCTTCAATAACTCAATCCATCTGCTATGCCTCGAGTTCATCTCTCGTTGACTCGTAATGTACTGAAGACTACAGTGATCGGTGAATATCTTATAGTGAACCCCATATAAGTAGTGCCTCCAGATCTTAAGTACAAAAACTACTGCCGCTAACTCTAAGTCATGAGTGGGGTAGTTGTGCTCATGAAGCTTTAGCTATCTCGATGCATATGCTATGAAACAACCCTGCTACATCAGCACACAACCAAGACCAACCTCGAAAGCATCACAATATACCGAGAAACTCTGACCCTTAACTAGAAAAGTCAACACTGGAGCTGAAGTCAACAAGGCCTTAAGCCTCTGAAATCTATCCTCGCACTGATTCGACCACTGAAATGGAATATCCTTTCTAGTCAGCATAGTCAAAGGTCCTGGTATGGAAGAAAACCCCTCAACGAACCTCCTGTAGTACCCTGCTAAACTAACAAAGTTGTGAACCTCAGTAGGAGTAGTAGGTCTCAGCCAATAACAAATAATTGAAATCTTCCTTGGGTCCATTCTAATTCCATCCTTGGACACCACGTGTCCTAGGAATGCAACTGACTCAAGCCAAAACTCACAGTTTGAGAACTTGGCATAAAGCCGATGATCTCTCAAAGTCTGAAGTACAGTCCTCAAATACTGCTCATGCTCATCTCTACTCTACGATAATATCAGGATATCATCTATGAAAACTATTATGAACGTATCCAAGTACAGGCTAAGCACCTTATGGATCAAGTCCATGAAAGTTATGGGGGAATTAGTCAACCCAAAAGACATCACCAGAAACTCATAGTGGCCATAACGTGTCTTGAATGCTATCTTAGGTATGTCCTCCACCCTAATCCTCAACTAGTGGTAGCCTGACCTCATATCAATCTTCAAAAACATGATTGAACCCTGAAGGTGATCAAACAAGTCATCAATATGTGGCATCAGATACCTATTCTTCATAGTCACCTTGTTCAACTGCCTATAATAAATACAGATCCGCATCAACTCATCCTTCTTATTCACAAACAGAATATAAGCACCCCAAGGCGACACACTTGGCCTGATAAAGACCTTAGATAACAAGTCCTAAAGTTGCTCCTTAAGCTCTCTCAACCCGTTGGAGCCATATGATAAGGAGAAATAGAAATGGGCCTTGTACCCAGCTTTAACTCAATAGCAAAAATATCTCTCTCAGGTGGGAGGCCTGGCAGGTCGGTAGGGAACACGTCTAGGAAATCTCTAACCACAGGAATTGACTCAGGAGAAGAGGGTTGGCACTAGAATCTCAGACATATGCTAGATAAGCCAAACACCCACGAGAAATCAACTTCCTAGAATGAAGGTAAGAAATGATCCCTGATGGTGCACAGCTGAAAGAACCCTACCACACAACCAGGGATATGCTGGGCACAACTATGGTAACGGTCTTGGCATAGCAATCCAAAACTGCACGGTGAGGAGATAACTAGTCCATGCTCAGAATTACATCAAAGTCTAACATATCAAGAATTATCAAATCACCCCAAGTCTCCAAATCACCAACAGAAATCATACAGGACCTCACAATCTGATCCACTAACAAAGAATCTCCTACTGGGGTCAAAATAGATACAGGCACAGATAACGACTCACTAGCCAACCCCAAACAAGGCAAATAATAGGCAAAAACATACGAGCAAGTAGATCCAAGATCAAATAAAGAAAAAGCTGGCTGTTGATAAACATAAATCATACCTGTGATCACAACATCCAAGGCCTCTGCCTCTGGTCTCCCAGGGACCACATAAAACTGATGATGATCACCATCTGCCCGATTTCCATCCCTACCACATATCCTGCCACACTGGGCACCACCTCTATCCTGACCACCACCCCCTTTAGCCGATGGCTTAACTGCACGAATAGGCTGAGTTGGCTGAGCGACCAGCTAAACTATAACCCATTGGGGGCAATCTCTAGCGTAATTACCAATAACACCATAAATATAACAAGGCCCTGATGGCCTTCCCTGTCTGGATGAACTAGCAGAAACTCTGTGGCCACCAGAACCTGATGCCCCAAAAGTTTTACCTCTCGAATACTGACCACTATAGCCTCACTGGCTCAACTGACCCTGCTAAAATTAAGACCCACAAGAAAACTGACGCGAAGCCTGAACTGGTTGACTAGACTGACCCTGGTATTGTTGTGACTGATACCCTCAGCCCCACTAACCTAACCTCTACCACTATGATGGGAACCACTATATCTACCCTGATATCGAGACCTCTTATCTTTGTCCCTAAAATTATGATGATGCAAATCCTCTATGGTATGGGAATAGTCTACAACAGCCTGAAATAATCAACCACTAGCAACCAATATCTTAGCTGGCTCTCTAAACTCTGTCCCTAATTCCCAAACAAACCTACGGACACTGTTGGGCTCGGTAGGCATGATCATAGCCCCAAATGGAGCTAGCTGGTGGAAGCGGGTCTCATACTCAGATACGGTCATAGAACCCTGCATAAGCCTAGTGAACTCCTCCTTACGACGCTCTCTATGGCTCCGTGGTAATAACTTGGAGATAAAGGCCTCATAGAACTCTGACCAAGATAATGGAGATAAGAAAGATGGTCTACAAGTAACCTAGGACCTACACAACAACTTCGTGGGGTCCTCTAGCTGATAAGTAGTGTATCTAACACCGTGAGTCTCCATTAAACCCAAATGGGGTAGCATCTCCTCACAAGTGGTGATAAAGTCATGCTGATCCTGACCAGGTGTACCAAAAAACCTCGGAGGTTCCAATCTGAGAAATCTACCCAAAGCCTTCTGCTCCATCTCTGTCATAGCTGGGTGAGGAGTAGGAGGTTGTGAAACAGATGGAACCGGAAGAACCTTAGCATGGGGAGACATATTAGCAGGCTATGCTTCTGAACTTTATGCACCTAGGGCTACCTCCTGAGTGGATGTCTGTGCTATCGATCACACCCAACAACTGTAGAAGTAAACCTTGGACACATAAATACTGAGCTGGGGCTGATGCTGGCATTAAAGCTGAAACTGTAGCGGGCACTGGCACTGGCACTGATGGCACCTAGGCTATCCCCTGGCCCACATGCTACTTCTTGAGAACAAACTCGGGCTCAATCTTAACTCTAGGAGCTCTAACTAGTGCCGCTGCTTGGGCACATCCCCTAGCTCTACCTCTGCGACCTCCCTGGCCTCTAGCTGGATCGGGGGTGCTGGAGTTGAAGGCTTTCCCCCACCTGATGTAAACAATCTCATATGAACCATCTACGGGAGAATAAACTAGAACAAGTGAGTTTTTCAAGAAACTTTCAAGGATAGTATGCACGAGATGGAAGCAACAAAAGTTCCATGTTTCCTAAGATGTCACCGTAGCTTCTCGAGGATTGAGTACGGATGTCTCCACCCTAATCCGTAGGACTTAACTAGACATTGGCTCCTATTTAAATGACATCGGTGAACCTAGAGCTCTGATACCAAGCTATCACGACCTGATTTCTCATTCATGATGGCACCTACAACCCCCCCAGTAGGCGAACTAATCCTCGTAGCTCGAAACGGTTAGTAATGGGCTAACATTTAATAATCAAGCGAAAGAATAGTAAATAAGCAGAAGAAAGGGAACAAGATAAAGAAATAAGCTACAGGAATACATAAGCGGAAGCTAAACTAAACCCAAAACCTGGTATCATAGTATAAGATCCAGAACTACATCAACAGAGTACAAAAGGATTCAAAACAATATATATACATATGTCTCTAAATAGTAAAAGAGTACATAAAACAAAAGATGAGGTAAAGGCTAAGCTCAGCCGTCAAGAGCTCACCCTCAGCCTCGGATAGTCTAAAAAATTTGCCCGCACGAGTCTCCAACAAATCAGCAGCGATGGCCCATACTAGGATCTGCACCAGAAAGATGCAGAGTGTAGTATAAACACCAATTGCTAAGAAACGGGTACCCAGTAGGTATCATAGGCTGACTGGGTGCATATAAGATATAAGAGCAATAAAATAGCAGAGGAGAAACAAGTAGTCACAAAAAATAATGAATAAGTACACGGAAGCTAGCACAGAAGGATACAAGAAGGAAACAACATACTTGGCTAGCCACTAGAATATATACCATAAAGACACATGTGAAAGAAAGAAGTAATACACCTGGGATCCTTGCAATAACAATATATATAGAGAGAGTTTTAGAAATAGGCGATATACTGGTAACCAAAAGTAAAAAGGGAAGGAGGAAAGAAGAATAATGACATCATGCTCGAAAACAAGATTAACAACCAAACCATGCAAATAATACTACTCTCAAGACAAGATAAAATCAACCGGTAGCCCGAATACAACTTATCAAGTGAACCAATGTATATAATACAACCCTCAATATCAAATCATCATATGTAATCACAATAGGGATCAATATCTTGATAGAGTAACGATAAGTCTACCTACAGTTCGAACGAATGCCCATACACCTGAGGAACACAGACAAGTGAAGACAAACCCTCCGACATCCCATACTGCCGGAGCATACACCCAGCAAACAGTAAACAAGGGTAGAATCCCACACAATGGATGATATGATATAATATCCTGAAACCAAGTGATAGTAGTGTCGTATGTTACCCCCTCTGGTACCTAAAAGGCCAAATAGAGGCATGATCCATGGAAGGGATTGCCTCGAGTACCTCTACTACACCGTACACCTCTCTCTGATCACCCTCGACCCGTAACTCTTTGTCCAGAATGGTAGGGTCCATGGAGGTCCACTCATAGAACACATACTAAATCTAATAACCTCAATGTAACGTATAAAGTGTAGCCAGATCAAGTAAGTCACCAGATCTCTAAAATGCATGCCTGGGGTTCTACCCATGTCTAAATAAGTGGATCAAGACTCAAAAACCCCAACAAGGGTGCCCAGACATAATCGGGTCTAAAATAATAGTAAAACCAATCTGTGGCTCAGTCCGACCGAGTCTAGTACCATCTCAATCAACAGGAAATCAAATCTAGCACTACGGCCAAGCCGAATCTAGTATAATATGAAAACAGTGATAAAATCATCCTTTTAGCTTTCTTACCCCAAGAGGATCCATAAAAATCAATTCCAAACTTTTTATAATCATTTTTACCGGAAATGGTCCCTCGGGGCCATGCAAGGTTTAGAGAACCATCAATAGTAGGCCCAAAGCTAAAATCATAGTAAAACAGGTAAAAACCTCTTATCTGCATGATATTGGCATGCTCAATCACAAACAATAGCCCAACGATTCACAATCAACCTATCGGCCTTACACAGACTCTAATCACTCTACAACACAGATAACCAACCTAAGATTGCAATATCAATATTTGAGACTCATAGACATTCCCAACTAATCCACCAACTATTGTCCAGAGCCAAATACAAGGCCATAAAAGACCACAAGGGTGACACTATCAACTACTACGAATATTATAATCAATAGGAGAAAATAAGCCAGACATGAAAAGGCAGACAAGGTTTGGGTTACCAAGCTAATAAACCCAACCCAAGGATTCTAATTAGTACATTTATATTCTCAATATGAAAAGTCTATAAGATTTAAACTGTAACCTACCTGTCGTCCGATGACAAGCTGCTGGAACAACGATGTCCAAGCCCAAACTGCTCCGAGAACTCCAAATAAAATCAAACTATCATAAACATAAACCACGCATTAAAACGAGACTAATGATACTCATATTGCTATAACAATAGCTGTGTTGAAATTTGGGTCACTGCGGGTCCATGGGCCCCATAACCTGAAGCTGAAAATGAAAGAGTGCACAATGATCACCACACTCCCATGACTGCATGTGCAGAGTATTGAAGGAAATTGACCAAGGAACAAGGCTCAAAATAGCCAGCCAACTACAAGAACAAAAGAGGAATCAAAGATGTAAATTTTTAGCAGAATTAAGTGGATAAAATTTACAGTTATGATGGAGAAATGATCATAGGCAAGGAATTTACACCCCAGCACCAAGAATTGGAGTAATGCAGAGAATTGGGGAGTTTGGAGCTTATATTTATGGAGGATATTGGATTTGAAATGAAGAAGATGAAGTGAGAGTTTATATACTACCCAGGGATCATTCTTCGCTATAACACCCCGTACCTTTCAAAACCTATGTGACTAAGTAAATATCGACGAAGGTATTTGAGCTCGAGATTGTGAAGGGGTACTTTGGCCTAGAATTTGAAATGGCCAAATGTATATAAGTGTTAAGTTAAGTTATAAGGAGGAGGGTTTTGAAAATGAGATAAAACAAGTGAGGTACTTGCTCGACTTATCTAAGCTCTTAGGTGACAAGTAGGTGCATCACCTACCTACGATAACGAACTAAGTTCCGAGGGCCGATTACAGGCAGCAACACCATGGATTATTAGACCTAATGGTAGCCCAAATGAAGCTTAAAGTTGGCCCATCAAAGCACAACCAAATCTGGCCCAAACAACTACAAAAGGGAGCCACCAATATTGACCACATTTTGACCCAAGAGAAGCCCAAAATCAGCCCCAAAACTTAACCCTTTTGAGGCCCAAGCAAAGGGTAATTTTGGCCCAAGTTTCTTGACCCATTTTGGCCCAAATATACTCAAAAAAAGTCGGCCAAAAAGGTCCCTTTATACAGGCCATTTGCTGATCAATGTTGATCACAAAAAGCTGGAAAATTCTCTCTTATCTCATTTCCTTTTGGCAGCCCTTCTCTCCCTTTAGGGTTCTAAGAAGACCAAGATTAATTCAAGCTTAAGGTGAGTTAATCAACTTGTTATCTTGGTATTAATATACTACATATAGCTAGGATATCCTATGGTAAGAAAGACATGAACTATGGCAGCCCCTTTCTTATGATTTAACACATGGAAATTGTGTAACAATTAAGAGATTTCTTCTTCTCTTGTTGGTGTATGTGTAGGGGGTACTTAAGCTTTTAAAGCATCAATAAAAAGAGGATAAAAACACACCTTCAAGTGTGGTAAGTACTCTGCCCATAATAATATTTTTGGATTGAAGTTCGGATGGACAATTGTTGTTGAATTGTTGTTAAGAACTCACGGGACGGCGATCGGAAGCCGTGGGTTCAATGTGTTGCTATTGTATTTCGGCATGGTGAGTTGTGTAGGGGATGTTTGATGTGTTTTGTATTATTGGAGGCAGTAGGTTGGTGTGTGTGTGATGTGTATTGGATAGGGGAGAAAGGTGTGACGATACACCTTTAATTAATGCAAAATACGTAAATCTGCCCGGGAAATGTTTAGCTACTGTTTTGGGAATGTTGCAGCAGGTTTAAGAGCTAATATTAGCTTCATTATACCCTTGTGTTGTAGATTAACTTAATAAGGGAAAGTCCAAGTTGTGGTAAGCGCAATCTTCGGAAGGAACGAGGTATGTTAAGGCTTCTTTATTCCTTATCGGCATGAATCTAGAAATAGAACTCTAAATCTCCGAAAGAAGGAATTTGAGTATTTTGTTGTAAGAGAGCTGATTTGGTAACTCAACAAGTCTTAAGGAACTAATTTATACATTATGGTGATTCAAGTCGCCTTCTTATAAAAATCTGATTCTTTTTGCACGAAATGTAAGTTATCCTTTTGTCAAGTTTCTTCTTTGTATTGTGATCTCTAATCAAGCTTTAGAAAGTATACAAGGAAAGTTAGAAAGTCAAATTCCCATTTATATGTGTTTGGTATGTTGAGTCCAACACCTAGTAAGCCAAGGCTAAAGAAGTTATCTAAATGAACCTTCATAAATAACAAGAATAGCTTGGAAGGTCAATCTAGTAATACACTTATTATGCATGGTTTGCGTGTTAGTGTGCACCGAGGTGCTACTGCCATATTGAGGCTATTATATACATAGTGTGCACCGAGGTGCTACTGCCATATTGAGGCCATTATACACATAGTGTGCACCGAGGTGCTACTGCCATATTGAGGCCATTATATACATAGTGTGCGCCGAGGCGCTACTGCCATATTGAGGCTATTAAATATAGGGTGCGCCGAGGCGCTATTGTGGTTCAGTGTGGGTTATAAAGAGTGAGTTGCAGCGTGAGTTAATGCATGTGTTGTGTTCTAAAAAGAATAAAAGAGAAAGAGCTTAACGAGTCTTACCAATTACAGTTTACAAGTTTCATATTATATCTTGTTCGGATTTACTACTTGCGACTTGCTTTTATGTTTCTACCTTACATGCCAGTACATTATTGTCGTACTGACGTCCCCATTGCCTGGGGGCGCTGCATACATGCCTGCAGGTCCAGACAGATATCCAGACAGATCTCTTCAGTAGGAGTTGCAAAGTTCAGCCATTTTGGTAAGCTCCATTCTTCCTGGAGCTGACGAGTCAGAGGTCTAGCTTATATTTTGGCCAGGTTATGTATATGTACAACTTATGGGTAGTCCAGGGCCCTGTCCTAGATATGAGATATTTTACTTACTCCTAGAGGCTTGTAGACGTGTATATGTATATCAGTGTTGGGTATGGCCTTGTCGGCCTTGTTATTAGCTATCTACTATGATAATAGCCTTGTCGGCCTTGAGTTGCTTAACTACTATTGAGCTTTTAGTGTTTCAAATTGCTATTCTTAGAGACATTGTCGGTCTCAGACCCCTAGCAAGTTCAATAGAGATACACTCTATTTTGACACCCTCGGCCTTTTGGGGCTCCGGGTGTCGGTCATGCCTCCCATGGTTTGGGGCGTGACAAACTTGGTATCAGAGCACGTCGAATCCCAGGGAATCTACAAGCCGTGTCTAGTAGAGTCGTGTTTATGGGTGTGTTGTGCACCTTACCTATAATCATGAGGCTACGGGACATTTAGGAATTGTTATCCTTCTTTCATTTGCTAGATCGTGCAATAGAGCGAGGTCATAAGATGTTTGAAGTCTAATTCATGTTTTTCTATTTCTTGTTTACAGAAATGCCTGTGACCAGACAAATGAGTAGCCGACGGGTTGGCACAGATACGGGGGAAGGTACTAGTCGTTCCCCGCCTATCCGATTAGATAGATTTGAGGCTCAAAGTGAATCACCGACACCAGAGATCCAAGTTTATCAAGTACCTGATGAGACTAGAGGGGATCCAGTACCCCTGACCCCACCTGCTCCAGTGGCATCTGAGATAGCTAGAGATGAACCAGCACCTGTAGCTCCTCCACCTAAAGCAGAGGACCAGGACATCAGGAGTGCTGTTCGATTATTGACCCAGATGGTAGCCACACAACAACAACAAATTGGGGCATCAACGAGTGTTAGGTCAGGTGGCTCAGAAAGTTCTAGGGCTCGAGAGTTTATCAGCCTAAGTCCTCCTATATTTACAGGCTCTGACCCACGTGAGGATCCTCAGGAGTTTATTGATCAGACTTATCGAGTACTTCGAGTTATGCATACAACAGTAGTGGAGGCAGTGGAGTTTGTATCTTTCAGGTTATGAGATGTGGCCATTTTAAGGTTCGAGGCTTGGGATCGGTCTAGGGGATCAAATGCACCCCCAGCTGAATGGGAGGAATTTTCAGAGGCCTTCCTAGCTCACTATCTTTCGCAGGAGGTTCGAGAGGCCAGACTTGATCAATTTCTAGCCCTTAGGCAGGGCAATATGAATGTTCGACAGTACAGCCTCAGGTTTAATTCATTAGCCAGGTACGCCCCCGATATTGTGAGTACGATGCGAGCTAGAGTTCATCGATATGTGCGTGGCCTTAAGGATGAATTGATTAAGGGATTAACAATAGCAGCCACACAAGAGGATATGAATATTTCTAAGATACAGGCTATTGCTCAGACTGCAGAGGATCTTGAAGTACAAATTGGAGATAACCAAAGCCGAGAAAGGGATCAGAATAAGAGGGCTAGATCTACTGGGTCCTATGTAGAGCCACGAGGTAATGTTAGGCCACATTTTAATAGGCGATCACCCCACCCTACTAGTGGTGCCCCATATCAGTTGCAAAGGCAGAGGTATGATCATTTTTCTCAGACTGGACCAGGCCACAGTTCAGGTGCATCCAGTTCCTATCGCCAGGGGCATTCGGGTCAGATGAGGCCACCTTTGCCACCTTGTGTTCAGTGCGGTAGGAAGCATCCGGGGATATGTCGCCTGGGTTCAGATACTTGTTATTCGTGTGGGCATCCTGGTCACTTTATGCGAGACTGTCCGAGTAGAGGTAGGAGTGAGATATCCAAGCCTATAGGGTCGATGGCAGCTTCTTCATTTACTATTCGTCCCCCTAGGACAGGACAACAGGCTACACCAGGTCGTGGTAGATGTAGAGGAGGAGGAGGAGCATCCAGTTCAGGCGGTGGTCAGAATCGCACTTATGCTCTAGTCGGTTGCCAGGACTTGGAATCTTCACCTGATGTTGTTACAGGTACATTGACTATTTTTACTCATGCTGTTTATGCACTTATATATCCTGGCTCTACTCTTTCATATGTTACCCCACTCGTTGCTGGTAAGTTGGGGGTAGGCCCTGAGTTATTGCCTAGACCATTTGTTGTATCTACGCCGGTTGGTGAATCTATTATAGCTAGACGAGTTTATCGAGATTGTGCAGTGTGGATTTATGACCATCTCACTTCAGCTGATCTAATCGAATTAGATATGATTGACTTCGATGTCATTATGGGCATGGACTGGTTAGCTGCATGTTATGCTAATATCGATTGTAGAACTAAGGTTGTCAAATTCCATTTTCCAAAAGAGACAATCCTGGAGTGGAAAGGTAATGCTGCCACGCCAAGGGGTAGGTTTATTTCCTACCTTAAAGCCCAGAAAATGATTTCTAAAGGCTATATTTATCATTTAGTCCGAGTACAAAGTATAGAAGAAGGACCAGTGACTCTTCAATCGGTTCCCGTGGTGAGTCAATTTCTAGATGTATTCCCGGATGAGCTTCCAGGAATCCCTCCAGAAAGGGAAATTAAGTTTGCCATTGACCTACTCCCAGATACTCAGCCAATATCAATTTCCCCTTACAGGATGGCTCCTGCAGAATTAAGAGAGTTAAAGGAACAATTAAAGGATCTACTCGAAAAAGGTTTCATTAGGCCTAGTACATCGCCATGGGGCGCACCAGTTTTGTTTGTTCGTAAGAAGGATGGGTCCTTGAGAATGTGTATCGATTACCGACAACTGAACAAAGCTACAATCAAGAATAAGTATCCGCTTCCAAGGATTGATGACCTTTTTGATCAGTTGCAAGGCGCCAAATGTTTTTCAAAGATTGACTTGCGGTCGGGGTATCACCAGTTACGTGTTAAAGGGGTAGATGTTCCAAAAACAACTTTTAGGACAAGGTATGGCCACTTTGAATTTCTAGTAATGTCTTTTGGGCTTACTAATGCCCCAGCAGCTTTTTGCCTTTCTTGCTTGATTCGTCTTTCATCTCAGTGTCTTATCCGGATTGAATGTATTATGGACCTAATGAATCGGGTATTCAAGCCATTCCTAGATGTATTCGTGATCGTATTTGTTGACGATATCCTGATTTACTCGCGGTCCAAAGCCGAACATGCTGATCATTTACGTGCAGTATTGCAAACACTTCAGAATCATAAATTATATGCGAAGTTCTCCAAATGTGAGTTTTGGTTGACTTCAGTGGCTTTTCTTGGCCATATAATTACAGACGAAGGTATTAGAGTTGACGGCCAAAAGATTGAAGCAGTAAAGAATTGGCCGAGGCCCTTGAATGCTACAGAGATCCGTAGTTTTTTTGGGCTTAGCAGGTTATTACCGAAGGTTTGTAGAAGGGTTTTCTTCTATATCTGCACCATTGACAAAGTTGACTCATAAAGCTGCCAAGTTCCAGTGGTCTGATGCATGTGAGCAGAGTTTTCAGGAGTTGAAGGACAGGCTTACTTCAGCACCTGTCTTAACTCTGCCAGAGGGCACATAAGGTTATGTTGTTTATTGTGATGCTTCAAGGATTGGGTTGGGTTGCGTTTTAATGCAACATGGTAAAGTTATTGCCTATGCCTCGAGACAACTAAGAAAGCACGAACAAAATTACCCTACTCACGATCTTGAATTGGCAGCAGTTATATTTGCCTTGAAAATTTGGCGCCATTACTTGTTTGGAGTCCATGTAGACGTGTTTTCGGACCACAAAAGTCTACAGTATTTATTCAAACAGAAGGATTTAAACCTAAGGCAAAGAAGGTGGCTAGAGTTACTAAAGGATTATGACGTAGATATTTTGTACCATCCAGGGAAGGCCAATGTAGTGGCCGATGCACTTAGCCGCAAATCCATGGGAAGCTTGAGCCACGTGGAAAATAGAAAGATTGAGATGACAAGAGAACTACATCAGTTAGCTAATTTGCAGGTTCGACTACTAGACCAAGGTAATGGGGGAGTTGTTATTCAAAGCACAGCGGAATCCTCACTTGTGACAGAGGTAAAGGAAAGACAATATGATGATCCAGAATTAGTAAGATTGAGGGAGGAAATTCCACAACAGAAGCAACCACTAATATAGCTTAAGGAGGATGGGGTACTGAGATATCAAGGTCGTCTATGTGTACCTAACGTCGGGGAGCTTCGGGAGAAAATTTTGGCAGAAGTTCACTATTCCCGCTATTCAATCCATCGAGGAGCGACGAAGATGTATCATGATCTTCGACAGATTTATTGGTGGAATAATATGAAGAGAAATATTGCAGAGTTTGTAGCCCAATGCCCGAATTGTCAACAGGTAAAAATTGAACACCAGAGACCCGGAGGTCTAACTCAAAGTATAGTGATACCTACCTGGAAATGGGAGGTGATCAACATGGACTTTATTACAGGCTTACCCCGTACTTATCGGAAGTATGATTCCATATGGGTGATTGTAGATAGACTTACAAAATCAGCTCACTTTTTGCCAGTCAGGACAACTTATACTGCTGAAGATTATGCCAAGTTGTATATTAGTGAAATAGTTCGACTTCATGGTGTCCCAATTTCCATCATTTCAGATAGGGGTGCTCAGTTTACAGCAAATTTCTGGAGGTCTTTCCAGAGAGGCTTAGGTACTCAAATAAGTCTCAGTACAGCTTTTCATCCACAGACAGATGGACAAGCTGAACGCACTATTCAAACACTCGAAGATATGCTACGAGCTTGTGTACTAGATTTTAAAGGGAGTTGGGATGACCATTTGCCACTAATTGAGTTTGCTTATAATAATAGCTTCCATGCAAGCATTCAAATGGCTCCTTATGAGGCTTTATACGGGCGAAAGTGTAGATCACCAATTGGATGGTTTGAAATTGGAGAAGCAGGATTATTAGGGCCAGACCTAGTTAATCAGGCAATGGAGAAGGTGAAGCTAATTCGAGAAAGATTACTAACAGCCCAGAGTAGGCAGAAATCATATGCAGATGTGCGACGTCGGGATTTGGAATTTAATATTAGTGATTGGGTTTTCCTAAAGGTTTCGCCTATGAAAGGCGTTATGCGATTTGGTAAAAAGGGAAAGCTTAGTCCAAGATATATTGGACCATACAGGATCATTCGGAGGGTAGGAAAAGTGGCATATGAGCTAGATTTACCCACAGAATTGGAGACAGTCCATCCTGTATTTCATGTATCGATGCTACGAAGGTGCATAGGAGATCCTTCACGTATTATGCCTATAAAGATGTTCAACTTTCTGAAGACTTATCCTATAAGGAAGTACCAATTTCTATCCTAGATCGTCAAGTTAGGAAGCTCAGAACCAAAGAAGTAGCCTCAGTAAAGGTGTTGTGGAGAAATAATAATATTGAAGAAATGACGTGGGAAGCCGAGGAAGAAATGAGGAAAAAACATCCCCAGTTATTTATGACTTGAAGATAGTACATAGGTAAGTCATATTCTTATATTCTTGATACTCTTCCTACTATGCAAATATGATCAGGTTTGAACATGTGAAAATGATTACATTTAATTGTATATAGTTGTATCGCCCTGTGAGGCATCGTGCTGGACTTTTGCTGAGTTTCAGGTTTTTGGATAGTCCCAATTATAAAGGAAACTCTGCCGAAATTTCAAAAAATCCTAAGGGACTAGAGCTCTATATGCATTACCCTCATTCGAGGACGAATGATTCTAAGGGGGGAAGGATATAACACCCCGTACCTTTCAAAACCTATGTGACTAAGTAAATATCAACGAAGGTATTTGAGCTCGAGATTGTGAAGGGGTACTTTGGCCTAGAATTTGAAATGGTCAAATGTATATAAGTGTTAAGTTAAATTATAAGGAGGAGGGTTTTGAAAATGAGATAAAACAAGTGAGGTACTTGCTCGACTTATCTAAGCTCTTAGGTGACAAGTAGGTGCATCACCTACCTACGCTAACGAACTAAGTTCCGAGGGCCGATTACGGGCAGCAACACCATGGATTATTAGACCTAATGGTAGCCCAAATGAAGCTTAAAGTTGGCCCATCAAAGCACAACCAAATCTGGCCCAAACAACTACAAAAGGGAGCCACCAATATTGACCACATTTTGACCCAAGAGAAGCCCAAAATCAGCCCCAAAACTTAACCCTTTTGAGGCCCAAGCAAAGGGTAATTTTGGCCCAAGTTTCTTGACCCATTTTGGCCCAAATATACTCAAAAAAAGTCGGCCAAAAAGGTCCCTTTATATAGGCCATTTGCTGATCAATGTTGATCACAAAAAGCTGGAAAATTCTCTCTTATCTCATTTCCTTTTGGCAGCCCTTCTCTCCCTTTAGGGTTCTAAGAAGACCAAGATTAATTGAAGCTTAAGGTGAGTTAAACAACTTGTTATCTTGGTATTAATCTACTACATATAGCTAGGATATCCTATGGTAAGAAAGACATGAACTATGGCAGCCCCTTTCTTATGATTTAACACATGGAAATTGTGTAACAATTAAGAGATGTTCTCTTACTTAAGCATCAATAAAAAGAGGATAAAACACACCTTCAAGTGTGGTAAGTACTCTGCCCATAATAATATTTTTGGATTGAAGTTCGGATGGACAATTGTTGTTGAATTGTTGTTAAGAACTCACGGGACGGCGATCGGAAGCCGTGGGTTCAATGTGTTGCTATTGTATTTCGGCATGGTGAGTTGTGTAGGGGATGTTTGATGTGTTTTGTATTATTGGAGGCAGTAGGTTGGTGTGTGTGTGATGTGTATTGGATAAGGGGAGAAAGGTGTGACGATACACCTTTAATTAATGCAAAATACGTAAATCTGCCCGGAAAATGTTTAGCTACTGTTTTGGGAGTGTTGCAGCAGGTTTAAGAGCTAATATTAGCTTCATTATACCCTTGTGTTGTAGATTAACTTAATAAGGGAAAGTCCAAGTTGTGGTAAGCGCAATCTTCGGAAGGAACGAGGTATGTTAAGGCTTCTTTATTCCTTATCGGCATGAATCTAGAAATAGAACTCTAAATCTCCGAAAGAAGGAATTTGAGTATTTTGTTGTAAGAGAGCTGATTTGGTAACTCAACAAGTCTTAAGGAACTAATTTATACATTATGGTGATTCAAGTCGCCTTCTTATAAAAATCTGATTCTTTTTGCACGAAATGTAAGTTATCCTTTTGTCAAGTTTCTTCTTTGTATTGTGATCTCTAATCAAGCTTTAGAAAGTATACAATGAAAGTTAGAAAGTCAAATCCCATTTATATGTGTTTGGTATGTTGATTCCAACACCTAGTAAGCCAAGGCTAAAGAAGTTATCTAAATGAACCTTCATAAATAACAAGAATAGCTTTGAAGGTCAATCTAGTAATACACTTATTATGTGTGGTTTGCGTGTTAGTGTGCACCGAGGTGCTACTGCCATATTGAGGCTATTATATACATAGTGTGCACCGAGGTGCTACTGCCATATTGAGGCCATTATACACATAGTGTGCGCCGAGGCGCTACTGCCATATTGAGGCTATTAAATATAGGGTGCGCCGAGGCGCTGTTGTGGTTCAGTGTGGGTTATAAAGAGTGAGTTGCAGCGTGAGTTAAGGCATGTGTTGTGTTCTAAAAAGAATAAAGGAGAAAGAGCTTAACGAGTCTTACCAATTACAGTTTACAAGTTTCATATTTTATCTTGTTTAGATTTACTACTTGCGACTTGCTTTTATGCTTCTACCTTACATGCCAGTACATTATTGTCGTACTGACGCCCCATTGCCTGGGGGCGCTGCATTCATGCCTGCAGGTCCAGACAGAAACCCAGATAGACCTCTTCAGTAGGAGTTGCGGAGTTCAGCCATTTTGGTAAGCTCCATTCTTCCTGGAGCTGACGAGTCATAGGTCTAGCTTATATTTTGACCAGGTTATGTATATGTACAGCTTATGGTAGTCCAGGGCCCTGTCCTGGATATGAGATATTTTACTTACTCCTAGAGGCTTGTAGATGTGTATATGTACATCAGTGTTGGGTATGGCCTTGTCGGCCTTGTTATTAGTTATCTACTATGATAATAGCCTTGTCGGCCTTGAGTTGCTTAACTACTATTGAGCTTTCAGTGTTTCCAATTATAATTCTTAGAGACCTTGTCGGTCTCAGACCCCCAGCAGGTTCAACAGAGATACACTCTATTTTGGCACCCTCGGCCTTTTGGGGCTTCGGGTGTCGGTCATGCCTCCCATGGTTTGGGGCGTGACAACAACAGATGAGATGTAGATAAGCCCCGACCGTCAGGCGCTCACCCCAGTCTCAAAGATCCAAAAGCTGCACGAGTCTCCAACGTGATCAACGGCGAAAACTCAGCTAATATCTGCACAAAAAGTGCAGAAGTGTAGCATGAGCACCAAAACCACGGGTACTCAGTAGGTATCATAGGCCGACTGAGCGAATATAAGATATAAAAGCAGTAATTAACAGATAGCAAGAAAGCAGTAACTAAGGCAATAAGCAAGGCACAATGAGCTAGCACAGATCATCCATAACCAAGAGCTTCAAGTAACACATGCTAGCACAGAGATACAATTACATAGAATCACAGCTGAAGGAAAGGAGAACACACCTGGAGTCCTTGCATAATAATATAAGTAAGAGAGAGACTTGAGAAAATGGAGGTATACCGGTAACCTCAAGTAAAAGGAAAAGATGAAGAGCAGTCTAACATACTCAAAATGGAATCAACCAGTATAAGGAAATCATAACACCAATCCAATCATATGATAGCATAACCAGGGAATCACCTCACAAGTACAACCCTAGGATGAAATAACTAGGCCACAATAACCGAGGGATACCACTCAGCTTTCCACAAGAATAGAACCAGAGTCTCACACTTTGCACAGAAGGCCACACCAAAGTGCCTCAATAAGATAGGACTCCAAAGACCTCTAAATAATCAAAAATCCCACAACCAAAGCCTCAACAGGCTAGCCATCACTAATCTTTCAAGAACCGGGTGCCAAGACAAGCTCTAAGTAAAAACAGGAGTAAATATAGTCTACCTACAGTCCCAACGGCTGCCCATACAACCGAGGAACACAATCAAGTGAAAACAAACCCTCCGGCATCCCATACTACCGGAGCGTACACTGAACACACAGCAAACAAGGGTGGAATCCAATGCATGATATGATATGATGTGAAATAGAACGTCTGTATGTACCTCCTCCGGTGCCAATCAGGCCCAGCAGGCAGGTTCCATGGCAGGACTCAGCCTGTATACCTCTACTCCACCGTATACCCTTCCCTCCGGCATACGCAGCCCGAAGCCCCAGGCCCGGAGCGGCAAGGTCCATGGAGGTCCCCGACCCCATACTAAAACTCAGTATCAAGACATGTCATCCAGAAGCAAGTCCGAGATCAAGATAGAGACCCAGCCTCGATTATGCATGCCCAGACCCCGTCCAGGACTAAAGTAGTAGAAAATGCCTCAAAAACCCCTCCAAGGGTGCCCGGACGTAACCGGGTCTAAAACTGTAGTAAATCAAGTCTAGTGCTCCGCCCCGCAGAGACTACTATCAGTAGTAAAATCAAGTCTGGTGCTCTGCCCCGCAGAGGCTAGTATCAGTAATAAAATCAGTGCGAAAACATCCAAAAATCCCCTTTTCTATCAATAACAGTACCAAAAAGGGGCCCAGGGCCATGCAAATTTAGGAAAACTGTCAGTAGTGGCTCACAGCCAAAACTGTAGTAAAACATGCAGGGGAAAACCTTTTTCATGGATGATATGCTCGCACACAATATAAAAGTAGCCCAACGGCTCACAACAATTCCTATCAGCCCTGCACAGGCCCAATAGCTACTCAGCAGACATAACCAGCCTAAAAGGATAATCTCTATGTCCGGGACTCGCGGACATTCCCAAATAGCCCACTATCTATGTTCCAGAGTAAATACAAGGCCACACAGGGCCACAAAGGTAATATACATTACTACGCGAATACTACAAACAACGTATAAAATAGATAGACGAAAGGCGAACAAGGTCTGGGGTACCAACCTATTACAACCCATCCAAGGATGCTAATTAATGCAGTTATAGCCTATATACGCAGAGTCTAGATAGGGGAAAACCATAACCTACCTGTCGTCCGACGAATAGCTGCGGGGACGGCATCGTCCATGCTCGAACTGCTCTAGGAAGCTCCAAATTGCAAAACCACTATCAATACAATAATCTACAGATTAAAACAAGACTAACGATACCCATAATGCAAAGATATAACGGGTTGAAATCTGGGTCACAATCGGGCCCGTGGGCCCCATAACCCAAAACCGGAAATGAAAAACTTCCCTGTGTTCCTTACCATCCCGGGAGAACATGCTCAAAAATTGAGCAGAAACAGACAACAATTAGGGCTCAAAACACCCCGCAAATCAAGGAATTTAAAGAATGAAATTCGTGGAAGAAATCGAAAAAATCACGAAAGAACTTACCCGATTTAGAATCCAACAAACCCTCAAGATTCAGAAAATATTAACCTCCAAGCTGTTGGTAATGATCAAGGTGATTTATGGAGGTTTTGGGTTCATCATCCATGGCGAATTCGGAATTTAAAGAGAGGGTTTATCGGATTTAGGAGTCCACAAACGAGCATGGATCGACAAAATATTATCCTCCAAGTAGTTGGGATGAACAATGGTTATATGGAGGTTTTTGAGAGCTATTTTAATGGAGAATAATGCTTTTGGGTTTTTAGAAATAAAGGGGAAAAGAGGGCTGGCCAGCTATATAAGCTGCCAGCGCCCAGGGGTCAGGGCGGCCCAGGTGCACAGGGCACAGGCAGCCAGGGCGCATGAGGTGCATGGGCACAGGCGGCCAGGGCGCATGGGGCACAGGCGGCCAGGGCTCATGGGGCGCATGGGCACAGGCGGCCAGGGTGCATGGTGCTGCCCACACCAGCAACCAGCAACCAATCCTTAGGCAAATTTTCACAAGATGGGTCCCTGGGAACGCATCCGGGGTCCCGCAAACACAAATGACTTGAGCTATTCGACTAGAAACGGCGTTCCGGATCCAATGGAATCGACGAAAATTCCATAGGATGTCAATTTAACGAAAAGTGGGCCCCACGCCCAAAATCAACCTTTAGCCAACTATTCCCAAAATGGAACCCAATGGCCAAAATCAAGTTCGGAAGCCTAGGGACCATAACCAATAGTCCCTCTAGCCTAAAATTGACATTCCGGAGCTAAAAGCACTGACGGAATTTCCATCCGAGACCGTCCTCTCCGAATGTTGACCAAAGTCAACCAAACAAGCCCAACTGGCCAGAAAACACAGAACGAGAGAGAATTCAAAGCTAAAAAGCTCCCGGATCCCGACCAAAGGTTCCTCTGGACCAAAGTTCACGCTCCGGAGCTAATGGAACTATCGGAATTCGTTTCCGAGCACGTACTCCCAGGATGTTGACTGAAGTCAATGATTTCAAAAGCTAAAAAGCTCTAAAACAAGGAATGGCCAAAAAGACCAAGCAAACGGTCCGGGAACCGAACTACCGGTCCCAGCAAGCCATAAATGACTTGGGGCCGCTACATCCAAGCTCTAACAGTACAAGAAAGGAAAACACGCGTAAATGATCGGAAGGGTCATTACAATTTCCACAGAGGTTGATTTCCATACCAACTCCAAAGATGAATTCAGTTCAAAAGAATATAGCTGAGAGAGAGACTGATGAGCATCCTAAGATTGTAGCTGAGAGACATCCACCACTATTTTATCAAAGGTTCTAAAATAGCAAATAAGATACTAATTTCAAGAAGTTACTTGATATATTCAATCAACTTTATATCAATATTCCATTGGTTGATGCTCTGAAGGACATTCCCAAATATACAAAGTACTTGAGGGACGTGGTGGATGGGAAAAGACAATATACAATATTTGAGAATGTGGCACTTACTGAGGAGGGTAGTTTGAGGGTCTTCACCAAGCATTCTAAAAAACTCAAGTACCTCGAGAGTTTTACCCTTCCTATATGGATTGGGAAAAGTGATGTGGCGTATGCATTGTGTGACTTGGGGGGTGAGTATTAACTTGATGCCTCTATCCATTTTCAAGGCACTCAGCTTGAGATAGCCATTCCCTACCAATATTTGTCTCTAGTTTTTTGATCGGTCTCGTATGTATCCAGATGGAGTAATTGAAGATGTGCTCATCAAGGTTGGTAAGTTTGTGAAACCTACTAACTTTATTGTCCTTGATTTTGAAGTTGATGAAGAGGTGCCAATCATATTGGGTTGCCCATTCTTGGCCACTGGTGGAGCATTGATAAGCATGTAAAAAAGAGAGTTGTAGATGAGAGTACATAATGATGAGGTGACATTCAAGGTGTACAAGTTACTCTCCGCTCCTTCAAACTAATATGATTGATGCATGATCACAGAGGTGGTCAAAAATAAGTGTGGGGTGGACGAGTTTGGGCCCAAAAAAGTTAAAGATTTGAAGCTTCTCACCAAATTGTCCGAGGTGAGTAAGGATAATTTCTCAAGCAGCTAAGAAAGTATGAACATGTGTTTAGATGGCCCGATAGTGACCCAGACAAGGATGTTAATAATAAAGGGAAATTGAATGAAGATGGTGAGCCCTTAGAGTGAAAAAAGAAACATAAGCTCAACCATAAATGGAGAAAGCACTTGAGAAAGTCTGGAGTTGATTAGATACATTCATCATATCACGATGTTGAATTAGGCGTTGATTAAGAGCGGCCTAATTTTATAATAGCTTAGCCTTTTTTTTTATAGTTTCAGTTTTTTTGGTATTGTGCAGGTTTGGTGAAGTCTAAGTACCCAAATTTAGAAGCTAAAGAGCATGGATAAAGCATAAGTGTGGGGTCAGTCACCCCTTTGTTTGATTGTGAAGAAAATATGCTGCTAGATAGGCCCTAGAGAGCCTCAGTGAGTATATCTACCTAATTTATTCCTTATTTATTGCTATGGGGACAAAACATTGACTTTATGTGTGGGGTGAAATATCTTCTGATATATTTTAAGGGTGAAGTATGCTATAGGATTTGGAGTTGTTTTAACTTTTTGGTTGCTTGCTAAGATAGATGGGAAAAAAATGAAAAAGTCTAAAAACACAAAACGATTTTTATTTTGTTCTTTAGATTAGAGTAGTTTTTATTGTCTTTTAATTCTTTAGTAGAGTATACATCATCCACACCTTGGTTTTTCTTTTTAATTTTTTCCAATAGGGAGCCTTTTGAATCGAGTAGTAGTTTTATTTTTTAGGATTAGCATTTTTGTTTTCTAGAAAGAAGGATTTTTATCAATGATGGATGGTTAATGACCATCTTGAGGAAAGTTAATCTTTAGGAGTTAGAGAGTCTTTAGGACCAATTGAATGCTAGGTGCTCTAGTTAGGTTCTATAATTGACTGAATGACGCAAGTTGATTTTGAACTTGAAAGCATGTTGTGAAAAAATATTAAATGACTTCTTTTAAGACACCTAGGCTCTTTTACTTAACTCTTGTATGATTTTGAGCTTAAATTTGAACTCTTGTTATTTGCACGGTCGAGAGTCAAAATGAATTCATCTTGAGTTAAACATGTGTCATGTGTGTTAGAATTTTGTGATATTTTATGCTTTCATATTGATGTCTACAACTTTTCTGGTGTGTTTGCAAAATGAAATGAATAATGTTAAGTTTAGGAGATGATATAGACACTCTTTGATTAGCCACATTTTTATCCTTTACCTTACATACCCATATTTGATGTTCCTCGTTAGCCTTATTGAACCTTTAGCCTATTCTTTTGGTAGTAATATCTAAAGTTTAATCTTTTTAATTAAAAAGTAAGAGTTAGAGTGATTAACAAAGAAAAAAAAGAAATAGTTGAAGATGGAAGCCTGTAGAAAAATCTAAGGATGCAAGTTCTAGAAATCATATGCTATTGGTAGGGAGTAGAAAAATAATGAAGAAAATGAAAAAAAGAAGTGATAATTGAATCACTCCTTACTAATGGTGTGTGAACTTTCTTAAAGAGATGAGAAAACAAAGAAAATTTATGGGTGAGAAGACAATGAGAAATATATTAGTTGATTGAGGAAGGTGCTTAGTGAAATTATTATTATGCATTAAAGTTTTTAAGAAAGATAGTCACTATTTTAACCAAAATAATTTCTACCCATCCCTTAGCCTACATTATAACCTTGAAAGTCCTACTTGATCTTGAGTTTGATATTTTTATATTCATAGAGTAGTACCCTAAGGGCAAGTTTAATGTTAATTATATATTGCATGTGAAATTCTTTGTGATAATGAGAATAATCTTATTCCTATACCCGTGTATGCGATATTGTGTATACTTGTGAGTGAATATTGGTAACTCTCTCGTGGCGAGGGAACATGGTTGATGAAAGATAGGTGAAATGCTTGATATCTTAATTGGGTGACTTATGAGTGTTTGCTAATATTGAAGAGTCTGTTCTTAAGGCTAGGAGGTCTTGAAGTAGTTGTTTATGAGCTTTGTATGAATGAAACATGTTATATTAAGAACTTGTCATCGATAGTCGTTGTAGTATTAGCTTGCTTACACTTATTCAATTGGTGTGGTTCGTAGTAGAGTCTAAATCATGAGTGTATATCTTACTTAAGTATGAGCAAGGGTTAAAGTGTGGGGTGTTGATGTGAGGCTTAAATTCATGCTTTTATAAGATCATTTGCGTCACATTTGTTCTCTTTTTAGTATCATCTTTAGCTTAAATGATGTGAATTACACTTATGTTTAATGTTTTATTTCTGTAGGAGTGTCTTGAGGTATTTGGAGCTTAAATAAGAAGAAAAAGGGACAACAAGGAACCAAGGAAGTATCAACGTTGTAAACCATCACAAAACGAGCAGAAAAAGGCCACATACAATGAGGGCTTGTGCCACTGCCTTGCTTTTGGGTAGTGGCCCAGAAAAGACTTGGATTTTTTTAATTTGCATATTGAAAGCTCGTGCCACCCCCTTGCTTTGGGTGAGTGGCACAAAAAATCACTGCCTTATGAAGCTAAGTTATTCCTTGTGCCACTGCTTCACTTTTTGGCAGTGAAGCGAGCGGGGGTCTTTCCTAACCTGATTTGAATTGGTTTTTTAAGTCCCAAGGGTTCCTAAACTCTATAAATAACTCCTCTATACATTATTTATGGGACACATCAAATTTAGAAAAGCAAAAGTCTAGGGAAAAGTTCAAGAACATAGTCTAGTTTATTTATTTTATTTTATTTTTGATTCTTTTCTTGGAAACTCATGAAATATCTGCTTCCAAAGGGATTTATGAGTAGCTAAACCTTTTAGTTTCTAGGGTTATGGTTAATACATGAAAGTTGATGTTTAATTATCTTATTATTTAATTTGATTTCCAATTATTGAGTTATTTATCTTCTCTTGATCTTAATTGTTAGGTAACTTGATCACTATCAAGTATTGTCTATGGCGAGTACTTTGAACTAGGAATAGGGAAATTACGTATGCAATAAGGGAAGGTAAGAATTGGTTGTGAACTCTATAGGAAAGGGAGAACAATTTGCAAACATGGATAGAAGTATACCCGTTAGCCTTTCCCAATTGATACAAAAGAGAAATCACATGCTTTCCCTATCAACCAATGACCATATGAATATAGGTGTTGGAAATAGTCAAGGAGACCTAGATTTTTTAGCAAAATGCTAAATATGGTTAAAATTAATCCACAACTAGTAATTGAGAAAATCAACTAAATGTATGGTTTAAAAACTCAACTGGATTGTCGAAATACCATAACCCTGGATTCTCTCTCTAATATGAATTTTGAAACACTAAATCATGAATTGTCCCCAATTGCTTATATTTACATTCAAAACACCAAAATCACTCTCAATTGCTTGTCATCTACTAAATAGCGACTATTAGCATTCAAACTAGAACATCAATTCTTCTAAGTACCTCGGGTATGATATTTGGACTCATATCTTGTATTACTTATATGATTGCGTATACTTGCGTGTGTGTTTAGAAACAACATTGACATATTTGTTTTTTTTCTATTAGGCGCAACTATTGATACACAATTTGATTGTTGTATTTTTTGAATTCTAAAAAAATGTAAAACAATGGCAAGAATAATTGTTCTAATTTGACATTCAGGGAGATTGAACAAAGAAAATTGCTATATTATATACATTATAAAGAGAATTGTCTTAAAGGAGTACGCTTCATACAGTGAGATGATTGATCTAATTTCAAAAAAACTTCATATCAAGTTGAGTATGAAATCTATAAAACTGAAATACCAGGTGGAAGTTAGCAATACATCTATGAAAATACACAATTACATGGGTGCCCGAGTGTATGTTCAGTTAAAGAAGAAAACCAAGGAGTTTGACATGTATCCATTGTGTGTAACTACTTTTGATAAGTATATCAAAAAAGATGTGTCAAGTGAAACTTTTATTAAAGGATAAGAGGTAGAGCTTGAATACAATTGTGGAGTAGACATAATGGATACAGTTGATAAACTAGGAATGGTGACTGGAAATTTTGGTGAGCTACTTGATGTATTTGAAGTGCTGAAAGATTTGATTATTTCCGACACTAGTTAAAAAGAAGTAATGGTTGACCAAGTATACAAGGACAAGGAAACATTAAAGGTTGTGATGGAACACTATGTAATTTTCTAAAGGTTTTAATTCCAAATGGAGAGGTCAAATGCTTCTACATTGATTTATTTGTACATTGTTATATATGTTACTGAAAACTGAATGTATGCATAAAAATACAATATTGTGTTTTGTCACGATTCAAAATTGGGCCATGATGGCGCCTATTAAAACCCCACAGTAGGTAAGTCAAAACCCCAGATACGATACTACAAATAAAGCTAAAACAGAATAAGTGAAAGTAAGATACTAAATATAAAAGGTCCACTAGCATAGATATATATAAAACAATATGAAATATACATACAGGCCTTAGAAATACCAAGAAAGATGAAATATATAAAATAGAACCAAACCTCAAACCTGGTGTCACCGATACAAGAGCGTCTAATGTACCAGAATATAGCTATACAAGATACTACTTCTATCTAAAATGCAAAATAAAGACAACAAGAGTAGAGAGAAAGTAGTAACACACCGGTCACCAGGAGCTCACCATAATTCGAACAACAGCTGGCCTCGAATGAGTAGATGGTTAATGAAGGTGGCTCATACTAGGTGTTGTATCTGAAAAAGATGCAGAAATATAATATGAGTACCAAAACACGAGGTATTTAGTAGACATTTTAGGCCGACTGAGTTTAGAAGATAATGAATAGTATGAGAGACATAAAGGTAAGATAACAATCGAGATCCACCTAAGCCTAGTCATAACAGAGACAACCATAAGGCATATACTGGATATAATAAGGTGAAGATAATAATAATAATGGCAATAAAACATTCAAAATATGCACACAAGAGAATGCAGTACATTATGGGATGATATGGTGAAATATATGGACAATGCAGGAAGATAAAACCCATGAAATGTGATTCGTGGGCTGCCTTGTAGGCTCTCTGAATCATCTCGCAGGCCGCCCTTAGGCTCATCAACATATTTAGTAAAAGTAAAACCTAGATATGTGATCTTCGGGCTGCCCAGAACTGTACCTTAGACTCATCAACAAAAGGTAACTAAAGAAAAGATCTAGAAATGTCTCTCGAACCGAGTATAAAAGTGATACTTTCCTTTTTATTCCAAAAAATGGTGAAAAATCCATAAATTCTGTGTCATAACCATAAAACTATAGAAAAGTGATACATCTTTTATTTTAAAATCAAAAGTCCATATTTTTCCTTCAAACCATACCAATGTCCATGTAAATGCATGTATAAACATATGCGTGTCATCAAAAGGGAATACATGTATAAGTGTACATAATATATATCAAATAGGGTGAAAGTACCCTCTATACAAGAACAACTGACCTATAATGTGAATAATAACGTAAATAGAAATAAACGGAAATAAAACACGAAAAGAGAATAATAATGTAAAACCAATAGTAAATGCCTACACTACCATAAAAACCTTCTTAAACCTATACTAAGGATTCTAGTCTAACCACGACAAGGCTACAACAATCTAAACTAAGCTATGAGAGGGGTAAAAATGGTAAAAAAGCATAAAAATAAGAAAATGACCACGAGGGTCATTACATATTTGGCACATTATTGAATGTATAAATGTATATTCTATTGATAACATAATAGGGTTGATACAATGATACACATTGACTATATTTGTTTGAATACAATGATATAGAGATACAATGATACACATTGACTATATATATATATAGATTTGTTTGAATTATATTAAACATGTATACATGTATTTGATGGTGATTTGTATGTATTTTTCATCACAATGTATTTAGTACTGAATCTACATGTATTCTTGTTGTATCTACAGTTATACCCTTTTATATGTATCTGAATAATGTAAGCGATTAATGAAGGCGTCAAGCATTAACAAATCACAAATGTTCAGACATAGAACTTTTTACAGCTAGCTAGAACAACATGTTCCAACATTATAGTAAAGTAGGGCATAAGTACCCAGCTATAAAAGATCCTAAGATGAGAGTTTGAAAATCTCAGGCTAAGGCAAGTTAAGATGAAAATGTAGTGTGTTATACCTTAGAGATATTTTGTATTTCGTGCAATATTGTATGGTATTGTGGTATCCATAGTTGGGTAGCCAACAACTGTAGGGTCACATAAGAAGTTTTGGGACTGAATTTAGAATCATAGAACTCTAGGTATGATAGTTGCCGCATTAGGGATAATTCATGTGGTCTATAAAATAAAGTGTGTTGTAAAATAAGGGCTTGGGGCAATAAAATGGTGTTCTAGAGATTGAAAAATGCCATAATAAGAGGACGCCTTATCACGATGGTCCATACAAATAAGCCATCCATCACGATGAGGAAACATGGCATAATACCTGCACTTAGTCTATTTTTTCAAAGATATTCTTCTCATAATTCAACTTCGTTCTAGAGCTGTAAGAAGCAGTTCTCCAAGAAAACTAGAGCAATCTTCATCATTCGAGGTAAGTTATTCATAAATCTTCTTAATTATTAATTATTAATCTTTCTTAGAACTTGGAGAGAAAGATTAATGGTGGAATTCTTTAGTTTAAGCCCTAGAAGTAGGAACTTGGGGAAGAAACCTATGGGTGGGTGTAAAATCACCTAGAATTAATCTTAGGATGTATATTTTTTATTTCTAGCATGAAATTGGTTGTTTTTAACTTGATTAGAGTTAATAGGGAACCTTGGGTTCAACAAAGGTAAAACCTTTAGGCACAAAATTGGCTAAGAAGGTGTGAATTTGATTATAAACCTTTGAATATTGATTCTATGAATGCAATGAGACTAGTTAGTGATTAATTAATCCTTGAGGAATGCTAGAAACCTCGTTTAAAGGATATAAATAATGGATTAAATTCTCAAGGCTTAGAATGAAGAATAAATTATTAATTACTCTCATATTATTATTGTTTTATATCTTGAGCATTTCAAAGTGTTAAGGAAGGGGAAGACATTGGTGAATTAGCTTGCAGGTGTTATTTCTTCACTCAAGGTAGATTATAGTTTTGAATTGAAGTTAATACTCATTTTAATACATGCTATATGGTGGAACTATGTACTTTGTGGTTGGTCTTCAGACATGGTCGAATTGTGTGTGTTTTTCCTGTTGTGCTTGCATGAATAGGCTAGATGAACAAGAAGTGATAAGTGAGATAAAACAATAAAGTGTGATTATGCCTTAGGCACTGTGTATATTCATGAAGGATATGCCTGAGAGCCTGGTTATATTGATATTGATGTTGCTATAGTTGTTATGGGTCGGATATCACGGCGGTATAGTACATGGACACCAAGCATCCCATGTAGGTCATGGCTAGTAGGAAGAAATAAGACTCATAGCATGTGTGTACACTGTCTCACTCTTTTATCTTGTATTGAATCATAATTGTAACATCCCGTATTCTGCATATACAAGTCCTATTCATATATCACTTGATATAGCCTTGTCGTATAAGTGAGGGACCAAGTTTCTTATATGAGCAGTGATAGTTTAATGTGTATTGGGAGGTGCTGTAATGCCCCATTCAGTTCAGCACGTAAACGGCCAAGTTAACCTCAACAAAAGTATTTAAACTCGAGAGGGTAAGGTTGTATTTGAGTAAATATTTAGGGTGAAGTGTTAAGTTAAAGCAAAAGGGATTAGAAATTAGAAAATAGAATAAAATAAGTGAGCTGCTTGCTTGACTTAACTAAGCAAGTAGGTGACAAGTAGGTGCATCACCTACTTTGACTTATTGACCAGCCTAAAGAACTAGGTGGGTGCATCACCTACTAAGACTATTTTGACTAGCTTAGAGGGCCAAGTACACCCATCACCCACTTGAATAAATTCTGGCCCAAAGAAGTGAAAGAAAGGGAAAGAATTGGCAGCCAAGGCCAAATAAGGTTAAGTCCAACAAAGCCCATGTAAAATGGCCAAGTAGGTGTATCACCTTCTTGACATTTTGTGGCTCAAAATGAGCAAGGAAAGTCGGCCAAAGCAGCCCCCCTTTAAAGGGGTTAAGACCAGCTCATTTCACTCATTTTAACTTGAAAAAAAATAGATTTTAGAAGTTCTTTCTTTCTCTCTCTCTTAGATTTACATAGCAGCCATAAAATACCATTAGGTTTCTTAAGTATTCTCCTCTTTTCAAGCTAAGTTGAAGGGGAGTTCAAGCTCTTGAAGAAGTACAAGTTGGGAGGACAGATTTTCAGAATTTAAGGTAAAGTTACTGCCCATTTTTACCCCTTTTATATGCAAGTTTGATGAAGAATTCTGTATGTGTTTGTGTCAAGAACCATGGGGTAGTGATTGGAATCCTTGAGTTAAAAATACTTTCTTATTATGTTGAAGGATGTTTGGGATTGTTTTAGGAGCGGTTTTATGTGTATATATTTGGGACAACTTGGTTGAACTTGTAAAAGGGTGTGTGAAGTTGTATTGAAGTATGGAAGGAGGGTGTGGTAATACACCACTTAATTGAGTGTTATGTTAACTTGCTGCCTGCACAACTTTGTATGTTGTTTGGTATATGTTGTAAAGTCGGAAGAGTTTCAAGGGACCTTATGAGAAGGTCGTACAGTATGTAGATATGTTTAGAAGAGAAGAGGTGAAAGGAACACTCTTGGTTTGATCAATTATGAGCTTACTGCCTAGTTACTGATTTAGTGGGATCAAGTAGCCCAAATTAGTTAATTAACTACTAATACTAGTTTTTCCACGTATTTCATTGTAGATAAATAATCTGAAAGGGGGAAGCTTAATTCGTTGTAATATTCGAGTTACACAACAAGGTATGTAAGGTTTCTCAGTTTCATATTCCTTGGCATGAACTCTTATATTTGTGTTGTTACCAACGAAGTGAGTTTCCTAGTAAAGGTACTTTCAACAGCAAGCTTTGTGAGTTATTCTCTAAGCCAGATGAGGTTCATGGTATCATATAAGCTCCTAAACAGTACGTTGATGTTACATTTGCTCCTTATATCATTGTTACTGCCTTAAGTGCATGTTCACATGTCTTCTACTACTGGTCCATAGTTTTGAGCTCAATAAAGGTTACAACCACCAAAGTAACAATGTCAAAGATTAAAGAAACTAAATGAAGTAATCTGTATATGTGTGGGTGGTAGCCCAGGGGTGAAAGCCTAGCATGGGTCGATCCCTATTTGTGTACTTATGGGTGGCAGCCTAGGGGAGAAAGCCTAGCATGGGTCGATCCCAATTTGTATATTTTTGAGGGCAACATCCCAGGGGTTAAAAAGTCTAGCATGGGACTCATCTTCTACCACTGATCAGTTGGTCACGTGTATTACATGCCTTACAATGGTCATAAAGCAAAGAAGAGTAACCAAAGAACGTAATATACATGATTTCACAAGTGTAAGCAAATGTGATCTTCTGTTCTTATTTACATGTTTATGCACTGATACCTGATTCTATTTGAGCTCTTGTTTACATATGGGTTACTTTATGCCTTACATATTCAGTACATTCTCTCGTACTGATGTCCCTCATGGGGACGCTGCATTTCATGCCGCAGGCACATGTACTCTGGCTAGTAGACCTCCCCAGTAGGAGCACAGGACACTCGGCTGCTGTTGGTGAGCTCCATTTTGATTCGGGGCTTTACCGAGTCTTTGGTATATATTTTGGGTATTGTATGGTTAAGGGTAAGGCGGGGCCCTGTCCCAACCTAAACTAAGTTTGTCTATCTTGTAGAGGCTTTGTAGACCAATGTTAAAGTAAAACTTAGTTATGTCTTTGCTCTTAACAGTTGTGGCCTCAATGGCCAGATCGTGTACATAAGTTTTGGGCCTATCTATGTTGGTCTTTTTATTCAGGAAGCTTATCTATAGTCAAAGCTTCTTAATTGTCATAGTTATATGCATGATGAATCACAGGTTATAAGTTGGTTCTCTCGGGCCTTTAGGACATCGAGTGCCTGTCCGTCTAAATATAATTTTAGGAGTGACAATTATACTGTCTTCGGTACTGAACTGGTTGTAAACTGAGATGGGACTAGAGGCACAAGTTATATGACTAGAAGTTAGATAGAAATAGTGAGGTTTGCGATGATTATTGAAAGTGATTATTCCTTTCTCTTTTGTAGTGATATTTCAGTGATTTGTGAAGTTGAGATTATTGTTGTTGAATTGACTTGAAAAATTTATCTGTTGACTGATTATATGCAAAGTGTTGAAGTTCCTTTACTTGTCATATGCCTTTTCTACATTCATGTCTTATTTTGGATCACCCTATGATACCTACCAGTAGATAGTATTTTGTATTGATACTACCCTATGATTTTCTTTTGTTAAGTGCAAATCGTGTTTCAGAGACTGAGACGAGACCTAGTCTAGAGTAGAAAAGTTGAGTGCAGATACAAAGGTGAGCACTACTTCTCAAGCTTTCATGGATCCTCTATTAGTTGTTGTCCTTTCTTCCGACAATGGGACTCCTATTTCTTATTGCTTTTAGTACTTATTGGATATCTTAGATGATGTTTTAGTTTAGAATTTTGTACGATGTCTTTCAGTTCTTGGGGATACGTTAGTTACTAGTTTCTGCACTTTTCTTATTATGTTGGTTGACTTACAGTATTTGATAATTTAAAGTTGGTTTGATTTATTATTCCTTTGAAATGGGCTAAGAGTAAGACTAACATTAGGTTGGTTGGTTCTCCCACTAGAGGGTTAGTGTGGGTGCCACTCACGATCCCGTTGGGTCATGACAAATTTGGTATCAGAGACCCGAGTTCATTGATCTTGTCGTACAAGAAGGAGTCTAGTAGATTCTTGTAGAATGGTATAGAGACATCTATACTTCTCCACCAGAGGATACAAGACTTTAGAAAACCTCAACTCCTTTCATTCCTCATGATATTACTTTATTCCAATTGGTATCTGGTTTTCCAAATTGGTATCTAACTCTTTAACTTTTATTCTTGCAGATGGCGAGAACACGTTTATCCGAGACTAGAGCGACAACACCCGAGCAAGTGGTTGAGGCTGCATTGCATGGTAGATTTAGAATGAGAGTCAGGGTTCATTACAATGGCTAGTTTTTAAAGGGTCAGGGTTTGCAGGGATACCCTGCATGCCCTATTCAATCATCGGTCCAGGTCTCCATTGGGGGTTCGTTAGGGACCAGTCAACCTTTATCAGATTTTGGTGGGTATCTTACTTCATCGGCTCTAGAACATCGACCTACTTTTGACCGTGCATGTTACTAGTGCAGTGAAATTTGGCACTTAAGGAGGAATTATCCTCGACTTTGACAAGTAGCTTAGCAGCAGGCCCCTAGAGGTCAGGTTCCAGTAGGTAGAGAAAATGTTTTTGGAAAGAATCTTCCACAAGGCGAGGAGGGTGGTCACACAGCTAGAAGAGGTGTAACCCAGCCCAACTGGGGCGGTGGAAATTATAGAAAAAGTGATCACCCCAATAAGGGTGGTGCACAGACCAATGATAAGAACCACTTTTATGCTTTTTCGAGTAGACCAGAGGTAGAGGTGTCATATACGGTGATCACAAGTACGGTTCTTGTCTGTGACTGCATGGATTCAGTTTTGTTTGACCCTGGCTCTACTTTTTCTTATGTTTTTGCTAAATTTGCTGAGAGTTTTAATATGCTATGTGAATCTTGGTACGCCCAAATTATACCTCTTTTAAGAAGCGTAAGTGGTCGCTGATCAAATATAGAACCCAATGAAGGTTGGGGTCGATCCGATAGGGAATATGGTAGGACTATGGTCGACTAATGTTTACTCGCGCTCTTAGTCATTTATTTCTCTCGAAAGTTTTTTTTTAAAGTAAGAAGTAGTAATTGTAATTAGAATTTAAACAAGTAACACTTGACAATTTTAAGAGTTGTAATCAATGGGAGAGATGACTAGGGTAGAGTTCCCCATGAGATCATAACTTAGTAGGGTGTTGTACTTAGTAAACTAGTTTGGTGCTTAGCATGTAGAATCGGTAAGTTAGGTTCACCTAAATCCTTGGTCCAGCAGATAGATGAATATCACCACAGGCCTTGGTCCAGCCGTGGGTGTATATTGTACTAACCCTTACCCTGGATCCCAGATTAGCTATTCCCGAACAAGGTCAAGCGATTAGATGAGGGTTGGTAGCCTCAAATCTCTGTTGTTAAACAATCCTTTTCCCATCCGTTACCTCCTTGGTTCGGAAAGTAACGATAATGCGAGTTCTAACATTGCGCACCGTTAAAAAAGCAATCAAAGTGAAGGGAAGAACAATACATGCATAAACACCCCCCTAGAGTACCCAAGTACTTTGCCTACTTCGTTAATCCTTCATGGTTCCCACAACCGTTAATCCTTCATGGTTCCCACAACCCTAGTTGTGGATTTAGCTACTCATGTTCATAAGTAAAAAATCAAGAGTTATTGATGGGTTCATGAGCATATACTTACAATAGGAGTTAAAGAAATCTGAAATCTTGAATGGATGAAGATGGAAGAAAGAACAATGAACTATGAATGTGTATAACTCTCAAAACCAAGAACAAACTAAACTCACAATATGTCGAATGTGTTTCCTACAAAATATCGTGCATAAAATGTAAAATAAAACCTAGGAAAGGTATTTATAGACAGTAAAAATCCTATCCTAATGAAATAAGAAAACTGGCATCGATAGCCTCTATGGACACAGTCTACGGTCCATTGAAGTTTCTACGGGTCATCGTCAGCACTCGTGAAACTTAGAGTATTTGTCATCCTGCAGGTTCCTTTCCACGAGGGCAGTCTATGACTCGTGACTTGAATCACGGCTCATGGAATTGAGTCATAGATCTCAGACAATTTTCTCCTTCTCTGATTAGGTTCCACGGGCAGGAATCATGACTCATGAATAGGTCCACGACTCATGGAAACCTTCCATGGAACTCAAGCCCCAGCTACATCTGCAGTATTCTTTCCATGACTTACTTCCACGACTCTTGGAATAATCAATGACTCATGGTCTTGAGTCGTAGAAGTCAGTTTCAGCCCAAATATCAGTCTTTCTCTGCACTTAAGTCTCTGAACCATGTTTTCCTACACAAGACTCAAAAACATATCAAAGCTACTAAAAATCACTAAAGAACATGCTCAAATTCCAAGTTTTAAGCATCGAAAGCGCCGCAAAACCACGGCACATCAACACCCTCAACTTAAAATTGTTGCTTGTACTCAAGTAATGAAACAAAACTATCCTAGAACGACGCTTGAGTAAAATAAAACAAGGAACTAGGTAGTCATATGCTTCAGCAAGTCAGTTTACGACAAGTATCCCCTCCTTTTTCAATACAGACAAGTGCAAAATTTTTGCCTATCAAGACAACACAAGAGGATCCATGGATGACATCATGCTATCAATAGATGACACAACATACACATATGAAAATTACCCTAACAATCAGCAGTCAAAGTTACTCTAGTGCCCTCACCACAAAGAAGTCCCACTCACTCAATAATAAATTTCATATCTGGGACTGAACTAGAATAACTCACACTCTCAAAGATGTTCAAACACTGCATGCACAATACCATAGACTTGACCTAATTTTCTATGCCTCGGTTTTTAAATGGTTGGGTTAGGATCACTATAGGACTTTACTCGGCTTGTAACGTAGGCTCGGGGATGGGTATGGTAGATATGGGATATAGTGACTAAGCCCTCCTTTACACTACGCTATGTTTCTTCCACCTTTTCAGAACAACTATATTCCTCCTTTCCTTTCTTATCCCTTTTTATTCCTTTTTATTCCTTCTTTTTCATCAAGTGACGGGTGCAGCTTTTATTTCAGACTAAACTTTTCATCACACATCTCTCTCTTTTCTTTTTCTTTTTATTTTTCTCTTTTTTTTCTTTTTCTTTTTCTCTTTTTAGCATATCCGCCACACCCGTTATTTCCCTCTTTGTCACTAACCTTTTCTTTTCATACCCCATATTTCATACTCACCTTCACAGTAGCCACACTAAACTTAGGCGATTTGCCTGAGTTGAGGTGCACAAAGTCCAAGGAGGGACCAGGGTCAGGCTGAAAGTTCATAGAAACTGGGGAAGGTGATTAGGCTATTCAACAAAAAGGGTCAATTTCGGCTCAAACTCAGGGATCAATGGGTATTTATATTATTTGGACGGTCATTTAGGTTAAGCAGGCTATTTCAAAGACGGCCTATGATCCTTTCCTAACCAACCATCCTACAACCTAGGCAAGACTAACTGGGAAAGTTCTAGATTGACACACAATGCAAGAACAATATGAATGTAGCTCACACATACATGGCACAGAGTATAACAGTCACATGCTAACTATCAGGTTCATACTTTAGCTTAAGCTATTCATTAGATCGATTAGCCTAATATTATGCACAGATCCATAATGGTAAGTCTATCAAAATAGATCCTAATCCGTCACACAAAAATTTGGAGGGGTCTCCATTTTTCAATCAATTTTCAATCAAAATCCAGTTCAAAATCATACCATAGACTGCACTAAGTTCCTTTTCTTCTTTTACTACACACAACCTATACTAAATGTGCTGGTTCAATAGAAAATAAAAATCCTTCGGGAAAGAACACATGCAAGAAAACCCTAAGGACTCGGGTACCTTGTGAGTACCCTCATGGGTTGCCTCCCATGCAGCGCCTGATTTAACATCGCGGCATGATGCGGGTCTTTTGGCTACTCAGACTTCGCCAAAAAACCCATCAAAATACGAACAGTTGCTGCCCCCACCCCACCAAAAAGCAACATGCATTGACCTCAATGCAATAAGAAAAGTAGAACATAGGGAGGTAGGAACATACCTGTGGCGCCTAGGCACCGGCGTCCGATGAAGTGTGTAGGGCCGGTGATGTGGCACCCATCGCAGTGTCAGTGGCGATGGCAGTGGCCATTGCGCTCAGTGTCTCAATAGTAGGAGGGACATCAGTAGATGCCCTCTCAGTAGCAACCACATCTGGGCTCCGAAGAACAGAAGATGCGGCTCCTCCACCAACTGGAGCTGAACTAGATGATGCACCCCGAAGTCTCTGCCGCTCTGCCTTCTCACGGAGACACATGTCATCTAAGGAGTGTTGTGTGGAAAAAGAAATGTCTCTTTTCAATATCTTTGAGTCCTCCTCAAACACAGAAGTTCTTTCAATGCGCATTCTCTTTGCCCTATCACTCGGGGGCACAAGCTCTACTACAGCAAATAAATCAACCACTCGTCTCGTGGGCGCTGGAACCTCAATAGAGATGGTGGCCATAACCAGAGTCCGGATAGGGTCAACAGATCTAATCTTCTTACGAAGTCGGGCCAGCTCATCCTGAATATGTCCCAAGTCAAGGCTCTGTATGGACTGTAAATCAGTACTCACTCGATGCTCGAAAGCATCAACCCGTGCGAACATCTCTCATACAACCCAATCGATCGCAAGTTTCATCCTCCCTTCCGCGGCCGCTACAGTCGATCTCACCCAAGGTTGGAGCTGGTCAAACAAATCATTTACCTGTTTCTAAGTATCGGCTTGTCAGGAAACCAAATTCTATAGAAACTCAGCATCAATATTAATCCTACCCGAAGAAGCTAGGCACGAAGGCACGGTAAGGATGCCTACTGGTGGATGAGAGGTCGAAGGCTCTGAAGATGAAGTTGTGGCTGTGGCACCTTCTGTAGCTGCACTTACCCCCATATCATGCAAGTCTAATGGGTCTCGTGCTGCGAAGGACCCCTCAACTCTCATAGTACTAGTAGAAATAGAGGATGATGCTCATCAGTGTGCAATCGGGTTAGCCACATCTCTAATTAACCCAGCATCCTGAATCCTAGTCACCTCCTTAGTGTGGTCAATATCGGGAATCTACGGGACTGCCGACTCCATGCATAGATGATGAATCAAACAAGGAAAGTGTATGGTAGTGTAGGTCTGAATTCCCGCTAATGTTTCTCCTCTAATATGCAGCGTGAGAAATTAATCTCATATCCAGCCATGATGCTGGCCACTAGTACTCCATGGTCAGGCGTCAAAGAATTGTCCGTCTGAGTCAGATGGATACGGGACCGGATAATTGCCCACCAAAACTTGTCGATGAAATTTAATGTTGCCCTTTTTATGTCTCCGTTGTGAACCCATTCTGCATCTTCACCATTCTCAGCTATATAACCTGCAGCCCATTTTAATAAATCTGCTCGCTGAACCGGGTCCCTCATCTTTGTTTTATCTCAGACAATATTCATCTTGCTATCGAACTCTACTGTGTTGACCTGTAACTCATACTCTGGGACAAACAAGAACCACTGAATAGTCTTCTCAGAGATATCCACAGGTACATGTCGCACCACAGTACTAGTGAGTAAAGGTAGATCCTGATATTGTTGCCTCAGTCCAAGTAGCCAACTACCTATGGACACTCGGCTTCATACCTTTGAACTTTGGGGAAGAGCGGGAATGAGTGATTTTGCTTGTGAGTAGAGACCACGATCCCGACCAAAAAAATGAAGTGCCCAATCATTTGGTGGAAGAACAGTGGGGGCGGCTATGTGGTGGAGAATTTACATGATCTTGGGGAGGATTTGTAGGGATTGTGATGTTTGAATGGAAGTAAAAGGAGTGGTGGTCGGTTTTGATGGAAAAAAATGGGGGGAAAATTCAATTTTTGGGGTGATTTAAGAGAAAGGGTCGCGGGTCAGGTCAGGTGAAGTGGGTGAACAGTGTTCTTTTAAAAAAAATTTACCTGTGTTCCACGAGTCATGTTCATGAGTCATGGAATTAACCACGACTCATATAACAGACCCGTGGAACAAGTCCTGCCACTTCTATTTTGTCTAATTTCCACGACCAGAAACCACGATTCGTGGTTGAGGCCACGACTCGTGGAACTGGTTCGTGGATTAAGTTCTGCGGATGGACATAATTCCCTGATTTCTACAACCTAAAACCACGATGCATAATTATAATCATGGCTCATGGAACTAGTTTGTAGATGTTATTCTGCAGTTGGCCATTTTTACCCGAGTTCCACGAGTTGGGCTACGACCCATTGAATGAACCACGGTTCATGAACTTTGCTCGTGGAACCAAACTTACCCATTTTCAGAGTTTTATCTTTTCCAGCATTCTCCCTCCACTTGTTCCTGCACACATAGAAAACATTAACCTTGGGTTGCCTCCTAATCAGCTCCTGATTTAACATTGCGGCACGACGCGAGTGTTTTGGTTACTCAGACTTCACCAAAACACTTCTACAAAAGCAAAAATAGCAAGGTAAAAAGAAAATATTCATGGGTTGCCTCCCATGCAGCGCCTCATTTAACGTCGTGGCACGACGCATGTTGCTTGATTAATTAGACTTCATCAAGCTCCTTTGTGGGACGAATTCATCCAGGCTCCAGGCTTCAATTGTTTTGAGCTCGTCTGCTGTGCAAAATAGGCTTTAATCCACTGACCATTAGCCTTGAACCTTTTTCCTTCATGATTTTCAAGTTCAACTACCCCGTGAGGAAACACTTGTACCACCTTAAAAGGTCCAATCCACTTGGACTTCAATTTGCCAGGAACCAAGCGAAGTCTGGAATTGAAGAGTAGGACCAAGTCACCCGGCTGGAAGTTCCTCTTTTCTATTTTCCGGTCATGGTACAATTTTATCCTTTCCTTATATAGTGCTAAACTCTCATATGCATTCAAACGGAACTCATCCAACTCATTCAGTTGCCCAAGTCGCTGCAATGATGCCTCAGACTGTCACGACCCAATTTCTCGGTCATGATGGTACCTACAACCCCCGGTAGGTGAACCAATCCCCGTAGCCCAGAACAGTTAGTAATGGGCTACTATCTAGCAAATATGGGAACAAGACGAAGAGAACAGATAAAAGGGATATAAATATATACATATGCGGAAGCTAAACCAAACCCCAAGACCTGGTATCATAGTATAGAGCCAAAACTACATACATGGAGTGCAAACGATCCAAAACAATATATACAAATGTCTCTGAATGGTAATAGAGTACATGAAGCAAAAGATAAACTAAAGCTAAGCTCCGATCGCCAAGAGCTCACCCTCAGTCTGAAGTCCAACAGATCTCCAAGCACGAATCACAGCGATCTAACGGCGATGGCCCACGCTAGAAACTGCACCCAAAGATGCAGGGGGTAGGGGTGAGCACCAAATGCGAAGCATAAGGTACCCAGTAGGTATCATAGGCCGACTGGGCACATATAAGATAAAAGCGTAGTAACAGATAGAATTGAAGCAAGCAGTCACATAAATCAACGAAAGGTACACAGGAACTAGCCCAGAGGGAAATCAACAGAACCACATGTGAGGCCAGTAAGCAGAATATACACACCATAGGAACAAGTAAAAGTAAGAAACAACAAACCTGGGATCCTTGCAATAACAGTGTATACATAATAAGTTTATGAAATGGACGGTATACCGGTAACCTCAAGTGTAAGAAGAGGGAAAGAGTAATGATAGGCATGCTCAGAGACATGAATCAAACTCAACTAATCATATCAATCTCAAATCCAGAACTAACAGTCTAGCAGTAACCAATTTCATACTTAACCGTAACAGGGAACAATTCTGTAAGTAAATAGCAAGAGTCTACCTACACCATACAGTGCCCCGGCCGCCCATATAATCGAGGAACACAAACAAGTGAAAACAACCCTCCGGCATCCCATACTACCAGAGCGTACAATCAACAAACAACAAACAATGGTGGAGCCTCAAACAATGAATGATATGATGCATGAAGATCTCAAGTGAAATGGTATCTCTGTATGTACCTCCTCCGGTGCCGATCCGGCCCAGCATGTAGGTTCCATGGAAGGACACTGCCCGTATACCTCTACTCCGCCGTATACCCCTCCTCCGGCACACGCAGCCCGAAGCCCCAGGCCCGGATGGCAAGGTCCATGGAGGTCCCTGACCCCATACTAAAACTCAGTATCAAAACATGTCGTCCGGAAGCCAGACCGGTGTCAAGATAGAGACCCAGTCTCAAATATGCATGCCCAGACCCTGTCCAGGACTAAAGTAGTAGGAAATATCTCAAAAAGAACCCCTCCAAGGGTGCCCGGTAGTAACCGGGTCTAAACAGTAAAATGTCATCTCAGGTGCTCGGTCCGACCGAGGCTAAATATCATCTCAAGTAGCAAGAAAACTCAACTAGCACCCCGGCCCTACCGAGTCTAGCGTTAATCGTAAAACTGATGATTTAAAACATAATTTACTTTCTTTTACCCAAGAATATTCACAAGTTAAATCAAACCATTTCCAAATCATTTCCATCAAAAACAGGCCCCCGGGGCCATGCAAGGTTTAGAAAATAGTTCCAGTAGGCCCGAAGCCAAAACCATAGTAAAACATGGATAAAACCTCTTTATATGCATGGAAATGGTATGATCACACACAATAGCTACCCAGCAGCTCACAATCAACCTATCGACCCTGCACAGGCCCACATCTACTCAGCAAGCATAACCAGCCTAGAAGGATAATTCTATGCCCGGGACTCACGAACATTCCCAAAATCGCACCTTCTATGTTCCAGAGTCAACAAGGTCTCACAGGACCAAAAGGGTAAATAAAATATATCGGCAAGTACTACAAACAATGGAGGAACAAAAGTAGGTGGACATGAATAAAACGGTCGAGGTCTGTGGTACCAACCTAATAAACCAACCCAAGGATGCCCATTAATACAATTTTATCCTATATGTGGAGTCTGGGGAAAATAAACCGTAACCTACCTGTCGTCCGATGACAAGCTTGAATCTCCCCGAAAAAGCTCCAATATGAAATCAAACTTGAATTTAGGCTTGAATTTAAGTTTATAAGCAACAATAAAATCAGTTATCCGATCCTAAAACACCAAGCATCACCTTAATGGAACAATAACATTTTTGTTACCCATGAACTCAAATGGAACGTTCAAGACTTGCAAAAGAATATCATAAGAGAGTTTTTAGGCCACGTATAAAAATACATATAATATATATATAGAAGGATGATAAGAATCCTTTGCCTACTAATTATATAATAGGTATGCATGTCATAATTAGAAGTTCAATTCCATGACAAATGGCAGCAACCATAATTCCACTAAGCTTGTTGTTCCCTTGTCTTACCTCCACGTGGAGTAATATTCTGAATATTCTGAATATACCATAATTAATAGAAAATTATTCCAAGTAAAACCTACTATATTATAATAATAATTTTCAACATAACTAAATTTACTATCTCCGTTAAAATATTACAATGTATAAAAACTTTATAAAAATAAATACATATACAATTATATCGTAACAAAATATTTTTCATAAACCTTTAAAATATTTTGAAAAGGTAATAATAATATAACTTTTTATCAAATTCAACTTTTAATAAAATATTTTCAAATATACGCGCGATGCTAATAAAGTTCTCAAACTTAAGTTCGCAACTCACCACCGCACGATTTTGATACTCAAGAACTCTCTTGGAACCCTCCCTTATGTTTTCTCACTGTTTTAGAATTGAAATGGCATTTTAAAAAGTGAAGTTGAGGCTTAAATCGAGTTTGACCCGACCCGGTTCGCGACCCGGTTCGCAACCCGTTTCTGCCAGACAGTCCGCGGTAAAATAGTCATAACCTTTTACTCAGAGATCAGTTGGACGTGAGGTTTTGTGCGTTGGAAACTAGACTCGTAGACCTTCGATTTGGTATTTCAGGGGACTTCTAACTTTTTATATATTGAGAGAAAAGCCCTGAGACATTTTACCCAAAGTTCAGGAAATTTGTTAAAGGAACTTAAGATAACTTTTGCCGACTTACTTGTCTTCAAAACTTATCATACGACCAAACAAATGGACCCGGCACCGAAATACCGGTCCTGACAAGCCTTAAGTGACTTGGGGCCGCTACAAACAAGCTCTAACGGTACAAGGAAAATGTATACGTGGAAATAACCGGAAGGGTCATTACATCATCCACTACTAAAAAGGACTTTCGTCCTCGAAAGTCAAGGTCAAGGGGGTACCTGAAGGCTCAAACAGCTGCGGACACTGGGCCCGCATATCTCTCTCGGTCTCCCAGGTAGCCTCATCGACTGGACGGTGCCTCCACAGAACCTTAACAACCGGGATCTCTCGAGACCTCAATCTCCTGACATCTCTGGCCAAAATAGTTGCCGGCTCCTCAACAAAGGCTAAACCCTCACCCAACTGAACTGAATCCCACTATAACACATGAGACTCATTTGGGACAACCTGACGCAACATCGAAACATGAAATACATGATGTATAGCTGAAAACATCGGAGGCAAGGCTAGCTGATAGGCAACGCTACCAACCCTCTGAAGAATCTCAAACGGCCCAATGTACCTGGGGCTAAGCTTGCCCCGCCTACCAAATCTCACCATGCCCTTCATGGGCGATACACTGAGAAACACCAAGTCACCGACACTAAACTCCAAGGCACGAAGCCGATGATCAGCATAACTCTTCTGCCTGCTCTGAGCTGCCCGAAGTCTGTCCTGAATCACTCAGACTCGGTCTAAGGAATCTCAAAGCAAATCTGCGCTCTGTGGCCCAGAACTAAAACCATCAAACCAACCTACTGGTGATCTGCAATGCCTGCCATACAAAGCCTCAAAAGGTGCCATGCCGATACTCGAATGGAAGCTATTATTATAAGCAAACTCTGCCTAGGGAACAAACTGATCCCAAGAACCTCCAAAGTCAAGAACATAGGCCCGAAGCATGTCCTCCAGAATCTGAATGGTCCTCTCGGACTGGCCATCTGTCTGAGGGTGGAAAGCGGTACTAAGATGAACCTCTGTACCCAAATCTCGCTGAATAGCCCTCCAGAACTGAGATGTGAACTGAGTACCGCGGTCTGAAATAATAGAAGCTGGGACCCCGTGCAACCGAACAATATCACGAAGGTAGATCTGAGCTAACCTCTCTGCGCCATAAGAAGTCTAAACCGACAAGAAATGTGTTGACTTAGTCAGCCTATCAACAATCACCCATATGGAATCAAACCTATGAGAAGTACAAGGTAAACCAACAACGAAGTCCATAGTTATCCCTTCCCACTTCCACTCAGGAATGGGAAGTCGCTGCATCAAACCACCAGGTATCATATGCTCGAACTTAACCTGCTGACAGTTCAAGCACCGAGATACGAAATCCGCTATATCCTGCTTCACACCACTCCACCAGTAAAGCTGCCCCAAGTCTCTATGCATCTTTGCTGTGCCAGGGTGAATGGAGTATCTAGTACAATGTGCCTCGTGAAGTATCAACTGAATCAAATCACTAATCCTAAGAGCACAAAGGCGACTATCAAACCTCAGAACCCCATCTGAATCTAGAGTAGCCTGGCTGGTCTCACCCTGAAAAACCCGATCACGAAGGTGACACAACTGCTGATCCTCAAACTGACTGCTCTGAATCTGATCAATCAAAGTAGAATGAACCTCAACACTGGCGAGAACTCTGCTAGGATCCGACAAGTCAAGCCTAACCAAATGGTTAGCCAAGGACTGGATGTCCAAGGCCAATGGTCGCTCTGAAACTGGAAGAGAAGCTAGGCTACCCATACTCACTGCCTTCCGACTCAAGGCATCCGCTACCACGTTTGCCTTGCCCGGATGATACAGAATAGTGAAGTCATAGTCCTTCAGTAACTTGACCCATCTCCTCTGTCTCGAGTTCAACTCTCGCTGACTCGTGATATACTGAAGACTACGGTGATCGATGAAGATCTCACAGTGAACTCCATATAGGTAATGCCTCCAGATCTTGAGCGCGAAAACTACCGCCGCCAACTCTAAGTCATGAGTGGGGTAGTTGCGCTCGTGAACCTTCAGCTGCCTCAACGCATATGCTAATACTCGACCCTGCTGCATCAACACACAACCAAGACCAACCCCAGAAGTATCACAATACACGGAGAAGCTCTGACCCTCAATCGGCAAAGTCAAAACTGGAGCTGAAGTCAATAAGGCCTTAAGCCTCTGGAAGCTATCCTCACAATGGTCCGACCACTGAAATGGGACATCCTTCCTAGTCAGCATAGTCAAGGGTGCTGCTATGGAAGAAAATCCCTCAACAAACTGTCGGTAGTAACCTACTAACCCAATAAAGCTGCGGACCTCAGTAACAGTAGTAGGTCTAGGCCACTCACAAACCGCTGAAATCTTTCCCGGATCAACCCTAACCCCATCCTTAGACACCACGTGCCCTAGGAATGCAACTGACTCAAGCCAAAACTCGCACTTCGAGAACTTGGCATAAAGCCGATGATCTCTCAAAGTCTGGAGTATAACCCTCAAGTGCTGCTCATGCTCATCTCTACTACGCGAGTACACCAAGATGTCGTCTTTAAAAACTATCACAAATGAGTCCAAATAGGGGCCAAGAACCCTGTGCATCAAGTTCATAAAGGCTGCGGGGGTATTAGTCAACCCAAAAGACATCACCAGGAACTCATAATGGCCATAATGTGTCCTGAATGCTGTCTTAGGGATGTCCTCTGCCCTAATCCTCAACTGATGGTAGCCCGACCTCAAATCAATCTTCGAAAACATGACTGAACCCTGAAGCTGGTCAAACAAGTCATCAATCCTCGGCATCGGATACCTATTCTTCACTGTCACCCTATTCAGCTGCCGATAGTCAATACACATGCGCATCGACCCATCCTTCTTCTTCACAAAGAGAACAGGAGCACCCCAAGGTGACACACTAGGACTAATAAACCCCTTAGCTAACAGATCCTGGAGCTGCTCCTTAAGCTCCCTCAACTCAGCAAGAGCCATACGGTAAGGAGAAATAGAAATAGGCCTAGTGCCCGGCTCTAACTTAATAGCAAAATCAATATCTCTCTCAGGTGGAAGGCCTGGCAGGTCAGTAGGAAACACATCGAGGAAGTCTCTAACCACAGGAACAGACTCAGGAGAAGTAGGGTCAGCACTAACATCTCGGACATATGCTAGATAAGCTAAACACCCACGGGAAATTAACTTCCTAGCTCGAAGACAAGAGATGATCCCCGATGGTGCATGGATAACAGAACCCTGCCATACAACCGGGGATACACCGGGCACAGCTATGGTAATGGTCTTGGCATAACAATCCAAAACCACACGCTGAGGGGATAACCAGTCCATGCCCAGTATCACATCAAAATCTAGCATATCAAGAATCATCAAATCACCCCAAGTCTCTGAATCACCAACATATAACATACAGGATCTGACAATCCGATCCACTACTAAAGAATCTCCTACTGGGGTTGAAACAGAAACAGGAACAGATAATGGCTCACTAGCCAACCCCAAGCAAGGCACAAAGTAGGCAGATACATATGAACAAGTGGATCCAGGATCAAATAAATCCATAGCAGACTGATGGCACACAAAAATCGTACCTGTAATCACAGCGTCTGAGGCCTCTGCCTCTGGTCTCCTAGGGACCGCGTAAAACTAACGATGACCTCCACCTGCCCGACCGCCATCCCTACCACCTGCTCTGCCGCGTGGAGCACCACCTCTCCCCTGACGACCACCCCCTCTAGCCGGAGGCTGAACTGTACCCTGCCGAGGGCAATTTATAGAAAAATGACCAATCGCGCCACAAGTAAAACAAGCCTCTGACGGCCTACTCAGTCGAGATGAACCAGCAGATCCCGTATGACCACCATGACCTGATGCCGCAGAAACTGTACCCCTCAAAGACTGGCCGCCATAGCCCTGATGGCTGCTCTGACCCTGCTCGAACTGGGTACTACCGAAAGTCAGAAGGGAAGCCTGAACCGGTCGGCTGGACTGACCCTGGTACTGCTGTGGCTGATAACTCCGGCTCCACTGGCCAGGACCTCTACCGCCATATCTGGAACCACTGTAGACACCCTGATGCCGAGGCCTCTTATCTCTGAACCCCTGATTGTGTCGCTGTAAGTCCTCCACAGTGCGGGCATAGTCTACTATAGCCTGAAATGACCGACCACTGGCGACCAATATCTCAGCGGGCTGCCTGATCTCTCGCCTCAAACCCCATACAAATCTGCGAACCCTATCTACCTCGGTAGGATTGATCATAGCTCCAAACGGTGCTAGCTGATGAAAATGGGTCTCATACTCCGACATAGTCATAGACCCTGCACAAGGTGAGTAAACTTCTCCCTGCGATGCTCATGATCACTCTGAGGTAGGAACTTGGCCATAAAGTCCTCATAAAACTCAGACCAGGTCAAAGGAGGTGACATCGGTGGTCTACAAGCAACCTGTGCCCTCCACCATAACTTCGCTGGGCCCTCCAACTGATAGGTAGTATAACCAACCCCATGAGTCTCCAACAAACCCAAATGATGCAACATCTCCTCACAGGTAGTAATAAAGTCATGTGGATCCTGTCCAGAAGTACCAGCAAACCTCGGAGGTGCTAACCTAAAAAACCTACCCAACGCCTTCTGCTCTGACTCTGTCATAATTGGGCGAGGAGCAAGAGGCTGTGCAACAGATAAAACCGGAATGACCTCCGCACGGGGAGCCATAGTAGCCGGCTGTGCTCCTAAGCTCTGTGCACCCAGGGCTGCCCCCTGAGCGGATGTCTGCGCTACCTCAGAAGGCCACTCTCCAATCACACCCAAAAGCTGTAATAGTAATCCCCGAATATCTGGAGATTGAGCTGCGGCTGGAGCTGGCACAGAAGTGGGCACTGGAGCTGGTGCTGGAGCTGGCGCTGGAGCTGGCGCTGGAGCTGGAACTGGAGCTAGCGCTGGAGTGGGAGGCTCATCTCCGCGTGATGCCGATGATCTCGTACGAACCATCTGCGGAAGGATGAAGTAGAACAAATGAGATTTCCAGAAACTTCAAGGGTTCCACGCACGACACAGAAGCAATGAAAGAGTCAAATTTCCTAAAATGTCACTGTAGCCTCCCAAAGATTGAGTACGGACGTCTCCGCCCCGATCCGCAGGACTATACTAGATATTGGCTCCTATACCGATGACACCGGTGAACCTAAAGCTCTGATAACAAGTTGTCACGACCCAATTTCTCGGTCATGATGGCAGGTACAACCCCCGGTAGGTGAACCAATCCCCGTAGCCCAGAACAATTAGTAATGGGCTACTATCTAGTAAATATGGGAACACGACAAAGAGAACAGATAAAAGGGATATAAATATATACATATGCGGAAGCTAAACCAAACTCCAAGACCTGGTATCATAGTATAGAGCCAAAACTACATACATGGAGTGCAAACGATCCAAAACAATATATACAGATGTCTCTGAATGGTAATAGAGTACATGAAGCAAAAGATAAACTAAAGCTAAGCTCCGATCGCCAAGAACTCACCCTCAGTCTGAAGTAGTCCCCAACAGATCTCCAAGCACGAATCACAGCGATCTAACGGCGATGGCCCACGCTAGGATCTGCACCCAAAGATGCAGAGGGTAGGGGTGAGCACCAAATGCGAAGCATAAGGTACCCAGTAGGTATCATAGGCCGACTGGGCACATATAAGATAAAAGCGTAGTAACAGACAGAATTGAAGCAAGCAGTCACAGAAATCAACGAAAGGTACACAGGAACTAGCTCATAGGGAAATCAACAGAACCACATGTGAGGCTAGTAAGCAGAATATACACACCATAGGCACAGGTGAAAGTAAGAAACAACGCACTTGGGGTCCTTGCAATAACAGTGTATACATAATAAGTTTACGAAATGGACGGTATACCGGTAACCTCAAGTGTAAGAAGAGGGAAAGAGTAATGATAGGCATGCTCAGAGACATGAATCAAACTCAACTAATCATATCAATCTCAAATCCAGAACTAACAGTCTAGCAGTAACCAATTCCATACTTAACCGTAACAGGGAACAATTCTGTAAGTAAATAGCAAGAGTCTACCTACAGTCCCTCGGCCGCCCATACAACCGAGGAACACAAACAAGTGAAAACAAACCCTCCGGCATCCCATACTACCGGAGCGTACAATCAACAAAAAACAATCAAGGGTGGAGCCTCGAACAATGAATGATATGATGCATGAAGATCTCAAGTGAAATGTCATCTCTGTATGTACCTCCTCCGGTGCCGATCCGGCCGAGCAGGTAGGTTCCATGGAAGGACACTGCCCGTATACGTCTACTCCGCCGTATACCCCTCCTCCGGCACACGCAGCCCGAAGCCCCAGGCCTGGATGGGAAGGTCCATGGAGGTCCCTGACCCCATACTAAAACTCAATATCAAAACATGTCGTCCGGAAGCCAGACCGATGTCAAGATAGAGACCCAGTCTCAAATATGCATGCCCAGACCCTGTCCAGGACTAAAGTAGTAGGAAATATCTCAAAAAGAACCCCTCCAAGGGTGCCCGAGAGTAACCGGGTCTAAACAGTAAAAAGTCATCTCAGGTGCTCGGTCCGACCGAGGCTAAAAATCATCTCAAGTAGCAAGAAAACTCAACTAGCACCCCGGCCCTACCGAGTCTAGCGTTAATCGTAAAACTGATGATTTAAAACATAATTTACTTTCTTTTACCCAGGAATATTCACAAGTTAAATCAAACAATTTCCAAATCATTTCCATCAAAAACAGGCCCCCGGGGACATGCAAGGTTTAGAAAATAGTGCCAGTAGGCCCGAAGCCAAAACCATAGTAAAACATGGATAAAACCTCTTTATATGCATGAAAATGGTATGATCACACACAATAGCTACCCAGCAGCTCACAATCAACCTATCGACCCTGCACAGGCCCACAGCTACTCAGCAAGCATAACCAGCCTAGAAGGATAATTCTATGCCCGGGACTCGCGGACATTCCCAAAATCCCACCTTCTATGTTCCAGAGTCAACAAGGTCTCACAGGACCAAAAGGGTAAATAAAATATATCGGCAAGTACTACAAACAACGGAGGAACAAATGTAGGCGGACATGAATAAAGCGGTCGAGGTCTGTGGTACCAACCTAATAAACCAACCCAAGGATGCCAATTAATACTATTTTATCCTATATATGCGGAGTCTGGGGAAAATAAACTGTAACCTACCTGTCGTCCGATGACAAGCTTGAATCTCCCCGAAAAAGCTCCAACACGAAATCAAACTTGAATTTAGGCTTGAATTTAAGTTTATAAGCAACAATAAAATCAATTATCCGATCCTAAAACACCAAGAATCACCTTAATGGAACAATAACATTTTTGTTACCCATGAACTCAAATGGAACGTTCAAGACTTGCAATAGAATATCATAAGAGACTTTTTAGGCCACGTATAAAAATACATATAATATATATAGAAGGATGATAAGAATCCTTTGCCTACTAATATAATAGGTATGCATGTCATACTTAGAAGTTCAATTCCATGACAAATGGCAGCAACCATAATTCCACTAAGCTTGTTGTTCCCTTGTCTTACCTCCACGTGGAGTAGATACCACAATCTTATTTATTCTATTACGTATATACTCGGGTATTGAACACGTTCATAGTAAAATATATATAATATTCTGAATATACCATAATTAATAGAAAATTATTCCAAGTAAAACCTACTATATTATAATAATAATTTTCAACATAACAAAATTTACTATCTCCGTTAAAATATTACAATGTATAAAAACCTTATAAAATAAATACATATACAATTAAATCGTAACAAAATATTTTTCATAAACCTTTAAAATATTTTGAAAAGGTAATAATAATATAACTTTTTACCAAATTCAACTTTTAAATAAAATATTTTCAAATATACGCGCGATGCTAATAAAATTCTCAAACTTAAGTTCGCAACTCACCACCGCACGATTTTGATACTCAAGAACTCTCTTGGAACTCTCCCTTATGTTTTCTCACTGTTTTAGAACTGAAATGGCATTTTAAAACGTGAAGTTGAGGCTTAAATCGAGTTTGACCCGACCCGGTTCGCAACCCGTTTCTGCCAGACAGTCCGCGGTAAAACAGTCATAACCTTTTACTCAGAGATCAGTTGGACGTGAAGTTTTGTGCATTGGAAACTAGACTCGTAGACCTTCGATTTGGTATTTTGGGGGACTTCTAACTCTTTATATATTGAGTGAAAATCCCTGAGATATTTTACCCAAAGTTCAGGAAATTTGTTAAAGGAACTTAAGATAACTTTTGCCGACTTACTTGTCTTCAAAACTTATCATACGACCAAACAAATGGACCCGACACCGAAATACCGGTCCTGACAAGCCTTAAGTGACTTGGGGCCACTACAAACAATCTCTAACGGTACAAAGAAAATGTATACGTGGAAATAACCAGAAGGGTCATTACACAGACCAATCCAAGTTCAGCTTCTTCAACGCCCGCATGGCCTTATGCTCTAACTCAACCGGGAGATGACATGCCTTACCAAACACAACATGATATGGTGAAATACCTATTGGGGTTTTGAATGCAGTCCCGTATGCCCACAAAACATCATCTAACTTCCACGACCAATCCTTTCTATTTGCATTGACCATCTTGGACAGGATTGACTTTATCTCTCTATTGGAAACCTCTACTTGCCCACTCGTCTGAGGATGAAAAGGGGTTGAAACTCTGTGTTTAACTCCATATTTTTCAAGCAAGGATCGAAATAGCTTGTTGCAAAAGTGGGACCCTCCATCACTAATAATTGCCCTTGGCGTACCAAACCTGGAGAAAATGTTCTTTTTCAAGAACGCTGTGACACACTTGCCTTCATTACTGGGAAGCGCAACTGCCTCCACCCACTTGGACACATAGTCCACAACCACTAATATGTACCAGTTTCCACTGGAAAGAATAAAAGGACCCATGAAGTCTATACCCCAAATGTCAAACAGCTCAACCACAAGGATGGGATTAAGAGGAAGCTCATGCCTCCGCGATATGCCTCCTTCCCTTTGACATCTGTTGCAAGCCTTAGCAAACTCATGGGCGTCTTTGTGAATAGTCGACCAATAGTAGCCACATTGTAGAATCTTATGTGCAGTCTGGATACCACTATGACCCCCAACAAAGGATGAATGGCAGGACTCTAGTATCTCCATTATCTCAGCTTCAGGCACACATCTCTGGATCATAGTATCTACACACACTCGGAACCAGAATGGATCCTCCCAGAAATACTTCTTGACATCAGACATGAATTTTCTCCTTTGATGAATAAATATATCATCAGACACCAAATCACTTGCCAAATAATTGGCAATATTAGCAAACCATGGAATCAAATCTTGAGAAGCGTCTAACACATATTCATCAGGAAACCAGTCATCAATCTCCTGTGCATCATCAAGCTTCAACGTTGCTTCTTCTTCTAGTCTAGACAAGTGGTCTGCTACCTGATTCTCTGTACCATTCCGGTCCTTGACTTTAAAATCAAATTCTTGCAGCAGTAAAACCCATTTAATCAGCCTTGGCTTAGCATCCTTTTTTGCCATGAGATAACGAAGAGCTGCATGGTTTGTATGCACCACCACCTTGGTGCCAAGCAAGTAAGATCTAAATTTTTCAAAAGCAAAGACCATAGAAAGAAGCTTCGGTTCAGTGACAATATAGTTCTTTTGAGCCAGATTAAGTACTTTGCTAGCGTAGTATATATAGGATGAAGAATTTTTTTATTCCTTTGACCTAGGACTGCTTCTAGCGCCACTCCACTTGCATTGCACATAACCTCAAAAGGTTGAGACCAATCAGGAGAAATAATGATAGGAGCTGAGACCAACTTTTCTCTAAGGCATTCGAATGCCTTCAAACATGCATCATCAAACACAAACTTTACCTCCTTCTCCAATAATTTTCACAATGGATTAGCAATTTTGGAGAAGTCCTTGATAAACCTTCTATAGAAACCAGCACGCCCCAAAAAGCTCTAAATCCCCTTCACAGAAACTGGTGGAGGCAATTTTTCAATCACCTCAATCTTCACTTTATCGACCTCAATACCCTTCTTGGAGATCCTATGGCCAAGCACTATGCCCTCTTTCACCATGAAGTGACACTTTTCCCAGCTCAGCACCAGATTACACTCTTCACATTGTTTCAGCACACAACTTAGATGATCCAAACAATCTTTAAAAGAGTGACCCACTATAGAAAAGTCATCCATAAATACCTCAATAGTGTCCTCCACCATGTCTGAGAAAATGGACATCATGCAATGCTAAAATGTCGCTGGTGCATTGCATAGACCGAAAGGCATCCTCTTAAAAGCAAACGTCCCATATGGGCAGGTGAAAGTGGTCTTCTCTTGGTCTTCAGGAGCAATCAAAATCTTATTGTATCCCGAATAACCATCAAGAAAACAATACCATCCTCGACCAGCAAGACGGTCTAACATCTAATCCATGAACGGCATTGGAAAATGGTCCTTCTTAGTGTAAGCATTCATCTTCCTATAATCCATGCATATGCACCAGCCTGTGACTGCCCTCATTGGAATCAGATCATTTCTAGCATTTGGGACTACAGTAATCCCACCCTTCTTCGGCACACACTGAACCGGGATCACCCACTTGTTGTCCGTAATAGGGTAAACCATACCTGCATCAAGCACCTTTATGATCCCCTTCTTGACAACCTCTTGCATAGGCTGATTTAACTTATGCTGGTGCTCAATACTTAAAATACAATCTGGCTCAAGCTGAATTTTATATGTACAGATTCCTGGCGGAATCCCAATGATGTCTGTGATTGTCCAGCCAATGGCCTTCTTAAATTTCTTCAACACAGAAACCAGAGCTTCAACTTGCCCTTCATCTAAGTCTGCAGCAATAATCACTGGCAAGTCTCATTAGCTCCTGGGAACACATACCAAAGATGGGTTGGAAGCGCTTTGAGCTCCAAGACTGGTGGCTCCTCAATAGACAGTCGGGCAGGTGGTGTTTGTCTATTTTTCAAGTCTAAGTCAAGCTTCTTTGGAGCATAGCTGTAAGACCCCATACCTGCTAGTGCTTCAACCATCTCATCATACTCATCAATATCATCTCCTTAAAAATTCATAATCACCATATCAAGTGCCTCGACACCAAGTCTCTCCTCAACCGACACAATTAACTGATCCTCATCAACCACATCAATAACTGAAACAACTCACATATCATCATGATGCTTCATAGATTGGCTGACATTAAAAGTAACTACCTCATCATTCAATTTGAACTTCATATGCCCAGTCTCTAAGTCAATGAGCGCGCAAACAGTAGCAAGGAATGGTCTCCCCAAGATGATAGGGACTTTAAAATCCACCTCGCAGTCAAGAATCACAAAATCTGTAGGGAAGATGAAAATATCAACTTTTGCAAGAACATCATAAAAATCGCTACAGGCCTTTTCACTGTGCGATCTGCCTTAAGAAGCCGCATTGTAGTCGGTTTGGGGGCTCCCAAGCTTAAATGTTTAAACACTTCTAGTGGCATCAGATTAATACTAGCACCCAGATCGCACAATGCCTTAGGAAAGTAGAATGCTCCAATCGTGCAAGTAATAGTAAAAGCTTCCGGATCTTCTTTCTTCTGTACCAAAGAATGAGAAGTTATTACACTACAGTGGTGCAAATTATCAGCTGGCTCAAAGCTTATCATCCTCTTCCTAGTCACCAGATCCTTTATGAATTTAGCATATCCAGGCATCTGCTCCAATGCTTTAACTAAAGGAATATTGACTGAAAGTTGTTTAAGAATGGAGATGAACTAATGAAATTTTCCATCCTCAACCTTCTTCTTCAATCTTTGTGGGTAAGGTGGAGGAGAAAATGGCATGGCTTTCAGGACCGGTGTAACCTCCTTGCTCTTTACTTTCAACTCAGAAGACTGTCTCTCAATTGGCTTTTCCCCACCATCCATTTCTTTAGACTCGACCAAAATATCAACATCATCCTTTTCAACTTTGGCTGGCTCATCAACAACTATAGGCATGGGAGGATCAATGGTCTTCTTTCTGCTTTGAGTAGTCACCGCCATAACCTATCGATCGTTCTTCGGGTTTTGAATGGTGTCACTTGGGAGAGTGCTCTTTTGATGCGCATTCATGCTAAAGGAAATTTGGTGCATCTGCATCTAAAGCTACTTTTTTGACACAAAATGGGAATCCACTCTCTGACTGATATTTGAAAGGTCAGCTTTTATCTCTTTCATGCTTTCATTTGTGGAGTCAACTTTTTGAAATACCTTATTGAGCAGCTCCCTCATGGTAGATTGTTCTGGTCGCTCTTCGCGATTTCCAGAAGGGACATAAAGACCACTTCTATAATTCTTGTACACGTCCTTTTTCTGCCAGTCACCATCTCTGTCTCTACCTATACTCCTAAATCTGTAACCGAACCAATTGTAGTAGTCATCTCTGTCTCTGTTTTGACCTTGATTTCCTTGGCCAGAGGCCCGAAAACCTGCCCCTTGATCATTTAGATAACTAACCTCCTCTTTAGATGAGTAACCGTATGGCCTAGGTGCTTTAACTTGTGAATCAATGGATTTCACCCTCTCTACTCCCTCAGCTAGGAATTTGTTTGCAAGTAACCCAACTGTTGTGTTCATCTCAGCCACTTCTTGTTTGAGGTCTTGCAATTCATTTAAATCCATGGACTTACCAACTGCGTATGTACCAGCTGGGGTCTCTGACTCTCTAGTGTGCCATGCTCTGTTGGTATTGGTAACTCGATAAAGCATCTCAGAAGCTTCATTGTATGAGTTGTCCATGAATGCCCCACCAGTTATAGTGTCCGCTACTTCTTTGGTGTTGGCGTTCAATGCTTTGTAGAAAATTTCCATCAGATGTCTTGAATGGATTTCATATCTCGGAACTTGCTTCAACTTCTTCTTGAACCTCAACCAAGCCTTATATAATGCCTCTATAGGTAGCTGCTTGAAATTACAGATCTCCTACTTCAATTGCAACATCCTTGATGCAAGAAAGAATCGCTCCTAAAACTGGGTCTTCAACTCGTGCCATGTGTATAAGGAATTATCGGGCAGTTCTGAGAGCCAAACAGTTGGCTCATTGGTTGATGAGAATGAAAACAACCTCAGTCTAATAGCATCATGTCCCACTCCTAGCATACTATACGCATTGCAACTCTGAGTAAAATTCTGCACATGAAGATTTGCATCTTCAGTAGGTTTTCAAGCATACAGTCCCTTATTATTCATCAAGTGCTTCATGGTGCTGGTGATGTCAAATTTCGCCCACTCAGTCAGTGGTGGAAACACTATGGGTCCAGTAATGCCCAATTACTCCTCCTCATCATAATCATCATAATCATAGTAGCGAAGGGCTTGCCTGGGCTGCTGCATCTATCGACCTCTATTCTATCGTGGCACGACTGGTCCTCTAGGCAAATTTTGGTGGGCAGCCCCGTCTGCTGCTGCTTGGGAATTTAGTGCAGCTTGACGAGCAGCTTGTTGTCGTGCCTGCCTTGCTTTCTTATTCACCGCATTTCAAGCTGCAAGGGCTACTGCAATTGCAGTATCTTCAGCAGTAAGAACATCTTCTCCTTCCTTTTTTCATTGCTTTTCTTTGGCCAACAACCGTGTTGTGATCTACTCCTGCGTCTCATGCTCTCCCTCTTTAGCCATGTTTTTTATGGTTTTGGAGAGCTCAGGATCATATGGGATCAAGGGATTGCCTTGACTCCCTGTACTGGCCCTGCACAAGTGTGCAACCTGTAGATCAAAACAAAAACAACAAAAAAAGTAAAATCAAGAAATAAGGACTAATAGGGAAATAAACACAATCTCTCTTGATCCTAAACCGTATTCCCCAGCAATGGTACCAAAATTTGATATGCCCAAATTACACCTCCTTTAAGAAGCGTAAGCGGCCTTTAAGAAGCGTAAGCGGTCGCTGATTAAATATAAAACCCAACGAAGGTTGGGGTCGATCCCACAAGGAATATGGTAGGACTATGGTCGACTAATGTTAACTCACACTCTTAGTCATTTCTTTCTCTCGAAAGGGTTATTTTTAAAGTAACAAGTAGTAATTGTAATTAGTATGTAAACAAGTAACACGTGACAGTTTTAAGAGTTGTAATCAATGGGAGAGATGACTAGGGTAATATTCCCCATGAGATCATAACTTAGTAGGGCGCTGTACTTAGTAAACTAGTTTGGTGCTTAGCATGTAGAATCGTTAAGTTAGGTTCACCTAAATCCTTGGTCCGGCAGATAGATGAATTTCACCACATGACTTGGTCCGGTCGTGGGTGTATGTTGTACTAACCCTTACCCTGGATCTCAAATTAGCTATTCCCAGACAAGGTCAAGCTATTAGATGAGGGTTGGTAGCCTCAAATCTCTGTTGTTAAACAACCCTTTTCCCATCCATTACCTCTTTGGTCCGGAAAGTAAGGATAAGGCGAGTTCTAACATTGCGCACCGTTAAAAAAGTAATCAAAGCGAAGGGAAGAACAATACATGCATAAACACCACCCTAGAGTACCCAAGTACTTTACCTACTTCGTTAATCCTTCGTGGTTCCCACAATCCTAGTTGTGGATTTAGCTACTCATTTTCATAAGTAAACAATCAAGAGTTATTGGTGGGTTCATGATCATATACTTACAATAGGACTTAAAGAAATCTAGAATCTTGAATGGATGAAGATGGAAGAAAGAACAATGAACTATGAATGTGTATAACTCTCAAAACCAAGAACAAACTAAAATCACAATATGTCAAATGTGTTTCCTACAAAATATCATGCATAAAAAGTAAAATAAAACCTAGAAAAGGTATTTATAGACAGAAAAAATCGTATCCTAATTAAACAAGGAAACTAGCATCGGAATCTTCCACGGACACAATCTACGGTCCGTGGAAGTTTCTATGGGTCATTGTCAGCACTGGTGAAACTCAGAGTATTTGTCATCCTGCAGGTTCCTTTCCACGAGAGCAGTCTATGACACCTGACTTGAATCACAACTCGTGGAATTGAGTCATAGATCTTAGACAGTTTTCTCGTTCTCTGATTAGGTTCCACGGGCAGGAATCACGACTCGTAAACAGGTCCATGGCTCATGGAAACCTTTGTGTAACTCAGGCCCCAGCTATATCTGCAGTATTCTTTCCACGACTGACTTCTATGACTCATGGTCTTGAGTCGTAGAAGTCAGTTTCAGCCCAAATATCAGTCTTTCTTTGCACTTAAGTCTACGAACCATGTTTTACTACAATAGACTCAAAAATACATCAAAGCTACTAAAAATCACTAAAGAACATGCTCAAATTCCATGTTTTAAGCGTCGAAAGTGCCGCAAAACCACAACACATCAAATCCCCTAACTTTCCTGTTACTGTATCTACTCTAGTGGGGGATTCTATAGTTATGGATAGGGTATTCTGGGCTTGCCCAATTATATTTGCGGGGATCGAGGCCTTAGCAAATTTAGTGATCCTTGACATGGTGGATTTTGACATCATCCTAGGGATAAGTTGGTTGTCTCCACACTATGTTATTATGGACTGTCATACTAAGACAGTGTCTATGGCTATGCCTAGGTTGGGTAGGTTAGAGTTGGAGGGTAATTATAGCCCTGCTCCAATAAAGTTTGTGTCTTTCCTTCATACTCAGAGTCTGATAGAGAGGGGATGTTTAGCCTTCCTAGCTTATCTTTCGGACATTAGTTTAGAGGCCCCAACTATTGTGTGAGTTCCTGTGGTATGTGAATTCTAGGAAGTATTTCCTATAGACTTGCCTAGCATGCCACCCAATTGGGATATTGATTTTTGCATTGAATTGGAGTCGAACATGCATCCTATCTCTATTCATCCTTAAAGGATGACACCAACTGAGTTGAAATAGCTTAAGGCTCAGTTACAGGAGCTGTTAAGTGAAGGATTCATCCATCCGAGTGCCTCCCTATCGGCTGCTCCAGTGTTATTTGTTAAGAAAAAAGGTGGTAATTTACGCATGTGCATAGACTACAGGCAGGTGAATAAGGTTACTTTCCGTAACTAGTACCCTCTCCCTCACATATATAATTTGTTCGACCAGTTACAAGGTGCTTCTGTATTCTCTAAGATTGATTTGAGGTCTTGTTATCATCAGTTGAAAATCCATCTTTCTAATATTCCTAAATTATGTTGCAGACCCATTACTAGCACTACGAGTTTCTTGTGATGTTATTTGGCTTACTAATTGTCACGACCCAAAATTGGGCCACGATGGCACCTACATAACCCCCGTTAGGCAAGTCAACCCAAGAATGGGGGAGTAAATAAAAGAATTTAAATAGTAAAATATGGGAGGGAATCATACAAGAAGGGGGCCAACAATATATATACATACCAATAACAATAAATATACAAAAATGACCCCAAAGTGTCTGAGAAGATAAAACATATACCAGACTAACACTGGACCTGGTGTCCCCGATAAAAGAGTGTCTAAAGTATAAAACAACTAAGCAATAGGTGTTGTCTATCCAAAATACAAAAATATAGACATATATGTAGATAAAAAGTAGTAAAGGATCTCCAAAACGCCAAGAGCTCACCGCGATCTAAACAATAAGTGGCCACGAATGACTGGAGGGTCAATGGGGGTGGCTCGTACTAGGTGCTACATCAGAAAAGATGCAGAGTATAGTATGAGTACTAAAAGAACAGGTACCCAAAAGGCATCATAGGCTGACCGAGCTCAGAAAGATAATATATATTACAAGCTACAGGAAAGTAAAGTAACTACATGGATCCACCTAAATGTAGTTATCAACAGAAAATAAACTATCTAACTGAAGGTGAATGTAAGGTCTCGAGACATTCCAAATACAAGTTTAATGCTTTAAACAAGCATAACTCTTAATCTATAAAGAGTTACGTGGTGCACGTATTTTAAGGAAAATTATAGTGCACCTATATAATGGTAGAATACACATATTAGTATGTCTTGCTATGTGAGAGGAGGAAAGACGTACAGTAAACAATATGTGTATTCTAATATGTGTATTCTACCATTATATTTGGGTAAAAACGTACAGTAAACAATATTTGGGGAAAAATAGGAACTTTTCCCCTTATTCTTCTTGGGAAGAAAACATGCGACAATACTAGCGCTTCTTTGTTTCCTCTTTCTTCTTTCAACATCATTAAGGAAGAAAGCAAAGGAGTAAGGAGGGGATTTAAAGAGGGGAAAATTATATCCACATCTACAAGAAGCTTAGAAATTAAGTGAATTTCGATGCCAAACTCAAGGAATCTTCAAGACCTAGAGTTGGAATTTGAGTTTTAAGAGGTAAATTTTTTACCCCACTTTTGATAATGATTATGAATAAGTATTTGAAAATATTTGATTTTAATATTTTATTAGCTCTTGAAATGAGTCTTGATTTTTAGGGTTCTTGATAGAGGGAAGAAAATAAAGGTGAGTAGAGAAGGAACTTTTGAGAATTCCTACTAATTGGAAGATTTAATATTGAATTTTATAAGTTGGAAAATTAGAAATTCACTCCAAACTATGATTAAAGAATTTGATTAAACCTTGGACATAAGTGGAAAATATTGGAATGACTTGTTAGGTGAACCTACGGGTTATTGATGCATATATATATGTTTTGTGTATGTAGTTGATTGGGTTGGTTACATAAAGACTATACCGAGGTGTGTTGAGTTGTTTGGAACTGGCGGTACTACTATTAGCTTGGGAAGCATCTAAGGTATGTGAAGCTAAAACTTCCTTCGTCGTAAGGCACCACCCTACGTCGCATGTTCTCTCTATAAAAGTCAAAATAGCCTACATGAAAAATGAAAATAAGGTTTTAGTTATTTCATGTATAATTCTCCTGTTTAATTATTAAAGCCTATACGTACTGTTATTGCTCCCTTCGCGTCAACTTTCTTAATATTTCACATGACCGTAAGTGTCTTTACTTGAAATCCTTAGAATGCACATGATGTGGTCTTATATATGTGTCACATATTATAAATGAAATAAATGGCCATAGCATAATTACGCTAGCTTATGCAATAACCTATTTGATATGACCATAAGTTAAAGTAAGAACTACTATTTGGATAATGATATCATATTCGATAAGTTAGGTATTATATAGAGATCTTACTTGAATAGTTGAACAATTGTTATTGTAAATTATATGTCATAGGCCTTTAAGAGCATTACTTGATAAAAGTTAGCAATGAGAGGGTATTCATAGGTTCTATTTGAAACACCTGCGCGATGCTATTTTGTGCACAACATTGAGACCCGACCCATATAATGAGCCCGAATATTGTGGCATACCAGCCCTTGTGGCATTATTTGTATATGGAGTTAGCTGGAACACCATGCATTAGTTTACCCTGACTCGAGCCAATACATGACATATGTGGCCTGCGGGCAGACCCTTATAGTGAGCCCTCAAAGGGCATACCTCGTATCAGACCGCGATTATAGTCATATGTATAAAACTATAGTAATAAGTACTTAAGCAACATATGCTTTACACATGACCTGGATTGCCTTCGGTAGGCCATCGCATGATCATTTGTATTACATATAGTGTAAGTACATCACCTAGGCAAGCCATAGGGGCTATATTATAATGAATGCTTCTTTGAATGTTATATGAAGAACTAATAAGGTTAATGTATAGGTTACAATTTCATATCATACATCTATAATTTGTATGCTCATAATTCTTTCGTTTTGACATTTGATTCATATGAGCTTCCATATATGCCTACTTGTTATTCTGTCTACTTTACATACCAGTACATGTTGTATATGTACTAATGTCCCTACATTCGGGGCACTGTATTTTCTTATAAATATAGGGTCAGGTTCACAGGGGAGCAGACACCCGCATTAGGTTCTCTTGCATCTTCAACTGATATTTTGGTGAGCTTCATTTCCATCTGGAGGTAGATTATGTATAGATCTCTAGTTGGGTACATCGGGGCCTGTCCCAACTAGTTATTAGTAGTATAGCATTTTGTACTCTTTAGCGGCTTTCTAGACATTATTTAGTGTCGTATTGTATGGTTTTTGTTCAAAAAACACTATAGTTTATATATATAAATGTATATATATATGTATGCATCATATGTTAGATATTCTGATTGTTTATTGGTTTGTTACTTCATATATGTCATAGATTACTTATAACAGGTGGTCATACGATTTTTGTTCGCCCCTCCGATTTGGGGCGTGACAGTGAAGATAATAATGATAAAGCAGGTAACAACAGTCCAAGTATACTTAGGTAATGCAATGCAATGCATTATGAGATTATATGATGCGGAGTATGGCCAATGCAGAAAAATAAAACCTGGTATTTGGTACTCCAGGCGCCTGGAAGGAGCCTCGCGCTCATCAACATATGCATAAAAGAAAAACCTAGATATGTTCCCCTTGGGTTGCCCAGAATCGTGCCTCAGACTCATCATAGGAACATAAAATAGATAAAGTGTCCAGAAACATCCCACAAATCGGCATAAGCGGTGGTACTTTCCTTTCTTTTGAAAACCAGTGGTAAAGTAAAAATCACTATGTTTGAACCAAAAATCTCATATTTCCATTTTTTTTCAAACCATTTGCCAAGCAATGCAGTGTGAGATATGATGCCAAATTAAGAGAATACCAAATCAACCAGGGTAAAGCACCCTCAAAATAAGATAACTGACCTAGAACTCCATCCGATCCACGCTATGGACTCGGGCCCACAAATAAACAAATACGGTAATAGACTAGCGAAAAATGGAAAATAAGAAGAAAAAACAAGTAAAAGCACCTATTCTGCCTCTAAAATCTCCCTAAATCATTATAAGGATTCTAGGCTAGCCACAATAAACTATGAGCTCCTAAACTAAGGATAAACATGGTACTACTATTCTACAGTCCTGAAGATGGCCAAAAAGAGTATAAAATAGGATTTAAGCCTAATTCTAGCCTAAACCTAGCCTAACATTCATGAAACTTACAACATATAAAATCTAACACAGCTAAGTCTATAAATAAGTATGCCATAACCTAACTCGGAGCCGAACTGCAAGCACGAACCATCACTAGTGTACTTTCCCTTTCTGAACGGCATCAGAATGGTATCACGCTATCAAGAACATAATCCAGATATCAAGATGAGAATAATGACTCCCATATTTCTATATAAAAATTTGGGCCAGAAATAAGGTCAGAAAATGACCCTCGAGGCCCGCATAACAAAGTAGAAAATAAAAATTACTATTATGTTTGTGGTGGGTTTATAAACCCATGTCCAAATTTTGAGCACGAATGCAACACATTTCGGGGATCAAAATTGCCCCAAAGACCACTTTGATCAAGAATTAAAAGAAGGAAACTACGGGAATTTAAGCGGAAAGTAACATGAATTAATAACGAAAAAAGAGAAGGAAACTACGGGAAACTTACCAGATCAAGAGGGATGGAAATAGGAGTTTCGACCAGTGCTTGAAGCTCAAAACTAATGGATGAATTTGGTTAGATTGAGGAGAAAACAAAGTTGAAACCAATATATAGCTGTCAGGCCAAGCCTGTACGCACACGACCAGGCAACTGCACACGCGGCTTTGTGCATGCAGCCTGGTGAATACGCATGCACAAGTCAGGTGGGTGTAGTCCCAGACACCACTTCAGTGCACATGCAGGCTGGCCACCGCGCATGCGGGCGATGTGCACACAACCAAGGCCCCACGTGGGCGAAGGGAAAAGGGGCAAGGCCAGTGCCCCTTCTTCTTGTACGCGGCCACCCTCCACATGGGCAGAGGGTTTGCTAGTGCTGCAACAGAAACCAACCAACAATAGTTTTGGCAACATAAAATCAGACCAGATAGACCTTAGGGATTCATCCAGGGTCTCGCGGATGTAAATAAACTATGCTACCTACCGAATATGGCATTACGAACTCAGTGGAACTGACAAAAATCCCAACAGAGATTGTTTTAGTGAAAATTGGACCCCATGACCAAAAACTAACTTTCAACAAAATGGAACTCAATAGCCCAAAATGAGTCTGGAAGACTTGAGACCTAAACAAAAGGTTCCTCTGGCCCAAAGTCAACGTTCTGGAGCTAATAGTGCTGACATAATTTCCATCTGAGGCCGTCTTCTTTGAATATTGATCAAAGTAAACTCTACCAGCCATAAGAGTGGCAAAACAGGGAAATAAGCTTAAATCACAAACAAACTGCTCGGGAGCCAAACTTTCAGTCCCGATAAGTCATTAATCAGCTACAACAGCTGTGGGAAAGCTTGAAATATGGAAAAAACATGAAAACCAAGGAAATTACCTAGAGGGTTATTACAACAACCATTACTAAAAGAACTTTTGTCCTTGAAAGTTAAAGAAATAAAGATACGTGAAGGCTCGAAAAGGTGAGGATAGAGGGTTTGCATATTGACCTCGATCTCCTAAGTAGCCTTATCGATAGGATGATGCCTCCACTGAACCTTAACTGATGGAATCTCAGTAGACCTCAACTTCCTAAACTGCCTATCCATGATAGAAACAGGCTCCTCCGCGAAGGCTAGAGACTCATTCAACTGAGTTGAATCCCACTGAAGTACATGAGACTCATCCAGAATATACCTCTGTAATAAAAACACATGGAAAACTGGATGAACACTAGAAAGAGTAGGAGGAAAGGCCAACTCATAAGAAACCTCCCCAATGTGATAAAGAATCTCAAATTACCTAATGAACATAGGACTGAGCTTACCCTTCCTTCTGAACCTCATCACACCCTTCATGGGCAACACCCAAAGGAACACACTGTCACCAACCATAAACTCTAAGTGTTGAACCCTTTAATCAGCATAACTAATCTGCTTTCTCTGGATAGTGCAAAGTCTCTCCTGAATGACCTAAACTCTATCAATAGAATCACAAAGCATGTCAGTACCCCATGACTTAACCTCGAAGGTATCAACCTAACCCACCAGAGATCTACACCGCCTACCATACACAGCCTCAAACTGAGCCATCTGAATGCTAGAATAGTAATTATTATTATATGCGAACTCTTCCAAGGCTAAAACTGGTCCCAGTGACCCTCAAAATCAATAACACAGGCTCGCACCATATTCTCTAGAATATAAATAGTACGCTCTAACTGACAATCAGTCCGTGGATGAAAAGTAGTGCTAAGCTTAACTCTGGTACCCAACTCCCTCTGAATAGACCTCCAGAATCATGAAGTAAACTGAGTACCACGGTCAAATATGATAGAAACTAGAACCCCATGCAAATGGACAATCTCACAGATGTAAATCTGAGCTAACTTCTCAGTACTATAGGAAGTTTTATGTAACATCCCGTATTCTGCATATACTAGTCCCATTCATATATCACTTGATATAGCCTTGTCGTATAGGTGAGGGACCAAGTTTCTTATATGAGCAGTGATAGTTTAATGTGTATTGGGAGGTGCTGTAATGCCCCATTCAGTTCAGCATGTAAATTGCCAAGTTAACCTCGACAAAAGTATTTAAACTCGAGATGGTAAGGTTGTATTTTGAGTAAATATTTAGGGTGAAGTGTTAAGTTAAAGAAAAAGGGATTAGAAATTAGAAAATAGAATAAAATAAGTGAGCTGCTTGCTTGACTTAACTAAGCTAGTAGGTGACAAGTAGGTGCATCACCTACTTTGACTTATTGACCAGCCTAAAGAACTAGGTAGGTGCATCACCTACTAAGACTATTTTGACTAGCTTAGAGGGCCAAGTACACCCATCACCCACTTGAATAAATTCTGGCCCAAAGAAGTGAAAGAAAGGGAAAGAATTGGCAGCCAAGGCCCAATAAGGTTAAGTCCAACAAAGCCCATGTAAAATGGCCAAGTAGGTGTATCACCTTCTTGACATTTTGTGGCTCAAAATGAGCAAGGAAAGTCGGCCAAAGCAGCCCCCCTTTAAAGGGGTTAAGACCAGCTCATTTCACTCATTTTAACTTGAAAAAAAAATAGATTTTAGAAGTTCTTTCTTTCTCTCTCTCTTAGCTTCACATAGCAGCCATAAAATACCATTAGGGTTCTTAAGTATTCTCCCTCTTTTCAAGCTAAGTTGAAGGGGAGTTCAAGCTCTTGAAGAAGTACAAGTTAGGAGGATAGATTTTCAGAATTTAAGGTAAAGTTACTGCCCATTTTTACCCCTTTTTATATGCAAGTTTGATGGAGAATTCTGTATGTGTTTGTGTCAAGAACCATGGGGTAGTGATTGGAATCCTTGAGTTAAAATACTTTCTTATTATGTTGAAGGATGTTTGGGATTGTTTTAGGAGCGGTTTTATGTGTATATATTTGGGACAGCTTGGTGGAACTTGTAAAAGGGTGTGTGAAGTTGTATTGAAGTATGGAAGGAGGGTGTGGTAATACACCACTTAATTGGGTGTTATGTTAACTTGCTGCCTGCACACCTTTGTATGTTGTTTGGTATATGTTGTGAAGTTGGAAGAGTTTCAACGGACCTTATGAGAAGGTCGTACAGTATGTAGATATGTTTAGAGGAGAAGAGGTGAAAGGAACACTCTTGGCTTGATCAATTACGAGCTTACTTCCTAGTTACTGATTTAGTGGGATCAAGTAGCCCAAATTGGTTAACTAGCTACTAATACTAGTTTTGCCACGTATTTTATTGTAGATAAATAATCTGAAAGGGGGAAGCTTAATTCGTTGTAATATACGAGTTACACAACAAGGTATGTAAGGTTTCTCAGTTTCATATTCCTTGGCATGAACTCTTATATTTGTGTTCTTACCAACGAAGTGAGTTCCCTAGTAAAGGTACTTTCAACAGCAAGCTTTGTGAGTTATTCTCTAAGCCAAATGAGGTTCATTGTATCATATAAGCTCCTAAACATTACGTTGATGTTACGTTTGCTCCTTATATCATTATTACTGCCTTAAGTGCATATTCACATGTCTTCCACTACTGGTCCATAGTTTTGAGCTCAATAAAGGTTACAACCACAATAGTAACAATCTCAAAGATTAAAGAAACTAAATGAAGTAATCTGTATATGTGTGGGTGGCAGCCCAGGGGTTAAAGCCTAGCATGGGTTGATCTCTATTTGTGAACTTATGGGTGGCAGCCTAGGGGCGAAATCCTAGAATGGGTCAATCCCAATTTGTATATTTATGAGGTCAACATCCCAGGGGTTAAATTGCCTAGCATGGGACTCCTCTTCTACCACTGATCAGTTGGTCACGTGTGTTACATGCCTTACAATGATCATAAAGCAAAGAAGAGTAACCAAAGAATGTAATATACATGATTTCACAAGTGTAAGCAAATGTGATCTCCTGTTCTTATTTACATGTTTATGCACTGATACCTGATTCTATTTGAGCTCTTGTTTACATATGGTTTACTTTATGCCTTACATATTCAGTACATTCTCTCGTACTGACGTCCCTCATGGGGACGCTGCATTTCATGCCGCAGGCACATGTACTCTGGCTAGTAGACCTCCCCAGTAGGAGCACAGGACACTCGGCTACTGTTGGTGAGCTCCAGGTTGATTCGGGGCTTTACCGAGTCTTTGGTATATATTTTGGGTATTGTATAGTTAAGGGTAAGGCGGGGCCCTGTCCCGACCTAAACTAAGTTTGTCTATCTTGTAGAGGCTTTGTAGACCAATGTTAAAGTAAAACTTAGTTATGTCTTTGCTCTTAACAGTTGTGGCCTCAATGGCCAGATCGTGTACATAAGTTTTGGGCCTATCTATGTTGGTCTGGTTATTCAGGCAGCTTATCTATAGTCAAAGCTTCTTAATTATCATAGTTATATGCATGATGAATCACAGGTTATAAGTTGGTTCTCTCGGGCCTTTAGGGCATCGAGTGCCTGTCCGTCTAAATAGAATTTGAGGCGTTACAAAAGTGGTATCAGAGCAGGTCATCCTAGGGAGTCTACAAAGCCGTGTCTATGTAGAGTCTTGCTTATGGGTGTGTTGTGCACCACATCTATAAACAGGAGGCTACGGGACATTTAGGAGTTGTCTCTTTTTTCTTCATCTCTTAGATCGTGCAATAGAGCCAATGTTATAGGTTTATCGTATCTAACCTTTAAATTATTTTCATTATAGCAAAAATGCCGGTTACTAGGAAAAGTAAGAGTATTGGTAAGTAAGTAGATGTGGCTACTGGAGAAGGGACCAGCAAATCACCACCTAGATGAGCTAATCAAAGTGAGGCTCAACATGTGTCTTCATCACAAACTTCCTCCACTCCTCCGTCTCCAGAAGAGCTAAGGAGGGCAGCAGCACCCCAAGAACCACCGGTTAATGCTACTGACCAAGATTTAAAGAATGCAGTCCAATTATTGACTCGTCTACTTGCTGGTCAAGGACAAGGGCAAGCAGGTCCAATTGCAGGTACTAGTGGTGCAAATAGGGAAGCTAGTGTGCGGATACGTGATTTCCTTAATTTGGACCCTCCATCATTCACCGGGTCAGATCCTAATGAAGATCCGCAAGACTTTATTGATCAAATCCAAAGGACCTTAGATATTATGCATGTATCTGGTAAGGAAGCAGTTGAGTTGGCAACATATAGATTAAAAGGTGTGGCTATATTGTGGTACGAAGCTTGGAAACAATCTAGGGGTATAGATACACCTTCAGCTAAATGGAAAGAGTTTAAAAAGGCATTCCTTGACCATTATCTACCATTGGAGATTTGGGAGGCTCGTGCAACTCAGTTCTTAATCATTACCAAGGGAATATGAGCGTGAGAGAGTGTAGTTTCAAGTTTAATTCTTTGGCCAGGTATGCTCATAATGTAGTAGCTACTATGGAGGATAGAGTTCATCGTTATGTGGATAGATTGGATTCATATCTGGTTAGGGATTGTACTATTGCTGCTTTGAACAAAGATATGGATACAGCAAGGATACAAGCTTTTGCACAAAAGATGGAGGATCAAAGGAAAAGGAGAAGGACACAAGAGTCGGAAAGAGGGCAGTCCAAGAGGAACAGATCTATGGGCCAGTTTACGCCATCCCAAGGTGAGTTTAGGCCTCGGTTTTCTAATAGACTGCCTAGGCCATCATCTTCCTACTCTACAGCTAGCGCTCCACCTCAGTTTCAAGGGTCTAGGGCTAATCAATTTAGGCAAAGGAGTGAGAGTCAAGGCTCACAAGTAGCCGGGTACCAAGAACAGGGAAGTGCGACCCAACCAAGACCTCCTAGATAGTCTTGTAAATAATGTGGAAGAAATCATTCAGGTATATGTCGGCTTGGAACAAATGTTTGTTTTTGGTGTGGTACACCGGGACACATGATGAGAAATTGCCCTCAAAGGGGCATGGGTAGCATGGCACAACCTACTGGATCGGTTGCTGCATCATTATCATCGGTGCCTTATTTAGGTAGGGGGCCACAGGTGCCTGCAGGTCGTGGTAGAGGTGGTAGAGGAACTTCTAGTTCTAGTGGAGTTCAAAATCGTACATATGCTCTAGCGGAACGACAGAATTTGGAGGCTTCACCTGATGTGGTTACAGGTACATTGTCCATCTTTTCATATAATGTATATGCATTAATTGATCCAGGATCTACACTATCATATGTAACTCCATTGATTGCTGGAAAGTTTGAAGGAACGCCAGAATTATTGGTTAAACCATTTGAAGTATTTACGCCAACTAGCGAGTCTATTATAGCTAGAAAAGTCTATCGTAATTGCATAGTAACTGTTTGTGACCGTAACACATTGGCTGACCTTGTTGAGCTAGATATGATAGATTTTGACATTATAATGGGTATGGATTGGTTGGCTTCGTGTTATGCCATGGTAGATTGTCGAGCTAAGAGGGTGAGTTTCCATTTTCCAAAAGAGGCAGTCCTTGAATGGAAAGGTAATGTTGGGACACCAAGAGGTAAGTTTATTTCTTATCTTAAGGCAAAGAAGATTATGTCCAAAGGGTACATATGTCATCTAGTGAGAGTGAGAGATATAGATGCGGAGCCACTAGATCTTTAGTCTATTCCAGTGGTAAATGAATTTTCTGATGTATTTCCCGAATAGCTTCCAGGTTTGCCTCCAGAACGAGAGATAGAGTTTGGTATTGATGTGATTCCAGGTACTCAACCCATCTCCATCCCTCCATATAGGATGGCCCCGACATAATTACGAGAATTGAAGGAGCAATTAAAAGATTTGTTAGAAAAGGGATTCATAAAGCCTAGTATATCCCCTTGGGGAGCACCGGTTTTATTTGTACGCAAGAAAGATGGCTCATTGAGAATGTGTATTGACTATCGGCAGTTGAATAAGGTGACAATTAAGAACAAATATCCCCTTCCTAGGATTGATGATTTGTTTGACCAGTTACAGGGTGCTAAGTGTTTCTCGAAGATTTATTTGAGGTCGGGTTATCATCAAGTAAAAGTCAAAGAGAAAGATATACCCAAGACAGCTTTTCGAACACGGTATGGTCATTTTGAATTTTTTGTTATGTTATTTGGCTAAAAAATTCACCAGCAGCTTTTATGGATCTGATGAATAGGGTGTTCAAGCCATTCTTGGACGTGTTTGTGATTGTATTCATAGATGATATCTTGGTCTATTCAAGATCAAAGGAGGACCATGCTAATCACTTGTGGCAGGTGTAACAGGTTCTTCGTGATCGTAAGTTATATGCTAAGTTTTCTAAATGTGAGTTTTGGTTAAAATCTATGGCATTCTTGGGTCATATTGTCTCTGATGAAGGAATACGAGTTGATACTCAAAAGATAGAAGCCGTGAAGAACTGGCCAAGACCTACAACACCTACGGAGGTTCATAGTTTCCTTGGGTTGGCAGGTTATTATAGAAGGTTCATTGAGGGATTTTCCTCTATTTCTGCACCCTTAACAAAGCTAACACACAAGGCAGCCAAGTTCCAATGGAGCGATGCATGCGAAAGAAGCTTCCAAGAGCTGAAAAATAAGTTGACTTCTACACCTATATTGGTACTTCCAGAAGGCATAGAAGGGTATGCAGTGTATTGTGATACGTCGGGAGTGGGCTTAGGATGCGTATTGATGCAGCATGGTAAAGTAATAGCTTATGCCTCAAGACAGTTGCGGCCACATGAGAAAAATTATCCAACCCATGATCTAGAGCTAGCAGCGGTTGTATTTGCTTTAAAGATATGGCACCACTACTTGTATGGGGTTCATGTTGACATATATACGGACCATAAGAGCTTGCAATATATCTTTAAGCAGAAGGATCTGAATCTGAGGCAGCGAAGATGGCTTGAGTTATTAAAAGATTATGATGTTGATATCTTGTATCATCTGGGGAAAGCAAATGTGGTGGCCGATGCTTTAAGTCGTAGGACAATGGCAAACACCTATGGTCAGTCCATGGAAAGACAAAGAATAGCTAAGGATCTATACCAACTAGCTAGCTTGGGGGTTCGCCTTCTTGAATCTCAAGATGAAGGGATTATTGTGCAAAATGCAGCAGAATCCTCATTAGTAGTCGAAGTAAAGGAGAAGCAATATAAGGATCCTATTCTATTATAGCTTAAGGAAAATGTACAACAAGGGGTGACAAAGGCATTTGAGCTTACACAAAACAAAGTACTCCAGTGCCAAAACAGATTGTGTGTGCCTAATATAGATGGACTAAGGGAGAGAATTATGACAGAAGCACATCATTCAAGATATTCTATCCATCCGGGCTCAACTAAAATGTATCATGACTTGAAAGGAGTGTATTGGTGGAGTGACATGAAGAAGAACATTGCAGAATTTGTTTCTCAATGTCCAAATTGTCAACAAGTTAAAGTAGAGCACCAAAAGCCTGGAGGTTATATGCAACATATAGACCTTCCAATTTGGAAGTGGGACATGATCAACATGGATTTTGTCACTGGTCTGCCTCGCTCATTTCGGAAGTTTGACTCCATATGGGTGATAGTTGATAGACTCACCAAATCAGCCCACTTCTTGCCGGTTAAGGCTACTTATACAGTTGAAGAGTATGCAAGGTTGTATATTAAAGAGATAGTTCGGCTACATGGAATCCCAATCTCTATTATATCTGATAGGGGAGCTCAATTCACCGCGAATTTTTGGAAATCATTTCAGAAGAGTTTGGGAACATAAGTGAATTTAAGTACGGCCTTTCACCCTCAAACGGATGGTCAGGCAGAATATACAATCCAAACACTTGAGGATATGTTACGAGCTTATGTATTGGACTTTAAAGGTAGCTGGGATGACCATTTACCACTTATTGAGTTTTCTTACAACAATAGCTACCATTCAAGTATCAAAATGGCACCTTATGAAGCTTTATATGGGAGGAAGTGTAGATCACTAATCAGATGGTTTGAAGTGGGTGAAACTACCTTATTTGGGCCAGATCTTGTTCATCAAGCTATGGAAAAAGTTAAGGTGATACAACATCGGCTGGCAACGGCTCAAAGTCGATACAAATCATATGCAGATATTAGAAGAAGAAGGTTGGAGTTTGCTATAGGAGATTGGGTATTTTTGAAGGTGTCACCAATGAAAGGGGTGATGAGATTTGGTAAAAAGGGAAAATTAAGTCCACGCTATATAGTTCCATATAATATTATTCGAAGAGTTGTCCAAGTCGCATATGAGTTAGAGCTACCCCAAGATATTTCAACAGTACATCCGGTATTTCATGTCTCAATGCTTCGAAAGTGTATAGGTGACCCATCTCGTATTACTCCTACTGAAGATGTACAAGTTATGGGAGATCTCACTTATGAAGAAGTACCCATTGCTATTCTGGATCGCCAAGTTAAGAGGCTAAGAAATAAGGAAGTAGCTTCCATAAAAGTACTGTGGAGAAACCAACAAGTAGAAGAAGTTACATGGGAAGCGGAAGAAGCGATGAAATCCAAGTATCCTCATTTATTTCAGTCCGATGAGAAAGGTGGAAGTGTCAAGTTGAGGCATTAACGAGTAAGTATAAGTCTATATATATTATCTATCTAATAGTGGTACTTAACTTAGGCTTGAGCTTGTTTGGGCTGGTTAACTTTAATATCATTCGAGGACGAATGTTCCTAAGAAGGGGAGGATGTAACATCCCGTATTCTGCATATACTAGTCCTATTCATATATCACTTGATATATCCTTGTCGTATAGGTGAGGGACCAAGTTTCTTATATGAGCAGTGATAATTTAATGTGTATTGGGAGGTGTTGTAATGCCCCATTCAGTTCAGCACGTAAACGACCAAGTTAACCTCGACAAAAGTATTTAAACTCGAGATGGTAAGGTTGTATTTTGAGTAAATATTTAGGGTGAAGTGTTAAGTTAAAGCAAAATGGATTAGAAATTAGAAAATAGAATAAAATAAGTGAGCTGCTTGCTTGACTTAACTAAGCTAGTAGGTGACAAGTAGGTGCATCACCTACTTTGACTTATTGACCAGCCTAAAGAACTAGGTAGGTGCATCACCTACTAAGACTATTTTGACTAGCTTAGAGGGCCAAGTACACCCATCACCCACTTGAATAAATTTTGGCCCAAAGAAGTGAAAGAAAGGGAAAGAATTGGCAGCCAAGGCCCAATAAGGTTAAGTCCAACAAAGCCCATGTAAAATGGCCAAGTAGGTGTATCACCTTCTTGACATTTTGTGGCTCAAAATGAGCAAGGAAAGTTGGCCAAAGCAGCCCCCCTTTAAAGGGGTTAAGACCAGTTCATTTCACTCATTTTAACTTGAAAAAGAAACAGATTTTAGAAGTTCTTTCTCTCTCTCTCTCTTAGCTTCACATAGCAGCCATAAAATACCATTAGGGTTCTTAAGTATTCTCCCTCTTTTCAAGCTAAGTTGAAGGGGAGTTCAAGCTCTTGAAGAAGTACAAGTTAGGAGGATAGACTTTCAGAATTTAAGGTAAAGTTACTGCCCATTTTTGCCCCTTTTTATATGCAAGTTTGATGGAGAATTATGTATGTGTTTGTGTCAAGAACCATGGGGTAGTGATTGGAATCATTAAGTTAAAATACTTTCTTATTATGTCGAAGGATGTTTGGGATTATTTTAGGAGTGGTTTTATGTGTATATATTTGGGACAGCTTGGTTGAACTTGTAAAAGGGTGTGTGAAGTTGTATTGAAGTATGGAAGGAGGGTGTGGTAATACACCACTTAATTGGGTGTTATGTTAACTTGCTGCCTGCACACCTTTGTATGTTGTTTGGTATATGTTGTGAAGTCGGAAGAGTTTTAACGGACCTTATGAGAAGGTCGTACAGTATGTAGATATGTTTAGAGGAGAAGAGGTGAAAGGAACTCTCTTGGCTTGATCAATTACGAGCTTACTGCCTAGTTACTGATTTAGTGGGATCAAGTAGCCCAAATTGGTTAACTAGCTACTAATACTAGTTTTGCCACGTATTTCATTATAGATAAATAATCTGAAAGGGGAAAGCTTAATTCGTTGTAATATACGAGTTACACAACAAGGTATGTAAGGTTTCTCAGTTTCATATTCCTTGGCATGAACTCTTATATTTGTGTTGTTACCAACGGAGTGAGTTTCCTAGTAAAGGTACTTTCAACAACAAGCTTTGTGAGTTATTCTCTAAGCCAAATGAGGTTCATTGTATCATATAAGCTCCTAAACATTACGTTGATGTTACGTTTGCTCCTTATATCATTGTTACTGCCTTAAGTGCATATTCACATGTCTTCTACTACTGGTCCATAGTTTTGAGCTCAATAAAGGTTACAACCACCAAAGTAACAATCTCAAAGATTAAAGAAACTAAATGAAGTAATCTGTATATGTGTGGGTGGCAGCCCAGGGGTGAAAGCCTAGCATGGGTCGATCTCTATTTGTGTACTTATGGGTGGCAGCCTAGGGGAGAAAGCCTAGCATGGGTCGATACCAATTTGTATATTTATGAGTGCAGCATCCCAGGGGTTAAATTGCCTAGCATGGGACTCCTCTTCTACCACTGATCAGTTTACATGCCTTACAATGATCATAAAGCAAAGAAGAGTAACCAAAGAACATAATATACATGATTTCACAAGTGTAAGCAAATGTGATCTTCTGTTCTTATTTACATGTTTATGCACTGATACCTGATTCTATTTGAGCTCTTGTTTACATATGGTTTACTTTATGCCTTACATATTCAGTACATTCTCTCGTACTGACGTCCCTCATGGGGATGCTGCATTCATGTCGCAGGCACATGTACTCTGGCTAGTAGACCTCTCCAGTAGGAGCACAGGACGCTCGGCTGCTGTTGGTGAGCTCTAGGTTGATTCGGGGCTTTACCGAGTCTTTGGTATATATTTTGGTTATTGTATAGTTAAGGGTAAGGCGGGGCCCTGTCCCGACCTAAACTAAGTTTGTCTATCTTGTAGAGGCTTTGTAGACCAATGTTAAAGTAAAACTTAGTTATGTCTTTGCTCTTAACAGTTGTGGCCTCGATGGCCAGATCGTGTACATAAGTTTTGGGCCTATCTATGTTGGTCTTGTTATTCAGACAGGTATCTATAGTCAAAGCTTCTTAATTGTCATAGTTATATGCATGATGAATCACATGTTATAAGTTGGTTCTCTCGGGCCTTTAGGGCATCGAGTTCCTGTCCGTCTAAATGGAATTTGAGGCATGACATTTTATCCGACAGAAAGTGAGAAGACTTTGTCAATCTATCCAGGATGACCCGAATAGCATCAAATCTCCACAAAATACATGCAAAGTTGATGACATTCAAAAGCACTCTCCCATAGGAGGTGGTAACAATTATCGTATAAAATAATAAATAACCAAATGAATGTCGGGGTCGTATCCACAGAGAATAAAGTAATGACTTGCCAATAAATTATCAAATAATAATCACTTGAGTGAGTAAGTGTTCAAGCAAACAAATGTAAAAATTAGGGGTATGCTTCCGCTGGGGTTCTACAATTGATGATCAAACATAATTTGATGATCAAAAGAAGGAAGACTAGGGGTATGATTCCGTTGGGGTTTTACAATTGGTTAGGGAATTGATTAATAGTGCAAACTTTCAATTAAAGGTATGGGTAGCTTGGTTTGAGCTATATTTGATAGTGTTTCAACCTTCAAAATATATGTACCATGGTCTTTGCTCAAGCACCATAGCTTTAGCTTAAACCAACCAATTAAATATTTGGGTAAAACAAACTATACCTAGCTTCAATTCTTAGATGGACATTTCCTTTGATCAAACTATTTCTATCCTTAATCTATGGTGGAAATCCCAAATCTCTACCATTGAATTCATACTCAATTTATGAACTCCTCTTTCAAGCAATAACAAAATTAGAAAACTCAATCAATGTTTACAACCATTAATTTTATAATTAAACCTTGAAGAATTCAATAGACCAATACTAAATAATCAATTATAAGCACAATTAATCAATAACCATACCCAAATTCAAACACCCATCATGCAGATACCCCTAGAATAGGATTTAGCTGCTCATATTAAGGGAACAAGAGAATGTACCAAATGGGTTTCCCAAAATTCTATTCATAATAACCTAATTTCCAATTTCAAGCTCAAAATCTTTACAAATGGTAATTTTCAATCAGGAATAAGAAAAGAGAAAGTATACTCTCAATGCTCTTCCTTGGAGAAAGTAAAAACTTAACTGTATCTCAGGTACACACCCCAAAAAAGGTTTTAGAACCTTCCATAATATGTCACATGACTTTGGACAAAAATGCTCTTTGGGGCTGGTGCGATCGATGTGTGAAGACACATACGATCGCACCCTATGGTTTGCAGCTCGCATATGACTTCCTCTTCATAGTGAAGTCCTGTCGCATGTGCAACCCAAGTGCGAAAAGAGGTGTGATCGCATCTGGTGATGTACGGCTTGCACATTGGTCATTGCTCATGCAGTTGCAGGTTTTCCTTGTGCGATAGCACCTATGTTTTGCAGGTCCCTTTGTGCGGCTTGTATGTCTGGCACACCCCTTCTTATCTTCTTCCCTTTTTTTGATCACCTTCACACTTTAACTTCTTTTTAAGCTCTTTGAGTTTAATTCCTTTGCTTTTGTCACTCAACCAAGAATACTTGTATTTATATTAATAAAGTCAGTAAGTACCTCTAATTCTCATCAAAACATGGCAATAACTTATGAATAAAGGCTCAATAAGTTGGTAGATTACCAACTTATCAAACCCCCAAACTTAAACTATTGCATATTGATAAGTTGGTATTCTACCTACTTATTTAGCCTTTAATCTTATACACTTGCTAATAATTAAGTGAAAAAATAGTGTAATTGACACAAATTACTTCTATTTTATAGGTTTCTATGTTTTAGAAGTGTTCAGGATAGATTCGGGTGAAAATAGTCAAAATGGAGCTAAATGGAGTTGATGATCACTAGCAGTAAAATGCTCATCACAACCGCGAGCTTCAAGGCATGCGATCGCGATGAATAAGAAAGCAAAGCTATGGGATTGAAAGGAAAAGACCACGTGACCGTGGTCAACCATGAGTCAAAGCTACACGGCTGTGATAGTAAAGTCACGCGACTGCGTTGAAGGAATTCACACACCCTCACAATCACAAAAAACGCTCACGCGACCACGATGAAGAAGTCAACAGCTACATGATAGAATTGGAAAATCACATTTTTGGAAACCCCAATCCACATAAAATCACATCCCAACCATTTTGAAGAGATATTCTAGATTATTCACAATTGTTCTTCAACCAATTCATCCTTAGTCTTAGAGTTAGCAACTTAAGGCTAGGTTGGGGAGAAAGTTCATCCTCAAACACCATTGGAGTGAATATTGGAAGCATTTATTGTAAAATCTTTAGTTCCTTTCTTCAACTTTTGCTTTGTATTGCTAAATTCATAGGTGTGTTGGTTGATTTGAGATTTGGATATTGTGTTATATATAAACAATATTTGGGTGTGATTTCTTATCTTGTGCTTTTATAATTTATTAAATATTTTCTAGTTTATAAATTGGGTCTTTGATTCTCAAATTAATCTTGTGCTGTAATTGAACCTATAGGGAGTGATCAACCCTTGGACTTGCCCTTTTTACCTTGGTTTTGCTTGAAAGAGTGAATTAAGGTGGGAAAAGGTTAATTGACACTAACTTGAGGCTCTAACCCTCATTTAAGGAGTTGGCTAGAAATAGTGATTCTAGTGTTGCCATAGTTGGAAGAGCTTTGTTAATTCATGGTTAGGTCGAAAGAACTGGTTGAGATATATTTGTCGATGGTCGAGAGACGTAGATAGATACTCGATGTTTCCAAGGCTTGTTTCATTTGATACATGATTAATCTAGTTTGTATTTGATAAACGTGTAATGGATCACATGGATTTGAAGTAATACCCATTTCCAAATCTCCCTTGTGATCCTTGCATTGAGAAGATTGGTCAACTTCACTTGCAATATCGTTCGTGTTTTAAGTAACAAACCCCCCAATTATTTTACTTCTTTTTGATCTTTGAACTTCAATAAGTTGCTTTAATTCTATATTATCTCATTCGCGATTACATTGTTCTCCGTGGGATCAACTTCAACTCCCATCAGGAATATAAATTTTGTTTTGCTCTGATGATCGCAATCACCGCCTCTTGGAGAGTGTATTTGAGCATTATCAAAAATGGCACCGTTGCCGAGGAATAATTTGGCGTATTGAGTTAATTTAGAATTTGAGTTTACTTACTCTAGTTCAAATTTATGAATACTTGTTTTTATTGTAGTTAGTTTTATTTTGTTAATTGATTCTATGGCATCTCAAAATGATAGAAATTTTGATTGTCGCAACCCTTTTTTTAATGATCCTTGTGGTTTTTGTGGAGGACCCCACCCATGGTGAAATTGTAGAATTGGCCCTAGGAGAGGGAGGTATTCACCATCCTGCTCCTATGATGGGCGTAATTACTATTTGTGTGGTGGTTGTGATGGATATTGGAGCGATTACCCCTAATGACCATCCTCCCCCCTTTGTATTCTAATAATGGTGCTAGTGGTGCTTGTGCTCTTAATATAAATCCTGACTTTGCAAGCAAGGAACGCAATACCTACCCGTAAGGTATATATGCCAAGTTCCAAATTCTCTTGGCCACACAATATAGCTTAGAAGAGGGTTTGAAATCCATAAAGCAAGGCTTCGTGGATAATAGAGTTAAGGAAAAATAGGAGAGAAATTATGCCATGCAACCCATGGCGGATTTATCTACTCCTCTTGATCAAGTTGGTGAAAAAGAAACCTACCTTGAAGGTATATATGAACTCCTATTTCATGAATTGAAGGTTAATTATGGTGAATCCTACATGCATGAAGTGATTTAAGAAATTGGGGAAAATGATGGCACGATTTCATGAATTTCAAGCAAGTGCATGCCTAGTTCTTATATTTTATGAAAGTATATGTTATTATGATATTGAACTGAGGCCATGCAAGTTTTTAAGTTATGAATTATGATGCAATGCAAGACACCCGATGTTCCATCAATGCTCATGAATCAATTTCTAAACTATAATTCATGAGTAGTATGACGATCCGGGGTATGAACATGTTATGAAGAAGTTTGGAATTAGATATGTCACATATATATGAGCTCATGTTATATGTTTTGGGAGTAGTATTTAGCACTGAGAGACGAGGGTTCAGATAACCCAAGTCCCAAACTACGTTGCCGACGTAGGTTGCCCTCTGTGGCTTATTATGACAGGATCCTGGTACGACATGGTTGTAACTTTGGCCGGTTAGGACAACCCTTTTCAATGGGGGTACATGACAATGAACTCCATGTAGCTCAGCATGGTTTATGTCGGTTAAGAGAAACTCCCACATGATCATTTTCAAACTATGAAGTTATATGATTCAATACTTTGAACTTAAGTTTTCTTTCATGTCTTATGTCTCTTATCTTAATACTTATTCATGTCCTTTCTTTATGTAACAAGTAATTTTAGGTATGTTTTTATCATGATCATGCATATCTCACATACTCGGTACATCCTATAGTACTGATGCATACTTTAGGCTGCATCCTCTTGATGATGCAGATTCAGGTTCCCTCCCTCAGGCTCGTGGCTAGAGACCGCTGGACATTTCCAGTCAGTGTTGGTGAGTCCTTATTGTTTGAGGGCCAGTATGATTCTAGCTAGTTTTGGTTATTTACTTCCGTACCTTGAGTTATCTAGGGTCTTATCCTAGCAACTCCTAATGTCATGTGTAGAGGCTTTTTATACATAGACAATATTCAGGTCTTCTTGGAATCATATTTCTCTTGATTTTTATATTATGGATTGAGTTATCTAGTTCCTATTATGCTTCCGCTATGCTTATTTGATATACCTGAGTTATGCTATGACCAAGGGTTAACTTGGGACACTTATGGTCCCGAGTCCCGTGTTACGTCTAGGGGGTAGCCTCGGGGTGTGACAAACTTGGTATCAGAGCATCAGGTTCAAGAGTCCTAGGGTGTCTGAAAGCCGCATCAAGTAAAGTTTCTTTCATGGGTGTGAAGCACATCACACTTATGAGAGGGAGGCTATGAGGTGTTTTAGGAAAAAACTTCACTTCTTCATGTTCGCTATTGTGAGATATAGTTTGACTCTACTTACTCTTCTAATCCGTCTGTACGTATATCAAATAATGTCTTCACGAAGAGACCCCACAAGGAATGCTAATATGACTACTCTAGATCATGAGGTTACGAATACATAATTTTGTGAAGCCATTTGTATGTTGGATCAAGCCATGATAGCTCAGTTGAATGAGAAAGAGAAACTAAAGATGAGGAAGAGGAAGAACAAGAAGACAAGAACATGGAGCCAATTGTCTTCTCAGCAGAGGTCATCTGGACCAACCCCATCTTCAGTTAGCACACCTGCCCTTGATTCTCAGTCTTGTCACAATAGGGCTCCGAAGACCTTGAGGTACCCTTGTTGTAGTAGATGTGGTAAGTTTCATCTAGGTGAGTGTCTTGCTAGCAAAGAGAGATGTTTTGGGTGTGGTCAGTTAGGCCATAGGATCAGGGATTGCCCTTCATATAAGCGGAGCATCGGTGGTGTTCATCTCCAAAGCCAATTCCTTTCATTGCCTAGCAAGCCGGGTTAGAGTATTCCTCTAGAAGTTGAATCAGGTACGTCACTAGATTTCCTTCCGGTATGCGTCCATAGTCCCTGGACCCCCATTATTATTTGGTTGTGAGTTGTCTTGACCTAGAACTAAGTGGGTATAGGAGGGTTGAGGCCTAGACTTTTAGGTGAAGGAGGGTCTTAGACTATAGAAGGAAGTAGGTATTCGTGCTAGATTCTTGAGTAGTGCATGTTCTGTTAGGGTAAAATGATCATAGTTCCTTTGAGAGGTTGGTGAGAGGTTCATAGACTTAGGAGGGTGGCATGAACCTAAGGGGGAAATGGTGAAATGTAGAATCAGTCAGATTTTGGAGGCTTAGGTAGCGATGCTTGTGGGTGTTAGAACAACGTCAAGAGGGGAGGCAGAAGCTTATTTCCATCCTAGCGTCCTAAGTATACTTCTGCCATTATGATACCTTTTTCATGCCTTGTGAGTCAGCGCCATGATCCTATTTTAGATTCACGCTCATGTTCAGATTCTAGAATGGCAAGTGATTGCTTCACACAATGATTCTACTCTTATCCTGCGATTCTATAAATTCTAGCTTTATGCCTTGGGGTTTGTTATCTATGTAAACTCATGTCTCTCAGTATTCTCGGTCCTATTTTCTCAGTTTATTCTTTAGACATGACTTTATGGCTAATTAAATCATGTTACGTTATGTATATGCTCTGACTTGATTCTTGAAATGGTTTGTGTTTATGATTTCCTTGCTCTAAAGCCCTTGACCTTTGCCTTTGATGACGAGGGGTGATGATCCCCACAATTTATCTCTTACGTGCCTAGTATGTGAAATGCGCATGCCTATTGCGCTCGATCCCCCAAGCCTCACCTTGAGTGTCTAGATCACGCTAAGTGTAAGTCTAGACCAATAAAAAATTCTTCATTCGTGATGCTCCTGCTCCTGCATTTTTTTTCTTTCAATGATTCTGGTTTATGTTGTTATAAGCGTTAGGGGAGAAGGACTTGGAGTAACTCTAGCTGGGAGGTAGCATATTTCTTTTCCTTGTTAGTGTACTTGTTCCACTTTGACTTCTAGGTGTGGGTGAATTGTGAGGTAAGGATTATTCATGCGAAAATATGTCCCTCTGTAGAAGTTCTTGAAATTACGACTCCTAGTTATGATAGGAAAAATAAGAGAAGTTTTAAATAGGGTAAGCTAAGAAACCATAAGGTGACCATAGTTATAAGCTTGAATATCGCGATGGGATACATGTGGGTATTTGTTTTGCGCATCTAGTGATCCTTTGGTTGGGAGCCCTATTTTCGTTGGCTATTGTGATAAGAGGGAATACTATCCTTAGAAGATGTTCTTGATGCAAGAGACCTAGTCGAGAGAGGTTTGGACATAGCGAATTAGGTAGTTAGACTTAGACCTTAGTACCTTTATGTGCACTGTTGAGGTTGTTAGTTACGAATGGTAGGGGTGGTATTTAGAAGAGAATAGTTTTCCTGTATGTCTATTTCTCTTAGTTTGGTGTCCCTTTTGGTTAACTGCAATTTCTAGAGTATGTTTGTTCTTTATGAGTTTTAGCTGAGTTCCTACTCTCATCCCAGACCAGTTATCATGTTGGATATCCAGTTCCTAACCTATTAGTCGTTCTTACATTCTCAGCATGTATACGTGTCTCATGAAACCATCTCAATTTTTAATTCAATCGGAAATCGTTTACCACGATAGTACTTCAGCTTTTACAACTCAGTTAAAGGAGCTACTTGGGAAGCAGAATCATCCAGGAAGGCCAAGTACCCTCACCCTTCTCCTTCCGATCCGGTTTCAGCTTAAGGTAGTAGTTCCATCCTTAGTATGTCCTTCCGAATCTATTACATCAGTTTTCCTCATGATCCTAGCATGTATTCATGTTTTCGAAGTTGATTCAGTCATGTTTTAAGTTGAAAATTTTAGTTTCATGTTTATTCTGTAGTTTTCACATTTCGTTTTTGGTTGGACTGTTTTGTCTCTAGAGTTCCCTTGCTTAGTCTTCATTCGACGATGAATAATCCCAAGGGGGAGATATTGTAACACCCCAAAAATCCTAAGCTAATACTCGAACCTTTTTCATGAGTGTAATGATCATTTTCCTAGTGTGGTGAGTGCTTTGGATGCGAATTATGTTTGTAAGAAACTCCTATCATCAAGTTAAGTCGCAAGCACCTCACCCAAGTAAGTTTTCATGTAAGACTAAACTAGGGTCAACTTCAATCAACTATTCCTACTGAAATATAAAGAGTTAGGTAGACTAGTACACACCAATTTAAAGGTTTTTGAATCTTCTTTCCAACGCCACCGACCGCGCATTAATCCGACTCCGGAGTAAAAAGTTATAGGCAATTTCCTGCAGCACTGTCAGTGACTACGGACAGGGATGACGAACCGTGGTTCTGAACCACGGTCCGTACTGTGACTCGTGATTTCTGAACTAAACCTTAAAATTTTCATCTTCAAAACCACTGGTTGGTTCATGACCCGTAGACCAAAACCACGGTCAGTAGAGTGACCCGTGGTTTATCAAAATTCAGCTTTTCTACCCAGTTTCAACGAATGACTTGACAAGTCATCATTTTGAACGACGGTCCATCCTGCAACCGTGGAATCACCTTCAGAGAGGTACCAAGTCCTCTAAATTCCATGAGTGGGTTGACAAATCATCAACCTATTCCATGATCCATTCTTCAACTCGTAATCCCTAAGGATTAGAGGATTCTCATATCCTAAAGTCGGAACCATGAATCAACAGGACGGTCCATCATCCTGAACCATGGAATGTAGAGTGACTCATGGTGTTGAGTTCCAATAGACCTCTAGAAGTGGCATTTTAAACCACGGATCAGTTGACGGCTCGTCCTTTAGGATGACGGACCGTGGACTGACTCGTGGTCTTTGAAGCTGACTTTTTCTAGCTTTTTCCAAGTTTAAGTTCAGGGATATTTTTGTCATTTTCCACTCTTTTAAATCCTATACTAAGTCATTTTAAGCCTATATAGGAGGTTTTTATTCCTACTTGGCCTAAGTTCTCTCCCATTCTTTCAATCAACTTCTAGAAGAAGAAAAAAGAGTTCCATCTTCTCAAGCTTCAAGTTAGGGTTTCAAGCTCCAAGTTCAAGCCTCCTCTTCTTTTCAACTTCAAATGGGTTAGCTTCAATCAAGGTATATGGGTATTCAACAATGGGTTCCTCTCACCCTTGTGCCCAAAACCCAAATTTCAAATTGTAATTGCATAAACTTTCAAATTAGGGTTTTTACCCAATTCTTATGGGTTTTGTTATAAATTGTCTTCTCATGAATTTATTATGAAATTCTATTAACTTGCATGAGGTTTTACATATGAACTCCTATTTAATGAATTGAAGGTAAATTATGGTGAATCCTACATGCATGAAGTGATTTAAGAAATTGGGGAAAATGATTGCATGATTTCATGAATTTCAAGCAAGTGCATACCTAGTTCTTATATTTTATGAAATTACATGTTATTAAGAAACTGAACTAAGGCGATGCAAGTTTTCAAGTTATGAATTATGATGCAACGCAAGACACCCGATGTTTCATCAATGCTCATGAATTAATTTCTAAACTATAATTCATGAGTAGTATGACGATCCGGGGTATGAACATGTTATGAACAAGTTTGGCATCAGATATGTCACATGTATATGAGCTCATATTATATGTTTTGGGAGTAGTATTAAGCACTGAGAGACGAGGGTTCAGATAACCCAAGTCCAAAACTACGTTGCCACCGTAGGTTGCCCTCTGTGGCTTATTATGACAGGATCCTGGAACGACATGGTTGTAACTTTGGCCGGTTAGGACAACCCTTTTCAGTGGGGGTACATGACACTGAACTCCATGTAGCTCAGCATGGTTTATGTCAGTTAAGAGAAACTCCCACATGATCATTTTCAAACTATTAAGTTACATGATTCTATACTTTGAACTTAAGTTTTCTTTCATGTCTTATGTCTCTTATCTTAATACTTAATCATGTCCTTTCTTTATGTAACAAGTCATTTTAGGTATGTTTTTATCATGATCATGCATATCTCACATAGTCAGTACATCCTATAGTACTGATGCATACTTTACGCTGCATCCTCTTGATAATGCAGATTCAGGTTCCCTCCCTATGGCTCGTGGCTAGAGACCGTAGGCCATTTCCAGTCAGTGTTGGTGAATCCTCATTGTTCGAGATCCAGTATGATTCTAACTAGTTTTGATTATTTACTTTCGTACCTTGAGTTTGCTAGGGTCTTGTCCTAGCAACTCCTAATGTTATGTGTAGAGGCTTTTCAGACATAGACAGTATTCAGATCTTCTTCAAATCATGTTCCTCTTGATTTTTATCTTACAGATTGAGTTATCTAGTTCCTATTATGCTTTCGTTATGCTTATTTGATATACCTGAGTTATGCTATGACCAAGGATTAACTTGGGACACTTGTGGTCCCGGGTCCCGTGTTACGTCCAGGGGGTAGCCTCAGGGCGTGAAATGGACTCAATCAAATTCACTTTGGGGATGATGATGAATATTTTAAAAACATGAAATCACCCGTGAGTGAGTTTGTATCGGTAGTGCTTGAACCCCCATAAGAGGAAGAACTTGAATTAGATGAAATTATGAGGCAAGAATGGGTGTTAAATAAATCTCACCAACTTGAAGCCTATGAGGAAAAACGTGAAAGAATCCTACAAATGTTCGAGAAATTTCTAAAAAGGCATGCCAAGAGAATTCAAAAAGAAGGGTTACTTGAAATTGCTATCCGGAATTTAAACATCAAAGTGAATACTCATTTTGAAACATGCACGATTGTGGGTAGTAGTTTTGAGTTATTCCCTATTGAAGAAGAGGACACAAGGGATGCTCATGAATTGAAGGTGTTGTGGCAACCAACTATCCTATACATAAATCATGATGTCGAGATCAACCAAATGATACTAGAGTTGCAAGGCAAAGTCCAACATTTCATTTTGAAAGATCCTAGTTCATTCGAAAGTGAAGATGCTACGAATGTGACAAATTTTAGAGTAGAGATGCCTGAATCTCACTCCAACCATTTTTTAACTTTAAGTTTGGTTGAATGGATGAAATTCACAGTAATCAATCTTTTGGAGGACCTTTGAAGGAGGATGAATCGAGGGTTATCCATTCTTAAGTTTGTTGTCGAAAGAAGGTAAAACAACCTTCCTTACTTAAAGGCAAAAAAGTACAAAATACGACACCAAGAGAATGGACATCTCATGTTCTCATCTTCACTCTATGATTTTCATCTAAAGATCGATTCAACATTGGGTCAAAGGTTCAAATCCTCCAAGTGGAGATCTAAATGGTGACATATCTTGCATCACACCACGATGTTAAATTGAGCACTTAATGGGAGGTAACCCATCATTTGAAAACTTTTTCTTCATGTTTTACTTCACTTTTGATTTTTTTTGATTTGTTTTAGGTGCCCAAAGGAATGATAAGAGGACTAAAGTGTTGAGGATCACAAAAAACACCTCTGAAAAATATGCATTTCGCACCTGGAAGTGTGCCCTTCGCACATGCCATCGCACAAAGAACCAGTGAACTGGGCAAAAATCTTGGTTTGCGCAAAGTGGCTGCATTTTGCACATGTACTTGTGTGCGTTGCACCCACTTTTGCATGCCAAACCAGTACATTGTGCAAATTCTTGAAAATTAGCTTTCACTAAAGCATCACGATCGCGAGCCCTGACCATCAAGATCGCGATGAAGTAATATTCTAGTAACCCCTTGAAACTGCGTGAACTTTTCACATGATCACGTAGGGTTAAGGGATTTTTAATTCATTGTGATTGCATGAAAAGGCCATGCAACTGCGAGACACTGAACATTTTCCAGGTAAATAAGTTCAAAAAACCATTTCAGAAGCACAAATTGACTTTGAAACTTGGTTACTTTTCTCCTTCTAAGGCAAAAGATAATTCGTCCATCAAGTTCATTTCCATAGTATCTTTGTCCTGTAACTCCATAGGTATGTGGTCTTGCTCCTATTCTCTTCCTTAAATTTCATCTAGTTGTGCATAAATTTAGTGGCTTCAAATGCCCACAGTGGTTGTGAATGTTGGGGGTCTAAAAAGGGTTCGAATGTGGTGTTTTGTATGTGTAATTTTTGGGGGTGAGAAAAGGCTGATGGTTTACTATTTTATTGTTGAAAATTGGCCCCAATGTGTGAGAAAATGGACGAACAAAAGGGTGAAAGGCACCTGTTCGATGAAATGCTTGAATGAACATTTTCTAGGCAAAAAGGATGACCCTCGCAATTGCGATGCCCAATCTCGCAATTGCGAGGAAATTTTTTTCTGAACTTCATGATTGTGATGCCCAATCTTGTGATCGCAATGAATTAAATTTTTGAAAAAAATAATTTGGCCTTCGCGATTGCGATGAAAAATCCTGTGATTGCGATGACCAATTCTGGCAGTACCAAAAATAATAGCTTTGCCTAGCTCTGTTTAGGATTGTTTTACCTCATTTCTTTAGCCTAATCATGTCCCAACACATTGTTTTACATATCTATATTAGTGTTTGACATTTTTATTCCTTGTGTAGGTACTTAAAGCTTGAAAATAACTCCGATATTGAATGAAATTGAACAAGATGATGCTAACCAGGTGTCCAAAGAGGAATATTTTGACAAAGGCATCTTCGTCTCCCCCAAATGTTCCTATTATATGATCATCACTTGATAAAACCCATCACAAGGGAGTGGGTCATCATGTTGGATGGTTTGGAAGAGAAATGGGCCGACTTCTATGGTAAGTTGGTCACAAGTGGGTGGATATGCTTCACCACCAATCCTATCAAGGCAAACTTTATTGTGGTCCGTGAATTCTATGCTAATGCGACCGAGATAGACTTTGCTAATGACTTGGTTGTCATTGTTTGGGGCAAGCTAGTGTGATTTGATCCAGAGTTGATCAATGCCTACTACAACCTCCCAAATATTGACAATGCTACATTCAAAGCACGTGCCAATGAATTAGGAACCAATTGGTTTGTACAACACTTACATGAGGGCACGGTCCCACCTAGATATCCCTGAATACATGGATTGAGTCCTCTGAGTTCACCCTTGAAGCCCGCACTTGGGTTTTTATCATGGGTGCTCAAATCATGCCTTCCAAGAATGAATCAGATGTGACACCTGAAAAAGAAGTGGTTATTTGTGCTATGATGGAGGGCCTCCCTATGAATGTGGGGCAATTGATCATGCAAGAAATTCAACAAGTGATGCTTGAAGGTAGCAAAAGTTTGTTTTTACCTTCATTGATTACATACTTATGCTACCAAACCGGGGTTGAAAAGAGGGATGGTGAAAATTATAGAAAGTCTGAAAAGATGATTTGCCTTTTGAAGAAGAGAGGAGCCAGGCAAGCATCAAAGAAGAGGAAGATCGATGTGGCCTCACTTTTTTTTTGGTCTATTCTCTAGATCTAGTGAGACACTTGAGTCATCTGCTGCTGCTATAGCTATTGGTCCACTAAAGATTTGCCCCCCGACTCTCTGTCATATTTCTAGCCAGGTCGATGGAATGGAGGCCCAGATTTGCCAGATTTTAGCAGATTTACCTTCAGGCCTGGGAGAGAGCTCTACCACACCAGCACTGGGTACATCATCTTCTACTGCTCCTAGTGGGCCTACACTAGTTAGTGTAGCGAGGGAACAATAATATGTTAAAGAAAGGTTGGCAAAGGTAGAGAGTCAATAGAAAAGGTAGATGGACCATGATAGAAAGAAAAGCAAATTCCTCATGAAAATGATAAGCACTTTGAGGAAGATATATGGATCTGAGGATGAGGATGATGCTGAAAAGGAAGATTGGGTCCTTTTTGAGCCTAGCAGCTCTGGTTCTGAGTAATACCCTTTAGGGAGCCCCCTCAAACTTATCTCTTATTTTGATATAGTGAGGGCAATGCACTGTGTTAGTTGCGGTTGGCTGGCATACTTTATCTAGCTTGTTTTATTTTTGATATTATTGTGCCTTTGCTGGGCTTGTTTTGGATATTATTGTGCCCTCGCTGGGCTTGTTTATTTTGATGTTAGATATTGGTGTGCCTTTTTCAGGTTTGTTTTGATATTATTGTGCCCTCGTCATGTTTTGGAGTTTCTATGGATGAATTTGATGGTTTAGTTCTTTAGTTTCTTTATTTTTGGAGTTGGTTTTTTTGGTTAGATATTTTGGAGCCAGGGGAAGTTTGAGTACCCGATAGGCTAAGTTGAAGCTTGTGTTTGGATTGAGTATATAGGTTAGTGAATCCTGAGTACACATATCAATTTAGATAGATGAATTGGTCCAATGATAGATTGATGGACGTCATTCTTAAGGGCAAATCATCATCTTTTGAGATATTGGGGAACATCGACTTGTTTGGTACTAATGGAGTTAGTCTTGCATGCGAATTGAAATAGGCATACCCCTTCGAATTCTTTTAAAAAGTTGCATGGCAAAGAATGATGTTTGTGACAATCCCTTTAATCTTTTTATGGCTCTTAACTCATTAGCGATGAAAATTGGAATTGTAGAATATGAATCTATTTGTTCTTGTTTAGGAAGTGAAATTGAACCTTCTTGAATGATTAGCATGCCGTGTGTGGTGATATTTTGTTAAATAATTCTTGTACTTGCTTGTGTTAACTAGAACTTGCCCAGTTAGTCATCAATGCTAATCTTGATTTCTTTTGGTTAGAAATATGGTCTTAGGCCTTCTTTGTGATTTTTGAAAGCCTACTTAGCCTTAAAAGCCTACCATTGCACTAAATGTATCATTAGTGACCCCATTTGAGCTTAATACCTTTTCTTTGGCAACCCCATTACAAGCCTTGAACCATTATGAAAATGATCCTTATTTTGAACCATCCCTCCTTGAATGCTAAAAATGTAAAAATTATTTTAAAAGCCTAAATTTGGGGGTGATTGAGAAACACCTTGGAGAAAATGAGCAATACCTGGTGGTTTATGGCTTGCATTTAAAGAAATTGTTAAAGAAAGGATATAGTTGAAAAGAAATGCAAAAATGAGAAGAAGAATGAAATCCTCCAAGGTGAATAGAATGATAAAAATAAATTGGGGCCTCAAATGAAATAAGTGAAATAGTGCCTTGTGTTGCATGAAAATAAAAAGAAATGGATTTGGTTTCGAATTGAAAAAGTTGTGTAGTGTTCAAAGAGGATGTAGTCACTTTAATCCAAAATGCTTATCCTACCCTTCCCTAAACTTACATTAAAAGCTTGGAAAAATCTTTTGAGATCTCCGACCGATTTCTTTTGAGTTAGTGGCGAATGAAAATAAGGGCAAGCTTATGGTTTGATACTTGTTGTACTTGAAATTCCTTATGAGTGTGAGTGTTTGTGCATTTTCCCCTTGTGTTGACCTTGTACAAAATGTGTTTTGGGACTTTCGTTCTTGTGAGGGCATGCGAACTAGGATAGTTGGTGAGATTGATAAATTCTGAAAATGAGTCAAATGAGCATGTTTGGTAAACTAGTGGTTTTGAGTCACGTCATAAAGATTGATTGTTCTCACTTGGTTGTTATTATAGTCCCATTGAACCCTTTAAGTGTGTCTTGAATAGAGTGGATTTCTTAGATAAAGTTAACATGTGATTGACTAATCATTAGTACCAACCAAAGTCATGTTTGATGCTTGAAATGGATTTTCCTTGGCTTATAGTGATGTCATTGCACTTGTGTTGTGTGTCTCTAGAAGTTTGAGTTACTTGAGGACAAGCAATAGTTCAAGTTTGAGCGTTTGATAAGTTAGTATTCTAGCTACCTATTTAGCCTTTAATCTTATGCTCTTGCTAATAATAAATTGAAAAATAGTGCAATTAACACAGATTACTTCTATTTTTCAGGTTACCATGTTTTAGAAGTGTTTAGGAAAGATTCGGGTGAAAATATGTTAAAATAGAGCTAAATGGAGTTGCGGATCACTTGTAGTAAAATGCTCATCATGACCACGAGCTTCAAGGCATGCGATCGTGATGAATAGGTGATAAGATCCCAATTGGGGGTACCAATTGAAATCTTTCAAATATACATAAATTTAAGATAGATGAGAAATAGGAGATGAGAAGTGAAGAAAGAAAGGCTTAATTGAATCCACAACTAAACCAAGGGAGAAGAGAGCTTGAATTCCATAGAAATGAGCAACCCAAATGAATCCACAAATGAGCAACTCAAGTGAAAATCAAGGTAAAGGAGTTTTAGATCAACAATGGAAATTCACCCATCACTAACCTAAGCTACACTAAGCTAAACTATAGGGAATCCACCCTCTAACAAGCTATACTAAAAAAAAGTTCTTCAATTCTCAATTCAACATAATCTTCATAATCTGAAGAGCTAAAGGGAAGGGAACCCCTATTTATAGATATTACATCAAGTCCCAAAAATGACCTTTGGAAGACTACAAAATGGTCCCATGATGGATCTGATGTGGTTGGAGTGCATTTGAGGTGCTGAATGCACCAGCGATTGTGCTGGTCACACCTTGATGTGCGAAGTGGTGTGCGTTTCGCACCAACTGATGTGCGTGTCACACCTGGGTTGCACCACTGGGAAGATTCACTGGAAGCCTCTTATTTTCTCCACGCGATCATCCAAATATGGAATTGCTTCCAAGGGTGAGTGTGTATTGGATCCCCTTATCTAGACCTTGAAGTATAGGTATAGCATGAATGTTGTTAGGTGATATCATATCATCTGATATTATATCGCCAAATGACATTCATGCTAGACCTATACTTCAAGGCCTAGACAAGAAGAGCCGAGCCACACCCACCCTTGGAGCACAAAAGGGAGCTTGGAGGAGCCTCTTTACACCTCAATTGAAGAAAGCCAAAGATCTCCAATCCTTACAAGCTATATTCATGAAGAAAGAGTCTTTAGAGACTATTGAAGAATGTAGATCAAGGATCTAAGACTTGTGGATGATCACGTGGAGCAAAGACGAAGTTGACAGAGTTTCTGCCTCATGGTGCAACTAGGGGTGCGTTGGGCACTTCCCCTGGTGCATTTTGCATACCAAATGCACAAGCTTCCAAGGATGATTCTGTTTGGGAGGTGGGAAGCAAAGGGGCAACACGCACTTCTTATTGTGCATTTCGCACATCAAACGCACCTCCTGTGCATTGGGCCATGTTGGGCTATCTTTCAAGGTCACTTTTGGGCCTTTATGTAATAGCTATAAATAGGGGTTTCCTTCCATTAGCTAATTAGATTTTGATGAATATTGAAGATTTCTCTTGAAGCTTTTAGTTTATAATTTAGCTTGTAGTCTTGTGTGGATTCCCAATCTAGTTCTCTAGTTGTAGAAATCTATTGGGTGGATTCTTAATAGTCTATTAGGTGGATTCTTAATAGTTAGTTGAGTGATTAGGGGTGGATTCCTTTGATTGCTTGTTAACTTCTTTGCTTGATTAATCATAGAGTCATCCATTTGTAGATTAATTTGTTTGTCTCTTTGTTTGATTAAGGAATTATTGTTTGTTAATTAGGTTCAATTAGGAGGTGAGGGTATATAGTCTCTTGTTGCCCATAAACTTGATTAATTGGCTTTAATTCACATATCTTTTGCTTATTTAATTTCCGCATTTGGATTTTGATTAGTCTCCCTAATCGAGATCTTATCATTTGGTATAAGAGCTCAGGCTAAAGAGTTTTTCCCACAATTCTTAATCCTAGTTTCATAAATCTAAATTTTTTTAAAAAAAAATGTGAGGAAAACGTTTTTAAAAAACTTTGCAAAAAAATTATTTGATCTAGTATTTTGTTTGAAACTCTGATACTAGATTTGTGTTCTCTAGTATCAATTGAGTCTAGATCTGAGATTTGAGCTTGTTTGGAGTTGATTTGAAGATTTCACCATTGTTGGGTGAAGAAGCTTGAAGAAGAAGTGCAAGATCTGGGTTGATTTGACACTTCAAACCTATTGGGCTTTAATCTCCTAGTCATAAGGAACTTGAATCTCAAATTTGGAAGAATTTGGTTAAGGTTTAAAGGAGTCACCATTTTTGAAGTTTGAAGAACTTGAAGAACACAAAATGGGTCTCTTCAATTTGGTTTGATTTGATTCTAATTTGTATCGGGCTTTGTTCTCTATATCGAGGAGAGACTACGTTTTAATTTGGAGTCATTCCGAGTTAAACTGGGAGAGTTGCAAATTTGAAATTCATAAGTTTTTCTTGGTGTTCTTCAAGGTCTTGTTGAAGAAGAATGTGAAATAAAGGAGTTGAATCCAAAGGAGAAGCAAAAGGAAAAGGTACTTGTGTTTGTACCAAAGGAAATTTACCAAAAAGGGCAAGTACTAAGAAGAAAAGTACAAAAAAGCCAAAAAATGAGTACAAGGCGGATGCTACAGCGTTCTGTCTGGGCAGGTGCAAAGTGAGGTGCGACCAACACTTTGCTTGGTGAGAAATGCACCAGCACTTCGCCCCAGGCAGATCAACATTCTATTTTGGGGTGCGAAGCAAGGTGCGAATGGCACTTTCCCTTGTGAGAAACGCATCAGTCTGGGCACGAGCTGAAAGTTGGAGAACCGATTTCCTCCATCAAATCTCAGGTTTAATCTTCTTAGTTTCATTTCTTTGATTCTTCTATTATCTAGAAATCCTAAAAGACTAGTTAACAACAAATATATGATCTACTTAGTTGTGATTAGATCTTTTGTGTCCGTTTTATTTTGTACCAATTTCTTGTGAGATTTTATCGTTTGATCATTCATTGGAAACCTTCTTGGCTCCGTCAATTTGATTTTGAGTCGTCCTTCTTTCAAGAAACAAGAATCCATTCCTCCACAAAGGATAGGTGACTTGTGACTTATGACTTGGTTGAGCAAAGGGAGTTGACTATCAATCCTTTGAAGATGCTTAGGAGGTAAGTTGAGTGTTCACATATGAGAGGGTGAGGAACTTTACTACTAACCTCGTGTGTTGAATTTTGCAGGTACAATGTAAAGGGAACTTGATTGTGCTTATGAAGGAGAGAGCTCCTTTAATATTCAGGCAGCCTTTGCCTCATTCACAAAGCAAAAAGCGGATATGAACGGGAGCTTAGAACATCTAAATGGGAGCATGTCTAATATAAATGAAAGGATGGATCATATTGAGAATAAAATGGTGAATGTTGAGAGTCATAAGCGGGTGGACTCAACTCATACCACTCATGGGTAGGGAGCAAATAGGAACCTGAGTTCCTCGATGACTATTACCCCGGGGCATGCACGTGAGTTATGCAACCCCCGAAACAACCCAGGCCCAAACCACAAATCCAACAACCCTCCTACCCAATGTCTAACTTTTCGAACGATGTTAGACAAAGCTCCACTCATCCAAATTACCCACTACAAGAGGAATGCCCTTTTGTAGCGAACCAAAACTGAACCCCACTTTGAAATGCATCATATGCTAACTTGCATGTACCACATAACCAAACCCAAGAGCCTTACCAGGATAACCACCACAATCCACTCTTCGAAGAGTTTGAGGGAGCAAATGCTAGTAGACACTATGATGGAACTCAACATGATGGAAGACAAGGTTATGGTGCATCGAGAGATCAAGTGCAACTCGAAGGTTATGGTCAGAATGAAGGTGCAAGGTGGCAAGGTAATGGAGATAGAGGTGATTGGTATGATGGTCGCCATGATGCTCATTATGGTAATCATGGTGATAGATATGGTGGTCACTATGACGAGAGGTATAGCTATTGTAAAAAATATCATGGTGACCATGATAGAGGATTATACACCATCAAGGTTACGCTTCCAACATTCAAAGGTAGTAGTGATCCGGAAGAATTCCTTGAATGGAGGTTACAAAGTGAAAGGATATTCCTCACTAATAATATTTTGGATGCCTTGAAAACCAAATATGCCATCACTCAATTTAAGGGGTATGCATCCATATGGTGGGAGTCCAAAGTGAGAGAACGAACCCGAGATCGCATTCATGTGTTGCCTACATGGAAAAAGATTCTAGCTTTGATGGAAGTGAGGTATGTTACACCTACTTATCATCAAGAAGTTATACATGCTTTGACAAGATGCCAAAAGTGTTGAAGAATATTATGATGAGTTCGAGAGCTTGAGAATGAGGTCCAAGGTTAAGAAGCCTATACTAAACACGGTGATCCAGTTTGTTGCCAACTTGAGACAAGACATCTCAAAGCCCATGAGACTTCAACACTATACAAGTCTAGAGGAGGTGTTTCATGATGCCTCTACAATTGAAAAGGACTTGAAGGAAGAGAAAGCATAAAAAGTCCAAGTTTACCTCAACTTCATCATGGAGCAAGGATTTAGATAAGTGGAAGTCGTCGTCTCTCCAAGAGCACTCCAAAGGTAGTGGCCAAGCTGCTCAAGCTAAAGCCAACTACAAGGTGAAAGGGGAGGACAAAGCTAAAGGAGGTACGTTTGTGAAACCTAATATTCCTCTTCCTTCTACCATTCAATGTTTTAGATGCCAAGGTAGGGTACATATTACAAGTGAGTGTCCTAATAGAAGACCTATTGTGGCCTTGTTTGATGTATATTGTACGGATAATGAGGAGGAGTGTGAGGAGAAGAAAAAGAATGATGGGCTTAATGAAAAAGAACAATTGGCTTGTGATGAAGAGAAGTTAGAGGAAAATGTAAATTTTGCTCATCTCTTGAGAAGATGAGAACTTCTAGAATGTGAAGATGGTAAGCCTATGGTTAGGCAAGAAGATGAAGCCTCAGAAATTGATGGTGAGCCTTTGCAAATGGATGAGAACTTATCATGCATCATGAGACGAATCATGGGGGTACTTGATGAAGAAGATCTTGATCAAAGATAGAACTTGTTCCATGCTCATTGTAAGATCATGGATAAGGTATGTTCTCTTATCATTGATAGTGGGAGTTGCACAAATGTTGTGAGTGAAACTTTGGTTGAACGAATGCAACTTACTAGTGAGAAGAATCCTTTCCCCTACAAGTTACAATGGCTCAATGACAATGGAGAGATGAAGGTGACCAAGTAAGCAACCATAAGGTTTAGCATTGGCAAGTATAAAGATGAGACTCTATGTGATATTATGCCTATGCTAGCATGTCATATGTTGCTTGTTAGACCATGGCAATTTGATAGGGATGTGAAATGTCATGGAAGGTCTAACAAGTACTCATTTGTATTTGGAGGACAAAAGCTTACAATTGCACCCTTGAAACCTTATCAAGTAAGTGAGGATTATAGAATCATGAAAGAACTTCGGGAAGTGATTCAAAGGGAAGGAATTGAAAATCATGAGAGAGAATTATTTCTTATGCATAAGAAGGTGGACTTGGCTAATGAAGAGGATGACTTGCTTGTGAATGCGGATCCAAGTAAATTTTCAAAGGGCATGGATAAGGAACACTCTTTAGTGGGACTCATCAATATGGAGATTGTAGTGCACGCTAACCAAGGTACTAGCATTTTACCTAGTACCAATTCTTCTCTTTTGTAGGTGCCTAAGGGATTGCTTTCTAATGGGGTTTCTCAAAGTTTACCTCACAAGGATGAAATGACAAGTATCATGGGATCCAACTCTAAGGATTCCAACTTGAGAGAGGAAAGAGAGGACCAATCCTATTGGTCCAAGATGATTCTTGAGATTGGAATGCCTTGCAAGCCAAGGTTGGAACATGAGCATGTCATGGTGGCCTTTGTAACCCAAGGTATGTACCCATCCCCTTTGGTCCCAAGTAACCCTTGGAGTCATGATGACATTTATGTTGTGGTTGGTAGACTATTGAGTGTAGGTGCCTACATGCCCTATCATGAACATGTTAATGTCTCACATCTTACATCTTTGTTTGATGCTAATGTGTTTAACTTAAATGGAACCCGAGTATGGGATGCCAACTCTATATGTTGTGTGTTTAAGAGTCCATGTGGTACATTTTGTACCGAGATCATAATGCCAACTTTTTGTCACCTTCACATGGGTAGCCAACTTGAAGTGCTATGTTGGACTCTTGAGAGCATGCTTGAATTCTTGATTGAAGGATACCTAACTTCTTAGGAGGACCATGTGTATTAGAATGAATGTGTTGTTATTAGGTCTCTCATTCCCTTCATAAGCATGCCTATTTTGGAAGATACCCTCCATTTGAGGTGTTGTGTTACAAGAAAGAGTGACACTTGTGTTAACTAAAAGTTGTTATCATGTGTCCAAACATGTGAGAATATGCTTGATAGGATCCTTGTTCCTAAATATAAGCTTGCATATGAGGATATCGTGATTGACACTATTGATGTTGTTACCTTTCTTTACTACCTTTTTGCATATGATGATATTCATGTTGGTTGTGAGTATGCATCTTATGTGGGCATGTATTTGTGACAAGAGAAGGTGATGTGTACCAAAATGTCATCAATCTATCCTTGGGTGTTCCCCATTGTTGTGCTTTGCTTGATGCAATTCGTGTGCTTATTAGCATTCTTGCATGTGGAAACACCTTTGATGAGACTAGAGTGCTAAATACCTTCCTTTACTACCCCTTTACATTCGATGATGCTCGTACTTATGTTGAAATTGCATGTAAAAGGGGTAGGCATACCTTTGGTTTATTTCATTGTGTGTTTTCATCAAGTGGTACCTTCTTTTGATGGGTACTATCTTTGTAATGGTTTGAACAACCAATTCCTTTGTACTTCATATGTTGACTATTTTGTCATTGCAATAAGGAATGCTTGGTTGTATCTTGAGGATGTGCCTCTTTGGCATACTACTATTTGTGCTAACCCATGTGCTAACCCTCGTACTATGAGGAAATTGTTGTTGTTTATTCTAACTATGTTCTTGCAAGGTTTGGATTCGAGGATGAATCCTTTTCAAAAAGGGGAGGGTGATATGATATCGCCTAGCGACATTTATGCTAGACCTATACTTCAAGGTCTAGAAAAGAGGAGCCGAGCCACACCCACCCTTAGAGCACAAAAGGGAGCTTGGAAGAGCCTCTTTACACCTCAATTAAAGCAAGCCAAAGATCTCCAAGCCTTACAAGCTATAATCATGAAGAAAGAGGCTTTGGAGACTATTGAAGAACGTAGATCAAGGACCAACGACTTGTGGATGATCGCGTGGAGCAAAGATGAGGTTGACAGAGTTTCTGCCTCATGGTGCGACCAGGGGTGCGTTGGGCACTTCCCCTGGTGCCTTTCGCATACCAAACACACAAGCTTCCATGGATAATTCTGTTTGGGAGGTGCGAAGCAGAGGGGCGACACACACTTCTTATGGTGCGTTTCGCACATCAAATGAACCTTTTGTGCGTTGGTCCATGTTGGGCTATCTTTTAAGGTTACTTTTGGGCCTTTATGTTACAGCTATAAATAAGGGTTCCCTTCCCTTAGCTAATCAGATTTTTATGAATATTAAAGATTGCTCTTGAAGCTTTTAGTTGATCAGAAATCTTTCAAATATGCGGAAATTAAAGATAGATGAGAAATAAGAGATGATAAGTGAAGAAACAAAGGCTTAATTAAATCCACAATTAAACCAAGGGAGAAGAGAGCTTGAATTCCATAGAAATGAGTAACCCAAATGAATCCACAAATGAGCAACTCAAGTGAAAATCAAGTTAAAGGAGTTTTAAATCAACAATGGAAATTCACCCATCACTAACCTAAGCTACACTAAGCTAAACTATAGGGAATCCACCCTCTAACAAGCTACACTCAAAAGAGTTTATCAATTCTCAATTCAATATAATCTTCATAATCTGAAGAGCTAAAAGGAAGGGATTCCCTATTTATAGCTATTACATCAACGCCCAAAAGTGACCTTCGGAAGACTACCAAATGGGCCCATGATGGGTGTGATGCAGCTGGGGTGTGTTTGAGGTGCTGAATGCACCAGCCATTGTGCCGGTCGCACCTTGATGTGCAAAGTGGTGGGAATTTTGCACCAACTGATGTGCGTGTCTCAATTGAGTTGCGCCACCGGGTAAATTCACTGACAGCCTCTTCTTTGCTCCACGCGATCATCCAAATGTGGAATTGCTTCACTTGTGGTGTAATGAGGCTCTTCCAAGCTCCCTTTTATGCTACAAGGGTGAGTGTGGCTTGGATCCCCTTGTCTAGAACTTGAAGTATAGGTCTATCATGAATGTTGTTGGGCGATATCATATCATCCTCCCCTTCTTGGAAAGGATTCATCCTCGAATCCAAACCTAGCAAAAACATAGAAACAACCACCAATTCCTCATAGTGTGAGAGTTAGCACATCAGTTAACACAAGTAGTATCATGCCAAAGAGGCACCCTTGAGGGGTCTCCGAGGTCAAAGGGATATAAGACCCACTCAACTTAGTCACAAAGACAATAGGACCAATCCAAGGAATCCTTACCTCTACAAGAAATAAATCCAATAGAAACATGGACATCATCATATGCAAAGAGCTAATAAAGAAAGGTGCTAAGGATACTAACCTCATCTAAGGTGTTCTCACAAGTAAAACCACAAGGATATGAGATAAGATATTTCAAGCAAATTATGCCTCTCTTTCTTAAGCAACTTCCCAAAGGAAATAAGATCATCAAAAGAGTCATGCTATTTGAGTGATTGAGGACACTATTAGAAACCAATTCAATCAAAATCAAATTGTCCTCCCAAGAATTTGGGTTACCTCCAATCATGAGCCTAAGCATGCTCCCAAGAGTCCAAGTCACTACTTCAAGATTTCCATCCCCAAGAGGGTGACAAAAAGTTGACAATACAATCTTGGTACCAAGTGTATCCCATGGACTCTCCCACAAACAATTAATTAACTTGGCATTCAAATGTTGTAGCTCACACAACTGAAGCACAAGTGTGTCAAAAAAGGATACAAGTACATAAGGGGCACACACAATTGGCATTGACACATTTGCCTTGGGGTCCATAAGAGTTACTAGTATGAGATAACATACTAGCATAGGATCTCCGGGGTCAAAAGGATAGGAGACCCATATGTCTTGCTTGCAAACAATCACACACTCCAAGTAGTTTTCTACCTCTACATAATGCATTTTGAACACAAATATGAACATTATCAAGTGTAAAGTGGTAGTAAAGAAAGGTGTCTCGCAAGATAACCTCATCCATGGTGTCATCTCTTGTAAGCTCACTATTGGATTCAAGAACACAATCAAGCATACCAATAAGGTTAGGACGATCCAAGAGACAAGTATCAAATTTCAAACAATTGTCACCTTCCTCTTCCAAATAAGAGTTCCCACATTGACCTTCACCACCACTAGGATCAAAGAGACTAGAATTCAAGTCATCACATGAATTAACTAGCTCATCCTCTTATTTATCAAACAAGGGTGGGGTGTCATACAAGGGATCATATTTATCACCAATTTCATAAGGATAATCACTCATTGGGTTTTTCAAATAATCAACCAAATCAATGTTATCACCCAAAGGATCATTCCTCTTGACACAATCCTTCACACTAAATGTACTCTCATCTTCCAATAAGAGATTTCTATATTTGGAAAGTGTGTTGTCACACCAAAGTGGGTTATCATATAAGATATAGCCCTCAAGAGGAGCTACTTCACAATCAAGATTCACACCACTAGGTTCTTCACTAGGAATGACATCCTCATCCACACACAAGACATTATCCTCAAACAAGATAGGGCTTGTAAGATCAACACATGGTAAAGACTCATTAAGCTCATGTAAAGGTAAGCTAGCACCCACACTTAAGTCACTAGCATGCTCATCTTCATTAATGGAAGTGTTGAGATTAGCTTTGTTACCTTGTAGCTCATATGAAGAATTGTCTTCAACTTGGTCATCATCATTGGAGTACATTATCTCCCCTTGGAAGCTTTCAACTACCTCATGATGCTCAACATTTTAAGATTCCTCATTGGGTTTGCTTCCAAGAATACCTGCACAAGTATCAAGAAAACTAGACAAAGAAGAGAAGTTACACGAGTTAGTATAAGGCTCTGACAACCCTTTCACATCACTGCACACAACCTCTCTTTTTTTCCTCTCTAGAGTTGTCACTTTTCACACCCTTACTCCTCTCAATATTTTCTCTCTCAATTTTGTTGGAGTGAGGACAAGTGCCAAGTATTCCTTGAGAAGGGTTAGAAGACCCTTTAAACTCAAGTTTCCACTTTGGAGAATAAGGAGTGGATATTTTGGCTTCGATGCTCAACTTCATAGTGCCATCATCACAAGGAGTAGGTTTCTTTGCTTCCACTAGCAACTCCTTAGGTTCATCTTCATGAGGAGTGGATTTCCCCATGATCTTTTGTAACTCCTCCGGCTTAAGTTTGGCAAACCATTGACGGAGCTGTTCAACTTCACTTTGTACGAAAACCATAAATTTGTTAATGCTTGAGAAGGTTTCACGATCTCTTACTGGAAGGAGCTCATTTGATATCACTTCTCTAGGAGGTGTTGGTGAGAAGAAAAGTTCCCCATTGTGGTCCATGATATACTTGTACCAATCCTTCACATATGGGATTCTATGATTTTTAAACCAAGTATCTCCCAAGTGTATGTTACAAGTATCCATCAAGCCTATATCACACCAAACCTCTTCTTGGTAGTTCCGAAGTGAAATATGTACCTTTACTTGTTGATCAGCCCAAACTCCCCTCTCATCACGAATAGGGCTTCAAGTTTGATGGAAAGGTAGCCTAAGATATTCCACCACCTCACAGGATATGACTTTAACCTTTAATCATCAAGCACAAGATCAAATCCCGTGACCCCATTTATATTCACTTTTGTTCCCAGAGTTCGCCTCTCCGGGTCATGCCTATCTTGGAACCTTGCATTCACTCTACTTCCTCTAACACCATTCTCATATTGCATGTAAGACACATTGGTATTAGGATAAGAATCACACATCCTTGTATTTCGAGAAGTAGGAAATGTACCTCTTCTATGGTCCACACGACGCCTTCAGATTGGTACCGACCATACATCCATACCTCCTCTCTTAGGATAGGAAGTTGCACAAGATGAGGAAGGATAATCAACCTCACAACTTCCATTTTTATGAAGATTTTCCTCAAAGGATTCATAGGACCTATGAAAGAAAGCATTGTACCGCACATCGCCTTCATATTCATGGTGTGTAGTGTGAGAACCTTCACTATAATTAGAGGAATCATAATAAGGTTCTTATACTCCTTCATCCTCATCATACGATTTATGAGAACTTGCTTCATATTCACCTTCAGAGTAGTAGGACTCATCACCATCTTGTTCACGGACACATGGACCATCATAGCCTCCATAGGCTTCACCATCATGTTCGAATTCATAGCCTTCGTTGGCCCCATCATAGCCTTCATATGCCTCACCATTAGATTCATAGCCTCCATAGCTACAAGCATAGATTTCCATGTCATCATCACAAGTATCCAAGCCTATGGATAACATGATGCCTTATATCTCCTTTGCAACCTACCTCCAAAATTAGCAAACAATGTTAGTGGTAAAATTCCTCACGTCTCTCGTATTTAAACTCACAACTCACCTTCCTAGAGTGTCGTTCCCAAAGTTGATGGAGAAATACCTTTGTCCAATTAATTCACAAGGTCACTTATCCTTTGTGGAAAAATAGATTCTTGTTACTTGAAAAACGGATGACTCAAATTCAAATGGAAGGATCCAAGAAATGATCAACGAGTTTGTAAAACGAGAAAAGCTAGAAGGAATTAGCACGAAATGAAATGCGGACACAAGAACTAATAAATAACTACGTAGATAAATTACTTGTTGATAATTAGATTTATGAATCAAGAGAGGTTAATTAGAATCAAAGAAATGGGACTAGAAAGTTAGAACCTGAGATTCATTGGAGAAAATTGAAGTTTCCAAAAATTCAGCATGTGTTGGTGCGTTTCGCACCTTCCATTGTGACCCTCGCACGTCATTTCGCACATAAAACCAGTAGTTCATCACTTGAGGTGCGAAATCCACGTGCTGGTCGCACCAGGCATGTTCCCGTCGCACAACACTTCGCACAACCCCAAAACAGACACCTGAAGCTTCCGATTTTTGCACTTTTTCTGATTTTTCTTGTACCTTTTCTCCTAGTACTTGCCCTTTTTGGTAAATTCCTTTTTGTACTAACACAAGTACTCATTCTTTTCCTTTTTCCTTTGGATCAAACACACCGTTTTGATATTCTTGTTCTTCAAGACTTGAAGAACACCAAGAACAATATGAATTTCAAATTTTTGGAACTTCTTCAATTTAGCTCGGATTGACCCCAAATTTGAAACGTAGCCTCCCCTCGATGTAGAGAACAAAGCCCAATACAAATTAGAGTCAATTATAACCAAAATCGAAGAGACCCATTTCCATGTTCTTCAAGTTCTTCAAAAGCTTCAAATCCAAAAATGGTAGAAGCTTCAATTTAGCTAAAATTTCTTCCAAATTTGAGATTCGAACTCCTTATAGTGAGGAGAACAAAGTCCAATACCTTTGAATCTTCAAACAAACCCAGAACTTCAAAACCCTCTTGCTTGTTCTTCAAGTTCTTCAACCCAAAAATGGTGAAAACCTCAATCAACTCCAAACAAGATAAAATCTCAGATCTAGACTCAATAAACACTAGAGAACACAAATCTAGTGTCAGAAACACAAAGAAAACACATAATCAAAATAATTTTTTTCAAATTTTTCCAAAAACGTTTTTCAACCAATTTTTTTTTCAAATTTATGAACCTAGGATTAAGAATTATGGGGAAAATCCTTTAGCCTAAGCTCTGATACTATATGATAAGATCCCAATTGCGGGTACCAATTGAAATATTTCAAATATGCAGAAATTAAAGATAGATGAGAAATAGGAGATGAGAAGTGAAGAAAGAAAGGCTTAATTGAATCCACAACTAAACCAAGGGAGAAGAGAGCTTGAATTCCATAGAAATGAGTAACCCAAATGAATTCACAAATGAGAAACTCAAGTAAAAATCGAGGTAAAGGAGTTTTAGATCAACAATGAGAATCCACTCATAACTAACCTAAGCTACAATAAGCCAAACTATAGGGAATCCACCCTCTAACAAGCTACACTCAAAAAAGTTCTTCAATTCTCAATTCAACATAATCTTCATAATCTGAAGAGCTAAAGGGAAGGGAACCCCTATTTATAGCTATTACATCAAGGCCCAAAAGTGACCTTTGGAAGACTACAAAATGGGCCCATGACGGGTCTAATGCGGCTGGGGTGCGTTTGAGGTGCTGAACGGACAAGCCATTGTGCTGGTCGCACGTTCATGTGCAAAGTGGTGTGTGTTTTGCACCAACTGATGTGCGTGTCGCACCTGGGTGGCACCACCGAGCAGCTTCACTAGCAGCCTCTTCTTTGCTCCACGCGATCATCAAAATGTGGAATTGCTTCACTTGTAGTGTAATGAGGCTCTTCCAAGCTCCATTTTGTGCTCCACGGGTAAGTGTGGCTTGGACCCCCTTATCTAGACCTTGAAGTATAGGTATAGCATGAATGTTGTTGGGTGATATCATAACAATAGGAAAGCAAAGCCACACGACTGTGAGGAAAAGACCACGCGATTGCGGTCAACCATGAGTCAAAGCTACGCGATCGTGATAGCAAAGTCGTGCGACCACATTGAAGGAATTCACAGACCCTTATGATCTCAAGGAAAGCTCACACGACTGCGATGAAGAAGTCAGCAGCTACAGGATAGAATTGGAAAATTATATTTTTGGAAACCCCAATCCACATAAAAGCACATTCCAGCCGTTTTGAAGAGATATTCTGGATTATTCACAATTGTAATTCAACCAATTCATCCTTAGTCTTAGAGTTAGCAACTTAGGGCTAGTTGGTGTCATACCCCGAGCCTACATCCTAGATGTGTCATGGTGCTTAGAGTCACAAGTGACCCCAAGCTAACCCATGGCCTGGCATACTATTGAGATATAGAATGAAAGATAATGCAGAAGCTGAAATGTGCTGAGCTCTTTAAAAATATTACAGCAAAATGAACTTTCATAACTGAGATACAAGAGCATTTGAAAAGTGATACAACTAACTAAGTGACTGTCTAACTATCTGTGAAGCATTTATTAACACTGACTATAGTTAGCCGGGACATGACCCCCAACTATCTTTAATCAATATATCAAACTGAAAATAGACTGCTATGAAGACTACTGACTGGAGTTCTCAAATAAGGAGAACTCATCCTCAACTGCTGACTGGAAGCTGTGATATGTCTGACCATGATCCTGGGAGCTAGCACTGAAACCTACATCATAAAATGATGCATCACAAGGAAGGTATGAGGTTAGTGCTTTGAATGTACTGAGCATATGATATAATGCACCAACTTAAAATCATGAAAAAACATGTATATACTGAAAGCATGGCTAAATACTGGACTGAGTATATGTAACACCCTGGAACTCGATTCATCTTTTTAAGTTTGAAATTCTAAAAAAATTGAAACTACCCAAAATCACGAGTCAAGTCTATGATTCATGGAAGGAATCACGATTCGTGGAAATAACTCGTGAAACCAGCTCTGAGGCTCCAACCTATGATCTTAGAACCATGAGTGGAGTCTACGGGTCATGATTAGTTTCACAGGTCATGGAAATCACCCATGGAACTCAGACTGAGGGAAGTCTATTTTCAAGGAACCACGAGTTGGTACTATGGCTCATGGAAATTTCCACGAGTCGTCCTATTAAACCATAGGACCTGATCCACAGCTTGAAACTTTGGCTTAGGAATCAAGACTCAAGTCCATGAGCCGTGGTTAGTTCTACAGTCCGTATAACCTGAAGCCGAGTTTTAAAACAGATTTTTCTTAATTAAGTCTCAGGGGTATTTTAGTTATTACCCACTCTTTTAACTCCTAAGTGAACTCGTTTTGACCATTTTTAGCATGAATTCTAAACCTATTAGCCTAAGTCCCTTCTCATTACCTCATTCATCTCCCAAAAAGGAAAAGAACTCTCTCAAGCTCTAAGTCCAAGTCTCCTAATCTTTTCAATTTCAAGTGGGTTAACTCCAATCAAGGTATGTGGGTATTCAATAATGGGTTCCTTTCAGCCTTGTGCCCAAAAATCCTAATTCTCAATTGATTTATGAACTTGTAAAATTAGGGTTTTGATCTAAATTGGGGAAAACTTATGAAATCAGCTTCTATGCTTAAATTCATGGTTTCTTATTATTTATTTATGATTTGATCATAATTCCTTTATTAGATTTAAAAGACTAAGCATTAAAGTTGATTTCTAGCATGATTCCAATGAATTGTATGTTTTCAAGTGAAATTGGGCATGATTAGATATCATGACTTTATGAATTTACGAAATTGCATGCCTAATTCTTCAATTACAAATTTAGAAAGAAAAGTATGATTTGAATTATGGCTATGATTTACATCAAGGATTTATAATATGAGAAATGCATGGTACCCGATGTGTCTTCATGCTTTCAAAAAAGATTTGGTATTCGATTATACCTTCATGAACTTATGAGCTATATGTATGTTTGGGAGTAGTACTTAGCACCGAGTGATGAGGGCTCAATTACCCAAGTCCAAAAACTACGTTGCCAGCATAGGTTATGATTTGCCATATGGGCCTATGAGAGTGGATCCACATCTTGATTAATGGTGTCCTTGTCTTAACGGGGCATAGGAAAACTTTGCCAACTAGGGTTATATAGTTGGGTATGGTGGCCCGTGCTTTGGCAAGGTTCGAGATAGCTTTGTTAACTAATGTTACATAGTTATATTCCATGTAGCTCACATGGTCTATTGTCGGTTATAAGAAACTCCCGTATAAAAGTTTTGAATTGTTTAAACCTATGATACCTACTTTGAGTTTTGACTCTTATTTCATGATTTACTATTCAATTATTGACATCTACCTTTGAAACTTCATTTATGCATGAACTAAGTTCTTATCCATGTTTCAAGCATATTTTCATTATATTCATGCATCTTTTACATACTCGGTACATGATATAGTACTGATACATATCTTGCGCTGCATCCTTTTGATGATACAGATTCAAGTGTTCCCCATAAGGCTCGTGGCTAGACGAAGCCAGATATCCAGTGAGTGTTGGTGAGTCCTCATTGTTAAAGGGCTAGTTATGACTCTAGTTTGTTTAGACTACTTATTCTCGTACTTTGAGTTAGCTAGGGTCTTGTCCTAGCAACTCCTTATGTCATGTATAGAGGCTTTTCAGACATAGTCGATATTTGGGTCTTCTTCGAATCATATTCTCTAAATTTTATCGTATGGATTGAGTTATCTAATTCGTATTATGCTTCCGCTATGCTTCATTGTTATACCGGAGTTATGCTATGACCAAGGGTTAATCTGGGGCACTTATGTCCTGGATCCCGTATTACACCTAAGGGGTAGCCTCGGGGTGTGACAACCTTGGTATCAGAGCCTGAGGTTCAAGAGTCCTAGGATGTCTGAAGGCCGCATCGAGTAGAGTCTCCTTCATGTATTTGAAGCACACCACACATATGAGAGAGAAGCTATGAGATGTATTAGAAAACTTCACTTCTTTCATGATCATATCGTGCGATAGAGCTTAACTCTAATATTCTTCTAATCCTTACCTTGTAAGTTTCAGATCATACCTCGATGTGCTATGCCTCAATAATCCACTTGGAATGCCACTCCTCCAGTTCCCGCCCCTGAGGTCACGAATGAGGAGTTTAGGAATGGCATCCATTTGCTAGCTTATACCTTGGCTGATCAGGCTAATCAGCAGGCTCTTGCCCCCATCCACCCTTAAGGTGGGGTAGTGGCTCGAGTTTGTGATTTTGTTTGTATGAACCCGCCGGAGTTTTGGGGTTCGAAAGTGAATGAGGATCCGCTAAATTTTATTGATGAGGTGAAAAAAATCTTTGATGTGATGCAAGTGGTTGGGGTTGATTGTGTTGATTTGGCATCCTATCAACTCAAGGATCTGGCTCATATCAGGTTCACACAATAGAAGGAAGCTAGAGCTAGGGATATGGTCCCTATGACTTGGGAGTATTTCGAGAGAGCCTTTCTTGACCGGTTCTTTCCTAGAGAGTTGAGGCAACTGAAGACTAAGGAGTTTGTGAACTTGAGATGGGGATCTATGACTGTTCAGGAGTACAGTTTGAAGTATACTCAGTTTACTCATTTTTCTAGGTATTCCCCCTTCTATGGTAGCGGACCTGCATAATCAGATGAGCAAGTTTATCTATAGGGTTTCAGATTTGGTGAAAAATGAGTGTAGGTCTGCTATGCTGTTGAGTGATATGAACATTTCCAGACTCATGACCCATGCTCACTAGATCGAGGGAGACAGGCTTAGAGAGATGGCTAGAGAGAACAAGATGGCTAGATCTGAGGGTTCAGGTTTCAATCATAAGAGGTCCAGAGGCGGACATCGCTCTTTGTTTTAGAAGAAATCATAAGGCCCCATTCAATCTTCAGCTAGTACTCCTACCCAGGCCTCCATGCCTCATCATGATTAGACTGGTAGGAGAGTTGGTTCTCAATCGTAGGGTAGTATTGCAAAGGGTGCCCCATACCCTTCTTGTTCCAAGTGTGGAAAGAGTCACCCCTGTGAGTGTCTAGACGGTTTAGGCAGTTTTTTTGGTTGGGTCAGACTAGATATCGTATTAGGGAGTGCCTTTCGGCAAGAAAGGGACAGGGAGGTAGGACTCAGTCTACCCCAGTATCTTCAGGAGGTCGACCAGCCCAGGAGGGCATAACTTCTAGTTCTGGTGGTCAGCGCCAGAACTGCCTTTATGCCATGTCCTCTTGTCAGGACTAGGAGAGCTCACTAGATATGGTTACTAGTATGTTGGCAGTCTTTTTTATAGATGTGTATGCTTTTTTGGACCACGGTGCCTCCTTATTTTTTGTGACCCCTTATATAGCATGCAAATTCGAAGTATGTCCTAAATTGCTTTGAGAACCCTTTTGTGTTTCTACTCCTATTGGAGAGTCAGTCCTAGCTAAAAGAATCTACAAAAATTTCCCTATATCAGTCCTTTACAAAGTCACTTCAGCGTATTTAGTAGAGTTAGAGATGACAAATTTGATGTTATTCTTGGTATGGATTGGCTACATGCTTGTTATTCTTCTGTTGATTGTCGTACTCGGGTTGTCAGTTTTAAGTTTCCAAATGAACCTATTTTAAAATGGCAAGGTAGTCCCCCATCCTCGAAATGTCATTTCATATCTTATCTTAATGCTAGAAAAATTATTTCTAAGGGGTATGTTTATCATATAGTTCAGGTTATGGACACAGAGTCTGAAACCCCATCCCTTCAATATGTTCTTGTTGTGAATGAATTCCCAGAAGTGTTTCCCGAGAATATACCTGGAGTCCATCCCGAGTGGGAAATCGACTTTGGGATATATCTTCTTCCAGATACAAATCCTATCTCTATTCCTCCCTATAGGATGGCTCCCACTGAACTTAAAGAGTTGAATGATCAGTTGAATGATCTTCTAGATAAGGGTTTCATCAGGCCAAGCATCTCGCATGGGGTGCTCCACTCTTATTCGTGTGAAAGAAAGATGATTCCCTCAGAATGTGTATTGACTATCGCCAATTGAACAAAGTCACAATCAAGAATAAGTATCCCATTCCTAGGATTAATGACTTGTTCGATCAGCTTCAGGGTGCTAGTTTCTTCTCCAAGATTGACCTTAGATCCAATTATCATCAGCTTCGTGTTAGAGAGTGTGATATTCCGAAGACAACCTTCAGGACTTTGTATGGTCATTATGAATTTTTTGTGATGTCGTTGGTCTAACAAATGGTCCTATAGCTTTTATGGATTTGATGAACCGCGTGTTCAAGCAGTATCTGGATATGTTTGTGATTGTTTTCATTGATGATATGCTCATCTACTCTCGGAGTGAGGAGGAGCATGAGGACCATTTGCGAGTTATGTTGCAAACTCTCAAGGACCGACAATTATTTTCTAAGTTTAGCAAGTGTGAGTTTTGGATGCAGTCTGTTGCTTTTCTGGGTCATATTGTGACTAAAGATGGTATTCAGGTTGATTCTCAAAAGATAGAGGCAGTAAAGAACTGGCCTAGACCGACTTCCCCGTCTAATATTAGAAGTTTTTTGGGTTTGGATGGTTACTACAGGAAGTTTATGGAAGGATTTTCTTCCATTGCTGCCTCTTTGACCTGATTGACTCAGAAGAAGGTAAAATTTCAGTGGTCTGAATTTTGTGAGAAGAACTTTCAGGAATTGAAGATTAGATTGACCACAACTCTAGTGTTAGCTCTACCCGTGGGACTAGATGATTTTGTTGTGTATTGTGACGCTTCTAGGATTGGTTTTAATTGTGTTTTGATGCAACGTGGTAAGGTGATTGCTTTTGCTTTGAGACAACTTAAGACTTATGAGAAGAACTACCCTACTCATGATATTGAGTTATCAGTCGTGGTCTTTGATTTGAAGATTTGGAGATATTACTTGTATGGGGTGCATATGGATGTATTCACCAATCATAAGAGTCTTCAATATGTGTTCACTCAGAAGGAATTGAATTTGCGACAAAGAAGATAGCTTGAGCTTCTGACATGAGTGTGTTTTACCATCCGGGTAAGGCCAATGTTCTGGCTGATGCACTTAGTAGATTGTCGATGGGTAGTCTGTCTTCAGTCGAAGAAGGAAAGAAGGAACTGGTTAAGGAGGTTCATAGGCTAGCTCGATTGGGAGTTCGCCTTATGGATTAGACAGAAGGTGGTGTTATTGTCCAGAATGGTTCTGAATCATCCTTGGTAGCAGAAGTGAAGGCAAAGCAAGACAGTTATCCCATTTTGCTTCAGTTTAAGGGTGAAGTCCATCAGCAAAGGGTTGAGGTTTTCTCCCAAGAGGGGAGATGGTGTACTTCATTATCAGGGTCGACTATGTGTGCCAGATGTAGATGGGTTGTGCCAGAATATTTTGACTGAGACTCATAGTTCCAGATATTCCATCCACCCCGGTGCCACCAAGATGTACCGTGATCTACGGGAAGTCTATTGGTGGAATAGTTTGAAGAGGGACATAGCCAGTTTTGTGGCTAAGTGTCCCAACTGTCAGCAAGTGAAGGTGGAGCACCAGCGACTGGGTGGCATAATTCAAGATATTGACCTTTCTACTTGGAAATGGGAAGCAATCAATATGGAATTTATTACAGGTTTGCCTTGTACTTGAAGGCAACATGATTCGATTTGGGTGATTATCGACCGTATGACTAAATCATCCCATTTCTTGGATGTTAAGACTACGGATTCAGCAGACGATTATGCCATACTCTACATCTGGTAGATAGTTCATTTGCATGGTGTTCCTTTGTCCATCATTTCAGATAGGGGTACTCAGTTTACTTCTCAATTTTAGAGATTGTTTCAGAGAGGTCTTGGTACTCAGGTGAAGCTTAGCACAACTTTTCACCCTCAGACAGATGGCTAGGTAGAGCGTACTATTTAGACTTTGGATGATATGTTGAGAGCTTGTGTGATTGATTTCAAAGGTAATTGGGATGATCACTTACCTCTTATCGAGTGTGCCTACAACAACAACTTTCACTCTAGCATCCAGATAGCTCTGTATGAGGCACTTTATGGTCCGAGGTATAGATTTCCTATTGGTTGGTTTGAGGTAGGTGAGGCAGCTTTGATTGTCCCAGTTTCAGTGCATGAGACCATGTAGAAGGTTTAACTTATTAGGGAGAGGTTCAAGACCGCTCAGAGTCGACAAATCATACGCGGATGTGAGGAGGAGGGAATTGGAATTTGAAGTTGATGATTGGATTTTTCTAAAGGTGTCACCCATGAAGGGTGTGATGAGATTTGGCAAGAAAGGGAAGCTTAGTCCCCATTTTGTCGGTCCTTATCGGATTCTGAGGAAGGTTGGTAAGGTTGCTTATGAGTTGGATTTGCCATCAAATTTGGAGCGGCTAATCCAGTTTTCCATGTTTCCTTATTGAAGAAGTGTGTTGGGGATCCGACCTTGATTGTTCCTTTGGAGGATGTAGGTGTGAAGGATAGTCTCACCTATGAGGAGGTCCCCGTAGAAATCCTTGATCGTCAGATTCGGAGGTTGAGAAGCAAAGAAGTCGCTTCGATAAAAGTTCTTTGGAGAAATCATCTTGTTGATGGAGCTACTTGGGAAGCAGAATCATCCATGAAATCCAAGTACCCTCATCTCTTTCCTTACGATTTTGTTCTAGCTTGAGGTAATAGTTTCATCTTTAGTATGTTCCTCCGATCCTATTCCATCAATTACTCTCATGATCCTAGCATACATTCATGTTTTCGAAGTTGATTTAACCATGTTTTAAGTTGAAAAATTCAGTTTTCATGTTTATTTCTTGATTTCCATGTTTGGTTGCTGGTTGGGCTGTTTACTCTTCAGTTTCCCTTGCTTATTCTTCATTCGAGGATGAATGATCCCAAGGGGGAGATATTGTAATACCCAGAACTCGATTCAGCTTTTTAAGTTAGAAATTCTGAAAATTCTGAAACTACCAGGAATCACAAGTCAAATCTATGATTCGTGGAAGGAATCAAGACTCGTGAAAATGACTCGTTAAACCAGCTCTGCAGCTCCCACCTCTGGTATGAGAACCACAAGTGGAGTCTAAGGGTCGTGATTAGTTTCACGGGTCGTGGAAATCACCCATGGAACTCAGACTGAGGGCAGTCTATTTTTTCCAGGAACCCCGATTTGGTCCTACAACTCATGAAAATTTTCACGAGTCATCCTGTTAAACCGTAGGACCTGATCCGCAGCCTGAAACTTTGGCTAGGAACCACAACTCATGTCCATGAGCCATGGTTAGTTCTACAGTCCGTGGAAAGGACCCGTGGAACCTGAAGCAAGTTTTAAAACATTTTTTTTCTTCATTAAGTCCCAGGGGTATTTTAGTCATTACCCACTCTTTTAACTCCTAAGTGAAGTCATTTTGACCATTTTTAGCATGAATTCTAAACCTATTAGCCTAAGTCCCTTCTCATTACCTCATTCATCTCCCAAAAAGGAAAAGAACTCTCTCAAGCTCAAGGTCTCAAACTCCAAGTCCAAGTCTCCTAATCTTTTCAATTTCAAGTTGATTAACTCCAATCAAGGTATGTGGATATTCAAAAATGGGTTCCTTTCACCCTTGTGCCCAAAACTCCTAATTCTTAAATTGATTTATGAACTTGTGAAATTAGGGTTTTGATCTAAATTGGGGAAAATTATGAAATCAGCTTCTATGATTAAATTTATCGTTTCTTAATGTTTATTTATGATTTGATCATGATTCCTTTATTGGATTTAAAAGCCCAAGCATTAAAGTTGATTTCTAGCATGGTTTTATTGAATTGTATGTTTTCAAGTGAAATTGGGCATGATTAGATATCATGCCTTTATGAATTTATAAAATTGCATGCGTGATTCTTCAATTACGAATTTAGAAAGAATAGTATGATTTTAATTATGGCTATGCTTTACATCAAGGATTTATAATATGAGAAATGCATGGTACCCGATGTGTCTTCATGCTTTCAAAAGAGATTTTGTATTCGATTATAACTTCATGAACTTATGAGCAATTTGTATGTTTTGGGGGTAATACTTAGAATCGAGTGATGAGGGTTCGATTACCCAAGTCCAAAAACTACATTTCCAGTGTAGGTTATGATTTACCCTATGGCCTTATGAGAGTGGACCCACATCTTGATTAATGGTGTCCTTGTCTTAATGGGGCATAGGACAACTTTGCCAGCTAGGGTTATATAGTTGGGTATGGTGGCCCATGCTTTGGCAAGGTTCAGGCCAGCTTTGCTAACTAGGGTTACATAGTTAGATTCCATGTATCTCACATGGTCTATTGTCGGTTATAAAAAACTCCCGTATGAAAGTTTTGAATTGTTTAAACCTATGATACCTACTTTGAGTTTTGACTCTTATTTCATGATTTACTATTCAATTATTGACATCTACCTTTGAAACTTCATTTATGCATGAACTAAGTTCTTATCTATGTTTCAAGAATGTTTTCATTATATTCATGCATCTCTCACATACTCGGTACATCATATAGTACTGAAGCATATCTTGTACTGCATCCTCTTGATGATGCAGATTCAGATGTTCCCCATCAGGCTCGTGGCTGGACGAAGCCGGATTTCCAGTCAGTGTTGGTGAGTCCTCAATGTTTGAGGGCTAGTTATGACTCTAGTTTGTTTAGACTACTTATTTTCGTATTTTGAGTTAGCTAGGGTCTCTTACTATCAACTCCTTATGTCATGTATAGAGGCTTTTCAAACATAGTCAATATTTTGGTCTTCTTCGAATCATTTTCTCTAAATTTTATCTTATGGTTTGAGTTATCTAATTTGTATTATGCTTCTGCTATGCTTAACTGTTATACCTGAGTTATGATATGACTAAGGGTTAATCTGGGGCACTTGTGTCCCGGATCCCGTGTTATGCCTGGGGGTAACCTCAAGGCGTGACAATATAAATATCTAAAAATGTATAAGTCAAACTGTAGAGCATAAGCTCTTTTACTAAAGAGGATGTAAATCGTGTTTCTGAACTGTAACTGTGAGATCATGATATTTTAAGATAAGTAAAACTGTTACTTAGGGATCCATAGACTGAGAAGATGAAATATGTCTGTAAATTATGAAATAGAGCAACTGAACTGAAAACCATGAGTCATGCTAAAATTCATGTTTAAAGAAAATCCTTAGGGGAGTTTCTTCTACTGAACATAGTGGAAACACTGAGATACTATTCTCAATGGAAGCTGAAAGATATAAGTTGATGCAATGACCAAGTATATAGACATGAAACTTTATAATACTGAACTGAACTGAATAACTGAATACAAGGTCATGCAATAATGAATATGGACTGTGGAAGCTACTATTTACCTACATACCCCAAACTGAGCTAACTATGGGGCCAACTTGTAACCCTAGATGGAAGGGCGTTCATACCTTGCCAAGGGTACAAACAAATCTGACGTGGATCCACTAAACTAATGTCCACAAGGGACAAGGGTAACCAGCCTAAAGCTGACAGCTGACCCCTTTTATACCTATGATGGCGCCGTAGTTCTGGGACTCAGGGAATGCTACTAAAGGACTCAGCCTAAGGCTGAAAGCTGAGCCTTCATCCCTTCATCCTCTCGGTACTAAGTCTACTCCCAACTGAATGAACAAGCAATGAATGAAAACTGAAATACTGGATAGTTCAAATACTGATAAATCTGAGAATAAAACATAATGCCAAGACTGAAAGCATTTTATTCTTCTGAAAAGTTGTAAGCTGATAACTGACTGATTTCATGCTTTAAAACTGAGTGCTAGTAGACTAGACTGAATTTTGAAGAAAAGCTACTTCATGTGAAAACACCACAATTTCATGCCAATTTGTTGCAAAGAAAGCTAATTCATGCAGAAGATACTGTAAATCCAGGCTATGTCTATTTTCATCTAAAATCCAAGGCTTTTAAGGAAATATCTGTAAAACTTCATGAAATATCTCTTAAACATGTATGGAAAACATATAGTATCATAAGGGAGTCAATTATGAAATTTAGATAGTGTCACAGCATTAGCGGCACAGTTGGCCAGTTTCCAGACCCAAATGATTGCTCAATTCAACAAGTTGAGTACTACTCAACCTCAGGCTCAAGTGAATGCAGTACAACAGGTTCATACTTGGTGCGAAACTTGCAGGTTGAGTGGTCATTCGGTAGACTTATGTGGAGCGAATCTACAGTCGATAAACTTTGTCGCTAATTGTTTGCTCCCAAGTGTACACGCAAGTATACATGGTCATACAAGTAATATAGTGGCTCTTGCGAGCCAAATATCGATGTCATAATTACTTGTGTTTAACAAATAATCTAATTTTAATAAATACTATTGATATTAAATAAATGCAATTCGTAACCAAGAGTTAAACTTTGTTTTATAACTAAAGACTAGAATTAACGATGATGTGAAACTTCAGATTGTAAACAATATATAGAGAAATCCAGGTTCGAGGCAATTACTACACAATCATGCTTGACTATGGTTCATAGTCGGTGTTAATGTGTATCGTGATTATTGGTTTATGGGGTTGATATTATAACCCGGGAATGGTCATCCTCTAAGTCATATATCCAAATTAATCTCACAACTACATCATTGAGCGGGGATGTGAGTCTTTAACTTGGAAGCATTCAACATTCTTCCTATTTTGATAACCAAGTGGGGAGTTTAGGTATATCTCTATCCTAACCGCAAATCATACTTCACAATTGGTAACTAACAACAAAAGATATGATTCACACCTCCTACGTTCTTCAGTCCGTCTCTTAACTCCTATGATCAATTCTTTTGAGATTTGGTTGTATCCTAAAATTCATGATGCTTTAGAATAGTTATATTAAGAACATAAGAATAATCACAAGACATGATAAACAATAAACTAACTATATATCCACAATCAAGCAATCATGTTGTAGCCTCAACCCTAGAAATAGAGTATTTAGCCACTCATACTCTAATTCGCAATTACAAAATTGTTGTAGTTCATACAATAATTAAGTAAAGAAAAAGAAGATATTAAGAACCCTAAAGTAACCTCCTCCTTGTATTTTTTGCAATCCCAAGTCTTCCAAAGATGTTTACAATTGAACCCAAGTGTCCTATTTATAGTGCGAGACAAAATTCACTCGTTGGGAACAAGATCTGTGACACGCTGCCCATCGTAGAGGCTAGGTAGCATTTCACGCTGCTCATAGCCCTAAGCCACTTCCGTGGCACAACGTGGATGTAGACCTCCACTGTAATTGGAAGCTCCAAGGCTTCCCACCTCCGTGTCACGCCACCTATAGCGGAGGCTTGCCTCCGTGGCACGGGGGTGGTTCTTTTGATGTCCATTTTTGCTCCCATAAACTCTTTCCACCTTCCTTTGATTTCCCATGGCTTGTAGCTTGTTTTTAGGCTCCAATTAGCTTCCATAACTCCTCCAAAAGTCTCCTACAAGAGCTCACAATGCACATAAGTCCATACGACATAATAAATCTCATCAAAGTAAAATAGAATAGGCATAGCTCAAGCTAACAAACTAGCTTCCTCGTCTAAACGCTATTTGATTCTTTTAACTTATTATTTGTTCCAAATGCAACCCAAACACTATAAGCTAGTATGTTAGCCACAAAGTACACCCTTTACACACTACATACCTCAAAAGTACAACAAGTTATCCTCAAAACTAAGCTAAACATGCATAGATAATGACACTTAGGTGTATAAATACGCCTAAGATCACCACCCCACCCTTAAAGCCTTGTTCGCCCTCGAACAACTCTCTACACTAATCACAATCAAGGAAGACTTCATTAAAACTAAGACACTTTATTAAAACTAATACACTCAAGCTAGAAATACAATGACCATATGAATAGCAAGTTCTAAATTTGGCATGACATATTACACATAAAATCACATGAATACTTCTTCATGACCTCCTAGCCTCAAGAATAAACTCTTATCAGTTGACACACTCATACATAATCTTCAACAAAGAGATCATATAAGCCACCTATCTATCATCAAACAAGAGCCCTCACCATAAGAGAGTTACCCATATTTACTCACACAAATGCAAGTTATCACAAGAATGGGTGGAGGAATCAAATTTTGCTCACTCTACAAAGAATTCACATGTAACATAAGATATACCATAGGCTTTCCCATAGTGTAGTACTCCACTAATGTCAGAATGTGAAAGCTCAAGATCAAGTAGGACTTTAAGGGATGTAATGTAGGCTAAGGAATGGGTAGGAACTATTTGGTCAAGAATAGTGACTCTCTTCCCTAAGCGCTTTAATACATCACACTTTACATTGAACTCATCTTCAACCAACCTATTTTACACCATTATTATCTTCCCAAATTTCTTTTGTTTTGCCCCATCTTTTTAAGCTAGATTACACATCTTAGGTAAAGAGTATTTGGTATCAACACGTGAATCACTTTTTCTTTCATTCCATTACTCCCTACCAACCAACACATAAACAATTTTCAACACACCAACAACTAATTCATTGGGCTTCACTTGACTTTTCCCTTTTTCAATTCTCGACTCCTTAACATCTTACTTTGTTCACTAAAGCGCTTAGGACCTTTGGATCAAATTTTAGGCAATTGAAAGAAGAGGAATAATATACATATGAGGCTACCAAAGAATAGGCTAAAGGCTCAATGGGGCTAGCTAAGGTTATGAACAAGGGGTGGATAAATAAGATATAAAATGTGGCTATCAAAGAAATGCCTATATCTTCTCCTAAACTCAACATTTTTTATTTCGCTTTGCAAACACACGGGGCAAGTTCTAGATACCAAAATGCAATCATAGAATAAAAAAGTCCTCACTCACATATGGCACATGTTTAAATCAAGTAGGCTACCTATAGACTCTCAACCAAGCAATCATATGAATTCACATTTAAGCCAACATCAAACAAGATTCACATAAAAGATCCTTAGGTGTCTTACTGTAGTCATTCAATTTTCCAGATCATGCCATAGAATTCAACACCAACCTGCAACAAGTAATCATGTGTAGCACTTAGCAAGAGCATCTCGAATTACTTCTAAATACAAAAAATTTAAATTTACTCCTAAAAATCAGAAAGGGATATTGGGTTCAAACGGCATCCCCCCAGAAAAGAACTGAAAAGAAAAAATGAGGGGTGGGTGAAGTGTGCTTCTACTAAACAAACCAAACAGAAAACAAACCAACAAAGATAGAATCTTTTTGTATTTTTTTTCAATTTAATCAAAAACATGATAAAAATAGACACCCTACAACGCACTTCACCCTAAACAAATCAGAAGATTCCCACCCCACACTTAAAACCATACTTTGTCCCTAAAGTATAAAAGTAAATCTAGAAATTATACTTGAGGCCTCTAGGCCTAGATAGTAGAATCATGTCCATCAAAGAGGTTCGGAGGAACGCACACTTAGTGTTTTCCATGCTCCTTAGCTCAGATCTCAGGTACTCAGACCTCCCTTCAACCTGTTGACACAATACAAAAATAACACCTAAAGTGATACTAAAGAATAACTAAAAAGAATAAAAATACTACCTAAACTTGGGTTGCCTCCCAAGCAATGCCTGATTTACTGTCGCAGCACGACCAAGATCACAACTCTCAGTCCCATTCTCTCATCCTCTTTCTCCTGCTCGAAGCCCATCTTCTTCTTCTTTTCAGACCTCTTGGGTTCTCATACTTGAGGTCTGGGGCCTTCCTCACACCTACCTTTTCAGTATATTGTTTAGGTCCTTGAGATTTAGGCTAATTTGGCAAATTTGGCATCTCTATAAGAAAGTCCGAAGAGGCAATCAGAAGTACGCACTTATCCACCCCACACTCATCCACTTCCATAGCTGTGATCATGCATAGATCTTTATAGTGTGAGGGTGTGTTGAGTGTTGTGTATACTCTGAAGGTCACCTCTTCCTCATTCAGCCTCATCTTGAGCGTGCCCTCTCTTACATCAATCAGTGCTCTACCGATAGCCAATAATGGACGTCCCAATATGATTGGTACCCTTTCATTTGCTTTATAATAAAGAATAATAAAGTCAACAGGAATAATAAACGTACCAACCTTGATTAGAACATCAGTTATGATTCCTTCGGGGACAACTCTGGTTCTGTCCATCATCTGCAACACAACTGAGAAAGGTCGTGGCTTCCCTAACCCAAGAGTTTTAAATAATGAAAAGGCCATCAAATTGATGCTTACCCCCAAATCACTCAATGCCTGGACCACATAACTTTCACCGATTTGTATAGGGAGGGTGAAACTCCCAGGGTCCTTAAGCTTTTTGGACATCTTGCTTATGACCATAGAACTCTACTCTAGAGTAAGTGACACAGTCTCAATGTCCACCAACTTTCTCTTGTTTGCCACTACATCTTTCAAGTATTTCGCATACTTAGGCATTCCCTGCAAAATATCTAACAAGGGAAGGTTAATGTGAAGTTCTCTGAACGTGTCAAAGAACTTTTTAAAATAGGCATCTTATATTACTTTCTTAAGCCTCTGTGGCAATGGTGGTGGTGGTCTATTTCAAGGAAGCTTAATTGACTTCTCATTAGGGTACTAAGACTTCCCCTTTTTTCTAGCTTCTTTCAACTCAACCTAATTCTCTGTCTACTTGGAAGTGATCAACTCTTCTTGCACCTTGTAATTTTTCTTTAGGGGTGCATTAGTCGAATCTTTATCACTCCTAAAGGTTATTTCCATCAATTGTTTTGGCTTTTTTGTATCACTAGGCAAACCCCCTTAAGGCCTCGTATTATGTGTTTGAGCTAGCTGTCCCATTTGCATTTCCAATGTCTTCGTGGCTAATTGCTAATTTTGTATGTCAGATGCTATCTTTGTTTTCTCTGCAACAATCTGTTCTTGATTAACCATGATCTTCTTCAACATGTCCTTAATATTGCTGGCCTGAGTGTTATTCTGCGTAACTTGCTGCGGTTGAGCCTGATTACTTCCCCAAGAGTAGTTGGGTAACCCTGCCAATTTTTGTTGAATGCATTCCCATAGTTTAAATTTCCTTTCTGTGCATTACCTACAAAGTTTACTGACTCCGAATTTTCTTCATATAAGTCTGCCAAATGACCACTCAAACCGTAAGTTTCACACAAAGTCTGAACCTGCTGCACTGCATTAGACTGAGGTTGCATCGCATTCAACTTAATGAATTGAGCCATAATTTTAGTCTAAAAATTGGCCAACTTTGTTGCTAGAGAGGTGACACTATCTAACTCAATCATACTTACAGCCTTCTTCACCATATTTTTGGATATGTCACCATTCCACTCTTGATTCCCTTGTATGATATGGTTGAGGAGAGTATATAGCTCATCATATGTCTTCTCCAAAGCTTGACCACCTACCTCTGAATCTACCAAAATCATTGTATTGTGATCAAGACTTTCAACAAAGGTGTAAGATAATACCTTATTAGTCTGCTGGTGATGCTGGAAATCCCATAGAATAGACTTGAATCTCTCTTATGCATGATAGAGATTATCGCCTGGTTTCTGCTTGAAGCTTAGAATCTCACTACTCAACCTTGCAGGTTTGCTTGATGGGAAGAATCGGATGAGGAACTTCTTTGCTAAATCATCCCATGTTGTGATCGAATTTAAAGGTTCTGACTTCAACCATTTCTTCGCTTCTCCCAACAGTGAGAATGGGAAAAGTGTGAGCCTCACATAGTCTATGAAGACCCCTTCGGGAATGAATGTGTCACTAATCTCCAAAAAGTTTTGGAGATGAACCTGTAGATCTTCATGTAACATATTCCTGTAAACTGCTCGTTTGTGTGCAACAATTGCACCATATTCTGGTTCGGTTCAAATCTGGCCTCTGCGGCTGGCTTTGGAAGGTAGGAGGTCACATTAGTTGTGAGTGGGATTGCCACTTCGTGCACTATCCTGTGAGCTGGTGGTGGTTCCTCCGCCATAACTGCAGGACTAGTCTCAGCCAGTTGAACTTGCCAGTTTTGATCGAGAAGTGTTGCTTCTCTCAACGCTTGGTGTAAGTGTTGCTCAGGTTTAGGAAGTGGGTCAACCAGTTCCTTATCCCTGGCCAGATTGCCCAAGATTATAACATGTACCTGCAAGTTCAGTAGTTAAGATCAAGTTGTTATCACTAATAGAACAAAATAGTAAAAACAAAAATCAGACGATTGCTAATTTTCAGAGAGCAAAAAGCGGACGAACCTTCACGAGGGATATGCGCCTCAATCCTTAAGGCTGAGATGTAGGGTCAGCCTCAATACCCCCAAGTCTTATATGGAGAGTCAGACTCGCACAACCAATCATGGAGGTCCACTGGTTTGTCCCCACGGCCAGCCACGCGATGCGACCCCTCCCTAAAACGTCCAAAATCGGGTTTTAACTTTGTTTAAGTTAGGGGCAAAGTTGTAAATGCATATGATTCTTATGGGACAGCCTATGGACTACCTAAAAACTATATAAGGAGTACTTAGCCACATTTACACACATCTTTGGAGAAACACACAAATTGGAGAACATACAGGACATCAAGGAGATCAAACTAGGGTTCTTTGTTCTTTAACTTTTCTTTCTTGTAGTTTTACTTTATGAAATCATATATGGAGATTTGTTATATGACTATGAGTAAATAAACACCCTATTTCTATGGTTGAGGCTACAACATGATTTCTTAATTATGGATTCATAGTTGGTGTAATTGCTTATCATGTCATGTGATTGTTTCTACGTTCTTATTTTAACTATTCTAAAGCATCATGAACTTTAGGATAAATATAAGTCTCAAAAGAAATTGAACATAGGAGTGGAGGGACGGAATGAAGAACATAGGGAGTGTGGATCAGGTCTTTTATTGTTAATTGTAATGGATGATTTATGGATAGGATAGCGATATACCTAAACGCTCCACTTGGTTGATAAAACAGGAAGATAATTGCATGCATCTGAATTAAAGACTCACATCACCGCTAAACGATATAGTTTTGAGATTAATTTGGGTAGATGACTTAGAGTATGACCATTCACGGGTTATAATATCAACCCCATTGATCAACAATCACGATAAATACCAATACCGGCCAGAAACCATAGTTATGCACGAATGTGTAGTAAATGCCTCAACCCTGGATCTCTCCATTTATTGTTTTCAATCCAAATTTCATATCGTTATTATTTTTAGTATTTAGTTTACAAAATCAGCTCAAACTCTTCTTGGTTACGAATCACACTTGTTTAACTTTAATAGTAATAATTAACTTGCATCATTTTCTAAACACCAAGTCCCTATGGGATTGATATTTGGCTCATAAGAGCCACTTTATTACGTCCACGACCATGTACACTTGCGTGTGCGCTAGGGAGAGAACAAGTTTTTGGCGCCATTGTCGGGGACTTGAAAATTAGCAACCATCTAATTTTTGTTTTTACTATTCTATTTTGTAAGTGCTAACAACATGATCTTAGCTACTGAACTTGCGGATACAAGTTCTAAACTTGAGCAAGCTAGCAAGGGATAAGGAACTGGTTGACCGACTTCCTGAACCTGAGTACACTTGCACCAAGCGTTGAGAGAAGCAACACTTCTTGATCAAAACCAGCAAGTTCAACCGGCTGAGACTATTCCTAAAGTTATAGTGGAGGAACCACCACCAGCTCGCAGGATAGTGCGCGAAGTGGTAATCCCACTCGCAACTAATGTGACCTCATGCATTCAAAAACCAGCCGCAGGGGGAAGATTTGAACTAAAATAGAATATGGTGCAATTGTTGCACACAAGTGGGTTGTTTACAAGCATGTCACATGAGGATCCACAGGTTCATCTCCAGAACTTTTTGGAGATCAGTGACACATTCATTCCCAAAGGGGTCTCCATAGACTACGTGAAGCTCACACTTTCTCCATTCTCATTATTGGGAGAAGCAAAGAAATGGTTGAAGGCAAAACCTTCAAATTCGATCAAAACATGGGATGATTTAGCAAAGAAGTTCCTCATCCAATTTTTTTCCTCAGGCAAAACTGCGAAGTTGAGGAGTGAAATCTTGAGCTTCAAGCATAAACCAGATGAAAATCTCTATCATACATGGGAGAGATTCAAGTTTTTTCTCAGGGATTTCCCATATCACCAGTAGATGAATGTGGCATTAGCTCAAACTTTTGTAGAAAGTCTTGACCATAATACGAAGATTTTTCTAGATTCAGCGACAGGGGGTCAAGCTTTGAAGAAGACCTATGATGAGCTATATACTCTCCTCAAATGTATCGCACAAGGTAATCCAAAGTGGAATGGTGACATGTCCAGAAATATGGTAAAGAAGTCTATCGGTATGATTGATTTAGATAGTTTCACAGCATTAGCAGCACAATTAGCTAGTTTTTAGACCCAAATAGTGGATCAATTCAACAAGTTGAGTTCTACTCAACCTCAGGATGAAGTGAATGCAGTACAACAGGTTCAGACTTAGTGCGAAACTTGCGGGTTGAGTGGTCATTTGGAAGACTTATGTGGAGCGAATCCGGATTCGGTAAACATTGTAGGTATTACACAGAAAGAAAATCTAAACTATGGTAATGCCTACAACTAAAATTGGCAGGGTCAGCCCAACTACTCTTGGGGCAGTAATCGGGCTCAACAATAATAAGGTACACAGAACAACACTCTGCCAGCAATATTGAGTACATGTTGAAGAAGACCATGGCTAATCAAGAATAAATTTCTTTGGAGCAAGCAAAGATGGCGGCTGACATAAAAAATCAGCAACTAGCCACGAAGACTTAAGAAGTGCAAATGGGACAGCTAGCTCAGGCACAAAATATGAGACCTCAAGGGGGTTTGCCTTGTGATACAGAAAAGCCAAATAAAGTGATGACAATCACCTTGAGGAGTGGTAGAGATCTGACTTATGCAACCCCATAGAAAAATCACGAGGTGCAAGAAAAGTTGATCACTTCCAACCATACAGAGAAGCAGGCTGAGTTTAAAGAAGCTAGATAAAAGGAGAAGTCTGAGTACCCTAATGAGAAGCCGATTGAGCAACCGCAAAACATACCACCACCACCACCATTCCCTCAAAAGCTTAAGAAAGCCAAAGAGGATGCATGTTTTAAGAAGTTCTTTTACAGATTCAGAGAACTTCACATTAAACTTTCTTTGATAGATGTTTTGCAGGGAATGACCAAGTATGCTAAGTACTTGAAAGATGTGGTGGCGAATAAGAGAAGGTTGGCATATATTGAAATTGTGGAACTTACTGAAGATCGCATTTCAATGGTGATGAGAAAGATGCCCAAAAATCTCAAGGACCATGGGAGATTCACCCTCCCTATACAAATTAGCGAAAGTGATGTTGTTCAAGCCTTGAGTAACTTAGGGGCGAACATAAATCGGATGCCCCTTTCTTTGTTTAAAACTCTTGGATTATGGAAGTCGAGACCTTCCTTAATTGTTCTACAGATGGCGGACAGAACCAGAGTGGTCCCCGAAGGAATCATAGAGGATGTTCTAATCAAGGTTGGTAAGTTCATTATTTCTGCTTACTTTATTGTTCTTGACTATGATGTAGATAAAAGGGTACCAATCATATTGGGATGACAATTCTTGGCTACTGGTGAAGCACTAATTGATGTGAGAGATGGCATACTCAAGATGAGACAGAATGATGAAGAGGTAGTTTTCAGAGTGTACACAACACTCAACACACCCTCACACTATAAGGACTTATGTATGATTACAGCTATGGAAGTGGATGAGTGTGGGGTGAAAGAGAGCGTACCTCTAATTACCTCTTCGAACTCTCTCATGGAGCTACCAAATTTGCCAAAAGAGCCTAAATCCCAAGGACCAAAATGAAATGCTGAAAAGGTAGGTGTGAGGAAAGCCTCAGACTTCAATAATGAGCACCCAAGAGGGAAGAAAAGAAAAAGAAGATGGACCCCGAGTAGGAGGAAGAGGATGAGAGAATGGGAATGAAATTTTTGATCTGAGTCATACCGCGATGGTAAATTAGGCGCTGCTTAGGAGGTAACCCAAGTTAAAGTAGGATTTTTATTCTTTTTAGTTTTTCTTTATTATCACTTTTGGTGTTGTTCTTGTGTTATGTCGACAGGTTGAAGGGACTTGTGAGTACCTGAGATCTTAGCTAAGGAGCATGAAACACACTAAGTGTGGGGTCCTCCGGACCCTAATTATGGACTTGATACTACTAGCTAGGCCTAGAGGCCTCAGTGAGTATTCCTAACATTGCGTTTAATTTATACTTTGGGGACAAAGTATAGTTTTAAGTATGGAGCGGGGAATCTTCTGAATTCTTTTAGGGTGAAATGCGCTATAGGATTTTTATTTTTATTAATTTGCAAGTTTTTGATTAAATTGAACAAAAAAATTACAAAAAGATTTTATCTTTGTTTGTTTTGAGTTTTTGTGTTTAGTCTGTTAAGTAGAAGCACACTTCACCCACCCCTCGATTTGTCTTTTCAGTTCTTTTTCGGGGGAAGCCCCTTGAACCCAGTATCCATTTTGATTTTTAGGAGTAAAATAGATTTTTTTTGTTTTTAGGAGTAATTAGAGATGCTCTTGCTAGGTGCTACACATGAGTACTCATTGAAAGTTGATGTTGAACTCTATGGCATGATTTAAAAATTGAATGACTACTGTGTGACACATAAGGCTCTTTTATTTGACTCTTTTGTGATATTGGCTTAATGTTGAATTATTGCTATTGCTTGATTGAGAGTCTATAGGTAGCCATCTTGATTTGAACATGCACCATGTGTGAGTGAGGTTTTGTTATTCCATGTTTCATTTTGGTGTATAGAACTTGCCCCGTGTGTGTGCAAAGCGAAATAAAGAATGTTGAGTTTAGGAGATGATATAGGCATTTCTTTGATAGCCCTATTTTATACCCTCTTTGTATATTATTTATGCTTGACCTTAGCTAGCCTCGTTGAGCCTTTAGCCTATTCTTTGGTGGCCTCATGTATAGTTATTCATTTTCTTTCAATTGCCCATAATCTGACCCAAAAATCCTAAGTGCTTTAGTTGAAAAATTAAGATGTTTAGGAGTGTAAGATTGAGGAAGGAAAAGTAAAGTGAAGCCCCAAGAAAATAGCTTTTGGTGTGTTGAAAAGGTTTATTTTCTATTTGTGGTGAATAATGTAATGAAAAGAAAATTTATCAAGAGGAGTGAATCATGTGTTGATAGAAAATACTCTCTATTTAAGATATGTAATCTATGCTTAAAAAGATGTGGCGAAATAAAAAAAATTTGGGAAGATAATAATGGTGTAAAATAGGGTGGTTGGAGATGAGTCTAATAAAAAGTGTGATGTATTAAAGCGCTTAAGGAAGATAGTCACTATTCTTGACCAAATAGTTCTTACCCGTCTCTTAGCCTACATTACAACCTTTAAAGTCCTACTTGATCTTGAGCTTTGACATTCTGACATTAGTGGAGTAATACACTACGGGCAAGCCTATGGTTAATCTTATGTGACATGTGAATTCTTTGTGAGAGTGTGCAGAGTTTGATTCTTACACCCATTCTTGTGATAATTTGCATATGTGTGAGTGAATATGGGTAACTCTCTTGTGGTGAGGGCACATGTTTGATGATAAATAGGTGACTTATATGATCTGTTTGTTGAGTAATGTGCATGAGTTTTCCCACTGAGTAGAGTCAATTCTTGAGGCTAGAAAGTTTTGTAGTAGTATTTATGTGTTTCTAGTTTTAATATGGCATGCCGAATGCAGAACTTGCTATTCATGTAGTCATTGTAGTTCTAGGTTGAGTGTCTTAGTATTAATAGGAATGTTAGAGTATTCTTTGATGGTGATTAGTGTAAAGAGTTGTTCGAGGATGAACAAGGCTTTAAGTGTGGGGTGGTGATCTTAGGCGTATTTATGCACCTATGTGTCATTAACTACGCATGTTTAGTTTAATTTTGAGGATAACTTGGTGTGATATTGACGTATATGTTGTGAATTTGGGTATTTGGTTACTAAAGTATATGATTAAAGTGTTTAAGGTGCATTTTAAACATGTCAAGAGTCAAAATGATCAAATAGAGTTTAGACGAGAAAACTAGCCTTGCTAGCTTGAGCTATGCGTATTCTAGTGTACTTTGATAAGCTCTATTGTGTTATATGGACTAATGTGTGTTATGAACTGTTGTAGGAGACCATTGGAGGATCTATAGAAGCTAAATTAATCCTACAAACAATCCACAAGAAGTGGGGAATCAAGGAACAAGTGCACGAGGAAAAGAGAGCAAAGAGCGGACGAACCTTCACGTTTAGAGGGGGCTATGCGTTGCACCCCTCAATGCTAAGGTGGATGGTCAGCCTAGAGACCCCCAAGTATGAGGTTGAGGGTAATCCACGGACACCCCATCACGGAGGTCCACTGGCTTGGCCCCGCGGCCAGCTACACGATGCGACCCCTCCCTAAAACATCCAAAATCGGGTCTTAACTTGGTTTAAGTTGGGGGCAAAGTTGTAAGTGAATATGATTCTTATGGGACATACTATGGACGAAATAAAACAATATATAATAAGTACTTAGCAATATTTTCACACATATTTGGAGAAACACACAAATTGGAGAGCATACAAGACATCAAGGAGCTCAAACTAGGGTTCTTTGTTCTTTAACTTTTCTTTCTTGTAGTTTTACTTTATGAACTCATATATAGAGATTTGTTGTATGACTATGAGTGTATAAACACCCTATTTCCAGGGTTGAGTCTACAAGATGATTGCTTAAGTATGGATTCATAGTGTGTGTAATTTTTTATCATGTCATGTGATTGTTTCTACGTTGTTTTAACTATTCTAAAGCGTCATGAACTTTAGAATAATTTTAAGTCTCAAAACAAATTGACCATAGGAGTGGAGGGAAGGAATGAAGAACGTAGGGAGTGTGGATCATGTATTTTATTGTTAGTTAGCAATTGTAAGGGATGATTTGTGGTTAGGATAGTGATATGCCTAAACGCCCCACTTGGTTGATGAAATGGGAAGATAGTTTCATTCATCTGAATTAAAGACTCACATCTCCTCTCAACGATATAGTTGTGAGATTAATTTTTGTAGATGACTTAGAGGATGCCCATTCCCGGGTTAGAATATCAACCCCGTAGATCAATAATCACGATAAACACCAATACCGGCTAGAAACCATAGTTATGCATGAATGTGTAGTAAATGCGTCAACCCTGGATCTCTCCATTTATTGTTTTCAATCAAAATTTCATATCAATATTATTTTTAGTATATAGTTTATAAAATCAACTCAAAATCTTCTTGGTTACGAATCACACTTGTTTAACTTTAATAGTAATAATTAAGTTGGATCGTTTGCTAAACACCAAGTCCCTCTGGGATTGATATTTGTCTCGTAAGAGCCACTTTATTACTTGCACGACCATGTACACTTGCGTGTGTGCTAGGGAGCAAACAATTAGCACTATGGTGATTGTAATGATTACCAACTCTCTCACATCCTCACCATTGACCTTTACAGTCGGATACCAATGACCTGGGATGGTACCTTGATATCCGGGTTAAGAACCCACTGCTAGAAAACAAAGATCCTCATCTCACAATGTATGAGTACCAACTCTATCATGATAATTCGAACCATAAGTACCCACGACATTGACACTTTTGGTCCCAGCTCCCATCATATGTTTGGCCGACAAGTCAATTTGAGTCATTATTTTGGCCATGGTTTCATCTCTTTCCTCTTCCTTTTTCCTCATCTTATTAGTCATTATGGAAGAGGTAACACCCGGTAAGATATTGGCTTCTCTAGTATGCCACGCTCTATTAGTTTTTGTTATTCGATCAAGAAGAGCAGTAACGAGACCATAAGCTTAGTCCATAATAGATCCTCCTGCAATTTTGTTAGCGATCAATTTGTTCATAGTGTCTAGTTCTTTATAGAAGCTTTCAAGGAGAACATTGCCTGGCAACCCATGGTTTGGATATAACAATAGCTTCTTCTTGAATCTCAGCCATGCTTTATGCAATGGCTCATCCGGTAGTTGTCAGAAGTTGGTGATATCATCCCTTAGCTGCATCATCTGAGAAGGTGGGAAGAATATCAAAAAGAAGGCTTCCACAAGTCCGTTCCATGTTGTAATAGATCCTTATGGGAGCTCTTTAAGCCATGCAGTTTCTTCCCCCATAAGGGAGAAAGGGAACAATTGGAGTCAGATTGACTCTTGGGATATATTGTTGATGTTAAAAGGTTGGCTTATTTCAACAATGGTTTGGATATGCCGGTTGGCATCTTCATAAGCCATCCCTCCAAAGAGCCCATTCATTTGTATCAAATGAAGCATCATGCTCGTCACATAGAATATGACATTTCCAATGGTTGGGGGTAGGTGTATTGCACCAACAGCACTATGGACCACGGGTCCATCTTCCACATCCATACATCCTTCAACACTCTCTTGGTCACCCGCTTGACTCATGGGCACCCTGTTCACAACAGCTCAAAAAACAAAAAAGTAAAAGATAACAAACATTCAACAAAAGTGAACTAAATGACAATCAAATGGAAAATCAAGAACTATTCCCTAACAACAGTGATATTTTTAATAACGTTCCAAAGCACTCTCCCATAGGAGATGGTAACGATCATCACACAAAAAATAAATAACCAACCGAATGTCGAGGTCGTATCCATAGAGAATAGAGTAATGATTCACCAATAAATTATCGAATAACAATTACTAAAGCGAGTAAGTGTTCAAGCAAACAAAAGTAAAAATTGGGGGCAAAGGATTGGGAATTAACAATCTCACAATTTCAACATAAGAATAAACGTAAACACAATTTGATGATCAAAAGAAGGAAGACTAGGGGTATGATTCTGATGGGGTCCTACAATGGGTTAGGAAATTTATTAATTGTGCAAACTTTCAGTTAAAGTATGGGCTGCTTGGTTCGAGCTATATTTGGTAGTCTTTCAACCTTCCAAATATATGTACCATGGTCTTTGCTTCAAGCACCATAGCTTTACCTTAAACCAACCTATTAAATACTTGGGTAAGCCAAACTATTCCTAGCTTTGATTCTTAGATGGAAATTTCCTTCGATCAAGATATTTCTAGCCTTAATCTCTGGTGGAAATCCCAAATCCGCACTATTGAATTCTTACCCAATTTATGAACTCCTCTTTCAAGCAAGAACAAAATTAGAAAACTCAATCAATGTTTACAACTACCAATTTTATAATTAAACCTTGAAGAATTCAATAGACTCATACTAAATAATGAATTATATGCAGAATTAATCAATTTTCATACTCAAATTCAAACACCCATCATGCACATACCCCTAAAATAGGATTTAGCTGCTCATATTAAGGGAATAAGAGAATATACCAAATGGGTTTCCCAAAATTCCATTCATATTTAGCTAATTTCCAATTCCAAGCTCAAAATCTTTACAAATGGTGTTTTTCAATAAGGAAGAAGAAAAGAGAAAGTATACTCTCAGTGCTCTTCCTTAGGGAAAGTAAAAAACTGAATTGTATCTCAGGTACACACCCCAAAAACGGTTTTAGAACCTTCCAAAATACGTCACATGAATTTGAAAAAAAATTCCCTTCGGGGCTGATGCGATCGATGTGCGAAGGCATATGCGATTGCACCCTGCACTTCGCATGTGCTTTCCTCTCTTAACAGTGAAGTCTAGCTGCATGTGCGACCCAAGTGCGAAGGGAGGTGCGATCGCATCTGGCGATGTACAGCTAGTATGTCTGTCACTACTCAGGAAGTTGCAGATTTTCCTTGTGCGATGGAACTTATGTTTCGCAGGTGCCTTTGAGCAGCTCGCATGTCTAGCGCATCCCTTGACAGCTTCTTCCCTTTGTCTGATTACCTTCACACTTTAAATTCTTTTTAAGTTGTTTGGGTTCAATTCCTTTGCTTTCGTCAGTCGAGCAAGAATACCTATATTTATGTCAATAAAGGCAATAAGTACCTCTAATACTCATGAACATGGCCATAAATCACGAATAAAGGCTTAATAAGTTGGTAGATTACCAACTTATCATAAGCCTACCATGAAGTCCATAGCTATTCGCTCCCGTTTCCACCTCGAAATGGGTAGCCTCTGAGTCAAACCACCTGGTCTTTGGTGCTCAAACTTCACCTGCTGATAGTTCAAGCACCTAGACATAAAATCTGAGATATCCCTCCTCATACCACACCACCAGTAGTTCTTCCTCAAGTCACGATACATCTTAGCTGCCCTGGGATGAATGGAATACCTAGAACAATAAGCCTCCTCCAAGATCAACCTATCCAGGTCACCAACTCTAGGAACTCAGATACGACCCTCAATCCTCAGAACACCCTCCAAATCTAAGGTCGCCTTTCTAGACTCACCACTTAACACCTTATCACGATTGATCCTCAACCTTGCATCATTAAATTGATGTGCCCGAATCTGCTCCAATAAGGAAAATCTAGCCTCAACATAAGCAAGAATATGGGTCAACTCAGAAATGTGAAGTCTAACCAACCTATTAACCAAGGACTGGATGTCCAAAGCTGAAGGTCGCTCCTCTACTGCTAAGAATGCTATGATACCCATACTCATTGGCTTCCGAATCAAGGCATCCGCTACCATGTTTGCCTTGCCTGGATGCTAAAGAATGGAGATATCATAGTCCTTCACTAACTCCAACCACCTGCGGTGCCTCAAATTTAGATCCTTCTAGCTGAAAATGAACTGAAGACGATGGTGGTCACTGAAGATCTTACAATGCTAGCCATACAGATAATGCCTCCAAATATTCAATGCAAACACTACCACTGCTAACTCCAAGTCATGAGTAGGGTAGTTTCTCTCATGAACCATAAGTTGTATGGAAGAATAAGAAATAATTCGGGCCTCCTACATCAATACACAACCAAAACCAACACCAGAAGCATCACAATACACTGTAAACCCCTGGCCCTCAACCGGAAGAGTAGGAATCCAAGCTAAAGTAAATAAGGCCATGAGTTTCAGAAAGCTCGGTCACACTCATTTGACCACTAGAAAGGGACATTCTTCTGAGTCAATCTTGTCAACAAAGCTGCTATAGAAGAAAACCCCTCCATAAACCATCTGTAGTAAACAACCAACCTGATAAAACTATGAACCTCAGTAGGAAGTAGGTCTATCCCAGTCACAAACTTCCACAATCTTCAATAGATCCACTATAATTCCATCATAGGACACCACATGCCCCAAGAATGCCACACACTCAATTCAAAACTCACACTTAGTGAATTTGGCATATAACGGATGGTCTCGCAAGGTCTGAAGTACAACTCTCAGATGTTGCTCATGCTCCTCTCTACTCCTCAAATATACAAAGATGTCATTGATGAACACAATAATGAAGGAATCTAGGTAGTCTCTGAACACATGGTTCATTAACTCTATAAATACAGCTAGGGCATTGGTAAACCAAAAAGACATAACTACGAACTCATAATGACCGTATCAAGTCCTGTATATAGTCTTTGGGATGACCACAGCCCTAATCCTCAACTGGTAATACTCGAACTTAAAGTCTATCTTAGAGAACACCGCTGCACCCTGTATCTGGTCAAATAGATTATCAATACACAATATTGGATACTTATTCTTAACTGTCACCTTATTCAACTGTATGTAGTCAATACACAGAGACCCGTCTTTCTTCTTCATAAAAAAAATTGGAGCACCCCACGGAGATACACTAGGCCTGATGAACCCTATACTCAACAAGTCCTAGAGCTGGTCCTTAAGCTCTGTCAACTCGGCTGGTGCCATCCGATATGGAAGAACATAAATTGGTTGAGTGCCCAGCTCAACATCAATAGAAAAGCCAATATCAAAATCTGGAGAAAGACTCGTTAGATTAAAAGGAAACACATTTGAATACTCACAAACCACAGGAACTAACTCAAGTGAAGGTATAGTGGCACTAGTATCACATACGTAAGCAAGATAGGACAAACACCCCTTCCCAACCAACCGCTAGGCACTCAGGAAAGATATAACTCCCCTTGGCATGTGGCTATTGACACCCTTCCATACTATATAAGGGATAATAGGAATCCATAGAGTAATAGTCTTAGCAAAGCAATCCAAGACCACATGGTAGGGAGATAACCAATCCATGCCTAAAATCATATCAAAATCAACCATATCTAGCAAAATTAGTTCTACCTATATGGCATACCCTAGAATATTCACCACACAGGCCTGACATACATGATCTACTACTAAAGAATCTCTTACTGGGGTAGCTACATGCAAAGGCATGACAATAACTCACAAGCAGACCCTAGACGAGTAGCATAATAAGTAGACACATATAAAAATGTAGACCCCAAATCAAACAATGCAGAAAATGACTGATGACAAAGGGAGATCGTACCTGTGATGACAGCATTTGAAGCCTCAGCCTATAGACGGCCCAAAAATGCATACATGTGGCTTCAACTTCTACGTCCATATGATCTTCTGGACTGAGGACCACCTTAAGTACCCTAGGGACCACCCCTACTACCCTGTGCACCACCTCTAGCCTATGGTGCTAGAGCCCTAGGGGCTTGTACTGGCTTATCTTGTCACCTATGATGTTGCACCAAAGGACACTCCCTAGTATAGTGGCCCAACTCACCACACTCTTAACAACCCTAGCCAATAATACCCTGCTATGATAACCCAGTTAAATCAGAATGACTACCATAGTCTGCGGACCAAGAATAAGCACTTTGTGAAGACTGAATCAAACCCTAACTATTCTAACCCTTAATAATTTGTAATGTTAGCTGAATATGTCAGCACAACTAAAAATGCTACTGATGCTGACCCCTACTAAAGTAGCCTCTGCCACGTGTCTGTGAGCTACTATAACTTCCCTGATAGAGGGGCCTCTTATCGCTTCCCCCTTGGTCCTTATGAAGTATGCCCTCAATAGTGTAGGAATGATACACAACCTCCAAGAAGGATTGGCCTGATTCTACCATGCCCTCTATAGCCAAATAGAGATGTAAGGTCAAACCTCAGAGAAAGTGACGCACCCTCTCATGCTCGGTGGGAAGAATCATGGTGGCATGGCTAGCTAACTCATGGAAACAAACCTTATACTCTGAGATAGATATGGAGCCCTTCTCTAACCTGGTAAACTCATCCATCAACTGCTCTTTCAAGCTACACAATACATACTTCTCGAGGAAAGCTACAGAGAACTAGGCCCAAGTAAGCAGAGGTCTGCAAGGTATATAGGACCTCCACCATCATTTTGCTGGACTATCAAAATGAAACATGATGTAAATATGCTCCATAAGACTTAACTAACCCAAGATTATGCATTCTTTCCTAACAACTAGTCATAAACTCATGCGCATCCTCCTCAAGAGCACCAGAAAACCTTGGGGGACCCAACCGTAGAAACCTACCAAGCATCTTCTGCTACTCAAAAGACATGACCGGCCTAGCTATAATAGGTTGAACAACTATAGGGACTGGCAAGACCTCTAATCGGGGAGCCATAGTAGAAAGGTGCACTCTTAAAGCCTGTGTCATTGCTTGGACTGAAGTTTAAATGTCATCTCTAACCTGAGAACCAATCAGATTACTAGTAAAGTTGCTGGGTGTGGCATACCTTCAAGGAACCCAAGCAAGAAAACTAATGTGTCATGTAGTACTGGAGTAGCCATGAAACTTGCTAGAAATTAGGCTGGCCCTACACCCTCCTGCTCATATTGTACCTCCTCAACTTTAACATCAGGCTCTGGTAAAGGTAACCTGGTCTAGGCTCGAGCTGTTGCCGCAGACCATCCCCTACCTAGACATCTGGGTCAACCTCTCTACCCCATCCCCTAGCTGGGGCTATAACTGTAGGTGCATGAGTCTTGTCCTTATCTACTATTGATCTCTTTTAGACCACCTGAGAAAGAGTGAAACAAAAAGATACTTAGAAAGTGATAAGGTGAAGGACGCATGATAAAGAATCAAACAAGATGGAATCTATTCTAGGAATCTCTTATAGCCTCTCACAGATATGATACAGACGTCACTGTACCAATCCACGAGACTCTACTAGAAACTTTTTTCTTATACTGGCGAGACTGGTTAACCTAGAGCTCTGATGCCACTCTGTCATGACCCAAAACTGGGCCATGATGGCACCTACATAACCCCCAGTAAGAAAGTCAATTCAAGAACGTAGGAGTACATAAAATAATTTAAATAATAAAATATGGGAGGGAATCATACAAGAAGGGTGCCAATAATATATATACATACTAACAACAATAAATATACAAAAATGGCCCCAAAGTGATCGAGAAGACAAAACATCTACCACACTAACCCCAGACCTAGTGTCTCCAGTACAAGAGCATCTAAAGTATAGAATAGCTAAACAATAGATGCTATCTATCAAAAATACAAAAATATAGACATGTATGTAGATGTAAATCAATAAAGGATCTCCAAAATACAAGGATCTCATCGTGATCTAAACAGTAGCTGGCCATCAATGACTGGAGAGTCAATGGGGGTGGCTCATACTAGGTGCTGCATCAGAGAAGATGCAGAGTGTAGTATGAGTACCAAAATAATGGGTACCATGTAGGCATCATAGGACAACCGAGCTCAAAAAGATAATATATATTATAAGCTACAGGAAAGTAAACTAACTACAGGGATCCATCTAAATCAGTTATCAATAGAAAACAAAATATCTAACTAATGTTGAAGATAATAATGATAAAATAGGTAATAGCACTCCAAGTACACATAGGTAATGCAATGCAATGCATTGTAGATGATATGATGTGGAGTATGGACAAGGCACAAAAGTAAAACTCGGTATCTGTTACACCAGGAGCCCAGAAGGAACTTCAAGCTCATCAACAAATGCATAAAAGTAAAACCTGGATATGTACTCCTCAGGATGCCAAGAATTATGTCTCAAACTCATGAACAGGAACATAAAATAGATAAAGGTTCCAAAAATGTCCCTCGGACTGGCATAACTAGTGGTACTTTCATTTCTTTTAAAAACCAGTGGTTAAGTAAAAATTACCATATTTGAACAAAAAATCTCATATTTCAATCATTTCCAAACCATTTGCCATGTAATGCAAAATGAGATATGATGCCAAATTCAGAGAATACCAAATCAACTAGGGTAAAGCACTCTCCAAAAAAGATAACTTACCTAGAACTCCATCCAATCCACGCTATGGCCTCGGGCTCATAAATACACAGATATGGTAATAGACGAGTGGAAAATAGAAAATAAGAAGGAAAAATAAGTAAAAGCACCTACTCTGCCTCTAAAACCTCCCTAAATCACTCTAAGGATTCTAGGCTAGCCACAACAGACTACGAGCTCCTAAACTAAGGATAAATATGGTACTACTATTCTACAGTCCTGAAGATGGCCAAAAAGAGTAGAAAATAGGATTTAATCCAAAATCTAGCCTAACATTCATGCAACTTATAACATATAAAATCTAACCCAACTAAGTCTAAAAATAAGTAAATTGTAACCTACCTCAGGGTCGAACTGCAAGCACGAACCATTACTCGTGTGCCTTCCTCTTTTGAATGGCCTCAGAATGCTACCACACTATCAAGAACATAATCCAGTGTCAAGATGAGAAGAATGACACCCATATTGTTATATAGAAATTTGGGCTAGAAATAGAGTCAAAAAATGATACTCGAGGTCTGCACAACAAAATAAAATACAAAAATCACAATTATGTTTGCAGTGGGTTTACAAACCCATGTCCAAAACTTCAGCGCAAACGAAACTCATTTAGGAGCCCAAACAGCCCTAAAGTCGACTTTGATCAAGAATTAAAACAAGGAAACTACGGGAATTTAAGCGGAAAGTAACATGAATTAATAACATAAAAGGAGAAGGGAATAAAGGGAAACTTACCAAACCAAGAGGGATGGAAATGGGAGCTTAGGCCAGTGCTTGAAGCACAAAACTGATGGAGGAATTTAGTTTGATTGAGGAGAAAATGAAGTTGAAACCAAAATATAGCTACTAGGCCAAGCCTGTGCGCACATGGCTAGGACACCACGCACGTGGCCAGGTATACATGCATGCATAAGGTAGGCGAGGGTAGGCCTAGGCACCACTTCAGTGCACATGTGGGATGGCCACCATGCACACGGGTGATGTGCACACAACCAAGGCCTCACATGGGTGAAGGGAAAAAGGGCAAGGTTGGCGCCCCTTCTTCAGTGCATACAGCCACCCTACGTGTGGGCAAACGGTTGGCTAATGCTACAACAACAACCAGTCAACAACAGTTTTGGCAATTCAAAATGTCACTGGATAGACCCTTGGGATTCATCTAGGATCCCACAGAGGCAAAAGAACTATGCTACCCTACCAAAATGGCATTCCGGACTCAACGGAACCGACAAAAATCCCAATATAGATCATTTTAACAAAAAGTTGTCCCCACACCCAAAAACCAACTTTCACTTAAATGGAACCCAATAGCCCAAAATAAGTTCGGAAGTCTCGGGACCCAAACTAAAGGTCCTTCTAGACCAAAATCAATGATCTTTAGCCACTATGGAAAAGCTTGAAACACAGAAAAAGCATGAAAACCAAGGAAATAGCCTTAAGGGTTATTACACTAATGCCTTGACTGCTTTTATTTAAGCCTTATCTTGACTATTTCATCATAGTTTTCATTGATGATATCATAGTATATTCCAAGATTAATGAGGAGTATGAGAGTCACCTTAGGATTGTGTTGGGTTTGCTGAAAGAGAAGGAATTGTATGCAAAATTTTCCAAATGTGAATTATGGCTGTCTTCTGTGTCCTTCTTGGGGCATGTGGTTTTTAAAAAAAGGGTGATAGTAGACCCACAGAAAATAGAGGTAGTTAAAAAGTGGGCTAGACCCACTTATAATATAGTTCTATAGTTTATGGGGTTGGCTAGCTACTACTGTAGGTTCATTAAAGATTTTGCATCTATTGCTACTCATCTGACTCACCTGACTTGGAAGGATGTTCCATTTGTTTGGTCAAATGAATGTAAGGAGAGCTTTCAAAAGCTCAAGAATCTTTTAACTACATCACCTATTCTTGGCTTGCCAGTTGAAGGTAATGATTTTTATTGTGTATTGTGATTTCTCATGGTCTGGTTTAGATGTTGTATACCAGAACATAATGTCATTTCTTATGCTTTAAGGAAACTCAAGGTGCATGATAAGAACTATCCTACTCATGAGTTAGAGTTGGCTTCCATGGTATTCGCTCTTAAGATCTGGACAGACTATTTGTACGGAGTCCTTTGTGAAGTTTTCACAGACCACCATAGCTTGCAACATGTCTTCACCCAGAAAAACCTAAACTTAAGGCACTGGAGCTGGATGGAGGTACTTTAGATTATGACATCACCATCTTATACCATCAAGGTAAAGCTAATATGGTAGCTGATGCTTTGAGCATGAAAAATGAGAGTATGGGTAGCTTGGCCTACCTAAATAATACTAGACGTCCATTGGCTAGAGATATTCAGGCTCTGGATAATAGATTTATGAGGTTAGAATTACTTAAAGGGGGCAGATTATTGTCATGTGTTAAGGAAAGGCCCTCTTTTATTGATCAGATTAAAGAGAAGCAGTTTGATAATATGAAATTGAGCAAGATCTGTGACAAGGTGTTCCGGAGTGAGGCCAAGGAGGCCATCATTGATAGTGAAGATGTTCTGTGGATTAAAGGGCAAGTTTGTGTGCATCGTGTTGATGAGTTTATTCCCACCATCTTAGCAAAGGCTCATAGTTCTAAGTATTCCTACATCCGAATGTGACTAAGATGTAGCGAGACTTGAAGCAACACTATTGGTGGGGCGGCATGAGTAAAGATATTGTAGAGTTTGTGGCTAAGTGTCAGAACCTCTAGCAAGTAAAATATGAACATCAAAAGTCTGGTGGTACACTACAGAGGATGTCCATTCCTGAATAAAAGCAGGAGTGAATATCCCTGGATTTCGTAGTTGGCCATCCCAAGAACTTGGAAAAATATAACTTTATATGTGTCATTATTGACATATTGACAAAGTCTACATATTTCATCCCTGTGCAGGTAACTTATAATGTGGTTAAGTTGTACAACACCTATCTAAATAAGGTTTTTCTATTGCGTAAGGTGCCTATCTCTATTATTTCTGATAGAGGCACCCAGTTCACTTCAAATTTCTAGCACAAGTTGCACAAAGAGTTGGGTACAAGGTTGGACCTGAGTATAACTTTTCACTCTAAGACTGATGGGTAGTCTGAGTGTAAGATTCAGGTATTAGAGTACATGATTTGTGCATGTGTGATGGACTTTGGAGGTCATTGGGATCAGTATCTAGCATTGGCTGAGTTTGTATATAACAACGTTATCACTCAAGCATAGATATGGCCCCATTTGAAGCCTTTTATAGGAGGAGATATAAATCTCCCATTGACTGGTTTGATTCATTTAAAGTAAAACCTTTGGGTACTGACCTTGTAAAACACTCTATGGAAAAGGTCAAATTCATTCAAGGGAATCTTCTAGAGGCTCAAAGCCAACAGAAAATGTATATAGACAAAAAGGTTAGAGATATGCACTTCATGGAATGTGAGCAAGTTTTGCTCAAGGTTTCACCCATGAAGGGTGTTATGTGATTTGGAAAATAAGGCAAGCTAAGTCCGAGTTATATTAGGCCCTTTAAAATTCTTCAAAAAGTGAGGCCAGTAGCTTATAGGTTGGCTTTGCCTCCTACTTGTTGGGAGCATCCCATATTTTATATTTCAATGCTTAAGAAGTACCACAAAGATGGTGACTATATTAATTCACTAGGATTAGGTCATGTTGGATGAAAATCTCTCTTATAAAGAAGAGGCTATTACTATTCTTAATTGAGACATCCGTAAGTTAAGAACCAAACAAATTGCATCTGTTAAGGTCCAGTGGAAGAACCGTCCTGTTGAGGAGGCCACTTGGAGACTGGGGCAGGCATGTGAGATAAGTATCCTCACTTGTTCACTTATTCAAGTAATTCTTATTCTCCCCCTATTTTTTATTCTACTTTTATTTGGGGATGAATGATTATTTAACTGGTATCTGATGTAATGACTTGTTCCATCATTATTGTAAAGTAGGGCATAAGTACCTAGCTCGAAAATTCCCTGAGGTGAGAGTTTGAAAATCTCAGGCTAAGGCAAGCTTAGATAAAAATATAGTATGATGTGCTCGAGAGATGATCGTGTTTTATGCAATATTGTGTGGTATTAGGGTATCCATAATTAGGTAGCCAATTGTTGTAGAGTCTCGTGGGAAGTTTCAAGACTGAATTTAGGTTGATAGAACTCAGGGTATGATAGTTGCTGCATCAGGGATAATTATGTGGTCTATAAGATAAAATGTATTGTGAAATAAGGGCCTGGGGGCGAGAAAATGGCATTCTAGAAATTAATGATAACCTCAATGAGAGAATGCCTTGTTACGATGGTCTATTGCGATGAACGATCCTCATCGCAATGGCTCATTGCAATGATGAAATAGGGAAAAATACCTGCACTTAGCCTATTTTTCTGAGATATTCCTCTCATAATTTAACTTTATTCTAGATCTCTAAGAAGTTTCTCTAAGAAAACTATGGGAAATCTTCATCGTTCGAGGTAAGTAATTCGTAAAGCTTCTTAATTATTTATTATTAATCTTCCTCAGACCTTGGAGAGAAGGATTAATGGAGGAATTCTTGAGTTTAAGCCCTAGAAGTATGAACTTGGGGAAGAACCCTATGGGTGGGTGTAAAATCACCTAAAATTGATCCTAGGATGTATATTTTTGATTCCTAGCATGAAATTGGTTGTTTTTAACTTGATTAGAGTTAATAGGGAACCTTGAGTTCCATAAAGGTGAAATTTTTTGTCGTAAAAATAGCTTAGAAGGTATGAACTTGATTAGAAACCTTTGAATATTAATTCTATAAATGCAATGTGACTAGTTAGTGATTAATTAACCCTTAGGGATACTAGAAACCTTGTTTGAAGGGTAGAATTAATGAGTTAAATTCTCAAGGTTTAGAATGAAGAGTAAATGATTAACTACTCTCATATTATTGTTGTTTATAGACTTTGAACATTTTGAAGTGTTAAGGAAGGGCAAGGAAGTAGTGAATTAGCTTACATGTGTTATTTCTTCACTCAAGCTAGGTTATGGTTTTGAATTAGAGTTAAGACTCATTTTAATGCATGCTATGTTGTGGAACTATGTAACTTCTGGTTGGTCTTAAGACATAGTTGAATTATATGTATTTTTGATGTTGTGCTTGTATGAATAGGTTAGAGGAACAAGAAGTAATAAGTGAGCTGAAACGGCTAAGTGTAATTGTGCCTTGGTAACTGTGTATATTCATGAGAGATAGATTTAAGATACTGGTTATATTGATATTGATGTTGATACAATTGTTATGGATCAGATACCATGGTGGTATGGTACATGGACACTTAGGATCCCTTGTAGGTCATGGCTAGTGGGAAGAAATAAGATTCATAGCATGTGTGTACACTCTATCACTCTTTTATCTTGCATTTCATCATTATACTGTCTTCCGTAGTGAACTGGTTGTGAACTGAGATAGGACTAGAGGCACAGGTGATATGACTAGAAGTTAGATGGATATAGTGAGCTGTGAGATGGTTATTAAAAGTGATTATTCCTTTTCCTTCTCTAGTGATGTTTTATTGATTTATGAAGTTGAGATTGTTGTTGTTGAATTGACTTGAACACATTTTCTGTTGACTGATTATATGTGAAGTGTTGAAGTTCCTTTACTTTTCATATGCCTTTTCTACATTCATGTCTTATTTTGGATCGGATGATACCTACCAATACATAGTATTTTATACTGATACTACCCTATGCTTTTCTTTAGTTGAGTGTAGGTCGTGTTCCAGAGACTGAGATGCGAACTCAACTAGAGTAGAAGAGTTGACTGCAGATCCTAGGGTGAGCATTACTTCTTAGCTTTCCATGGATCCTCCAGGAGTTGTTGTCCTTCCTTTGGACAATAGGACTCCTATTTCTTATCTCTTTTAGTACTTATTGGATATCTTAGATGATGTTTTGGTTTAGAATTTTGAACGATTGACTTTCAATTTTTGGGGATATGTTAGTTAGTAGTTTCTGCACTTCTCTTATTATGTTGGTTGACTTACGGTATTTGATAATTTAAGGTTGGTTTGATTTATTGTTCCTCTAAAACTGGCTAAGTGTAGGACAAAAGTTAGGTTGGTTGGTTCTCCCACTCGAGGGTTAGTATGGGTGCCACTCACATCCCAGTTGGGTCATGACACGAGCATACATGTCCCTTGAAGTACAATATTTATCACAATGTCATACAAGTAGTAGCTTGATTGGATGCATTGCTAAACCTCAAATGTCCAATTGTAAGAGGAAATAAACCCAAAATGATATTAGAGATAATATGAAATCGAACCTTAGGGTGGATGTATCCTACTATCACGATCCCATTTATCAGGTCATGATGACACCTATAATCCCTCAGTAAGCGAACCAATCCCCGTAGCTCAGAATGATTAACAATGGGCTACTATCTAACAAGCATGTGGAAGAACAGTAAATAAGCAGAAGCAAGTGAAAAAGATAAAGAAATAAGCAACAGGAATGCATAGATGGAAGCTAAACTAAACCCAAAACCTGGTATCATAGTATAAGAACCGGAACTACATCAACATCGTACAAAAGATCCAACAGAAGTATATACAAATTTGTATCCGAATAACAAAAAGAGTACAAGATACAAAGGATGAGCTGAAATCTAAGCCCCAGTCATCAAGAGCTCACCCTCAGCCTCGGATAGTCCAAAAGATCATCCCACACGAGTCTACAACCTATTAGCAGCAATGGCCCACACTAGGATCTACACCAGGAAGATGCATAGTATAGTATGAGCACCAATTACTATGCAATGGGCACCCAGTAGGTATCATAGGCCGACTGGGCGCATATAAGATATAAAGGCAATAATATAGCATATAAGAAACAAGTAGTCACAGAAACAATGAATAGGTACACGGAAGCTAGCACAGAAGGATACACGAAGAAAATAACATATAAGGCTAGCTAGTAGAAATATACATCACAGAACACAAGTGAAGGAGAAAGAACGCACCTGGGGTCCTTGAAATAACAGTATACAAAGGGAGTTTTAGAAATAGGCGGTATGCTGGTAACCTCAAGTAAAAGGGAAGGAGGAAAGGAAAATAATGATAACATGATTGAAAACAAGACTAACAACCAAGTCATGCTAGTAATACAACTCTTATGCCAAAAATAAACAACTGATAGCCCAAGTATAACCATCAAGTGAATCCAATGCACATAATACAACTCTCAGTTTCCAGTCATCGAATATAACCATAATCAGGATCAATATCGTGATATAATAATAATAAATAATAGTATACCTACAGTCTCACGGGTGCCCATACACCAGAGGAACACATACAAGTGAAGACAAACCCCCCGACATCCTATACTAATGGAGCGTAAACCGAGCAAATAACAAACAAGGGTGAAATCAAGCACAATGAATGATATGATGCGGTATGATATGCCGAAACCAAGTGTGATAGTAGTGTTGTATGTTACCTCCTCTGGTACCTAAAAGGCCCAATAGAGGCAGGATCTATAGAAGGGATTCCCCTGAGTACCTCAACTCCACTGTACACCCCTACTCCAGCACTCGCAACACGTAACCCCTGGTATAAAACTGCAAGTTCCATAGAGGTCTACTCGTAGACCACATACTAAAATTCAAGTCTCAATACAATAGTCTGGGGTGTATTCGGATCCAAACTAGTACCAAAATCTCGATAATGCATGCCTGGAGTTTATCTAAGTCTAAAATTAGTGAACGAGTGTCTAAAACCCCATCATGGGTGCCCAAGGGTAACCAGGTCTAAAAATAATAGTAAATCAGATCTGATGCTCGGCTTTACAGAGTCTAATGCCATCTCAAATCAATAGGAAATCAAATCTAGCCCTACGTCCTAATTAAGTCTAGTATAAGTATGAAAACAGTGATAAAATCATCCTTTTAACTCTCTTACCTCAAGAAGATCCATGAAAACAATTCCAAACCTTTTATAACCATTTTTACCAAAAAGGGGCCCTTGGGGCCATGCAAGGTTTAGAAAACTATTTATAGTAGGCCCGAAGCCAAAACCATAGTAAAATTATGTAGAAATCTCTTTAATGCATGATAATGGCATGCTAAATATTAACCAGTAGCCCAACGGCTCGCAATCAACCTATCAGCCCTACACAAGCTCCAATTGTTCTACAATAGAGATAACCAGCTCTACAACTAATGCCAATGTTCGAGACTCATGGACATTCCCAAATAATCCACAATCTATGGTCCAGAGTCAAATCAAGGCCACACAGGACCACAGGGGTGATATAAGTAACTACAACCAATTCTATAACCAAATGAGTGAAATAATATGGACATAAAGAGCGGAAAATGTCTAGGGTACCAAGTTAGTAAACCCAACCCAAGGATGCTAATTAGTACAATTATAGCCTATATATAAAAAGTATAGAATAGTTAAACCGTAACCTACCTGTTGTCCGATGATAAGCTGCTAGAACGACAATGTCCAAGCCTGAACCCCTCCGAGAAGACCCAAAATGAAATCGAACTATCATAAACATAAACTACGCATTAAAATGAGACTAACAATACCCATATTGCTATACTTATAGACGGGTTAAAATTTGGGTCACTGACTGGACTGTGGGCCCTGCAACCTGAAGCCAGAAATGAAAGAGGGCACGATGATCATAGCAATCCCAAGAGTGCATGCTCAAAGAATCAAAGGAATTGGACTAGAAATTGGGGATAAAATAGCCTACCCAACAAGAGAAATCAAAGAGGGAATATAAAAGAATTTTATCAGAAATTAGCAAGGAACTTATCGGATTAAGGCTGGGAAAATGATCACAAAGCAATGATAATCTCTCTAAGAACTTGATGGACAGAAGTGGAGAAAATGGAGTATTAGGAGTTAGCTATAATGGTGGAAACGAGTTAAGTTGTAAATGAATTGAAAAGGAAGAATAGGGCCAAGTTAAAGGCTGCCAGCAATTCCATGCGTACGCGGTAGGGTGCTCGCTACGTGGCCCATTTATACGCGGGCGGGCACCAGCGAATGCGTAGGCCAGCCGCTGGCCAGGCCAGGCACTACCCAACGCGCACGTAGCCTGGCCACTGCTCATGTAGCTCATCGATACATAGGCGGAGGCCAAGCAAAGGGGGCGACTGACATGCTGTTATGCGAACGCAGCCAAGCCCCTACGTGGGTATAGTCCTGCTGGTTCCATGACAACAACCAGCTGCCAACAACAATGCCAACATGGAATTTTCTCCAATGGACCCTTGGGAACACATCTAGGGTCCCACGAAAACAAATGAGCTAAGTTATTCGACTAATAATGGAATTCCATACTCAATGAAATCGACGAAAATTCCAATGGAGGTTGATATAACAAAAAGTGGGTCCCGCGCCCAAAAAGCAACTTTAGGCACACTTTCCTAAAATGGAACACCAAAGCCTAAAATGAGTACAGAATCTTCGAGGCCCAAACAAAAAATCCCTTTAGCCGAAAGTTGACATTGCGGAGCTAACAATGTTGTTAGAATTTCCATCCGAGCTCGTCTTCTCCAAATGTTGACCAAAGTCAAACTTCAAGTTCGACTGGCTAGAAAACACAAAAAGTAACACAAATCGAACTGAAAGCTCCCAGGCCCCGACCAAGGGTCCAATTAGACAAAAAACCATGCTCCAGAGCTAATGGAACTGTCGAAATTCCATTCTGAGTGCATTTACCAAGGTTGACCAAAGTCAATGATATTTTAAGTTAAGACTCTAACCACAACCATACTGACCAAACAAACGGCCAGGGAATTAAACCACCAGTTCCAACAAGCCATAAATTACTTGGGGCCACTACAGGCAAGCTCTAATAGTACAAAGAAACAATAAACGCAGGGATGACCAGAAGGGTCATTACATCATCCATTACTAAAAAGGACTTTCGTCCTCGAAAGCTAAGAACGTACCTGAAGGCTCAAACAACTATGAATATTGAGCCCGCATATCTCTCTCAGTCTCCCAGCTAGCCTCCTCAACTGGATAGTGCCTCCACTGAACTTTAACAACCAAAATCTCTCTAGATATTAATCTTGTGACATCTCTGGCCAAAATAGCTATCAGCTCCTCCAAAAAGGCTAAACTCTCATGCAACTAAACCAAATCCTACTGTAACACAAGAGAATCATCTGGGACATACCATCCCAACATCGATACATGGAAATTAGAGTGCATAGCTGAAAACATCAGAGGCAAGGCTAAAATATAGGCTACACTACCAACTCTCTGAAGGAATTTAAATGGCCTAATATACCTGGGGCTAAGCTTGTCGCGCCTACCAAATCTCATCACGCCCTTAATGGGTGATACACGGAGAAATACCAAATCACCAACACTGAACTCTAAGGCACAAAGTCTATGATCAGCGTAGATCTTCTACCAACTCTGGGCTGCCCAAAGTCTGTCCTGAATCACTCATACCCTATCTAAGGAATCATGAAGAAAAGCTGCACTCTGTGGCCTGGACTCCAAACAATCAAACTAACCCACTAGTGATCTGCAAGGACTACCATACAATGCCTCGAAAGGTGCCATGCCAATGCTCGAGTGAAAACTATTGTTATAAGTAAACTCGGCCAAAGGCACAAATTGATCCCAAGAACCTCCAAAGTCAAAATTACAGGCCCGAAGCATGTACTCTAGGACCTGAATGGTCCTCTCAGGCTGGCCATCTATTTGAGGGTGGAATGCGATACTAAGATGAACCTCTATACCCAAGTCTCACTGAATAGCCCACCAGAACTGAGATGTCAACTGGGTGTTGCAGTCTGAAATGATAGAAGCTAGGACCCTATGCAACCAAAAAATCTCACGAAGGTAAATTTGAGCTAACCTCTCTGCACTGTAAGTAGTATGAACTGACCAGAAGTGCGCTGAGTTAGTCAGCCGATCAACAATCACCCAAATAGAGTCAAACCCTTAAGAAGTACGTGGCAACCCAACTACGAAGTCTATTGTAATCCCTTCCCACTTCCACTCAGGAATGGGAAGTTGTTGCATCAATCCACCAGGTCTCATGTGCTCGAAATTAACCTGCTAACAATTTAAGCACTAAGATACAAACTCCGCTATTTTCTGCTTTATACCACTCCACCAGTAAAGTTGTCTCAAATCTCTATACATCTTCAGTGCACCTAGATGGATGGAATATCTAGAGTAATGTGTCTCACAGAGAATCAACTGAGTTAAATCCATAACTCTCAGAAGACAAAGACGACTATCAAACCTCAAAATACCATGAGAACCCAAAGTAGCTCGGCTGGTCTCACCCCAAACCACCTGATCATGAATGTCACTCAATCTCTGATCCTCAAACTGATGACTCTGAATTGGATCAACTATAGTAGAATGAACCTCAATACTAGCATGAATTCTACTAGGATCCGTGAAGTCAAGCCTACCAAAATGGTTAGCCAAGGACTGGATGTCCAAGGCCAACAGTCGCTCTGAAACTGAAAGTGAAGCTAGGCTGCCCATACTCACCATCTTCCCACTCAAGGCATCCTCTACCATGTTTGCCTTGCCCAGATGGTATAGAATAGTAAAATCATAGTCCTTCAGTAACTCAATCCACTCTGCTTCCTCAAGTTTAACTCTCACTGACTCTTGATATACTGAAGACTATGATGATTGGTGAATATCTCATAGTGAACCCCATATAGGTAGTGGCTCCAACTCTTGTGCGCGAAGACTACCACTGCAAACTCCAAGTCATGAGTAGGGTAGCTGCACTCGTGAACCTTTAGCTGTCTTAATGCATAGGCTATCACTCGACCCTACTGTATCAATACACAACAAAGACCAATCCTTGTAGAATAACAATATACTGAAAAGCTCTGACCCTTAACAGGCAGAGTCAACGCTGGAGCTGAAGTCAACAAGGCCTTAAACCTCTAAAAGTTATCCTCGCACTGATCTGACCACTGGAATGGAATATCCTTCCTAGTCAGCATAGTTAAAGGTGTTGTTATAAAATAAAAACCCCCGACAAACCTCATGTAGTACCCTACTAATCTAACAAAGTTGCAAACCTCGGTAGCAGTAGTCGGTCTAGGCCAATCACGAATAGCTGAAATCTTACCTGGGTCCACCCTGCTCCCATCCTTACAAACCATGTGTCCTAGGAATACAACTGACTCAAGCCAAAACTCGCACTTTGAGAACTTGGCATAAAGTCGATGATCTCTCAAAGTCTGGAGTATATCCTTAAGTGTTGCTCATGCTCATCTCTACTCTGCGAGTATATCAGGATGTCATTTATGAAAACTATCACAAATGAGTCCAAATACGGGCTAAGTGCCATATGGATCAAATCCAGAAAAGCTGCAGGGGCATTTGTCAACCCGAAAGACATTACAAGGAACTCATAATGGCCATAATGTGTCCTGAATGTCATCTTATGGATGTTCTCCGCCCTAATACTTAATTAGTGATAGCCTGACCTCAAATCTATCTTCAAAAACATGGCTGATTCTTGAAGATGATCAAACAAGTCATCTATGCGTGGCATCAGATACTTATTCCTTACAGTCACCTTATTCAGCTACCTATAATCAATACAAATCTGCATTGAACCATCTTTCTTCTTCACAAACAGAACAGGAGAACCCCAAGGCAACACACTCAGCCTAATGAAACCCTTAGCTAACAGGTCCTAGAGCTACTCCTTAAGCTCTCTCAACTCAACTAGAGCCATGCGATAAGGAGAAATTGAAATGGGCCTGGTGCCCGGCTCTAAATCAATAGCAAAATCAATATCTCTCTCAGGTAGAAGTCCTGACAGGTCAGTAAGTAACACATCTAGGAAATCTCTAAACAACTGATAGCCCAAGTATAACCATCAAGTGACCTAATGCACATAATACAACTCTTGATTTCCAGTCATCGAATGTAACCATAATCAGGATTAATATAATGATAGAATAACAATAAATAAGTCTACCTACAGTCCAACGGATGCCCATACACCCGAGTAACACATAAAAGTAAAGACAAACCCTATGATATCCTATACTACTGGAGCGTACACTGAACAAATAGCAAACAAGGGTAATCAAGCATAATGAATGATATAATGTGGTAAGATATACCAAAACCAAGTGTGATAGTAGTGCCATATGTTACCTCCTTCGGTACCTAAAAGGCCCAATAGAGGCAGGATCCATGGAAGGGATTCCCCCGAGTACCTCAATTATATTGTACACCCCTCCTCCGGCACTCGCAACACGTAGCCCCTAGTCCAAAATGGAAAGGTCTATGGAGGTCTACTCGTAGACCACATACTAAAACTCAAGTCTCAATATAATAGTCCAGAGTGTATCCAGATCCAAACTAGTGACCAAATCTCAAAAATGCATGCCTGGAGGTTATTCGGGTCAAAAATCAGTGAATGAGTCTCAAAAACCCCATCAAGGGTGTCAAAGGGTAACAAGGTCTAAAACAGTAGTTAATCAGATCCGATGCTCAGCTTTACCAAGTCTAATGCTATCTCAAATCAATAGGAAATCAAATCTATCCCTACGGCCCAACTAAGTCTAGTATAAGTACGAAAACAGAAATAAAATCATCCTTTTAACTCTCTTACCCCAAGAAGATCCATGAAAACAATTCCAATCCTTTTATAACCATTTCTACCAAAAACAGGCAATTGGGGCCATGAAAGGTTTAGAAAACCATTTACAGTAGGCCCAAAGACAAAACCATAGTAAATTCATGTAGAAATCTATTCATATGCATGATAATGGTATGCTCAATCTTAACCAGTAGCCCAATGGCTCACAATCAACCTATCAACCCTGTACAAGATCCAATCATTCTACAGCAGAGATAACAAGCTCTACAACTAATATCAATATCTGAGACTTCACAGATATTCCCAAATAATCCACCATCTATGGTCCAGAGTTAAATACAAGGCCACACAGGACCATAAGCGTGATATAAGCAACTACAACAAATTCTATAACCAAACGAGTAAAATAATACAGAAATAAAGAGCGGACAAGGTTTGGGGTACCAAGCTAATAAACCCAACCCAAGGATGCTAATTAGTACAGTTATAGCATATATATGCAAATTCTAGAAGAGTTAAACCGTAACCTACCTATCATTCGATGACAAGCTACTAGAACGACGATGTCCAAGCCCGAACCCCTCTGAGAAGCTCCAAAATGAAATCAAACTATCATAAACATAAACTATGCATTAAAATGAGACTAACAATACCCATATTACTATACTTATAGTCGATTCAAAATTTGGGTCACCGGCGGGCCTGTGGGCCCCGCAACCCAAAGTCGAAAATGAAAGAGCGCACGATGATCATAACCATCCCAAGAATGCATGATCAATGAATCAAAGGAATTAGACTAGAAATTGGGGCGTAAAACATCCCACTTAACAAGAGAAATCAAAGAGGGAATTTAAAGGAATTTAATCAAAAATTAGCACGGAACTTATTGAATTAAGTTCAGGAAAATGATCACGAAACAATGATAATCTTTCACCAAGAACTTGATAGCCAGAAGTTGAGAAAATGGAGTATTAGGAGTTAGATTTAAGGGTGGAAACGTGTTAAGTTGTAAATGAATTGAAAAGGAAGAAGAGGGCCCAGTTATGGGATGCCAGCGATGCCATGCGTACGCGGCAGGGCTCTTCCTACGCGGCCCATGCATACACGAGCGGGCACCAGCGATCGCGTAGGCCACACACTGCCCAGAGCGCACATGGACCAGCCACTGCGAACGCGGCCCAGCGATGCATAGGCAGAGGCCAAGTAAAGGGGACAACTAGCACGCTGTTGTGTAGATGTGGCCAAGCCCCCGCGTGGGCATAGGCCTTCTAGTGCCATGACAACAACCAGCTTCCAACAACAATGCCAACATGGAATTTTCTCTGATGGACCATCGGGAACACATCCAGGGTCCTACGAACACAACTGAGCTACGCTATTCAACTAAAAATGGCATTCCAGACTCAACAAAATCAATGAAAATCCCAACGGAGGTTGATTTAACAAAAAGTGGGCCCCGCACCCAAAAACCAACTTTAGGCTAACTTTCTCAAAATGGAACACTAAGACCTAAAGTGAGTCCAGAAGCTCCGAGGCCCAAACCAAAGGTCCCTCTAGCCAAAAGTCGACATTCCAGAGCTAACAGCGCTGTTAGAATTTCCATTCAGGGTTGTCTTCTCTAAATGTTGACCAAAGTCAAACTTCAAGTTCAACTAGCTAGAAAACATAAAAACTAACACAAAACTGAACCGAAAGCTCTCAGGCCCCGACCAAGGGTCCATCTAGACCAAAAACCATGCTCCGGAGCTAAAAGAACTATCAAAAATCCATTTTGAGTGTGTTTACCAAGAATGTTGACCAAAGTCAACGATATTCTATGTTAAGGCTCTAAGACAGGGAAACGACCAAATGAACGGCTAGGGCACCGAACTACCAGTCCCAGCAAGCCATAAATGACTAGGGAACATAACAAGAAAGCTCTAATAGTACAAAGAAAGCATAAATGCAGGGATGACCAGAAGGGTCATTACATCATCCATTACTAAAAAAGACTTTTGTCCTCAAAAGTCAAGAACAAGGGAGTACCTGAAAGCTCAAACAACTGCAGATATGGAGCCCATATCTGTCTCTTAGTCTCCCGGGTAGCCTCCTCAACTGGATGGTGCCTCCACTGAAATTTAACAATCAAAATCTCTCTAGATCTAAATCTCATGACATCTTTGGCCAAAATAGTTACCGCATCCTCCACAAAGGCTAAACTCTCATCCAACTGAACTAAATCCCACTGTATTACATGAGAATCATCAGGGACATATAATCGATACATAGAAAATTAGGTGCATAGCTGAAAACATCGAAGGCAAGGCTAACAAGTAGGCAACACTACCAACTCTCTGAAGGATATCAAATGGCCCAATGTACTTGGGGCTAAGCTTACCCCGCCTACCAAATCTCATCACTAATAAGTCGGTAATCTACCAACTTATTGAGCCTATATCTATGAATTATTTCTATGTTTTGAGTCGATTTAGAGGTTGTTATGGACTTAATTGATGTCTATGAAGGTACTCTTGATAAAAGATGAAAAACAAGGATATGGACCAAAAAAGAGCCAAAAAGGAGCTAAGTGTGAAGAGTTGAGAAAAGCTGAAGAATATGCCATAGGATGCGGTGGTTGTGCGACACGCACAAGCTGAGGTGCAGTTCACACCTCCTTCGTATGAATCTGCCAAAGTTGCTGAAGATTTTGCAAATGAGTGGGGCAGCTGTACGATGCGCACATCCCATGGTGTGAAATGCACCACCTTCGCATGAAGCCCACAATTTCAGTTGAAGTCACTGGTCGAGTTGAAGCAGGTGTGCAATGCACACATCGCGATGTGCCAACCACACATCGCATCGCATACCTCCCAAAAGGACAAACTTGTCCTAATTTTATGTGATGACTTGGGAATATATAAAAGGCCATTTTAGGCTCAATTTGTATATACAATACTTCAGACCTGAGTCTTAGGGATAGTTTTTCCTTTGTAAAAAAATATTCCACCTCCATTGAGAAGAGGGCTTCAATCCAAATCTCTTGGTTAACAATTTGTGTGCCTAATTTGATTCTAGAACTTGAGATTCAGCTATAATGCATGGGAATTTGACTTACCCAAATGGTATCTCTTTTTCTCCTACTGTGAGTGGCTAAATTCTCTTGTCTAGGGGTGTATCGATGATGGGTGTTAGTGTTGTTAATTCAAATTTATAATTGCTTATTTGACATGGGTCTAGTAATTTCACCAAGTTTTAATCCTGAAATTGGTGGTTGCAAACATTAATTTATATTACTTAGCTATGTGATTGCTCGGGAGAGAATTTCATAGTTGTAGATGTGAAATTGCTAGTGCGTACTTGGGAATCCATCAAGATTAGAGGCTAGGAATAGATCTAATCGCAAGAATATCCCATTTAAGGGTCCAATCTAGGAATATGATGACCTCTCCAAGCTAATGTTGGTTGATTATTTATCACTCCGATGATGTTCTAACAAAAATCATCAGAAATGTGGATGTTGATTGGAAGATAGCATTCCACACCTATGACTAACACTATTCATGTCAATAGGTGATAGTAGAAGTGAATTAATGATTACCCCATCCTATAGCTAATTCCCCATTAGATATGCATCCCTAGTCTTCTAAATCACTTGGTACACCCATCTTTAGTTTTATTGCTTATTGTTGAATTGTGTTAGTAGTGACAACTTTCCTAATTCCCCCCATCTTTTTACTTGTTTTTGTTTAAGCAATTTCTTTCGCTTTGAAATCAACTCATACAATCTCTAGTTGGCTAAGTCAAGTCCCTTGGGTATGACCCCGACATACATTGGGTTTATAAATTTGGTTTTGCTGAACGATCGTCGTGGCCTCCTAATTGGAGAGGATAATTTGAACGTTCATCAAAAAATGGCGCCGTTGCCGGGGACTTGAGTGTTAGCTAATTTTTTATTGTTGTTTTGAAGCCAAATTGAGAGTATTTGTTTTCTTTTACTTTTTGTTGTTTGTGTTGATTTAGTAGGCTAGCTATGAATGAAGCCGATGTTAATGAGAGCATTGGTGGCTTCGGAAATGCCAATGTTTTTGAGCCTATGATGCAAGGAGGTGTAGGTGAAATCCCACGGTGGGAAATGCTATATTCCACGTCACAAGAACCATGCTCCACTTGATTCAAATGAAGAGCCTATTTGGTGGAGCGGCTCATGAAGATGCTAACCGGCATATTCAAAATTTTGTGGAAATTTGCCAACCATTCATCTTCCAACATATTTCCCAAGAGTCCATCTGATTGCTCCTATTCCCCTTCTCATTGATTGGGGAAGCCACGACGTGGTTGGAAGAATTGCCGGATAACTCTATCACATCTTAGGCTGAGTTGGTGAGGCTTTTACCTTGAGATTATTTCCTCTATATCGAATGATGAAGCTAAGAGATGAGATTACAAACTTTAGGCAGCTCCCGGACGATCCCCTATATGAGGTTTCTCTACGATTCAAGAAGAAGCTTCTTTTGTGCCCAAACCATGAATTGTCAAACAATGTGTTGCTCCAAAGCTTCTACCGGTCATTAAACTCCATGAACAAATCAGTCATTGATAACCTTGGAGGTGGCACCTTCATGGATTTAGAATTCCCCATTGCCTCGGTGCTATTAGAATGAATGACCAAGACTAACCAAGCTTGGCACACAAGAGAGGCAGATGTTCCAACTTCGGGAACACCCTCAACAAATCCTAACAAATGAAATGATAAGAAAGATGAGGAGAGAGATGAAGCTTTTGAAAAAATGATGACTCAAATCGATTTGATGGCCAAATATCTAATGGGAGCTGGTGTTAAGAAGGTGCATGCAGTGAGTACACTGGAGATTCAAGTGAGTGATGTGGAGCTTATGACTGAGGTTGATGGTAAGCTATGCTTTGTGTAGGCGGGTTCTCTCCCTGGGTATTATCGCTCATGGGAGGAGAATCAAGGTTGGATTAGAGATAAAGAGAGGGATGGTAATTGGCGTGACAGAGACAAGGATGGTGATCATTTCAATCACTAGAGTTCAAATCCCTATATCCCTCCGAACAAGGAAGACTCTCTCTACCAACCAGGCACAAGCAACCTTGGCCAATCCAAGTTAGAGGACATGCTATCCTTGGTTCTCAAGAAGGTGGACAAGACAAATTCGGGAGTAAGTGAGCTAAAGAGTGAGGTTTCAACACTTCACCAAACTGTGAGCTCCAATAGCACCTCGATCAAGCATCTTGAGGCTCAAATGACCCACCTATCAAGCCAAATGAACCCTCAGCTGAAAGGGACATTGCGTAGAGACACCATCACTAACCCCAAAAATGATTAAGGATTGAGGTACTATCATCATTCCACGATGTTAAATCAAGCGCTGCTTGGGAGGCAACCGAAGTTTCATTCTTTGTTTTTGGTTATCTTGTGTTATTTTTGGTGTTTTTGTAGGAATTCATGGATGGAGAAATTGAACAAGGGAATGCAAGGAAAAAAGGAGTCGTGAGGTGGACTGTGCGGACCGCACAAGCAATTGTGCATTTCGCATAGCCTATCACATGCACACCAGAAGACCTGAAGGAAATCTAAACAAATTGGAGGTGATGTACGCTGGGCCGTGCGGACCACACGAGCCCAATGCGTGTCATACCTCTATCGCATGATGACACAGATGCCTGGTAATGTGACGCCAATTTACGTCACTTTTGACTCCTTTTTACTAAGAACAATCGTGCGTTTTCAAGCAACCGTTGTTGTTTTTGATGTTTTTATGTTGTATTTGTAGGAAATGGAAACAAACACGGAAACGGACGAAAATACGAGAAAAAGAGGATTCTGCCTAAGAGTGACGGCCTGAGTGACGGTCCGTCACACATGTGACGGTCCGTCACATAGACCGTCGCATGGAGGCAGCAAAGGGAGTGGCACCACTGGTTAACAGTGACGGTCCAGGCGACGGTCCGTCACTGGCTTGACGGTCCGTCAGCCTGGCCGTCAAGTTAAGGCAGTAGCTTCTAGCGGCTGCACGCGTTTTGGGGATTCCTAGCCCGTTTTGGATTTGGCTTCGGCTTCTATTACTCCTATAAATACCCTATGATAGGTTTATTTTATTTATCATTCACCCATTAGTGAAAAACACGTTTTAGTTATTTTGGAGAGAAAACAACACGGTTCATTTATATTGAACTCGTGTTCTTGATTCGTTCGTGAGTTCTTGGTATTTCTTGTTCTTGGATATTGGAAGGTTGATTGTTTTATTATATTGTAAGACTTTTCTTCCCTTTATTATGAATACAATTATTTTCTCTTCTTCTTCGAGCATGAGTAACTAAAACTCCCGCAACTAGGGTTGTGGGAGCCATGGCAAACGTAGCGATTTAGATTCCGGGTAGCGTTGGGTTCAATTTACATGTAGTCACGTTGTTAATCATACTTTATGTCACGTTTTCTAGTGGTTGCAAACATTAGAACATGCCTAGGTTTAATTTGCTTGAGTAAAGAGATTAAAACCGGAAAACTTGATTAACAACAAGGATTCGAGACTACTAACTCTCGTCTAATGATTAATGCCGTAACTGGATTAAGCTACTTGATGTTAGGATTGAAAGCTAAAAAGCACATCTTTTCGAGGTCGAGAGAATAGAAAAGGAAATTTGTTTATTTGGTCGAGAGACGTTTAGACGATACAATTGACACAATCACATCGTGACACGCATATAGAAAGAACCCGGTTAAGCCTAGAATCGACATTGTTACAACGCCATGGTGAACTCATCCCTAGTTCATTCTCTCCTATCGATTATTTCTCTTACATAATTGTTGCTTTTGTTCACGTTGATTACAAAACCCCCCCTTTATTTACTGGAAACGATTGACGACTAGTCACATACTTCACGAAAGGCTTAATCTTCACCATATTCTCTGTGGGATTCGACCCCAACCTTGTTGGGTTCTTTACTTGACAACGATCGCTTACGCCTCGTTAATTTGAGGTGTAGTTTGAGCGTTATCAAAAGTGGCGCCGTTGCCGGGGAATACGGTTTTTGATTAAGTCTGGTGTGTTTAGTTGACTTTTAGTCATAATTTCCTACTTTTATTTTTGTTTGTTGTTTTTGTTTTTGGACAGGGTACAGGTTGTGCATGCCAAGTACCCGAGGTTCGGGGGAACAAATTTTACCTTACGACCCCGAACTTACGAGAACATTGAGGCGGAATATGGCCGCACAATTAGACGCAGCAAGGATCGCTGCAGAACTGCAGGCCCAACAAAATTTGAATGCTGGTGGTCTGCAGGATGATGTGGTACGGAATGATGAGGATCTTGATTTAGATGGAGCTGGCGCGACGGGCGCCATTATTGTTCCACCGCTACCGCCCGGAGCCAAGTTCAACATAACTAGCACGATGATTCAGTTGCTGAACTTGAGAGGAGTGTTCCGCGGTGTTGCTGGTGACGATCCAAACCAGCACTTGATGAATTTCGTGGGCATCTGCAAGTCGTTCGAACTGCCAGGAGTGAGTCAGACAGCGATCAGGCTCAGGTTGTTTCCGTTGTCTCTGTCTGATGAGGCAGCGTTGTGGTTGACAGAATTGACCCCCGACTCTATCGCAACGTGGGGAGAGTTGAGAGGAGCTTTCCTAGAAAGGTTCTTTCCTCCCTCTCGGATGATACAGTTGAGGGACGAAATTAGCAACTTCAGGAAGCAACCGCACGAAGCACTACACGAGACTTGGTTGCGATTTAAGAAGAAGCTAACACAGTGCCCCAACCATCAGCTGAAAAACGAATTCTTGATGCAGACATTCTACAGGGCACTAAATTCGGCTACCAAGCCAACATTGGACAACGCAGCAGGTGGAGCGTTTATGGGTCGCACTTTTGCCGACGCCACAGCTATATTGGACAGGCTCACCAAGACCAACAGGGCCTGGCACACACGAGATTCAGAGGTTGCAGCCAGCACCTATACAGTTGGTATGTCAGCTGAGCAGCGTACGAAAGAAGAGGAGCGCGACCAAGACATGGCGCACCTAAAAATGCAGTTGGATCTCCTGACAAGGCACTTGACGTCAGGAAGTATAGAGAAGGTACAAGCTGTGGGTTCCCAAGGTATAGAGACTGAGGAGGCCAATTACTTGGGGGGTTTCCAGGCCAATGGCCAGGGAAACCAAGGTCGGAACTACCAGAGAGACAACCACTATGAGAAAGATGGTTACAGAGATCGCGACCAGGGAAATTGGAGGCCAAACACTGATAGAGGTGGGGTGTATGTACCACCTGGTAACCGGGACAGAGCCAACACTGAGACAGGGACAGCCAAGCTAGAGAGCATGATGGCAAAGATGCTACTGAAGGTGGAATCGACTGACTCTGGGGTGAAGGAGATGCGGACTGAATTATAAACATTGAGTCAAGTAGTGGAGTCACACTCAACCGCGATCAAGCAACTAGAGCAGCAAGTGGGTCACATCTCGGCATCTCTAAACCCAAGGAAAACGGGTACCTTGCCGAGCGACACCACTCATCCGAGGAATGACGCAAGTTGTATGGCGATCATGACCAGAAGCGGTAGAACGTTACCAGAATCACATCCGGTAGTTCAAACTCAAGGTAATGTTGCGGATGATGAAGAGGCGGTAGAGGAGGAAACTCCAAAGCCCGCGGAGAAACGCAAGGAAGCTGAAAGGCTTCCAACTATGATGTTTCGACACCCACCTCCTTTCCCCCAGCGGTTGAAGAAGAAAGCTGACGATGGTAAGTTCCTGAACTTCATGACCATGCTGAAACAGATTTCAATAAACATACCATTGGTGGAAGCGCTGGAACAAATGCCCGGGTATGCCAAGTTCATGAAGGACTTGATTACAAAGAAGAGGACGGTAAGTTTTGAGCCAGAAGACAACCTCCATCACTGCAGCGCTATTTCCTCTAGATCATTAGTGGAAAAGAAAGGAGATCCAGGTGCGTTCACTGTTCCATGTACTATCGGGAAGCTCAACTTCGGACGAGCTATGTGTGATCTTGGTGCTAGTATCAATTTGATGCCGCTAGCAGTGTATGAAAAATTGGGTTTGGGAGCTCCTAAACCAACGTCCATGAGAGTGATGATGGCGGACCGTTCGGTAAAGCGACCCGTAGGGATATTGTCTGATGTGCTGGTCCAGATTGGTAAGCTTATATTCCCGGCCGACTTTGTGATCTTGGATTGCGAAGTGGATTTCGAAGTTCCCATAATCTTGGGACGACCATTGCTAGCCACAGCAAGAGCATTGGTTGACATGGAGAAAAACGAACTGACCTTCCGATTGAACAATGAAGTGGTCAAGTTCGATGTGTCTAAATTGATGAAGCAACCAAGTGACATGAGGGTGGTCGCGGTCATCAATGCCATTGAGGAACCTCCCGCGGATGTGCACCTTGAGGAGAAGAGTTTGGTCGAGACTCTAGCTGTTGTAAGAAGTATGGTGCGAGAGCGTAAACATGTAGAGGAAGGCGGTGAAATTAAATCTAGAAAACGAAAACACCGCAAGAGAATCTACAAAGAAAGAGCAAAGAAGTTGTCGCGACTAGCGATGGAGCCCAAAGAGAAAGCTGGAACGCCACACTCCTTCGAGTTCTCTTGTTTTGGAGACCCTGGCGGTCTCCAACATCATTCCGGAATTTAAGTCATATCGACTTCACAGGTATTCCTTTATTCTCACAGTTTTTAGCTTTCGCATATATGCATTTGGGACAATGCATGAGTCTAAGTTGAGGGTGTTGGGAAACCTGTGAGTCACCACCGAGGGTTTTTGTTGCCGATTTCTTTTCCCTCCGGTGTGCTATCTAGTAGAACCGGCATGTTTAGGTTATTTTAAATTTTTTTTTAGTGTCTATAGCAAGCATGCGTTGTTCTTGTCTAAAAATGAGGCCCCGTAAAAATTTTCTGGTTTTAAGCTTATGTTGAAACAATTGACTGTCTGGATCATTATATGTCATTGTGTGATTATGAGTAGAATGAGTATGCTTAAGCCGAGCGGTTGTTTGATAGTGGGTAGCGATATAGTTTCTTGGTGCCAAGAGCGTGTGAGATTATTGTCATAAATTCTTACTCTGTGCATGCATCTAGAACTTGCCCGGTCTATTTTGTTAAGTTCAAAGTTTGGTTGCTTAGGAAAGGATCACAGGCTCTTTTTGTGTGCAGTCCACTTAACCTGAAAGACCGTCCAAATCTAAATAATCCCTTTTGATCCCTGTTTGAGCCATAATTGACCTTATTCTTTCAATAACCTGTCACCATTCCCGTTTAATTTTGAATCCCTATTTTGGCCCTGGTCCTTCCTTGGACATTGTGCACCTCAACGCAGGCAATCAGCCTAAGTTGAGGGTGGCTACTATAGAGGTAAACCCTGTTTTGGCCCTGGTCCTCCCTTGGACATTGTGCACCTCAACGCAGGCAATCAGCTTAAGTTGAGGGTGGCTACTACAGAGGTGAATGATAAGAAAAAGAGGATGGAGATGGTTAGTTGTGAATAGAATGAAAAGTCCGGGTGTGTGCCTAAGAAAAGAAAAATAAAAAGAAGTGAAAAAGATTGAAAAAGTAATAAAAAGAATTGTCAAAATATAGAGGCCGCACCTGTAGCTAGAAAGAAGGGAATAAAGAGGTGAATAAGGATGGACAAAGTAACGTTATGTGGTGAGATGTCGGTAGTTTCAAGGAGGGCTTAGTCACTAACCCCTAAATGTATCCTACCTGCACCCGAAGCCTCATTACAAGCCTAAACAAGTCCTGTAGTGATCCTGAGTAGCTTTCTGAAGAACCAAAATAGAATAGTAAGGGCAAGCCTATGGTATTGCATGTGCATTGTTTGAAATCGTTTGTGAGTGTGAGCGCTTACCTAGTCCCAAATCTTGTGTGTGGGATTTCTTTGTGGTGAGGGCACCAAGATGTCTATATTGTCGATTGATTGTTAGGATAGCTGCGCGTGTGTATGTAGAACATTCTATCATATCGGAATGACATGTTTGGATCCTTGCAAGTTAGTGTTTCATACATTCGTGTGACACGAGGGAGCTTGATCTAATTGAATAAGTTTTGAATGACCATGAGTTGCTATAGACACGAGTTTGTTTGCTTAGTTTAGTCGTAGTATTGTTTTTGTTGTCATGTTGCTTGAGGACAAGCGAACATTTTAAGTTGAGGGTGTTGATGTGACGCCAATTTACGTCACTTTTGACTCCTTTTTACTAAGAACAATCGTGCGTTTTCAAGCAACCGTTGTTGTTTTTGATGTTTTTATGTTGTATTTGTAGGAAATGGAAACAAACACGGAAACGGACGAAAATACGAGAAAAAGAGGATTCTGCCTAAGAGTGACGGCCTGAGTGACGGTCCGTCACACATGTGACGGTCCGTCACATAGACCATCGCATGGAGGCAGCAAAGGGAGTGGCACCACTGGTTAACAGTGACGGTCCAGGCGACGGTCCGTCACTGGCTTGACGGTCCGTCAGCCTGGCCGTCAAGTTAAGGCAGTAGCTTCTAGCGGCTGCACGCGTTTTGGGGATTCCTAGCCCGTTTTGGATTTGGCTTCGGCTTCTATTACTCCTATAAATACCCTATGATAGGTTTATTTTATTTATCATTCACCCATTAGTGAAAAACACGTTTTAGTTATTTTGGAGAGAAAACAACACGGTTCATTTGTATTGAACTCGTGTTCTTGATTCGTTCGTGAGTTCTTGGTATTTCTTGTTCTTGGATATTGGAAGGTTGATTGTTTCATTATATTGTAAGACTTTTCTTCCCTTTATTATGAATACAATTATTTTCTCTTCTTCTTCGAGCATGAGTAACTAAAACTCCCGCAACTAGGGTTGTGGGAGCCATGGCAAACGTAGCGATTTAGATTCCGGGTAGCGTTGGGTTCAATTTACATGTAGTCGCATTGTTAATCATACTTTATGTCACGTTTTCTAGTGGTTGCAAACATTAGAACATGCCTAGGTTTAATTTGCTTGAGTAAAGAGATTAAAACCGGGAAAACTTGATTAACAACAAGGATTCGAGCCTACTAACTCTCGTCTAATGATTAATGCCGTAACTGGATTAAGCTACTTGATGTTAGGATTGAAAGCTAAAAAGCACATCTTTTCGAGGTCGAGAGAATAGAAAAGGAAATTTATTTATTTGGTCGAGAGACGTTTAGACGATACAATTGACGCAATCACATCGTGACACGCATGTAGAAAGAACCCGGTTAAGCCTAGAATCGACATTGTTACAACGCTATGGTGAACTCATCCCTAGTTCATTCTCTCCTATCGATTATTTCTCTTACATAATTGTTGCTTTTGTTCACGTTGATTACAAAACCCCCCCTTTATTTACTGGAAACGATTGACGACTAGTCACATACTTCACGAAAGGCTTAATCTTCACCATATTCTCTGTGGGATTCGACCCCAACCTTGTTGGGTTCTTTACTTGACAACGATCGCTTACGCCTCGTTAATTTGAGGTGTAGTTTGAGCGTTATCACCTGGGCAAACCCTAGGGTGAAATAGGGGGGCTTGTGCGATACCTCATGCGGTTCGCACCTTGACTGGTGCAAATCGCATATCGCAGCGCACGTAAGGTAAATTTGAATTTTAATTGACCTAACCCATTGACCGACCCAACTCAGAGATGACCTGGCCGACTGTTCTTCTTCTTTTTTCTTTCAAAACCACCTGTTCTCTTCTTTTTTCACCATCTTTCTCCACAACTCCCAAAAATTCTCTCTCAAAAATTCTCTCTCAAAAATTCTCTTTAACCCCTCAAACTCTCCAAAAACTTTTTTTCCCCTTACCCAATCTTCTCTGGTATGCCTTCACTGTCGCTGCCATTATTATCCGAAAACGTCTTGTGAGCCACCATTGTTGGAGTTTAAAAAGCTTCGGTTTTCACTCTTCCCTTCATAATCTTCACTTATGGTAAGTTTCCTGACATTAAATAGTTGTTTTTATGAATGCTGGGAACTCATATTGTGAAACATATTTAGTAAAATTTCCATGTTGATTTTGGGTGAGATCCAAAAATTTTGAGTCCCCAATTTTGAGTTATTTATTATAATATATCTTAGAATCAACTTGATAGGGCTTTGATTTTATGAATGCATGTTGATTGGTAGTAATGTTTAGCCTTGAAATCTATGTTTGGGTGATGTCTGAGTAACCCACTCGTGACTAACGAATGATTGGGCCCGATAATAGATTGGGTGACATCGTTCTTAAGGGAAATCATTGTGTATCACGAGGTTTTGATTGATAATTGATTATTGAGGTTTAATGTTGCTAATTGTATTCCCATGATCTTTGTTGAAAATCTATTTAGGGTGTATGTTTGGTGAAGGAAGGGTTGATTGTTGCTATGCTTATTGGTGCCCATTTTTCAAGAAGGGCTTGATGTTCCCGATGATAGATGGGGTAAAGTACATATTAAGGGACATTGTTGAGTCCTTTCTTGCTTGTGTATGTGTCAATGGAAATCCGGGGAAGTCTAAGTACCCGGAATTTAAGGTCATAATCTCTTTTCCCCTTTGTTTAATGTGATTTGATTATTGTGTAGTGCCAAATGCCAAAGCACATATTGCTCTATGAACCAAATGCGTAACTCACAAGAACACAAGGAACTAAAAATTCCAATTGTGTTGTTGTGCATTTCACATACGATGCATAGATCTTCATGTGCGGGGCGCACAAGGCATCACACAGAGTTGAAAAAAATGAGCAGGTCACTGACCTGAGGGGAGACGCGTGGTGCGACGTACACTCCTGATGGTGCGATTTGCACCAGCATCGCACCTTAGTTGAAAAATGTTTGAAGGTTCTATAGGCTTGTGCGACAGCACATGCGACGCGCACTCCTCCTGGTGTGTTTCGCACGTGGTCCGCACAAGACAACAGTTACCTACTTTATTTTTCTAATCCATTGCATTCCATCCTTTGTAGTTGCTAACTTCTTTTTAGGCTATTTTTGTCTTTTGGCTCACAATCTCTAGTTGCAAAATATGTCTTCTAATAGGCGACACACAAGGGGACAACCTAAACAAAGGTCGGCTGCTGAATAAGCAAGGCTCTGTTTCAGAGTAGAGGGCATGAAAGCCTACTACACTCGGGACAAAACTAAACTTTTAATATGGAGCAAAGCTTTAATTTGGGAGAAGTTGGAGATGAGCTGCCCAATATGCACCATCAGTTTGCTGTTAAAGAGTGGCAGCCATTTCAGGACGTGCCCAGGGGATATTTTGAAGAGATAGTCCAGGAATTCTTTGCGTCTTACCAAGCCATAAAGGATTCCAAGGGCTATAAAGGTCCCAAGGACATGTTCCCCAATCTAGATGTGGTCATCGTCCAGGGCAAGAAAGTGTTTTTCACCCCCGCTGCCATCAATGCTATTTATTAGGAACACCCAATCGATCCTGCACCAGCCCTCATGGATAGATTGATGGCTAAAATAAAGTCATATCAGGAGACAACCCCCACCATTGCTTTGGCCACCCCTGTGTGGTCTACCATGGGAGGAGATATCATGAGGAGGTCCTTGGTATTTGAGGCACGGCTTTGGTATGATCTAGTTCGCAACCGTTTTCTCCCTTTTCAAAATGACCAAAAGATAACTCAAGAGGGTGCCATTCTAATCGAGGCCATCATGATAGGGGAACATGTAAACTTTGGAGAGGTGGCAGCAATGGTAATATGGAGGAAAGCCCATCGCGGAGATGATTCCCTCCCTTTTTTGATCTTGATCACCAAGATGTGTGCTAAAGTTGATGTTCCTACTCTTCCTTGTGACAAGTTTAATCATGACATCGGGGTCATTGATCTTGACAAAAAGACAAACAGAGATGCCCCAAGATTTAAGAAGCAAAGGACCGAACAGATGAGTGAGCTTGACAGTGATGAGCTTGGTGCTAGTATTGGTGCTTCATCTCCCTCTCAGACAGCTTTCGAGGCACGACCACATGCTACCACACCCTCTATGAACAAGAGTGGGATGCAGGATATGGTGGACAAGACTCATAATCTTGAGAAACAGCTGGCCAACTTAGCCATAAAATTGCCCGAAATGATCAATAGGGCAGTCAAGAATGCAGTGAAAGGTGTGGTAGAGAGCTTGAACACATTGTGCAAGTAGGTTGATGTGATGGAAGGGGCAATCTCTAAACTTCAGAAAGATGTCGACAAAGCCAAGGGCAAATATCTTGTAGTGCAGGAAGATTTGACGATATTACCTCCATCTTGGAGGATTCCTGGCCCCTTGGATGACTTATTTATTTCCTATACTGATGAGGAGCTACCCGGTAATGAGTATCAAGAGTTGGATGATGATGAGAACCCTGATTTTCAGCGGGCTCTTCGTGATTCCACTCTTTCTGCGAACTCCCGATGGGTTGTTGCTGGCCTGAGGAGCAAGAATGTTGAAGAAGAAACTACTGCTGATCATGGTGATAATAAGGATTAAGTCCTCCAGGGAGTTCCACCCTTTTTCCCATTGCACTATGAGCATTGAGGACAATGCTTCTTTTATGGGGAGGGGTGGCTTTACTTATTTGCTTTTGGTGCCCGTGAGTGGGCTTGAGACAATTTATTGCCCTTGTCGGGCCTAGTTGAAATTTTTGCTTAGTTTTACTTGGCCCTTGTCGGGCACATTTAGGATGATGATTGTGATGCCATTGTTTTTATTTTCTTTAGATTATGTTTTTCCTTTACTTTTTACTTTGAGCTTAATTATGCTCTCGCCTGGCTTAAATTTTATTGAGTGTGTGTCGGGTTGGTCTTACATGCCCCATTGTTCCACCACCCCTGCCTTGCAAATGCGCTAAATGCCTATGCCTAGGCTTGTTCTTGAATGATATTATGAGCACGAATTCAGTTACTGCCTTGTTAATATTAGTGTAGAAATAAACTCTGAGAGTTTTCTTAATACTACGGTTCTTTCCCAAGGAGCAAAAATTTTGATTATTTTCTTTTTCTTTTCTTTTGTTTTTGTGTGTTGAACCGGGTTGGTGTTTCCCTATGATAAATTGAGAGGCGACTTTCTTAAGGGAAAATGTCAAGTTTTAGTTTAGAATTGAGTACGTAAGTGCTTGTCTCAAAATAGGCCCACCGGAAAAAAATTCATAGCAATTTATTTTTGAAAATGAAAGGAAGAGGGGAAATGAATTTTTGAGGAAAAACATTCTCTTGTCATGACTTGCACACTCTCGCTTTGGCTTGATTCACTCACAAACGAGTGTGTAATGAACTCGGAATAGCTTGTCAAAAGTCATTTGCCCCAATTGATTGTGGGACTAATGAATGAAGTCTTGTGGCATGATGTCTTGTGTGGTGAGGCTGTACCTTGATTCTTATGCATAAGTGTCGTCTAGAACTTGCCCCGAGTGTAATTCAAGGTGAAATTCTAGGTGTAACCGAGCTTGGAAGATGACCTTAGGCTCTTTTTGATAAGCTAATTCACCCAAATGACTTCCCAATGACATCAAATCCTAGTGAACCCTTTTGAACTTGTGACCATTCTTTGGCACCTTGTCAACAACTTGACCTTTTGGAACCTCTATCTTGGCACCCATCCTCCCTAATGGCTTGAAAATAAAAAGTAGGCTAAAAGCCTAAGTTTTGTTTTTTTGGGGGGGGGGAACAAAAGACAACATAGGAAAATGCCTATGTTTGGGGGTGCATATGATTAAATAAGGAGAAGAAAGGAAGTGAACTTCAAGTGCAAGATAGCACCTTAATTTCAAATTTCAAATTTCTCCAAAACATAAATCCAATGAGAAAATTAAAAATCAAAAATTGGTGCTACCAAGTGAAGGTGATATAAGGTGTGAATGATCATGAGTTAAAAAGGAGAAATCTTGGGTTGTGCGAGGGAGGAATAAGGTGAAGTTGAAATGGAAAAATGTGAGTGGTGTTCAAAATGAGAACAAAGAGCATTAGGGAGGTGTAGTCACTTGAACAAAATGATATCCTCACCTTAGCCCTAGCAAACATCGTAACCCGCAAGTCCTTGGTGATTCCGAGCTTGGCTACCCTACATTAGTGGCGATTTACATGAAGGGCAAGCTTATGGTTCGGCGCATATGCACTTGAAATTCCTTTAGAGTGAGAGTCTTCTTAGTTCTCTTATAATCCTGTGTTTTGAGAATTGAATGATTGTGAGTGGGATTCTCTCTTGTGGTGAGTGGCATCATGCACTCGAATTGAAGCAAAGAGTCTCTATCTCAATTGAGGGGAATGAATAAGACAAGTTGTGTGGCGAATCTTGAGGCAACCCTTGACGGTCTATGCCAATGACTTGAGAAGCTTAAATGTCTTGTTTAGAATGGCAAATTCCATTGATTTTAAATGAGAAATGATTCCCTTTTGAAAAAGGTTTTGAAATGACCAATTGCCTTGAGTTTGTGGTGGTCCAAATTGAGATGAGCATAGTAGTTGAGTCCTTTGTTTGAGTCTTTTTTTTGTTTATTTTTCTTAAATTTTTAGTGTAGAGTAGTCTTTTGTGCCTTGACTGAGCCTTATCATAATTCATTCCTTGCCTTGTGAGTATCTTGTTGGAGAACAAGCAATAGTTCAAGTTTGGAGGTTTGATAAGTCGGTAATCTACCAACTTATTTAGCCTATATCCATGAATTATTGCTATGTTTTGAGTCTATTTAGAGGTTCTTATGACCTTTATTGATGTCTATGCAGGTACTCTTGATAAAAGATGAAAAATAAGGATATGGACCCAAAAAGAGCCAAAAAGGAGCTAAGTGTGAAGAGTTGAGAAAAGCTAAAGAATCTGCCATGGGATGCGGCGGCTGTGCGACACGCACAAGCTGAGGTACGGTTCGCACCTCTTGCGCATGAAGCTACCAAAGTTGCTAAAGATTATGCAAAAGAGTGCGGCCGGTGTTGTTAATTCACCTTTATAATTGCTTATTTGACATGGGTCTAGTAATTTCACCATGTTTTAATCCTGAAAAGGTGGTTGCAAACATTAATTTATATTACTTAGCTATGTGATTGCTCGGGAGAGAATTTCATAGTTGTGGATGTGAAATTGCTAGTGCGTACTTGGGAATCCATCAAGATTAGAGGCTAGGAATAGATCTAATCGCAAGAATATCCCATTTAAGGGTCCAATCTAGGAATATGATGACCTCTCCAAGCTAATGTTGGTTGATTATTTATCACTCCGATGATGTTCTAACAAAAATCATCAGAAATGTGGATGTTGATTGGAAGATAGCATTCCACACCTATGACTAACACTATTCATGTCAATAGGTGAGAGTAGAAGTGAATTAATGATTACCCCATCCTATAGCTAATTCCCCATTAGATATGCATCCCTAGTCTTCTAAATCACTTGGTACACCCATCTTTAGTTTTATTGCTTATTGTTGAATTGTGTTAGTAGTGACAACTTTCCCAATTTCCCCCATCTTTTTACTTGTTTTTGTTTAACCGATTACTTTTGCTTTGAAATCAACTCATACAATCTCTAGTTGGCTATGTCAAGTCCCTTGGGTACGACCCCACATCCGTTGGGTTTATAAATTTGGTTTTGATGCACGATCAACGTGGCCTCCTAATTGAAGAGCACGATTTAAGCGTTCATCAATCACCCGCCCTTCATGATGATACATAGAGAAATACTAATTCAATAACACTAAACTCTAATGCACAAGTCTATGATCAGCGTAGCTCTTCTGCCTACTCTGGGCTGCCCCAAGTCTATCCTGAATCACTCAGACTCTGTTTAAGGAATCACAAAGCAAATCTGTACTCTGCAGTCTGGACTCCAAACAATCGAACCAACCCACCGGCGATCTGTAATGCCTATTATACATTGCCTCGAAAGGTGTCATGTCAATACTCGAATGAAAACTATTGTCATAACCAAACTCAACCAAAGGCACAAACTGATCCCAAGAACCTCCAAAGTCAAGAACAAAGGCCCGAAGCATGTCCTCTAGGACCTTAATAGTCCTCTTAGGCTGGCCATCTGTCTGAGGGTGGAGTGCAGTACTAAGATGAACATCTATACCCAAGTCTCACTGAATAGCCCTCCAGAACTGAGATGTGAACTGGGTGCCGCAGTTTGAAATGATAGAAGCTTGGACCTTATCCAACCAAATAATCTCACGAAGGTAAATCTGAGCTAACCTCTCTGCACTATAAGTAGTATGAACCAGCAAGAAGTACGTTGATTTTAAGCCGATAAACAATCACCCAAATAGAGTAAAACCCCCAAGAAGTACGTGGCAACCCAACTACGAAGTCCATTGTAATCCCTTCCCACTTTCACTCAGTAATGGGAAGTCGCTACATTAATCCACCAAGTCTCATGTGCTCGAACATAACCTACTGACAGTTCAAACAGCGAGATACAAACTTTGTTATTTCCCGCTTCATACCACTCCACCAGTAAAGCTCTATCAAGTCTCTATACATCTTCACTGCACCTGGACGAATGGAATATGTAGAGCAACGTGCCTCATGGAGAATCAACAGAATCAAATACCCAACTCTCGGAACACAAAGATGACTGTCAAACCTCAAAACACCATGAGAACCCAAAATAGCTCGGCTGGCCTCACCCTAAACCACCTGATCATGAATGTCACACAATCTCTGATCCTCAAATTGATGACTCTGAATATGTTTAACTAGAGTAGAATGAACCTCAATACTGGCAAGAATTCTGCTAGGATCTCTCAAGTCAAGCCTAACCAAACGGTTAGCCAAGGACTATATATCTAAGGACAACGGTCGCTCTGAAACTGAAAGTGAGGCTAGGCTGCCCATACTCACTATCTTCTAACTCAAGGCATCCTTTACCACGATTGCCTTGCCTGGATGGTACAGAATAGTGAAATCATAGTCCTTTGGTAACTCAATCCATCTCTGTTGCCTCGAGTTTAGCTCTCACTGACTTGTGATGTACTGATGACTATGATGATTGGTGAATATATCATAGTGAATTCCATATAGGTAGTGCCTCCAAATCTCTAGCGCAAAGACTATCGTTGCCAACTCCAAGTCATGATTAGGGTAGTTGCGCTCGTGAACCTTCAGTTGTCTCGATGCATAGGCTATCACTCGACCCTGCTGCATCAATACACAACCAAGACCAACCCTTGAAGAATCACAATATACTGAGAAAATCTAACCCTCAACAGGCAAAGTCAACATTAGAGCTGAATTCAACAAGTCCTTAAGCCTCTGAAAGTTATCCTCACACTGACCCGACTGTTGGAATGGAACATCCTTCCTAGTCAACATAGTTAAAGGTGTTGTTATGGAAGAAAACCCCTCGACAAACCTCCTGTAGTACCCTGCTAACCCAACAAAGCTGCAAACCCTGGTAGGAGTAGTCGATCTAGTACAATCAAGAACTGCTAAAATCTTACCCGGGTCCACTCCGATCCCATCCTTAGACACCACGTGTTCTAGGAATGAAATTTACTCAAGCCAAAACTCGCACTTTGAGAATATAGCTTAAGGTCGATGATCTCTCAATGTCTAAAGTATAATCCTCAAGTGCTGCTCATGATCATCTCTACTACACAAGTATATCAGGATGTCGTCTATGAAAACTATCACAAATGAGTTCAAATATGGGCTAAGCACCATGTGCATCAAATCCATAAAAGTTGTGGGGGCATTAGTCAACCCAAAAGACATCACCAGGAACTCATAGCGGCCATAATGTGTCCTGAATGCTGTCTTAGGGATGTCCTCTGCCCTAATCCTCACCTGGTGGTAGCCTGACCTCAAATCTATCTTTGAAAACACGGTTGAACATTAAATATGATTAAACAAGTCATTTATGCGTGGCATCGGATACCTATTCTTCATAGTCACATTATTCAGCTACCTATATTCAATACACATCCACATCGACTCATCCTTCTTCTTTACAAATAGAGCATGAGCACCCCAAGGCGACACACTCGGCCTAATCAAACCCTTAGCTAACAAGTCTTGTATCTGCTCCTTAAGCTCTCTCAACTCAGCTGGAGCCACATGGTAAGGAGACATCAAAATAATCCTGGTGCTCGGCTCTAACTCAATAGCAAAATCAATATCTCTCTCAGGTAGAAGGCCTGGCAGGTCAGTAAGGAAAAAATCTAAGAAATCTCTAACCACAGGAACAAACTCAAGGGAAGAAGGTTCGGCACTAGCATCTCAGACATATGCTAGATAAGTCAAACACCCACGAGAAATCAACTTCCTAGCTCGAAGACAAGAGATAATCTCAGATAGTGCGCAGCTGACAGAACCCTGCCACACAATCGGGGTTATCTTAGATGATGTTTTGGTTTAGAATTCTATACGATTGACTTTCAATTCTTGAGGATATGTTAGTTAGCAGTTTCTGCACTTCTCTTATTATGTTAGTTGACTTACGGTATTTGATAATTTATGGATGGTTTGATTTATTATTCCTCTAAAATTGTCTAAGTGTAGGACTAAAGTTAGGTTAGTTGGTTCTCCCACCGGAGGGTTAGTGTGGGTGCCACTCATAGCCCAGTTGGGTCATGACACGACCATACATATCCCTTGAAGGACAAGATTTATCACAATGTCATGCAAGTAGTAGCTTGATTGTATGCATTGCTAAACATAAAATGTCTAATTGAAAGAGGAAATAAACCCAAAATGATATTAGAGATAATGTGAAATCGAACCTTAGGGTGGATGTGTCCTACTATCACGACCTGATTTCTCAGGTCATGATGACACCTACAACCCCCAGTAGGCGAACCAATCCCCATAGCCCAGAATAATTAGTAATGGACTACTATCTAACAAGCATGCGGAAGAACAGTAAATAAGCGGAAGCAAGGGAATAAGATAAAAAATAAGCAACAGGAATGCATAGACGAAAGCTAAACCAAACCCAAAGCCTAGTATCATAGTATAAGAACCGGAACTACATCAACAGAGTACAGAGGATCAAAAAGAAGCATATACAAATCTATCTCTGAATAACAAAAAGCGTAAAAGATTCAAAGGATGAGCTAAAATATGAGCCCCAGTCATCAAGAGCTCACCCTCAGCCTCGGATAGTCCAAAAGATTAGCCTGCACGACTCTCCAATGGATCAACGGTGATGGCCTACACTAGGATCTGCACTAGGAAGATGCAGAGTGTAGTATGCTATAAAGGCAATAATATAACAGATAAGAAACAAGTAGTCACAGAAAAAACAAACAGGTACACGGAAGCTAGCGCAGGATACACGAAGAAAACAACATACTAGGCTAGCTAGTAGAAATATACATCACAGAACACAGGTGAAGGAGAAAGAACGCCCTTGGGGTCCTTGAAATAACAGTATATATAGAGAGTCTTAGAAATAGGTGGTATACCGGTAACCTCAAGTAAAAAGGAAGAAGGAAAGGAAAATAATGATAACATGATCGAAAATAAGACTAACAACCAAGTCATGCTAGTAATACAACTCTCATGCCAGAAATAAATAACCGATAGCCCAAGTATAACCATCAAATGAACCTAATGCACATAATATAACTCTCAGTTTCAAGTCATCTAATGTAACCATAATCAGGATCAATAATCGCGATAGAATAACAATAAATAACAGTCTACCTACAGTCCCAAGGGTGCCCATACACCCGAGGAACACATACAAGTGAAGACAAACAACAAACAAGGGTGGAATCAAGAACAATGAATGATATGATGCGGTATGATATGCCGAAACCAAGTGTGATAGTAGTGCTGTATGTTACCTCCTCTAGTAACTAAAAGACCCAATAGAGGAAGGATCCATGGAAGGGATTCCCCCGATACCTTAACTCTACTATACACCCCTCCTCTGACATGCGCAACACAAAGCCTCGAGTCCAAAACTACAAGGTCCGTGGAGGTATATTGGTAGACCACATACTAAAACTCAAGTCTCAATACAATAGTTCAGAGTGCATTCGGATCCAAACTAGTGACCAAATCTCAAAAATGCATGCCCAGAGTTTATCCGGGTCTAAAATCAGTGAACGAGTCTCAAAACCCCCATCAAGGGTGCCCAAGGGTAACCAGGTATAAAACAGTAGTAAATCAAGTTTGATATTCGGCTTTACCGAGTCTAATGCCATATCAAATAAATAGGAAATCAAATCAAGCCCAACAACCTAACCGAGTCTAGTATAAGTATAAAGACAGTGATAAAATCATTTATAGTAGACTCAAAGCTAAAACCATTGTAAAATCATGTAGAAATCTCTTTATATGCATAATAATGGCAAGCTCAATTTTACCCAGTAGCCCAATGGCTCACAATCAATCTATCAGCCCTGCACAAGCTTCAATCGTTATACAACATAGATAACCAACTCTACAACTTATATCAATGTCCGAGACTCGCGGACATTCCCAAATAATCCACCATCTATGGTCCAGAGTTAAATACAAGGCCACACAGGACCACAAGGGTGATATAAGCAACTACAACGAATTCTATAACCAAACGAGTTTAATAATACGGACATAAAGAGCGGACAAGGTCTGGGGTACCAAGCTAGTAAACCCAACCCAATGATGCTAATTAGTACAATTATAGCCTATACACGTAAAGTCTAGAAGAGTTAAATTGTAACCTACCTATCTTCCGACGATAAGCTGCTAGAACGACGATGTCCAATCGCGAACACTCCCAGAAGCTCCAAAATGAAATCAAACTATCATAAACAAATAACGATCCCAAGAGTGCATGCTCAAAGAATCAAAGGAATTGGACAAGAAGTTAAGGCTAAAATAGCCCACCCAACAAGCCAAATCAATAAGGGAATTTAATTGGAATTTAGCAAGGAACTTACCAGATTAAGGCCGGGAAAATGATCATGAAGAAATGATAATCTTTCTCCAAGAACTTGATGGCCAAAAGTGGAGAAAATGGAGTATTGGAAGTTAGCTTTAATGGTGGAAACAAATTAAGTTGTAAATGAATTAAAAATGAAGAAGATGGCCAAGTTATAGGCTGCCAGCGATGCCATACGTATGTGGCAGGGCACTGCCTACACGGCCCATGCATACACGGGCAGGAACCGGTGAACGCATAGGCCAGGCGCTGCCCAATGCGCATACGGCCCAGCCACTGCACACGTGGCCCAGTGATGCATAGGCGGAGGCCAAGCAAAGGGGTCGACTGGAACGCTTCTGTACGGACGCGGCCGAGCCCCTGCATGGGCATAGGCCTGCTGGTTCCCTCACAACAACTAGCTTCCAACAACAATGCGAACATGGAATTTTCTGTGATGGACCGTAGGGAACACATCTGGGGTCCCGCGAACACAAATGAGTCGAGAAATTCGACTAAAAAAGGCATTCTAGACTCAACAAAATCGACAAAAATCCCAATGGAGGTTGATTAAATGAAAAGTGGGACCCACGCCCAAAAATCAACTTTAGGCAAACTTTTGCAAAATGGAACACCAAGGCCTAAAATGAGCCCGAAAGCTTTGGTTCCCGAACCAAAGGTCCCTCTAGCCCAAAGTTGACATTTCTAAGCTAACATCTCTATTAGAATTTCCATCTGAGGCTATCTTCTCCGAATGCTGATCAAAGTCAAACTTTAAGTTCAAGTGGCTAGAAAATACAAAAACTAACACAAAACCAAACCCAAAGCTCCTGGACCCCGGTCAAGGGTCCATCTAGACTAAAAACCACACTCTGGAGCTAATGAAACTATTGGAATTCTATTTCGAGTGTGTTTACCAAGAATGTTGACCAAAGTCAATGATATTCTAAGTTAAGGCTCTAAGACAAGGACACGACCATAACGACCAAATGAACAGCCAGGGCACCGAACCACCAGTCCAAGCAGGCTATAAATGACTTGGGGCTACTACAGGCAAGTTCTAACAGTACAAATAAAGCATAAACGCGGGGATGACCAGAAGGGTCATTACATCATCTACTACTAAAAAGGACTTTCGTCCTCGAAAGTCAAGAACAAGGGAGTACATGAAGGCTCAAACAACTATGAATGTTAAGCCCGCATCTCTCTCTATGTCTCCCAGGTAGCCTCCTTAACTGGATGGCCTCCACTGAACTTTAACAATCAAAATCTCACTATATCTCAATCTCGTGATATCTCTGGCCAAAATAGCTACTGGCTCCTCCGCAAAGGCTAAACTATCATCCAACTGAACTGAATCCCACTGTAACAACATGAGAATCATCTGGGACATATTATCGTAATATCGATACATGAAAAACTTGGTTCATAGCTAAAAACATCAGAGGCAAGGCTAACGTATAGGCAACACTACCAACTCTTTGAAGGATCTCAAATGACCCAATGTACCTAGGGCTAAGCTTGCCCTGCCTACCAAATCTAATCACGCCCTTCATGGATGATACACGGAGGAATACCAAGTCACCAACACTGTACTCTAAGGCACAAAGTCTATAATCAGCGTAGCTCTTCTGCCTACTCTGGCTACCCAAAGTCTTTCCTGAATCACTCGAACTGTGTCTAAGGAATTACAAACCAAATTTGTACTCTGTGGCCTAGACTCCAAACCATCGAACCAACCCACTGGCGATCTGCAATGCCTACAATACAATGCCTCAAAAGGTACTATGTCAATGCTTGAGTGAAAACTATTGTTATTAACCAACTCGGCCAAAGGCACAAACTGATCCCAAGAACCTCCAAAGTCAATAACACAGGCCCAAATCATGTCTTCCAGGATCTGAATGGTCCTCTCGGGCTGGCCATCTGTCTGAGGGTGGAATGCAATACTAAGCTGGACCTCTGTACCCAAGTATCGCTAAATAGCCCTCTAGAACTGAGATGTGAACTGGGTGTCGCGGTCTAAAATGATAGAAGATGGGACCCCATGCAATCGAACAATCTCACAAATCTAAATCTGAGCTAACCTCTCTGCACTGTAAGTAGTCTGAACTGGAAAGAAGTACACTGACTTAGTCAGGCAATCAACAATCACCCAAATAGATTCAAACCCAAGAAGTACGTGGCAACTCAACTACGAAGTCTATAGTAGTCCCTTCCCATTTCCATTCAGGAATGGGAAGTTGCTGCATCAATCCACCAGGTCTCATATGCTTAAACTTAACCTGGTGACAGTTCAAGCACTGAGATACAAACTCCTATTATTTCTCGTTTCATACCACTTCACTACTAAAGTTGTCTCAAATCTTTATACATCTTCACTGCACCTGGATGGATGGAATATCTTGGGCAATGTTCCTTATAGAGAATCAGCTGAATCAAAATCCCAACTCTCAAAACACAAAGACGTCTATCAAACCTTAAAACACCATGAGAACCCAAAGTAGCCTGGCTGGCCTCACCCCAAACCATCTGATCATAAATGTCACACAATATCTGATTCTCAAAGTGACGACTCTGAATATGATCAACTAGAGTAGAATGAACCTCAATACTAGCAAGAATTCTGCTAGGATCTGCCAAGTTAATCCTAAACAAACGGTTAGCCAAGGACTGGATGTCCAAGGTCAACAGTCGTTCTGAAACTGAAAGTGAAGCTAGGCTGCCCATACTTACCATCTTCCAACTCAAGGCATCCTTTACCGTGTTTGCCTTGCCCGGACGGTACAGAATAGTGAAATCATAGTCCTTCAATAACTCAATCCATCTCTGCTGCCTCGAGATTAGCTCTTACTGACTTGTGATGTATTGAAGACTACAATGATTGGTGAATATCTCATATTGAACCCCATATAGGTAGTGCCTCCAAATTTTCAGCGCGAAGACTACCGCCACCAAATCTAAGTCTTGAGTAGGGTAGTTACACTCGTGAACCTTCTGTTGTCTTGATGTATTGGCTATCACTCGACCTTCCTACATTAATACACAACCAAGACCAATCCTTGAAGAATCACAATATATTAAGAAGATCTGATCCTCAACATGCAAAGTCAACACTAGAGCTAAAGTCAACAAGGCCTTAAGCCTTTGGAAGCTATCCTCACACTGATCTGACCGCTGGAATGGAAGATCCCTCCTAGTCAGCATAGTTAAAGGTGCTGCTATGGAAGAAAACCCCTTGACAAACCTCTTGTAGTACCCTGCTAACCGAATAAAGCTACAAACCTCGATATGAGTAGTCATTCTAGGCCAATCATGAACCACTGAAATCTTACCCAGGTCCACTCTGATCCCATCCTTAGACACCATATGTCCAAGGAATGCAACTGACTCAAGCCAAAACTCACACTTTGAGAACTTGGCATAAAGTCGATGATCTTTCAAATCTGGAGTATAATCCTCAAGCGCTACACATGCTCATCTCTACTCCATGAGTATATCAGGATGTCGTCTATGAAAACTCTTTCAAATAAGTCCAAATATGGGCTAAGCACCCTGTGCTTCAAATCCATAAAATTTGCGGGGGTATTAGTCAACCCAAAAGACATCACCAGGAACTCATAATGGCCATAACGTGTCTTGAATGTTGTCTTAGGGATGTCCTCTGCCCTAATTCTCAATTGGTGGTAGCCTAACCTCAAATCTATCTTCGAAAACATAGTTAACCCATGAAGATGATCAACTATATTTATTCTTTACAAATAGAACAGGAGAACCTCAAGGCAACACACTCAGCCTAATGAAACCCTTAGCTAATAAGTCCTGGAGCTGCTCCTTAAGCTCTCTCAAATCAACTTGAGCCATATGGTAAGGAGAAATCCAAATGGGCCTAGTGCTCGACTCTATCTCAATAGCAAAATCAATATCTCTCTCAGGTAGAAGGCCTGGTAGGTCAGTTGAGAACACATCTAGGAAATCTCTAACCGCAGGAAATGACTCAGGGGGAGAAGGGTCATCACTAGCATCTCAGACTTATGCTAGATAAGCGAAACACCTACGAGAAATCAACTTTCTAGCTCGAAGACAAGAGATGATCCTAGACAATGCGCGGCTGACAGAACCCTGCCACACAATCGAGATACGCTGGGCATGGCTATGGTAACAGTCTTGGCATACTAATCCAAAATCACTTGGGGAGAGGATAAACAGTCTATGCCTAGAATCACATCAAAGTCGAATATATCAAGAATCATCAAATCACCCCAAGTCTCATTATCTCTAACAGAAATCATATAGGATCTCACAATCCGATCCACTACTAAAGAATATCCTACTAGGGTCGAAACAGATACAGGTACAGATAATGGCTCACTAGACAACCCTAAACAAGGCATAAAGTAGGCAGAGACATACGAGCAAGTAGATCCAGGATTAAATAAAGCCAAAGCTAAGTAACGACATACAAAAATTGTACCTGTGATCACAGCATCTGAGGCCTCTACCTCCGGTCTCCCAAAGACTACATAAAACTGGCGATGAGCACCACTTGACCGACCGCCATCCCTACCACCTATCATGCCACACTAGGCACCATATCTAGCCTAACAACCACTTCCTCTAGCCAGTGGCTAAACTACATGGATAGGATGAGCTGGTTGAGCGGATGGCAGAACTGTACCCCACTAGGGGCAATCTCTAGCATAGTAACCTCTGACTCCACATTCATAGCAAGCCTCTGACGACCTAAATTGTCGAGATGAACCAGCTGAACCTTTGTGACCACCACGGCCTGATACCCCAGAAGTTGTACCCCTCGAAGACTGACCACTATAGCCCTGCTGACTACTCTGACCCTGCTAAAACTGAGAACTACCAGAAGACTAAAGTGATGCCTGAACTGGTTGGCTAGACTGATCCTGGTGCTGCTATGGCTGATAACCTCGACCCCACTGGCCTGAACCTCTACCACTATATCTACCATGATGTCAAGGCCTTTTATCTCTAGACCCCATATCATGGTGGTATAAGTCCTCCATAGTACGAGCATGATCCACAATAGCCTGAAATGATCACCTGCTAGAAACTAACACCTCAGCAGACTGTTCGAACTCTAGTCTCAAACCCCAAATGAATCTCAAACTCTGTCGAGCTTGTTGGGGATAATCATAGCCCCAATGGAGCAAGCTGATGAAAGCGAGTCTCATACTCAAATATGGTCATGATACCCTACATAAGTCTAATGAACTGCTCCCTATGATGCTCTCTATCACTCTGTGGTAAGAACTTGGCCATAAAGGCCTTATAGAACTCTTACCAAGGTAATAGAGGTGACAAAGATGGTCTGCAAGCAACCAAGGCCCTCCACCATAACTTAGTTGAGCCCTCCAGCTGGGAAGTAGTGTACCCAACTTTGTAAGTCTCCAACAAACCCAAATGGTATAGCATTTCCTCATAAGTAGTGATAAAATCATGTGAATCCTGACCAGGAGTACCATAAATTCTAGGTGGTGCCAATCTCAGGAAACTACCCAAAGCCTTTTGCTCTGTCTCTATTATAGCTGGGCGAAGAGCACGAGGTTGTGCAACAGATGAAATTGAAAGAACCTTAGCATGGGGAGTTTCAGCAGAAGGCTGCGCTCCTGAACTCTGTACACCCAGGGATGCCCCCTGAGTGGATGTCTATACTATCTCAGAAGGCTCACCCTCAATCATGCCCAACAACTGTAGAAATAAACCCCGAACATCTGACAAAGGAGCTGGGGTTAAAGCTGGCACATAAACTGCTGCTGGCACTGGTGGTACCTAGGTTGTCCCTCAGTCCACTAGCTACTATTTTGGAATAATCTCAGGCTCATACTCAGGTTTAACCTCGACCCTAGGAGCTCTAACTATTGTCACTACTCGGGCATGTCCCCTAGATCTACCTCTACGACCTACTTGGCCCCTAGCTAGAGTCGAAGGTACAGGGGTCAAAGGCTCTCCTCCACCTGATGCGGACGATCTCGTATGAACCATCTGTGGAGAGTGAACTAGAATAAGTGAGATTTCAAAAACTTTCAAAGATACTATGTATGAGATAGAAGCAAGAAAAGGTCCATGTTTCCTAAGATGCCACTGTAGCCTCCCAAAGATTGAGTACAGACGTCTCCACCCTGATCCACAGGACTCTACTAGACATTGGCTCCTATATCGATGGCACTGTCAAACCTAGTCTCCGATACCAAGCTATCACGACCTAATTTTTTAGGTCATGATGGATCCTAAAACCCTTCGGTAGGTGAACCAATTCCCATAGCCCAAAATAATTAGCATTGGGCTACTACCTAACAAGCATGCGAAAGAACAGTAAATAAGAGGAAAAAAGGGAACAAGATAAAGAAATAAGCAATAGGAATGCATAGGCAGAAGCTAAACCAAACCCAAAACCTTATATCATAGTATAAGAATTGAAACTGCATCAACAGAGTACAAAGGATCCAAAGAAGTATATACAAATTTGTCTCTGAATAACAAAAAGAGTACAAGATACAACGGATGAGCTAAAAGCTAATCCCTGGTCATCAAGAGCTCACCCTCATCCTCAGATAGTTCAAAAGATCAGCCCGCACGAGTCTCCAATGGATCTGTGGTGATGGCCCACACTAGGATCTGCACCAAGAAGATGCAGAGTGTAGTATGATAACTAATTGCTAAGAAATAGGCACCCAGTAGGTATCATAGGCTGACTGGGCGCATATAAGATATAAAGACAATAATATAGTAGATAAGAAACAAGTAGTCACAAAAACAACAAATAGGTACACAGAAGCTAGCACGAAAGGATACACGAAGAAAATAACATATTAGGCTAGCTAGTAGAAATATACATCACAAAATAGAGGTGAAGGAGAAAGAACGCACCTGGGGTCCTTGTAATAACAATATATAAAGAGAGTTTTAAAAAAATAGGCGATATACCGGTAACCTCAAGTAAAAGGGAAGGAGGAAAGGAAAGTAATGATAACATGCTCGAAAATAAGACTAACAACCAAGTCATGCTAGTAATACCACTCTTATGCCAGAAATAAACAACTGATAGCCCAAGAATAACCATCATGTGAACCCAATGCATATAATACAACTCTCAGTTTCAAGTCATCAAATGTAACCATAATCAGGATCAATATCACGATAGAGTCACAATAAATAACAGTCTACCTATAGTCCCACGGGTGCCCACACACCCGAGGAACACATATAAGTGAAGACAAACCCTCCAGCATCCCATACTATCGGAGCATACACTGAGTAAACAACAAACAAGGGTGGAATCATGCACAAATGAATGATATGATGTAGTATGCTATGCCAAAACCAGTTTGATAATAGAGACGTATATTACCTCCTCCAGTACCTAAAAGGCCCAATAGAGGTAAGATCCATGGAAGGGATTCCCCCAAGAACCTCAACTCCACCGTACACCCATCCTCCAGCACCCGTAGCATGTAGCCCCTGGTCTGGATCGGCAAGGTCCATGAAGGTCTACTCGTAGACCACATACAAAAACTCAAGTCTCAATACAACAGTCCGGAGTGTATCAAAATCCAAACTAGTAGCCGAATCTCAAAAATACATGCCCAGAGTTTATCCGGGTCTAAAATAAATGAACAAGTCTCAAAAACCCCATCAAGGGTGCCCGGGGATAACCGAGTCTAAAACAGTAGTAAATCAGGTACGATGCTTGGCTTTACCAAGTCTAATGCCATCTCAAATCAATAGTAAATCAAATATAGCCCTACGGCCCAACCGAGTCTAGTATAACTATGAAAATAGTGATAAAATCATCCTTTTAACTCTCTTACCCCAAGAAGATCCATGAAAACAATTCCAAACCTTTCATAACCATTTCTACCAAAAATGGGCCCTCGGGGCCATGCAAGGTTTAGAAAACCATTTATAATTGGCCCAAAGCCAAAATCGTAGTAAAATCATGTATAAATATCTTTATATGCATGATAATGGGATGCTAAATCACAACCAGTAGCCCAACGGCTCACAATCAACCTATAGGCCCTGCACAGGCTCCAATCATTCTACAACACAGATAACCAGCTCTACAACTAATATCGATGTCCGAAACTCATGGACATTCCCAAATAACCCACCATCTATGGTCCAGAGTCAAATACAAGGCCACACAAGACCACAAGGGTGATATAAGCAACTATAATGAATTCTACAACCAAAGGAGTGAAATAATATGGACATGAAGAGGGGACAAGGTCTGGGGTAAAAAGATAATAAACCTAACCCAAGGATGCTAATTAGTACAATTATAGCCTATATACGCAAAGTCTAGCAGAGTTAAACCGTAACCTACCTGTCGTCTGATGACAAGCTGCTAAAATGATGATGTCCAAGCCTGAACCACTTCGAGAAGCTCCAAAACAAAATCAAACTATCATAAACATAAACTACGTGTTAAAATGAGACTAATGATACCCATATTGCTATACTCATAGCTGGGTCAAAATTCGGATTATCGGCGGGCCCATGGACCCCGCAACCCAAAGTCAGAAATGAAAGTGTGCGCGATGATCATAACGATCCCAAGAGTGCATGCTCAAAGAATCAAAGGAATTGTACTAGAAATTAGGGCTAAAACATCCCACCCAACAAGAGAAATCAAAGAGGGAGTTTAAAGAGATTTAATCAGAAATTAGCAAGGAACTTACCAGATTAAGGATGAGAAAATGATCACGAAGCAATGATAATCATTCCCAAAGTATTTGATGGCCAAAAGTGGAAAAAATGGAGTTTTGGAAGTTACATTTAATGGTGGAAACGAGTTAAGTTGTAATTAAATTGAAAAGGAAGAAGAGGGCCAAGTTATAGGCTGTTAATGATGCCATGCGTACGCGGTAGGGCGCTGCCTATGCGGACCATGCATATGCAAGAAGGCACCAGTGAATGCATAGGCCAGGCGCTGGCCAGGCCAGGCGTTGCCCAGTGTGCACGCGAACCAGTCACTGCACACGCAGCCCGGTCACTGCGCATGCGGCCCAGCTATGCATAGGTGAAGGCCAAGCTAAGGGGGCGGGTGGCATGCTGTTGTACGTACATGGCCAAGCCCCTACGTGGGCATAGGCCTGCTGGTTCCATAACAACAACGAGCTGCCAACAGCAATGCCAACATGGAATTTTCTCAGATGGACCCTCGAGAACACATCTGGGGTCCCACAAACACAAACGAGTTGAGCTATTCGACTAAAAATGACATTTCAAACACAACAGAATCGATGAAAATCCCAATGGGGGTCCATTTAATGAAAAGTTGGACCCGCACCCAAAAACCAACTTTTGGCCAACTTTTCCAAAACGGAATACCAAGGATTAAAACGAATCCAGAAACCTCAGGACCTGAAGCAAAGGTTCCTTTAGCCCGAAGTTGACATTCTAGAGCTAATAACGCTGTCAAAATTTCCATCCGAGACCTTCTTCTCCGAATGTTTACCAAAGTCAAACTTCAAATTTAACTTGCTATAAAATACAAAATCAAACCGAAAGCTCCCAAACCTCAATCAAGGGTCCATCTAGACCAAAAACCACGTTCTGGAGCTAACAGAACTGTGTGCGTTTACCAAGAATATTGACTGAAGTCAATGATATTCTAAGTTAAGGCTCTAAGACAGGAAAATGACCATAACAACCAAATGAACGGCCAAGGCACCGAACCACCAGTCCCAGCAAGCCATAAATAACTTGGGGCCACTACAGGCAAGTTCTAATAGTACAAAGAAATCATAAACGTGGAGATGAACGAAAGGGTCATTACACCTACATGTTGGCATGGTGGGATAAAGAAAGTGCTTTGAAGCCATTAATGGAGGAACCATCTCAATCTTACTAGAAATTACCCGGATACTTATTCGTATCAAATACTACATATTTTGGTTCACATATTCGAATGTAACACTTTAAAATAAATTCTTGTATCTGTTTTAATCACTTTATGCTTTTATAAAAAGATTTGATCGTTGTAGATTGATCATGATAGTGGATGACAACCGCCTTAAATCAGCATACAATGGGATATTCATTTCAGCTAACACTTTAGATGGTGCAAGTAATTATGATTTATGAGTCCACTTAGATACAATATCATTACGTCCCACAAAATAATAATAGTTATGAACTTAACTTTGTATGATTATCCACTTGTATGTGCAGGAAATATATTACCATTAGCATATGGAGTTGTTGATTCTGAAAATGATGTTGCTTGGACTTAGTTCTTTGAATATTTTAGAGAAGCTTATGGGAAAAGGGAAAAAATATGTGTTGTATTTGATAGTTGTTTCTGGAGTATACACTATTGTGCCTCATTAGGCATGCATATTACAGTTGTGGAACAATGTATACAAGAAATACAAAAAGTGACAAGAGAAATTGAATGAGGTATTCTATACCATGGCAAAGGCATCCACATAAGCTGATTTTGATAAGTTGATGGACAAGGTTAAGAATGTTCACGTTAGAGTAATGGATTACTTGGAAATGGTAGGATACGAGAATTGGGTTAGGCTATATGAACCAGTTAATCAAGGATAGACAATGATATCAGACATTGTTGAGTAAATTAATTCGATACTATTATAGCAAGTAAATGATCAATTTATGAATTTTTAGAAGTTAGAAAAATGTATGCAAGATGGAATTGCACCAATCAGAAAAATGTCACCTTCATATTCACATCACTTGGCAAAAATTTTAGGTGATGCTTAGACTTAACGAGGTAAAATGTACATATATAATGATATATTTTAATTTAATTATATCTGATTCAAATCAGATACAATTATGACTATATTTTAATGTACAACACTGATTTTACTATATGAATTTATTTCTATATTCACTATAAATACTTATATTATTAGATTACATCCTAAGTGGACATACAATTATGCATGTATTTACTACATCACTGTGTTTTTATCTTAACTATATTATCATTGTTATGTATTCACTGTAGGTTATACCATCAACTGATTATGTGAACATGGTAAATGATGAAGGAAGTTATTTTATTATTTGCCTTAAAAATAAAAATTGCAGTTGAGGAAGGTTTCAACTAGAAGAAATATCATGCCCAAATACTTGTGCTGTATTGAAGATTAGAAATTTTAAATCAAATGGATATTGCTACGACATATACAAGTCAAAGGCAATTTTGAAGACCTGCGAGGTTCCAGTGTATCCTCTACCTGATAAAACTGAATGAAAGATACTTGAATGGATCATGGAAGAAGTAGTATTGCCACCAAAATAGAAAAGACCTCCTGAAAGGCTAACGAAGAAGCACAATAAGGCATACAACGAGGTGTATAAAAGGAAGAGTAAAAATTCATGTAGTACATGCGAATATCCTGGTCAAAATAGGCGTTTGTGTAGAAATTGGTGCCTCATGAAAATTAATTGATGTTTTGATTGTAATTTCTAGATCACGTGTCTATTAATTTCTTTGAAACAATCATGTCAAATATTTTGAATAAAGTCTTAGATTGTTAGTATAACATTTTAGTGTTGGGTAGCTCATTTATAGATTGCATGTATGTTTGTTGTGTAATTGTTTAAATATAGTTAATATGAAATATAGATTATTAAAATTTTTGAAATAATTTATTAATATTTTATGGAAAACAATTGTATTCATATCACAAAGGAAATGTTTGTATTCATGTCATGAATATATTTGGCTTTATTCACTAAAAGAATTATTGTTCTTGGTATCAAATTTCATGATCATATACTGCAGTATTTATGAATACAGATAAAGTGAAATACATACTATCTTTATTTATTCAAATAATATGAGTAAATATGTCCCGACAAAAAAACTAAGGTCATGATGGCACCTACTATAATCCACCAGTAGGTAAGTCAAACCCTTAGCTCGGAACGATAAGTAACAGGCTAATAAGATAAATGGGATAATAACAGAAAGCCACAACTAAACAACAGGAATAAGCGGAAGAACGTCACATATAAATAAAGAGGGAAGAGAATAAAACATGAAAAGACTCCCCCAAGACCTGGTATCAGTCAGTACAAGAGCTACTATGATACAAGGAGTTCAAGATAAGTACAATATATACATATACATAACAGTCTCCGAAATACAAAATAAGACTAGTCCAAAGCAGAAGAAGATGGATCAACTCTGGTCGCCAAGGTCTAACCACTAATATCCGATTGACAATTCTGAACGAGAACAACTCAACGACAATAACTTATACTAGAATCTACATCAAAAAAAAAAAGCAAAAATGTATCATGAGTATCAAAATACACGGTACCCCGTAGGCATCATAGGCTGACTGATCTCAAATAAGATACATGTATAATAAAATGTGAGTATATACTAAGAGTAAGAAAGAGAAAGGGGAAGAAGGCAAAATACAGTATAAGAGGTATAAAATAAGCTAACTGATGGGAGCAACCTAGAGATACTACTACTAGGGTAACGGGTCAAATTAAACAATTGAGGTAAGTATAAATAATAACTCAGAAAGCTAAAGTAAAGATCTAGGTTATTGAGGTAAGTATAAATAATAACTCAGAAAGCATAAAGTAAAGATCTAGCTATAACCTAACAAGACCTCATAAGCCCAAAAGAAACAACAATAATTAAATCAAACCAGACCCCCATAAGCCCGGAAGATACAAATAGCAATCAATAAATTCAATCATATCCCCATAAGCTCGGAGGATACAAACAACACGCAATACTAACTAGAAACCAAAATTGATGGGAAAAATGCATCTGAAAAAGTACCATGATATGCAGTATAAGATGAGTGAAGTTTCCAACAATACTGTATACTCCTCTTCCAGCTGTAGCCCGGAAAGGCAGGACCCATAAGGGACTCGTGAAATCCATATACCAAATAGGAAGTCTCCTCGGGCATGCAACTTTAAAAATTAGTAAATCTTTCTCAAAATAGTTCATTTCCCTTTTAAGGCAGTCAAATAAATTTAAAATATTCCAAAAATCTCATTTTTGAGACCAAAAATAGTGTTTTAAACTAAGTCATCTATATGCCATGATAAAGACAGCAACAACACAAGAAAAGAGGTAAATAACCATACAAACATCAATACCAAGTCCAACAATACCATACTAAGAAAACCAAGGCCCACATACTACAGAATGGATACTATCCTAGGGTAAGTACTATTTGGTAATACTACACTAACCCCGAATCCCCCTAGGAACCCCACCTAAGATAGTCAACTAACTGAATCTTAAACTAAGCAAGGCAGCTATCTAAATTGAGAGAAGACACACAATTAATTGAAACTAGGCTAATACAAGCAACTAACCGAATTTACGCTAAGGCAAGCATCTAATAAAATTTAAGAAAAAAAGAATTCATACTAACTTAGAGTCCAGCCAATCCAGCGTCCACTGCCTCGAGCCTACAAATATATAATAAATGGGATAAACTACGAGAAGGAAGCGGTAAATATAAATCAATGGCAAACACCTATTCTATCACGAAACCCTTCTCTAAATCTATACTAAGGGTCCCCAATATAATCACCTCAACGACACAAGCAACCTAAGCTAACGTAAGGCACCCAACTCTAATCCTAAGGATACTACACCTACTAAGCTAGGTACTAAAGGACCAACGACTGCCTAAACTAAGGTTTCCAAAGTAAAATTCTACTCTAAGGTCCCTAAATAATCTACAAGATCATAAATAAATAAGCATAGGGTATTGAAGCCACAATATCCCACTATTCATTAGCACATTATCATACAAATATCTTAAATGAGCTAAGTCTAAAAGTAGGTAAGCCGTAACCTACCTGAAATCCAAACAGGCACTCACAAACCCAATAAATCAGAGCTTTTCTCCTCTGAGAAGCCTCTGACTCTTTCTGCACTATCAAGATAGTAATTACACATTAAAATGAGAATAAGGATATCCATATCACAACTTCGAAATTTGAGCTAAAAATTGAGTCAAAATCACCCACGGGGCATTCTTATGGGAATCAAATATAAAATTCACAATAATATTCCTTGTGGGACAAGGATCATATGCTCAAAATATTGAGCGAAATCAATCCCAAAATTGAGCTCAAAACAGCTCCAAACATAAAGGGAAAATAAGGATTAGAAATGGAGAATTTGTCGAAATAAAGGCCGAAAACTTACTAGCTTTAGGATGGGAAGATAACCACAGAAGAGAACCCGACAATCGTAAGCTTATCAAATCAACCCTTAGAAAATTCTATAGCTTGTTCTCTCAATAAAGGCAAAATTCTTGCGAGAAATGAGTTAAAAATGAGAAGACCAAAAATATATATTGCCACGGCCATTGCCCTTCGTGAACGTGACCCTCCTCTCATGAAGGTGAAAAGGAAATAAGGTCGAGGCCTAGAGCCTCTACTTCACGAATGTAGTGGAGCCATAAAAAATGCAGGCTCGGAAACGTGACCAACCCATTGCGAATGCAAAGGTTTAAATTGACTGCACCAGCTGGTAAAAAACCAACAACTTTTTACCAAGTTCAAAACACTCAGATGGACACTCGGGATTCATCCAAAACCCCACCGTACATAAACGAAATATGCTACCCTACTAAAAATGACTCTTTAGACTCAACATAATTGACGAAACTCCCAACAGATATTGTTTCGATAAAAAATGGGTCCCACACCCATAATATCTATTTTTAACCAAAATCCAACCAATAACCTAGAATGAGTTCGGAAATCTTGGAACCCGAGCTAAAGGTCCCACTAGCCCAAAGTCCATGCTCCGGAGCTAATGGCGCTGAAGGAATTCTCATCCAAGCCCGTTTACTCTGAATATTGAACAAAGTTAACTCTTTCAATATTAAGAGTTTCAAAATAGGAAAACTCTTCTAAAACATAAACGAACTACCCGAGAACTGAACCGTTAGTCCTGATAAGTCATAAATAACATGTAGCTGCTGTGAGAAAGCTCAAAATACTGAAAATACATGAAAATAGAGAAAATAACCTAGAGTATCATTACAATATCCACTACTAAAAGAACTTTTATCCTCGAAGGTTAAGAAATAGAAATCAATCAAAGGTTCAAAAATGAGGGGATATCAGGTCTATATGTCAGGCTTGACTTCCCAAGGAGCCTCCTCGACTGGACGACACCTCTACAGAACTTTCACTTACAGAAAGCTATTTAGATCTCAAATACTTACCAGCCAATCCAGAATATCAACCGACTCTTCCTCCAAAGCCAAAGCTCTGACTAACTGAACCAACTCCCACCAAAACATGAGAAAAGTCATCCAAAACGTACCTTCGCAACCCAAACATAGGAAAGATAGGGTCAACCCCCAACACTCTATCTCACAAACTCTTTGATCAGTATAACCCTTCTGCCTATCCTGAACTATATGAAGCCTTTCTTAAACTATCCACACCCTATTCATAAAGCCACACAATAAATCAGTACACCAAGACCTTGCCTCGAAAACATCAATCTAACCCACTAGAAACCTGCACCTCTTAATATACCGTACCTCGAATGGAACCATCAGAATACTCACATTGTAGCAACCAATAATAAAAACTTTGCCAAAGCTAATAATTAGTCCCACTAACCTCTGAAGATTCATATCATATGCCCAAAGCATAACCTCTCGGAACCCGAATAGTCCTCTCAACTGACTATCAGCTAGATGACGAAAAACTATGTTAAGCTCAACTCGGATACCTAAATTTATTTGAAGAGGCCACCAGAAACACAATCTAAATAAAAACCCCATAGTAAAAAATAATAGGTACAAGCGCCCCATACGTAATGGACTATCTCCACAAAGTAGATCTGAGTCAACCTTTCTAAACTCCACGAAGTCTGAATCGGTCAAAAGTGAGCATACTTGATCAACCCATCCATGCTGACCCAAAAAACACCAAATCTCCACAAAGCACATGGCAAGCCTACCACGAACTCCATAGCCATCCAATCAAACTCTAATTCTAGATACACCACTATGGCCCTTAATTATCAAAAGACCATATCCCTGAACTTTGAACCTAAACATGTCCCATCCATGAAGACCTAGCATCCATGCAAGAAAAAATCTGCCAAATTTCAAAGCATCAAGAAAAACCAACCCATTGGCTAAGGGTTGGATGCCCGACGCCAAAGGTCACCACTTTTCTACTGGAAATGCCACACACTCTATTATTCCTTCCATCCGGCCCGAAGCATCTGTCCTGCTATACCGACATGCAAATCAACGTTGATATAAAACAAACTTCTAGCTCTCAACTGGAAGATTCTAAATCAACGTTGATATCCACCTGGCCTTGAGCTTTAGAAAACTCACCCTACACTTATTGAACTACTAAAAGGGAACAATCCTATGAATTAACCCAACCAAATAGTGTTGTAATCAAAGGAAATTCTTTGCAAACCATCTCTAGTAACCTGCCCACAATGTCTGAAGTCCAACTCTATATGTTGATCATGCTACTCTCTACTCTTCACGTAGGCTCTGATGTCGTTGATGAACATAAGAACAACAAACCCAAATAGGTTCTGACCTATGGTTAATCAAATCCCCAAGTATTATTGGGGCATAGGCCAAACCAAAAGACATAGTGAGTCACTCATTGTGGACCACTACAAGAAAAAAGGCTATTAGGGATGAGAAAAATGGTCCCTAAAAGTCCGGTTCTGGTCCCTAAAGGTCATTAGCAACGAGAAAAACCTAGTCGCCGCCCGTCCCTATAGGCTCCACTGCTAAAAGTCAATAGGGATGAGATTTAGATACTAGTCCTTAAAAACTTTTTACGACCAAAGACTTTCTGGTGCCTAAAACCATTTTAGGACCAGATTTCTGGTCCTTAAATATATACATCAATGACTGCCTTAAATGTTTACGATAAGCTTCATTGGTCCTTAAAAGTTATTTATGACCAACAAAATCTGGTCTGTAAATAGTTTAAGGACAAATGTAGTACTGGTCCCTAAAGGTGTAGTTTTACAATATGGTATTAAAATTGTTTTACTTAAAATTTGGCACTAAAGATGATTTATAGCCAGAAAATGTGGCACCTAAATAATACATGATCTTTTCCTGTCACATTTTCATAAGATACTACACAATTTCTAATATTAGTAATCAAATGCATATAAGCAAAATCATCAATAGTATTAACTAAAACTATGGATTAACATCCCACAAGCAATATTATTTACCAAACTATATAAACACAATACTATTTTCACAACTCATTAGCCAAAAGAGCTAACATCTCTAGGTAAATAATAAATTATTTTGCCAAACAATCTTGGCAAAATGATAACCAATTTGTTCGAAGTATTCAAACTTGCACCTTGACTTGCAAACAGAAGTCTCCAAACCTGTAAAATGTACAAAATAAAATTTGTTCAAAAAAAAAGCGCACAACTAAATCACACAAAATATATTTGAGTGTAGATAAGAATTAAGATTTTGCACTCCAAGAGGATTTTAGGTTCCTGGTTACTGCCATCTACTTGGACCAAAATATATTCCACACAAATGCATTGAGTAACTACATTGGCCCAAACGCTTTACCTCATTCAAACTATTAGTAGAGGGTAATTTTATATGAACCATAATTTCTACCATACAATTATACACCACTATTTGAAGGTTAGGAATAATTTTTGATGAGGAGATGAATCTAGAAAATTCAGACTTTGGTTTGGCAAGAACTTTCCAAAAGTTCTGAAACATAGTAAGCAAGCAGTTGAAATATAGTACGCAAGCTTATCAATGCACATACTCAATTGAAAAAACCTCCTAATAAGTAGGTGTAAATTATTGGTACTGCTACCCTCTATAAGCCAAATTTCAGTTGAGTTCCTTACAAGCAATAGAGAATGGAGAATTTGTTCATATACGAACAGTCCATCGAAAAGGGAAGCATTGAGTGCTCACATTGAGGCAAACTTTACATTACTGGAAAACATAGTGTCACGACCTAATTTCTCAGGACATGATAGCACCTACAATCCCTCAGTAGGTGAACCAATCCCCGTAGCCTGGAACGATTAGTAATGGGCTACTATCTAACAAGCATGCATAAGAACAGTAAATAAGAAGAAGCAAGGGAATAAGATAAAGAAATAAGCATCAGAAATGCATAGGCAGAAGCTAAACGAAACCCAAAACCTAGTATCATAGTATAAGAACTGGAACTACATCAACAGAGTACAAAGAATCCAAAAATAATATATCCATATGTCTCTGAATAGTAAAATAGTACATAATACAAAAGATGAACTGAAAGCTAAGATCTGGTCATCAAAAGCTCACCCTCTATCTCAGATAGCCCAAAAGATCAGCTCACACGAGTCTCTAACAGATCAACAATGATGGACCACACTAGGAATATGCACCAATTGCTAAGCAACGGAAATATGCAGAGTGTAGTATGAGCACCAATTGCTAAGCAACGGGTACCCAGTAGGTATCATAGGCCGACTGGGCGCATATAAGATATAAAGGCAATAATATAGCAAATATGAAACAAATAGTTACATAAGCAATGAGTAGGTACACATAAGCTAGCACAGAAGGATACCAGAGGAAAATAACATACTAAGCTAGCTAATAGAAATATACATAGAACACAGGTGAAAGAAGAAACAACGCACCTGGGATCCTCGCAATAACAATATATAAAGAGATTTTAAGAAGAAGGCGGTATACCAGTAACCTCAAGTAAAAGGGAAGGAGGAAAGGAAAATGTCATGACCCAAATTCTTAGGTCATGATGGCACCTACAACCCCCCAGTAGGTGAACCAATCCCCATAGCCTGGAACGATTAGTAATGAGCTACTATCTAACAAGCATGCAGAAGAACAGTAAATAAGCAAAATCATGGGAATGCATAGGCGGAAGCTAAACCAAACCCAAAACCTGGTATCATAGGATAAGAACCGGAACTACATCAACAGAGTACAAAGGATCCAAAAATAATATATCCATATGTCTCCTAATAGTAAAAAAGTACATAATACAAAATATGAACTGAAATCTAAGATCTGGTCGTCAGGAGCTCACCCTCAATCTCAGATAGCCCAAAAGATCAGCTCACACGAGTTTCTAATGGATCAACAACGATGGCCCACACTAGGATCTGCACCAAAAATATGCAGAGTGTAGTATGAGCACCAATTGCTAAGCAATGGGTACCCTGTAGGTATCAGAGGCTGACTGGGTGCATATAAGATATAAAGGCAATAATATAGCAAATATGAAACAAATAGTCACATAAGCAATGAGTAGTTACACAGAAGCTAGCACAGAAGGATACCAGAGGAAAATAACATACTAGGCTAGCTAATAGAAATATACATCATAGAACACAGGTGAAGGAAGAAAGAACGCACCTGTGATTCTTGCAATAACAATATATAAAGAGAGTTTAAGAAGAAGGCGGTATACCAGTAACCTCAAGTAAAAGGGAAGGAGGAAAGGAAAATGTCACGACCCAAATTCTCAGGTCATGATGGCACTTACAACCCCCCAGTAGGCGAACTAATTTCCGTAGCCCAGAATGAATAGTAATGGGCTACTACCTAACCGATACATACACTGAACAAAAATAAATGGAAGCAGAATATAAAGATAGACAAAGAGAAAGCAATAACCTGAATATATACAAGATGAAACTACACCAACCCCAAGACTTGGTATCGATAGTACAGAAGCTTCTGAAGAGAATACAAGTGCTAGAACTAACAAAATGATAAGTACAACTATCTCCGAATATACAAAGAGTAACAGCACAGAAGATGAGATATGGTCAAGCCCCGATTACCAAGCGCTCACCCTTGTCTCGAATGTCTAAAAGCTGCATGAGTCTCAAACGTGATCAAAGGAAAAAGCTCAACTAATATTTGCACCAGAAAGATGAAAAAGTGTAGTATGAGCACCAAGACAGTGGGTACTCAATAGGCATCATCGGCCGACTGAGCGCATATAAGATATAAAAACAGTAAGTAGTAGATAGCAAGAAAGTAGTCACCGAAGCAATAGAGAAAGCACAAGGAACTAGAACAGAGAATAGAAACCAAAATTTATAGGCATACAATGCTAGCACAGAAGATATACCTAACACAGAAACACAGGTGTAAGGAAGAAGGGCGCACCTGGGATCTTTGCAACAATAGTATACATAAACAGAGAGAGAATCAGAAATATGGCGGTATACCGGTAACCTCAAGTAAGAAGGGAAAGAAGGAAAGCAACCCAACATAATCAACTAGAAGCCATAAAAGTAACGAAAACATACTAAAAACACTAACTCTCAAGGTAAGCATGAATCGGGATCCATCTCACAATTTAAAACCTAGAATGAATAACTAAACCACCAGAACAAAGAGTTCTACTCAGAATCGAGATAAGGAACAACGTTCGATAAATCACAACTGCTCAGGAGGACACATAATGGAGCCTTAAAGATATAGGACTCATTAGCCCCTCAATACTCAACCCCAAAACTCGGAGCCTCAATAAGCTAAAACTTACCAATTCATAAGAACCAAGGACCAAAACTAGCTCTACAAAATGACAAGGGTAATATAATCTACCTACAGTCCCAACGGTCTCCCATACTACCGAGGAATGCAATCAAGTGCAAACAAACCCTCTGGCCGCCCATACAAGCGGAGCGTATACTGAACACACAACAAATAAGGGTGGAATTCGAGTGAAATATTCATGATGATTTGATATGATGAATCTGTAACCAAGTGTGATCGCAGTGTCGTATGTTACACCCTCTGGTGCCTCAAAGACCCAATAAAGGTTGCATCTATGTAAGGACATTTCCCGAGTACCTCTTTTATGCCAGACATCCCCTCCCTCTGGTCACCGTTAGCCTGTACCACTTGGTCTAGAATAGTAGGGTCCATGGAGGTCTAACCATAGACCACATACAAACACAAAACTGAAATATCTCAATAATTGGATCTCGTAGTACGTGCTCGGATTCGATCCGAGTCTAAATCAGTAGTAGTAATCTCAATAACCCCTATCAAAGGTGCCCAGAGCATATTCGGGTGTAAAGCAGTAGTCATGTCTCAATAACCCTTATCGAGGGTGCCCAGAGCGTATCTGGGTCTAAAACAGAAATCAAGTATCAAAGTCCCTAAACAGGGTGCCCGGCTCGTATCTGAGTCTAAATCTATATAAAACAATATCTAGTACTACGGTCCAGCCGAGCCTAGTATAAGGATGAAAACCAATAATCAAATCATCGTAGTATCCTCTCTACTCCGAGAGGTTTCATAAAATCCAGTTTCAAAACCCTTTCAAAGTCACATTACCGAAAATGGGCTCTAGGGCCATGCAAGGTTTAAAAAATCACTTATAGTAGGCCCAAAGACAAATCAGTAGTAAAACATACAGGGAAAACCTTTTCATGTACGATATGCTCGAAAATAATAGAGTAGCCCAAAATTGTCACTCCCCGAGGTTACCCTCTAAACGTAACACAGGACTCGGGACCACAAGGATCCCAAGCTAACCCTTGGCCATAGCATTCTCAAGCATAACAAAAGATAAGCGGAATAATAATACAGAAACCTAAAAAGGAAACATCAATAAGGGTCTAAGGCCCACATAACATACAATATCAAAAAGGGGAAGTCGAATACAAACTATGTCTGAAAGCCTCTAGTCAAAACATAAGAGTTGCTAGGACAAGACCCTAGCTAACTCAGAGTATAAAAGTAAAGCTAACATAAGGAAAAGCATAACTAGTCCTCGAACCATGAGTACTCACCATAGTTGACTAAGGAAGTGGCCTGAGACTCTAGCCACGAAGCTGAGAAGGGGTACCTGAGTATGCATCATAAAAGGATGTAGCGCAATATGCGTTAGTACTATGAAATGTACTAAGTATGTGAGCAATGCATAAGTAAGGAAAATATATTTAAAAAGAATACTTAACCATAATTCATACGTAGTAAAGTATTATGAAAAGATATCAACATAAAAAGCTAAGTCATAAGGCAAAAGACAACTTAAAGATGATGTTTCATAAGGAAGTTCATAAAGCTTAGAAAACTTCCAAACATAACCTACGGGAATTTCTTATAGCCGACATGAGACCACGTGAGCTACATGGAATCTAACTGTATAACCCCAATTAGCAAAGCTGACTTTGAACCCTGTCAAGGAACAAGTCACCATATCCAACTATATAACCCTAGTTGGCAAAGCTGTCCTATGCCCCGCTAAGGCAAGGACACCATACATAATGACGTGGATCCACTCTTATAAGCCTTTAAGGGACATATCATATCATATCATGACCTACACTGGCAACATAGTTTATGGGACTAAGGGTACTCTCACCCCGTCCTCTCGGTGCTAAATACTACTCTCAAAACATGCATACATATAGCTCATAATCATGAAGGCATACTCTCATGCCAAATCTTATTCATAAGGACATACACTCATGCCAAATCTTATACATAAAGCATGAAAACACATCGAGTATCATGAAACTTTCATATCATAGTTCATAAGCTTAGCATAGCCATAATTCAAAAATATGCTCTTCTTTCTAAATTCATACTTGAAGAATTAGGTATGCAATTTCATAAATACATAAAGGCCATGATATCTAATCATGCCAAGTTTCTCTTGAAAACATACAATTTCATAGTTTCATGCTATAAATCAACTTTCATGCTTGGGCTTTTAAAAGCAATAAGAGAATCATACTTAAATCATGAGTTATCAAGAAGAAACCATGAATTTAAACATAGAAACTGATTTCATAAACTTTCCCCAATTTTTGGATCAAAACCCTAATTTCATATCTTCATAATTCAAAATAAGAATTGGGAAATTTGGGCACAAGGGTTAAAGGAACCCATTGTAGAAACTCACATACCTTGGTGGAAGATTACCCACTTGATTGGAAAAGAATTAGGAGACTTGACTTGGAGCTTTGGAGTCTTGAGCTTGAAAGCAATTTTCCTCTTTGAGTGAAGAATGATGAACTTAAGGAGGGACTTAGGGTAATATGGGTGAAAACCCTTCTAAAAGCATTCAAAACAACTTCACTTAGTACATAATAGGGTGGGAAATGACCAAAATACCCCTAGGAATTAATTGGGAAAAAGCTAGAAATTGGTCAACTTGCAGTGACCAAGACTAAGTCTACGAGTCGTGGTTTGGATGACGGTTCATCATCTGGAGTCGTAGAACTCAGCTGGGAATTTCAAGTTGCATCTTTACTTCTATGGGTCAGTAGGATGGACCCGTAGAAGGAATGACGGATCATCATTAGGAGGAGGAGTCTGGGGTTCAACTGACTCTTGGTCGAACCACGACTTAAGACTACGGTCAGTCGTTCAAATGATGAGTCGTAGACTTGACTCGTGGTTCCTAAAGAGACTTAGGAAAAAGTCATTTCTCAGTAGACTTTCCATGAGTAGACAGGATGGACCAATCGTTTGAACGATGAGTCATCGTTTGGATTCGTGGTCCCTGGGAACACTTAACAGTTCTCACGTCTAGTTCCACGAGTGGAACTACAACTCGTAGAATGAACTACGGTCCATAGAACCCACTCGTGGTTCTCAAACCAGAGGCTAAACTTCCAGGGACTGAACCACGGATCCATTCCACGAGTCGTGGTTCAAACCACGGTCCATGGTTTGGACCCGTTATTTCTGAAACAAGGATTTTTTTCTGAGGTTTTTAACTTAGATAGCTGGATACGTTTTCAGGGTATTACAATATCTCCCCCTTGGGATTATTCGTCCTTGAATGAAGACTAAACAAGGAAAAACTGAGGGGAAAACAGCCCAACCAAACATCAAAACATAGAAATCAAGGGGTAATCAGAAAACCTGATCTTTTTAACTTGAAAACATGATGAACTAACTTCGTAAAACATGGATGCATGCTAAAGTCATGAGAGGAACTGATGGAGTAGAATCATAGGGACATACTAAGGAGGAAACTAGTACCTCAAGCTGGAACTGGATCGGAAGGAAAGAGATGAGGATATTTGGCCTTCATGGCCTCCTCCGCTTCCCAAGTAGCACCCTTAACAAGCTGATTCCTCCAAAGGACTTTTATCGAAGCGACTTATTTATTTTGCAACCTCCGAATCTGACGATCAAGGATCTCCATGGGAACCTCCTCATAAGTTATATTATCCTTCACACCAACATCTTCCAAAGGCACAATCAAGCTCGGATCGCCAAGACACTTCTTTAACAAGGAAACATGGAAAACTGGATGAACCGCTTCCAACTCCATTGGCAAATCTAACTCATAAGAAACACTACCAACTCTCCTCGAAATCCGATAAGGACCTACAAAATGAGGACTAAGTTATCCTTTCTGGCCAAACCTCATCACACCCTTCATGGGTGACACCTTAAGGAAAACCCAATCATCAACTTCAAATTCTAACTCCCTTCTCCTCACATCCGCATAAGATTTTTGTCGAATATGAGTGGTCTTCAACCTTTCCCGAATAAGCTGAACTTTCTCCATGGTCTCATGCATAAAATCTGGACCAATCAAGCCTGCTTCACCAACCTCAAACCAACCAATAAGAGATCTACACCTCCGGCCATAAAATGTCGCATAGGGAGCCATCTGGATGCTAGAGTGAAAGTTGATTTTGTAGGCAAACTCGATAAGTGATAAGTGATCATCCTAATTTCCTTTGAAGTCTATAACACAAGCCCTCAACATATCCTCCAAAGTATGAATAGTACGCTCGGCCTGGCCATCCGTCTGAGGGTGAAAAGTTGTGCTAAGCTTCACCTTAGTACCAAGACATTTTTAACATGACCTCCGAAACTGACATATAAACTGAGGACCTCTATCCTAAATGATAGACAAAGTAGCACCATGCAATCGGACTATCTATCGAATGTAGAGTCTGGCATAATCATTCGTTGTATCCTAGTCTTAACAGCCAAGAAATGGGATGACTTGGTCATCCGATCGACAATCACCCAAATGGAATCATGTTGCCTTCGAGTACGAGGCACACCCATAATAAAGTCCATATTGATTGCTTCCCATTTCCAAGTGGGAAGGTCAATATTCTGAAGCATACCACCTGGTCTTTGATGTTCCACCTTTACCTGTTAACAGTTGGGACACTTAGCCACAAACTCGGCTATGTCCTTCTTCATACCATTCCACTAAAAGACTTCCCGTAGATCACGGTACATCTTAGTGGCACCCGGATGAATGAAGTATCTAGAACTGTGAGCCTCGAACAAAATCTGTTGTCTCAACCCATCAACATCTGGCACACATAAGCGACCCTAATAACGAAGTACACCATCTCCCCCTTGGGAGAAAATCTCGACCCTTTGCTGACAAACTGCACCCTTAAGCTGAAGTAGAATGGGATCTTGGTCTTTCTTGACTTTTACCTCAGCCACCAAGGATGATTCGGCACCATTAGTCACAATCACACCACCTTCGGTCGAGTCCATAAGGCAAACTCCCAACCGAGCAAGCCTATGAACTTCTTTAACCAATTCCTTCTTTCCATCTTCTATAGAAGCTACATTTCCCATAGACAACCTACTCAAAAAATCTGCCACAACATTGGCCTTACTCGGATGGTAAAGCAAACTCATATCATAATCCTTAAGGAGCTCAAGCCATCTTCTTTGTCGCAAATTCAATTCCTTTTGAGTGAACACATATTGAAGACTCTTATGGTCAGTGAAAACATCCACATGCACACCACACAAGTAGTGCCTCCAAATCTTCAAAGCAAAAACCATGGCCGCTAGCTCAAGATCATGAGTAGGGTAGTTCTTCTCACGTACCTTAAGCTGTCTCGAGGCATAAGCAATAACCTTGTCCTGTTGCATCAAAACGCAACCCAAAAAAATTCTGGAGACATCACAATACACAACAAAATTATCAAGTCCCTCGGGTAGAGCCAATACCGGAGCTGTAGTCAATCGAGTCTTCAATTCCTGAAAACTTTTCTCACAAGAGTCGGACCACTGAAACTTAACCTTTTTCTGACAATCGGGTCAATGGGAAAGCAAGGGAGGAAAACTCCTCCACAAATCTCCTATAGTAACCAGCCAAACCCAAGAAGCTTCTAATATCAGATGGATAAGTGGGTCTAGGCCAGTTCTTTACCACCTCGATCTTTTGAGAATCAACCCGAATACCATCTTTAGTCACAATATGACCCAGAAAAACAATAGACTGCATCCAAAACTCACACTTGCTAAACTTAGCAAACAACTGTCTATCCTTGAGAGTTTGCAACATAACCCTCAAGTGATCCGCAGGCTCCTCCTCACTCCAAGAGTAGATGAGGATATCATCAATAAAAACAATCACAAGCATATCCAAATACTACTTGAACACACGGTTCATCAAATCCATAAAATCTGCTGGAGCATTCGTTAGCCCAAAAGTCATAACAACAAACTCATAATGACCATACCGAGTCCTGAAGGCTGTCTTCGGGATATCACATTCCCGAACCTGAAGATGATGATAATCGGATCTAAGGTCGATTTTGGAGAAGAAACTGGTACCCTGCAGCTGATTGAACAAGTCATCAATCCTAGGAATAGGATACTTATTCTTTATTGTGACCTTGTTCAACTGACCGTAATCAATACACATTCTAAGAGATCCATCCTTCTTCCGAACAAAAAAAATTGGGGCACTCCAAAGAGAAATTCTAGGCCTGATGAAACCCTTATCAAGCAAGTCTTTCAGTTGATCTTTCAACTCCTTGAGTTCTGTGGGGGCCATTTTATAGGGAGGAATAGAGATAGGATTCGTATCCGAAAGAAGATCTATCCCAAAGTCAATTTCCCGCTCAAGAGGGACTCCAGGAAAATTATCGGGGAACACTTCTAAGAATTCATTCACAACAGGAACAGACTGAATAGTCGGGGTCTCGGACTCTGTGTCTATAACCCAAACTATATGATAGACATAACCCTTAGAAATTATCTTCCTAGCCTAATAAGATATGTAACGACCCTTCGAAGAAGAGGGACTACCTTGCCATTCTAGGACAGGTTCATTAGGAAACTTGAAACTAACCACACGAGCGCGGCAATCAACTGAGGCATAACATGCATACAACAAATCCATACCAAGACTGACGTCAAAATGAGTCATCTCCAACTCTACTAAATCCGCTGAAGTGACTCTATGAAGGACTGAGACAGGGCAATTTTGATAGACTCTTTCGGCTAGGAATGACTCACCAACAGGAGTAGAAACATGAAAGGGTTCTAAAAGCAATTCGGGACAAATCTCAAACTTACAAGCCACATAAGGGGTTACAAAAAATAAGGATGCACCGGGATTCAATAATGCATATACATCAAGAGAGAGGACTTTCAACATAACGGTAACCACACCTGGAGAACTCTCCTGATCCTGGTGGGAGGACATGGCATAAAGATGGTTCTGGCGCTGACCACCAGAAGTAGAAGCTGCACCCTGCGGGGCTGGCCTACCACCTGAAGCTGCTGGGGTAGATTGAGCCCTACCACCTCCCTGCCCCTTCCTAGCTGAAGGGCAATCCTTGATACGATGTCCAGCCTAATCACAACCAAAGCAACTAATTGAACCGGCCAAACACTCGCCAACACGATTCTTCTCTCCCTTAGCACAAGATAGGTAGGAGGGTCCCTTAGTAACACTACCCTGAGACTGGGAATAAGAACCATAAGCTCTACCACCATGATCATGACGAGGCTTCTGAGCCTGTGTAGGGGCACTAGCAGAAGAGTGAACTGGACCTGATGACTTTTTCTGGAAAGAAGGGCGATGTCCACCTTCGAACCTGTGATGACCAAAACCTGATCCCACGGATCTAACGCTCTTGTTCTCCCTAGCCATCTCCTTAAACTTATCACCCTCAATCTGATGGGCATGAGTCATGAGATGATAGATGTTCATGTCACTCAAAAACAAGGCAGGCCTACACTCCTTCTTCACTATAGCAGAAACAACATAGATGAACTTGCTCATTTGATCATGCGGGTCCGCTACCATGGAGGGAGCATATCTAGACAACTGAGTGAACTTTAAACTAAACTCTTACACTGACATCAAACCTTGTCTCAAGTTCACAAATTCATCCACGTTCGCCTGCCTCAACTCATGGGGAAAGACCCTATCAAGAAAGGCTAAAACCCTCCCAAGTCATGGGGATCGTATCCCTCACTCTAGCCTCCTTCCATTGCGTGAACCAAATATGAGCCACATCCTTGAGTTGATAGGATGCAAGCTCAACACAATCAACCCCAACCACTTGCATAACCTCAAAGATCTTCTTCACTTAATCAATAAAGTTAAGCAGGTCCTCACTCACTTTCAAACCCCAAAACTCTAGTGGGTTCATACGGATAAAGTCACGAACTCAGGCCGCTACCCCACCTTGAGGATGAATGGGGGCGGGAGCCGGCTGATTGGACTAGGTGGCCAAACTCTGGGCTAGCAAATGAATAGCATTCCTAAGCTCATCATTCGTGACATCGAGAACCAAAACTTGAGGAGCGGCATTTTGAGCGGCTCGGGGAGGCATAGCACGCTGAGGAGGCATAATCTGAAACAAATAAGATAAGTATTAGAGGAATATTAGGCTTATGCTCTATCGCACGATGTGATCATGAAAGAAGTGAAGTTTTTCTAAGACACCTCATAGATTTACTTTCATATGTGTGGCGTGCTTCACACACATGAAAAAGACTCTACTCGGTGAGGCTTTCAGACATCCTAGGACCCTTGAACCTGAGGCTCTGATACCAAGTTTGTTACTCCCCGAGGTTACCCCCTAGATGTAACACGGGACTCGGGACCACAAGGATCCTAAGCTAACCCTTTGTCATAGCATTCTCAAGCGTAACAAAAGATAAGCGGAAGCATAATATGGAAACCCAATAAGGAAACATCAATAAGGGACTAAGGACCACATAACATACAATATCAAAAAGGGGAACTCGAATACAAACTATGTGTGAAAGCCTCTAGTCATAACATAAGGGTTGCTAGGACAAGACCCTAGCTAGCTCAGAGTATAAAAGTAAAGCTAACATAAGGAAAAGCATAACTAGTCCTCAAACCATGAGGACTCACAACAACTGACTAAGGAAGTGGCTTGAGACTCTAGCCACGAAGCTGAGAAGGGGTACCTGAGTCTGCATCATAAAAGGATGCAGCGCAATATGCGTTAGTACTATGGAATGTACTAAGTATGTGAGCAATGCATAAGTAAGGAAAATATGTTTAAAAAGAGTACTTAACCATAATTCATATGTAGTAAAGTATCATGAAAAGATATCAACATGAAAAGCTAAGTCATAAGGCAAAAACCAACTTCAAGATGATGTTTCATAAGGAACTTCATAAAGCTTAGAAAACTTGAAAACATAACCTACGGGAGTTTCTTATAACCGACATGAGACCACGTGAGCTACATGGAATCTAACTGTATAACCCCATTTAGCAAAGGTGACTTTGAACCCTACCAAGGAACAAGTCACCATATCCAACTATATAACCCTAGTTGGCAAAGATGTCCTATGCCTCACTAAGGACAGGACACCATACATTAAGACGTGAATCCACTCTCATAAGCCTTTAAGACACATATCATATCATATCATGACCTACGCTGGCAACGTAGTTTATGGAACTAAGGCTACTCTCACCTCGTCCTCTCGGTGCTAAATACTACTCCCAAAACATGCATACATATAGCTCATAATCATGAATGCATACTCTCATGCCAAATCTTATTCATAAGGGCATACTCTCATGCCAAATCTTATACATAAAGCATGAAAACACATGGGTATCATGCAACTTTCATATCATAGTTCATAAGCTTAGCATAGCCATAATTCAAAAACATGCTTTTATTTCTAAATTCATACTTGAAGAATTAGGCATGCAATTTCATAAATACATAAAGGCCATGATATCTAATCATACCAAGTTTCTCTTGAAAACATGCAATTTCATAGTTTCATGCTATAAATCAACTTTCATGCTTGGAATTTTAAAACCAATAAGAGAATCATACTTAAATAATGAGTAATCAAGGAGAAACCATGAATTTAAGCATAGAAACTGATTTCATAAACTTTCCCCAATTTTTGGATCAAAACCCTAATTTCATATCTTCATAATTCAAAATAAGAATTGGGGAATTTGGGCACAAGGGTGAAAGGAACCCATTGTTAGAAACCCACATACCTTAATGGAAAATTACCCACTTGATTAGAAAAGAATTAGGAGACTTGACTTGGAGCTTTAGAGTCTTGAGCTTGAGAGCAATTCTCCTCTTTGAGTGAAGAATGATGAACTTAAGAGCGACTTAGGGTAATATGGGTGAAAACCCTTCTAAAAGTAGTCAAAACGACTTCACTTAGTACATTATAGGGTGGGAAATGACCAAAATACCCCTAGGAATTAATTGGGAAAAAGCTGGAATTTGGATAACTTTCAGTGACCACGACTCAGTCTATGAGTCATGGTTTGGATGACGGTTGATCATCTGGAGTCGTAGAACTCAGCTGGGAATTTCAAGTTGCAGCTTCACTTCTACGGGTCAACAGGACGGACCCGTAGAAGGAATGACGGATCGTCATTAGGAGTCATCGTCTGTGGTTCAGCTGACTCTTGGTCGAACCACAACTCAAGAGTACGGTCCGTCGTTCAAATGGCGAATCATAGACTTTACTCGTGGTTCCTGAAGAGACTTAGGAAAAAGTTATTTTGTCAGAATACTTTCCATGAGTAGACAGGACGGACCCGTCATTTGAACGATGAGTCATTGTTTGGATTCGTGGTCCCTGGGAACACTTAACAGTTCTCAGGTCTAGTTCCACGAGTGGAACTATGACTCTTAGAATGAACTACGGTCCGTAGAACCCACTCGTGGTTCTCAGACCAGAGGATAAACTTGCAGGGACTGAACCACGGATCCATTCCACGAGTCGTGGTTCAAACCACGGTCCATGGTTTGGACCCGTCATTTCTGAAACAGGGATTTTTTCTGAGGTTTTTAACTTAGATAACTGGATACATTTCTGTGGTGTTACAAAAATGGCTCATAAACAATTCCTATCAGCCCTGCACAGGCTCAACTGCTCTACATCAGTCATAACAAGCCTAGAAGGATATTTCTATGTCTGGGACTTGCAAACATCCCTAAATAACTCACCATCTATGTTATAGAGTCAATACAAGGCCACACGGGACTACACATGACTACAAGGGTAATATACAATACTGATATGAATACTACAATCAACGTATGAAATAAATGGACAGAAAAGGCAGACGCGATCTGGAGTACAAACCTATAAAAACCCACCTAAGGATGCTAATTAATGCAGTTATGGCCTATATACGCAGAGTCTAGGTAGGGAAAGCCATAACCTACTTGTCGTTCGATGAATAGATGCGAGGATGGAATCGTCCAGGCTCAAACTACTCTGGAAAGCTCCAAATTTTGAAACCACTATCTACACAATAATCTAGGCATTAATACGAGACTAACGATAACCATAATGCCATAAACATAACCAAATCGAAATCTGGGTCACAAATGGGCCCATGGGCCTTCCAACTCAAAACCTAAAACGAAAGACATCAAAGTATTCCTTACCATCCCAGGAGCACATGCTCAAAATTTGAGCAAAAACAAACAACAATTGGGGCTCAAAACAACCTGCTCAAGTCAAGAATTAAAGATGGAAATTCAAGGAATAACTCCGGAAATTAAACAAAAGATACTTACCACAACGAGAAGACAAGCTAAGGATGTAAATACTCTTAACCCAAAATCATGCAAAGCACAAGAGGGCAGTTACTACAAGAAATTCCAAACTTTAAGAATCAACAAAAATGGTGGTAACAACAATGGAAAAGAAACAAATTTTGGGGAATAAGAACTTACCCAACAACGAGGAAACGAGATTTCCCAACAATTTGATGGATTCTCCAAGCTTTAGGACAGATGGGAGAAATTTGGTGGGAGAACTTGGAGTTTAGAGTTGGGAAATGTATGAGAAACATGATGGACAAATGAAGGCCAAAGAATTATATAGTTGTTGGTCGCTGCTCAGTGCTATCGCCCTAAAGTAGCGCGATCGTGCTGAAGGAAGGATCCCAGACTAGCGCAATCGCGCTAAAGGAGAGCGATCGCGCTGAAGGCCACCAGAAGCAGAAAAACCAGCAACAACCAAAACTTCTACGGGGTATTCTGGGCACAATCGGAACCTGATTACTCAAAAACTAATAGTGCTATTAGAGTGGAAACGACGTTGCGGACTCAACAGAATCGACGAAACTTCCATACAAGGTCATTTCGAAAGAATGTTTACCCAAGTCAACACTATCTAATGCCAACCAAACACCTCAAATGAGCTCGGCTCATCAAGAACCGAAACCAACCAACTAACTAATACAAACTCGGCATTCCGGAGTTAACAGTGCTGACAAAATTTCCATCCGAGGCTGTCTTCTCCGAATGTTGACCAAAGTCAACCAAATAAGCCCAACTAGCCTAAAAACACAGACTGGGAGAGAATTTCAAGCTGAAAGGCTCCCGGATCTTGACCAAAGGTCCCACTAGACCAAAGTCCACGCTCCAAAGCTAACGGAACTGTCAAAATTTGATTTCAAGCACGTTCACCATGAATGTTGACTGAAGTGATGATTTCAAAAGCCTAAAGCTCTAAAATAAGGAACGGCCAAAAAGATCAAACAAATGGCTCGGGCACCAAACTACCGGTCCCAGTAATCCATAAATGACTTGGTGCTGCTACAAGCAGGCTCTAACGGTACAAGAAAGGCAAAAAATCATAAATGACCAAAAGGTCATTAAATTATCCACTACTAAAAATATATCCATCCCCGAAAGTCAAGAAAGAAGGAAAGACTAGAGATTAAAAGAACAACGAATACAAAGCCCGCACTACTCTCTCAGACTACCCGGGTAGCTTCCTCGATCTGACGGAACCCAACAGAAAAGAACCAATAAAAGTAACAAAGCCAAAACTTCTTACTAGCCAATCTAGATTACAACCTCAAATTCCAAAACTCCAAAGATCTTCCAACCCAAACTGAACCTCGAGAATCTCAATCGAAAAGCACTGACACAACACCGAAATCAGAGAAGCAAGGCGACCAACACACAGAACTCGAACCTTTGAAACCACAACCAATTTTATCAGAAAAGCCAACAACTAAAACTCTAACTCATGAACCTGCTGATCTGTAAAACCCTATTATTCTGAACTGAACCCTTTTTCACCGCAAACAAGAAGCTTCATACAAGTCGAACACTTAAATCACCCTCGAAGCATCAACTGACACATCGGAGATCCATAGTTCCTGCTTATACTCTACCATGAACAAATTCACCCTTTTTACTCAAACCCATTCCAAACCAAGCTATAGCTTACTAGCCTTTGCCATCCAAGTTAACAATCTGAAGCATATCATCAAAAACAGGAGTTACCTATCCTGACTGTCCATCAACCAATGGGCGAACACTTTTGCTAATATCAAACTCGATAATTGAGTCCAACTGAACTAACCATCTGAACCCGACTAAAGTCCGCACACCAAAGTTAGGAAGGCATATATGAATACCTTGTGTTGACAGAGAACTTCCAAACTGTAGAACGAAGCCAAACCCGCTAAACCGTGCCAAGTTTGAATCAACTGGAAGCAAATGAACCAGGGCAACCTACTCAACAGACCCAAACCAAAACCAAGCCCCTGCAAGAAGTGTGTCAAGCCTACCACGAAGTCTGTATCCATCACTAAGCTACAAACTCTAAGAAGTACTGCTGTTACTCCCAATACTCAGACGCTATTTGGATTTTAAATTGCCTTACTAATTTCACCTCCAGAGAAAGTCCACCATGCTACGAAAATCAAGTCAAAACACACTGAAGGTAAAAGAAAGAGGTTCCTGGGGTTCAAAGTCGCCATCTAGATATAGAATTTCTGCATATACCCTCAACTCACCCCATTGGTTCAAATCAATCGCTCTGCCGCATCAACACACAAACTAACCATCTCGAAGCACACTATATACCGAACTTCTAGTCAATACAGGCCGAGTCTAACCAATGTTGGAACATCATATAAAAGACAATCCTTAAAGACCCAACTAAGCAAGTATTTCGTACTCTTGACAAACGAATGGTGACCACCAGTTGATGAATGATCAAATTGTGCTCTCCAATTAGGAGGCCTCAGTGATCGTGCAGCAAAACAAAATTTATAATTCCCAACGAGTGTCGGGGTCGTACCCAAGGGAACAATGTAGTCGCGATCGAGCTAACAAAGAATAAGAGCAACTTATTGGAGTTTAATTAGCGGAAATGTGGAAAAGATATCTAAAAGGGGGGGCGGTTAGACTATAAACTAAAAGATAAAAGAAAAATCAAAAAAAGATAGATTGATCAATGGATCTCACTTGCTTTTGCCAAGCAAGGACAACAAGGGAGAATCGAGAATGGGAATTTAATTCACAAGACTTGCACCTGATTAACACTTGGGTAGTCTTGGCTAAAGGTGTAATTGATCGTCTTTCGACCAATAAACACACAACTCATGTGCTCTTTCGAATCACCACGATTAAACAATAACCAAATTCTCACTTGGGTGAGTTAGGTTATCTCTAACCCCAATTCTTAGATGGGAGTTTTTGGCAACCAAACTATCTCTAGCCTTGGTCTAGAGTGGAAATCCCAAATCCCCACTATCAAACCTTCCTGAATTTAGGGTAATCCTTCTCAAGTAAAAACCCAAATTAGAAAGCTAAGTCAATGTTTGCAACCGTTGAATATAAATTCAAGCATGGAAGATTCAAGAGACCCAAATAATCAAATAAGAGCAAAATCTATATATGAATTAAATAACCCAACAAGTATTATCTCTAATACAAATCCAAAATTTCAAGTCAACAATACACCAATGAAATAGCAATTAAGAAAAAGAGTTGAAGAATGGAAACTAAGGATTTTACAATAAAGTGCATCCAAATCTTCACTCCTATGGTGTTGGTTGATGAACTTTCTCTCCAAGCTTGCCAAAAGTCTTGAAAATTGCCAAAGATCCAACCAAAGATGTATTCCCAATCGGCTGAGAAGACTTTTATGTGCATTGGGGTTTCCAAATATGTGAAATTCCAAAACTGCCCCAGCTGCCTCCGCTTTCCTTCTTCGCCTACACTGAAGGTCAGTCGCATACACAAAGTGTCTTTGTCTGGTTGACATTTGCATTAGCGGTTAAGGGTTTGCATTCGCGAAGCTTTGCCTCAGTTGGCCTTTGCGTATGCATATGGGATACCCCGTTCGTAAAGGCATGTACTGCTGCCAGCTACTTGCTTCTCTGAATAGCTCCCTTTTGACCTGTTTTCATCCGAATTCTTCCTGAACACTTCTAAAACACAGGAACCTGCAAAAGAGAAGTAATCCGTGTCAATTGCACTATTTTTCCACTTATTCTTAGCAAAAGCGTAAGTTTAAAGGCTCAATAAGTAGGTAGAATACCAACTTATCAAACCCCCGAACTTGAACTATGTCTTGCCCTCAAGCAACTCAAAAATTCTAACTCGAGAGGCATATAACACAAGTGCAAATGACAATACCACAAGCCAAGGGAAACCCATTTCAAACGCCAATCATGACTTCGATTGGTACTAACGACTAGTCAATCGCATGATACTTACTCTAAACATTCCCTTCAATTCAAAACACAATTCAATTATGCCATGGCAAAATAAGAAAAAGCAAGTGACAACAACTAATTCTCAAGATGTGACTCAAACCACTAGCTTACCAAAACATGCTCATTTGATTCATTTCTTCGGAGTTTATCAATGTCACCAACTAATCTAATTCGTATGCCCTCAAAAGAACGGAAGTCCCAAAAACATATTATGTGCAAAGAATAATCATGAGGGATAAATATAAGTGCTCACACTCAAAAGGAAGTTCAAGTGCACACACGTCGAGCCATAGGCTTGCCCTTTATGTAAATCGCCACTAATGTAGGATAGCCAAGCTCGAAATCACCAAGGACTTGTGGGTTACGATGTTGGCTAGGGCTAAGGTGCAGATATCATGTGGTTCAAGTGACTACGCCTCCCTAAGGCTCTTTGTTTTCATTTCGAACACCGCTCACATTTTCAATATCAACTTCACCTTATTTCTCCCTCACACAACCCAAGATTCTCCTTTTTAACTCATAATCATTCAACTCCTTATATCATCTTCACTTGGTAGCACCTATTTTTTCTTTTCAATTTGCTCATTGGATTGATCTTTTGAAGCAATTTTCAATTCAAAATTAAGATGTTACTTTGCACTTGAAGTGCACTTATTTTCTTCTCCTTATTTGATCACATGCACCCCCAAACTTAGGCATTTTCCTATGTTATATTTCGTTTCCCCCCTTCCCCAAATTAGGCTTTTAGCCAACATTTCATTTTCAAGCAATTAGGGAGGATGGGTGCCAAAATAGAGGTTCCAAAAAGGTCAAGGTGTTAAAAGGTGCCAAAGGATGGTCATAAGCCCAAAAGGGGCTCACTAGGGTTGATGTCATGGGAAGTCATTTGGGTGAAGTGGCTATCAAAAAGGTCCTTAGGTCATTTTCCAAGCACGGTCACACCAAGAATTTCACCGGGATAAGTTCTAGATGAAACGCATGCCCGAGAATTATTCACCTAAACCTCACCACACATGACATGTGAATTATTCAAGAAGGATCAATTTTTAACTTCCTAATCAAGAACCAAGAGGAGCCATATATATTATCATCGCTAATGAGCTAAGAGTCACAAAAAGATCAAAAAAAAAGTTGTCACAAACATCATTCTTTGCAATGCATTTTTCACAAAATTTTGGAAGGGTATGTCTATTTCATTTAGCATGCAAGACTACTTCATTAGTATCAAACAAGTCAATTTGCAACCAAAACCTTAAAATATGACGATTTGCCCTTAAGAATGACGTCACTCAGTCTATCATTGGGCCAATTCATCTATCTAAATTGGTATGGCTACACCGGTTGGATCAACATAACTATGACGTCACTCAGTCTATCATTCCAACGTGCAACATACAGGCCAATTAGTGGGCATGTGCGAAGCTTGTGCGGTTCGCACATCGACATGTGCGACAAAAATATCCCTCCTGCTCAGATAAATTCCATCTAGCCTAGCGGGTAATCAGACTTCCCCTGGCCAACAACAACCAGCATCTCAACTACCAGGTAACAAAAGAAACTAAAAAGTAAAGAAAACTAAAAATCTAAACCATCAACTTCTTCCACACAACATCAAAATCCGACGAGGGTGCAAATCCACAAAGTACACCCGACAAGGGCATCACAGTATATAAACAAACAAACCAAGCCCGGCAAGGGCACAATAGTATCTAAAACAAAAAAAACAAACCCAGCAAGGGCACACTAATATACATAAGTAAAGCAAGCTAAGCTAGAAAGATAGAGTGTGGATCATCACGCCACCCCAAACTAAGATAGGGCAGTGCCCTCACTGCATCAAAGTAAGGAATAAGTTTGAGGGGGCTCCCTGAGGTGTATCAATCTGAACAGGAGGAAGAGGGAAACTCATGTCCCTCCGCATCCTCATCATCATCATCCTCCAGTGTACCCGATCCGCAAAAAGACTTTAATCTATCCATCATCTTGTTTAAGAACTTGCTCTTCTTTCCCTTCTCGTGCTCGCTGAACTTCTTTTATTGCTTTTCAACCTTACCTTGCCTGCGGTTCATATGCTCCAAGCGAGTATTCATTGCACTCAAGCGCCCATTAATCAATTTTTTCTCATTTTCCACCTTGGCAAAAGATGGGGGGACTCCAAACCTAGTAGTGTGTAGGCTTCAGCTGAGCCAGTAGAGAATCTAGCCAACAATTGTTGAACATGTGCATCCACTCTATGAATCTGACTAGAGAGGTGACACATGAGATAAAGCCCAGACTGTAGAGCTCCCACACACTGAGATGGACCAGATGCAACTCCCGAAGGGCCAGTTGGCTCAGTCAAAGATTCTGGAAACTGTCCGAAGGATGGAGAAGCTACGTCAATCTTTCTCTTTTTCTGCTTTGCTTCTGGGGCCCTCTTCAACAATGGGTAGATAAGAGTTACTGGCTTTATTTTAATGTCAGTTAGATTCGGCAAAACCCCAGCTTTGTAGCACAACTGAGTCACCAATGAAGGAAAGAAAAGGCTTTTAGACCTTCCACTAGCTACCTCAGCCATTTGAGCCACAATATGGAGCCCAACATTCACATTAATGCCATCAATTAGGGATTCCGCCATCAATGCTCAGTCAGGGGTCACATCAGTGTCATGAGAGGATGGTATGATCCTCACACAGATAATCAAAAGCAAGTCTTGGCTTCTGCACTGAACTCATGTGAATCAAACCCTTTTTGCAAAGTCAACCAATTCAGAGTCACCCTATCATGCAACTTATCTACCAACTACTCGTGTCCTTCGACTTTGGATTTTTCAATGTAAACCTCATTGTCAACATCTGGAAGGTTGTATAGTGCATTGATGATCTTGGAGTTGAAACTCACTTGGACTCCCCGAATGGTAGTGACTAGTGCGCCATTGAAATCAGTAATCAAAGCATTAGCATAGAACTCAGTGACGACTGTGTGGTTAGCCATGATAGGTGGAGGAGAAAAGCATATCCACCCCTGCTCCACCAACCTCTTGTAGAATTCTGGCATTTTCAATTCAACTTTGTCCATATTGATTCCTTTCTCCCTAACAAAGGGTTTGGACAACAGCTCATCATACTGGTGCTCACATGATGCCGATAGGAACCTATCTTGATCATAGTTCTCCTTTATTTCCACATCCGAAGAAATTTAAACTTCATTGTCACTACCGTTGGAGGCCATATTTTTTATCAAAGTACCTACAAAACACACCATTACGTTAAAAGTTCTTATGAAGCACTTACGCTAAAGAAATAGCTGACAAAAATTCCAAGGTGGGTTGTGCGAAGCTATTGTTTTGACACTGGAAGGCCTTCCTTCTTCGTGTACGCGGCCAGGTGGCTGCGTCGCGAAGAAGGATTTTATTTTTCAAAATTTTCCTCCTTTGCGAACGTGACCAGGTGACTGCGAATGCGAAGGGCAGTGCCTTCGCCCAGTTAATCCTCTTTGAGGCATTTTCTCAAACACATGGGAGACAAGCAGTTTTTTCTTGATCTCCTAAGGTTTTAGAACCAAATAAGACACAACTTTTTAGTCCCACCATTTAGGACATAGCCTCAACCAATTTCACCCAACAATTTAGCAATTAAACACACATAGAAGTTGATTTAAAGCAAGAGAAGATCAACTAAGAATTCCGTTACCCATTTTCTACATATCGAGTTGAGGAAGAAAGGAAATCATTTCCCTATAAAAAGGGGGCGTAGATCATACCTGATGGATTGCACTTGGGAACAATTGATGAAAGAACTTCATGGGATTATTGTGCGCCAAAAGGAGGATGAATATTTCTATTTTTTAGAATGAACCGTATATGCCCTCTGAATTTTTGGAATGTTTTAAATTACCTTGGTCTGCCTATAAGCATCGCGTTCGTGGCTGGACCACCGCGTTTGCGAAGGCTTGATAATCAATTGGCCTTCGCGTTCGTGGCCGGTCCACCGCGTTCCCTAAGAAGACTGGTTGGACCAGATTTTTACTTTTTCTTCAGCTTACTGCTCGTGATGTGCGATGCCTGGTGCGATGGGAAATTTGTGAGGTGCGAAATGAACCACGTTCGCACATGCCAGATTTTTAATCATTTCATTGTTTGCTTGTGCGATGGGCACTGTTCCAGGTGCGAAAAACACATTTTTCAGAGGTATTTTTGGTATTTCTAAACACTTGGTTCCTCTTCTCATTTCTTTGGGAACCTAAAAACACACCAAAAAGAAACAAAAAGTGAAGTAAATCATAAAAACAATGGGTAGCCTCCCATCAAGCGTAAAATTTAACGCCGCAGCGCGATGCAAGCTACCTCACCCTTTGGATCTCCACTTGGAAGATTTGAACCTTCGACCCAAACTTGAATCGAATTTCTGATGACAATCCCGGGGTTAAGGTTTGAGTATGAGAAGGCCATTCTCTTGATTCCGAATGTCACACTTTTTAGCCTTCAAGTGAGGAAGGACACTTTGCCTTCTTTTCACGACAAACTTAAAACCGGATAGACCTTCATCCACCCTCCTACCAAGGTCTTTCAAAAGCTTGATTACTTCGACTCTCGTTCATTCAATCAAACATATGGTCAAACAAAGGTTGAAGTGAGATTTGGGTGTCTCCACCTTCAAGCTTGCCTCATTCATAACATCCTCAGTTAGAGATGCCATGACATCATGACCCACAAATGGGGTAGCTGGTTGCAACACCACCTTCAATTTATGATTCTCCCTTGTGTTTTCCTCTTCTTTAGCTCTTGCTTCCACAAAGCATTGCTTTATGGATTGCACACTCTCCTCTTGGGTTTCTAGTGAAGCCAAGAGAGTTTGGAGCTTGACACATATGTCGTCTTCTCTTGCTAAGTCATGGTTCCTATTTAGGTCATAAGCACCACTAGCAACATTTTTAGCACAAGAGGGGGGAGGGGGACGATCATCATTGGGGCATTCTGTCCAATGTCCATCACGACCACCACACAAATAGCAATTGCGCCCGTCATAGGAGCGAGAAGGAGAATACCTTCCTCTCCTAGGGCCAATTCTATATCTTCGTCCAAGGTGGGGTCATCCACAATAAACACAATAGTTGGGAATATAAATTGGGATGCAACTATCAAAAATTTTAACATTCAAATAAGCCATGATGCCGTCAACAAACTAAAACTAAATAAAAGAAAAACAATTATTAACAAAATTGAACTAGAATAAGTAAACTCAAATTCTAAACTAACTCAATACTCCAAATTGTTCCCCGACAACGGCACCATTTTTTATGAACGCTCAAATCGTGCTCTCCAATTAGTAGGCCACGACAATCGTGCAGCAAAACAAAATTTATAATTCCCAATGAGTGTCGGGGTCGTACCCAAAGGAACAATGTAGTCTCTATCGAGCTAACAAAGAATAAGAGCAACTTATTGGAGTTCAATTAGCGGAAATAGGGAAACGATATCTAAAAGGGGGGTTTTAGACTACAAACTAAAAGATAAAAGAAAAATCAAATAAAAGATAGATTGATCAATGGCTCTCACCTTGCTTTCGCCAAGCAAGGACAACAAGGGAGAATCGAGAATGGGAATTCAATTCACAAGACTTGCACCCGATTAACACTTTGGTAGTCTTGGCTAAAGCTGTAATTGACCGTCTTTTGACCAATCAACACACAACTCGTGTGTTCTCTCGAATCACCACGAGTAAACAATAACCAAATTCTCACTTGGTTGAGTTGGGTTATCTCTAACCCCAATTCCTAGATGGGAATTTCTGGCAACCAAACTATCTCTAGCCTTGGTCTAGAGTGGAAATATCAAATCCCCACTATCAAACCTTTCAAAATGTAGGGTAATCCTTTCTCAAGCAAAAACCCAACTTAGAAAGCTAAGTCAATGTTTGCAACCATTGACTATAAATTCAAGCATGGAAGATTCAAGAAACCCAAATAATCAAACAAGAGCAAAATCTATATATGAATTCAATAACCCAATAAGTATTATCTCTAAAACAAATCCAAAATCTTAAGTCAACCATACACCAATGAAATAGCAATTAAGAACAAGAGTTGAAGAATGGAAACTAAGGATTTTACAATAAAGAGAATCCAAATCTTCACTCCTATGGTGTTGGTTGATGAACTTGCTCTCCAAGCTTGCCAAAAGTTGTGAAAATTGCCAAAGATGTGTTCCCAATCGGCTGAGAAGACTTTTATGTGGATTGGGGTTTCCAAATATGTGAAATTCCAAAACTGCCCCAGCTGCCTCTGCTTTCCTTCTTCGCCTACGCTGAAGGTCAGCCGCGTATGCGAAGTGTCTTTGTCTGGTTGACCTTTGCATACGCATTCAAGGGTTCGCATTTGTGGAGCTTTGCCTCAGTCAGCCTTCACGTACGCGTGTGGGACACCATCCTCCCAAAGGCATGTACTGCTACCAGCTACTTGCTTCTCCGAATAGCTCCCTTTTGACTTGTTTTCATCCAAATTCTTCCCGAACACTTTTAAAGCACAGGAACCTGCAAAAGAGAAGTAATCCGTGTCAATTGCACTATTTTCTACTTATTCTTAGCAAAAGCGTAAGTTTAAAGGCTCAATAAGTAGGTAGAATACCAACTTATCACCAGTCTCAAAGCATCATTAGAACTCAAAATAGCCTCGCTAGCCTCAACCCGCACAACCTGATCACATAAAGCATACACCACTGGTAAATCTCAAACTTACGCTACTGAATCTATTCAAACATGGTAGAAGGAATCTCGTACTATCTAGAACACCGTTGAAATCTGGAATGTCCAATCTAACTCAAAGGTTAGCCAAGGACTAGGCGTCCAAGGCCAACTGTCACTGCACAACTAAAGTGGGGAAGCTAAGTTTTCTGAATTCATTGCCTTCCAACCAAAGAAGCTGCAACCGAGAAGAACCAACCATGAACCATCCGGAGTAGTTTTCCAACCCATCATTATGAAACTCAACCTTAATTGATGATCAATGCCCCTGTCGAAACCCATAAGTAGACTCATCCACCATCGAAGAACACTAATAGAGCTGGAGCAAACTAGGCCATGAATACACAATTTGTCCAATCCGTAGATGCTACTGAAAACTCAAACCAATCGAAGGAAAAACCATTGCAATCTGTAGACGGCCAAATCAAATCACCAACAAACAACCCAAATACATCTCTCATTCGTCACCTCAGTCAGCTACTAGAACACACAAGCACGAGCAAGGAGTCATCACCCTTCTTTTGCAAACCAAACAAAACCCTTTCCAAGGATACACTAATTCCACAAATTCTCTCTCAGAAGACCCTGAGTTGTTCCCTTAGCTCCTACAACTCTTACTGGTACACTTAGCCATAATTCTATAGTCAAACTCAGCCAGAGAACTACGATCGAAAATCACTCTAACTTGAACCGGGGAAACAATAAGACAACCCAACCGAAAAAGAAACTGAGGAGACTATAAGAATAACCCACATACCTGCCAACCTCCTAAACCAACCAAATAAAGAGGGTCGATTCTAATCACCCAAAAACAAGACCAATCTATGCACGCTAGCATAACCCATACCTCTTAACTTAATACAAAGCTCAAACTTTGGCACAACCACCTGTAACACCAAACTAACACAAGAACTTCTAGCAAACGCTAGACAACCACCTAGTTAACAACTGTGTGGGAACGCTCAACAAGGAAGACTTAACACAAGTCTAGAGCCACAATGGAACAGGAAAAAAAACTGACCAGAAAGGAGACTAACAAGAACTACCCACGAGCTACAACTCTGGGTAAACACCTATCAAGGATAACTCACCCCCATCCACTACTAAGGAATAAACTACCACAGAAACAACGCATAGATACTATAACTCAGGTAGCCAAGCAACTAAGAAAGTAGCAAGTAGGCATATAAGAAAATAAATGATAGAAAGGAAGGAATCACATTGCGAACAGGACTATCCCAAGCCAAAGGTAACAAGAGCCTTACCTAGAAACAGTGATATTGGGAACCTCTACCTCCGGTCTACCAAGAGGGGCATCAATCTGATGGGATCTAAATTTTGATTGAGTAGTCAAAGATGAGGGCTCAACCATCCCTCGCTGGGGATAAGCTCTATAAAGGTGACCAATCTCTCAATAATCATAACAACCAGGCTGAATAGGTTACGCAATTGTGGGGCGATTTCTAGCAAAGTGCCCGCGTTCACCACACCGACAACAACCTTTACCTGAACTACTGGAACGAAAGCCACTTTTAACCATCTGGGGACCACCCCTAATACCCTGCACTCAACTTCTAGCCAGTGGCGCTGAAGCCCTGGGAGATAACACCTGCTGACCCTACGTACTGGAAGATGGAATCATGGGACAATCCTTAGAAAAGTTCCCACGTACACCGCACTGAAAGCAAATCCCACTGGGTAAATACAAGCGAGGAGATTGCACTGAACCTGACCGGCTACCATGGCCTACACAACCTGAAAGTGAACCTCGAGGGACCTAACCTATACCATGTCTGCTAAGCTCAACATGTCCTGTACCACCACCCTCTGAAACCTGTGGATCAATTAAAACTGGCCTGGTAGAGAAGAAGCAATGGAACGTATCTCTGGTGGAGAATCCCTTACCTCAAGTCTGAAAACCTCGGAAACTATCTTGACGACGATGTTTCTTAGCACTACCTCCATAAGCCTCACGGCATAAACCCTTAATAGCCCAAGCATGATCCACTACCTGAAGGAAGGTAGTCCCTACTGTAACCAAATGTTCGATCTCCAAACGAAGTGGTGAAATCAAACCTCTAACAAAGTTCTGAACCCTATCAAACTCTAATGGCAGAGTCCTAGCAGTACGCCTAACCATCTCATGAAATCTTGCCTCATAGTCCAACATCGATAGACAACCCTAATGGAGAATTGGAAGCTCAACCCTGAGTGAGGCACCGCCTAAAGAACCGGGTACTAAAACACCCACCGGAGGACTCAGAGTCCTAGCCACGGTGTCCTGGAGAATTGGGGTAGCTATGAATCTAATTGGAGGCTGGGCTGGTCCCACACCCCCTATCTGATGCAGTAAACTCTCACTGTGAAGTCCTGGAACTGATGGAAGCATTGAAGTAACACGCACAGATGCCTCAACAACCATTGTCGAACTCGTCTTAGGTATCTGAGAAGAAATGAAACAACCAAAGTTTAGAAGTCAATAAAGCCAGGAACGCAAGATAAGGAGCCAAGAAGATGAGACTTTTCCTAATAATGCCCTGTCGCATCCCGCAAATAGGATACGAATATCATCATACTGATCCACGAGGCTCTACTTAGACACTTACTTCTGTACCACGACACTGGTGGACCTAGAACTTTGATACCAAGCTATCACGACTCGAATTCTCAGGTCATGATGGCACCTACAACCACCCAGTAAGCAAACCAATTCCCATAGCTCGGAACGATTAGTAATGGGCTACTACCTAACTGATATGCACAATGAACAGAAATAAGCAGAAGCAGAATATAAAAATAGAAAAAGCAGAAGCAATAACTCGAATGTATACAAGATGAAACTACACCAACCCCAAGACTTCGTATCGACAGTACAGAAGCTTCTGAATAGAATACAAGTGCTAGAAGTAACAAAATGATAAGTATAATTGTCTCTGAATATACAAAGAGTAACAGCACAAAAGATGAGATATGGTCAAACCCCGACCGCCAGGCCCTCACCCTAGTCTCGAATGTCCAAAAGTTGCACGAGTCTCCAACACGATCAACGATGAAAGCTCAACTAATATCTACACCAGAAGGATGCAGAAGTGTAGTATGAGCACCAAGACAACGGGTACTCAGTAGGCATCATTGGTCTACTGAGCGCATATAAGATATAAAAACAGTAAGTAGCAGATAACAAGAAAGTAGTCACCAAAGCAATAGAGAAAGCACAAAAAACTAGCACGGAGAATAGACAACCAAGAGTTATAGGCATACAATGCTAGCATAGAAAATATACATAACACAGGTGTAAGGAAGAAGGACACACCTAGGATCCTTGCAACAATAGTATACATAAATAGAAAGAGAATCAGCAACATGGCGGTATACAAGAAACCTTAAGTAAGAAGGGAAAGAAAGAAAGCAACCCAACATAATCAACTAGAAGCCATAAAAGTAACGAAAACATACTAAAAACACTAACTCTCAAGATAAGTATGAACCGGGGTCCATCTCACAATTTACAACCTAGAATGAGTAACTAAACCACCAGAACCAGGAGTTCTACTCAGAATCATGATAAGTAACAACGTCCGATAAATCACAACTGCTCAAGAGGACACATGATGGAGCCTTGAACATATAGGACTCACTAGCCCCTCAATACCCAAGCCCAAAAATAAAAACTTCAACAGGCTAAAACTTACCAATTCACAAGAACCAAGGACCAAAACTAGATCTACAAAATGACAGGAGTAATATAATCTACCTACAGTCCCAATGGCCGCCGATACAACTGAGGAACACAATCAAGTGAAAACAAACCCTCCGGCCGCCCATACAACTGGAGCATACACTGAACACAGAGCAAACAAGGGTCAAATCCGAGTGAAATAAACATGATGATGTGATATGATGAATCTGTAACCAAGTGTGATTGCAGTGCCATATGTTACCCCCTCTGGTTCCCCAAAGGTCCAATAAAGGCAGGATCCATGGAAGGACATTTCCCGAGTACCTCTCCTACGTCATACATCCCCTCCCTCCAGTCACCGTAGGCCTGTAGCACTTGGTCCAAAATAGTAGGGTCCATGGAGGCCTAGTCGTAGACCATATACAAACACGAAACTCAAATATCTCAATAATATGGATCTCTTAGTACGTTCTCAAATTCGATTCAACACTAAATCAGTAGTAGTAATCTCAATAACCCCCATCAAAGTTTCCCGAAGCGTATCCGGGTCTAAAGTAGTAGTCATATCTTAATAACCCTCATTGAGGGTGCCTGAAGCGTATCTAAGTCTAAAACAAAAATCAAGTATCAAAGACCCTAAACAGGGTGCTCGGCTCATATCCGAGTCTAAATCCATAGAAAACAATGTCTAGCACTACGGTCCAGCTGAGCCTAGTATCAGGATGAAATCCAGTAATCAAATCATCATAGTATCTTCTCTACTCCGAGAGGTTTCATAAAAGCCAATTTCAAAACTCTTTCAAAGTCACATTACCGAAAATGGGCCCTCGAGGCCATACAAGGTTTAGAAAATCACTTATAGTAGGCCCGAAGCCAAATAAGTAGTAAAACATGAAGGAAAAACCTTTTTCATGTATGATATGCTCTTAAATAATATAGTAGCCCAAAATGGCTCACAAATAATTCCTATCGTCCCTGCACACGCTCAACAACTCTACAATAGTCATAACCAACCTAGAAGGATATATCTATGTCCAAGAGTCACGGATATTCCCAAATAAGCCACTATCTATGTTCTAGAGTCAATATAAGGCCACACAGGACCACAAGGGTAATATACAATACTGATACGAATACTATAATCAACGTACAAAATAAATGGACAAAAAAGACGGACGAGGTCTGGCGTACCAACCTATAACAACCCACCCAAGTATGTTAATTAATATAGTTATAGCCTATATACGCAGAGTCTAGGTAGGGAAAGCCATAACCTACCTGTCGTCTGACAAATAGCTACGGGGACAATGTCATCCAGGCTCGAACTGCTTCGGGAATCTCCAAATTGAGAAACAACTATCAACACAATAATCTAGGCATTAATACGAGACTAACGATACCCATAATGCCATAAACATAACCAGGTCAAAATCCAGGTCACAAACAGGCCCGTGGACCCCGTAACCCAAAACCGGAAATGAAAAATACCAAAGTGTTCCTTACCATCCCGGGAGCACATGCTCAAAATTTGAGTGGAAACGGACAATAATTGGGGTTCAAAACAGCCTGCTCAAGTGAAGAATTAAAGATGAAAATTCAAGGAATAACTCCAAAGTTGGGAAATATATGAGAAACAAGCTGGAAAAATGAAGGCCAAAGAATTATATAGCTATTGGTCGCTAGTCAGTGCTATCACACTAAAGTAGCGCAATCGCGCTAAAGGAAGGATCATAGACCAGTGAAATCGCGCTTAAGGGGAAATCACAGACCAGCGCAATCGTGCTAAAGGAGCGCGATCGCGCTGAAGGCCTCCATAAGCAAAAAAAAACAGCAACAACCAAAACTTCTAAAGGGCATTTCGAGCACAATCGGAACCCAACACTCAAAAACCAATAGTTCTATTAAAGTGGAAACGACATTCCTGACTCAAAAGAATCGATAAAACTTTCATACGAGGTTGTTTCGAAAGAATGTTGACCCAAGTCAACACTAGCTAATGCCAACCAAACACCCAAAATGAGCTCGACTCATCCAAAACCAGAACCAACCAACTAACTAACACAAACTCGACATTCCAGAGCTAACGACACTGACAAAATTTCCATCTGAGGCCGTCTTCTCCGAATATTGACCAAAGTCAACCAAACAAGCCTAACTGCCTGAAAACACAGAACGAGAGTGAATTCCAAGCTGAAAGCTCCCGAATCCCGACCAAAGGTCCCACTAGACCAATGTCCATGCTCAGAGCTAACGGAACTATCAAAATTTGATTCTGAGCACGTTCACCGTGAATGTTGACTGAAGTCAATGATTTCAAAAGCCTAAAGCTCTAAAACATGAAATGGCCAAAAAGACCAAGCAAACGACTCAAGCATCGAACTACCGGTCCCAGCAATCCATAAATAACTTGGGGCCACTACAAGCAAGCTTTAATGGTACTAGAAAGGAAAAAATGCATAAATAACCAGAAGGATCATTACAGAAAATAATGATAACATGCTTGAAAACAAGACTAACAACCAAGTCATGCTAGTAATACCACTCTTATGCCAGAAATAAATGACCGATAGCCCAAGTAAAACCATCAAGTGAACCCAATGCACATAATACAACTCTCAGTTTCCAGTCATCGAATGTAACCATAATCAGGCTCAATATTACGATAGAATAACAATAAATAAAAGTCTACCTACAGTCCCATGGGCGCCCATACACTCGAGGAACACATACAAGTGAAAATAAACCCTCTGGCATCCCATACTACCAGAGCATACACCGAGCAAACAACAAATAAGGGTGGACTAAAGAATAAATGAATGATATAATACAGTATGATTTGCTGAAACTAAGTGTGATAGTAGTGTCGTATGTTATCTCCTCCGGTATCTAAAAGGCCCAATAGAGGCAGGATTCATGGAAGGGATTCTCTCGAGTACCTCAACTCCACCGTACACCCATCCTCTGGCACTCGTAGCACATAGCCCTAGTTTGGATTGGCAAGGTGCATGGAGCTCTACTCGTAGACCATATACTAAAACTCAAGTATCAATTCAAAAGTTTAGAGTGTATTCAGATCCAAACAAGTAACCAAATGTCAAAAATGCATGCTCGGAGTCTATCCGGGTCTAAAATCAGTGAACGAGTCTCAAAAATCACATCAAGGGTGCCTGGGGTAACCGAGTATAAAACAGTAGTAAATCAGGTCTGATGCTTGGCTTTTCCGAGTCTAATGCCATCTCAAATCAATAGGAAATCAAATCTAGCCCTATGGCCCAACCGAGTCTACTATAAGTATGGAAACAGTGATAAAATCATCCTTTTAACTCTCTTACCCCAAAAAAGATCCATGAAAACAATCCAAACCTTTTATAACAAGTTCTACTAAAAATGGGCCCTCGGGGCCATGCAAGGTTTAGAAAATCATTTATAGTACGCCCGAAGCTAAAACTATTGTAAAAATATGTAGAAAACTCTTTATATGCATGATAATGGCATGCTCAATCACAACCAGTAGCCCAACGGCTCACAATTAACCTATCAGCCCTGCACATGCTCCAATTATTCTACAACATAGATAACCATCTCTACAACTAATATCAATGTCCGGGACTCATTGACATTCCCAAATAACCCACCATCTATGATCCAAAGTCAAATACAAGGCCACACAGGATCACAAGGGTGATATAAGAAACTACAACGAATTTTATAACCAAACGAGTGAAATAATATGAATATGAAGAGCTAAATAGGTCTGGGGTACCAAGCTAATAAACCCAGCCCAAGGAAGCTAACTAGGGTAATTATAGCCTATATACGCAAAGTCTAGAAGAGTTAAACCGTAACCTACATGTCATTCGATGACAAGCTTCTAGAACGATGATGTCCAAGCTCGAACCACTCTGAGAAGCTCCAAAATGAAATAAAACTATCATAAACTATGCATCAAAATACGACTAATGATACCCATATTTTTATACTTATAGCCGGGTCAAAATTTAGGTCACTGGCGGTCTTGTGCGCCCCGTAACTCGAAGTTAGAAATGAATGAGTGCACGATGATCACAATGACCCAATGAGTGCATGCTCAGAAGATTAGAGAAATAGGACAACAAATTGGGAACTTACTGGATTAAAGACGAGAAAATGATCACGAAGCAATGATAATCTTTCTCCAAGAATTTGATGGCCAAAATTGGAGAAAATGGAGTTTTGGGAGTTAGCTTTAGTGGTGGAAACAAGTTGGTTTACAAATGAATTGAAAAAGAAGAAGAGAGCCAAGTTTTAGGCTGCCAGCGATGCCATGGGTACGCAGCAGGGTGCTGCCTATGAGTCCCATGTGTACGCAGACGGACATCGGCGAACACATACGCCAGGCGCTGGCCAGGTCGGGCACTTCCCAGCATGTACATAGCCCCGCCACTACATACGCGGCCTAGCAGCATATACGCAGAGCCAAGCAAAGGGAGCGGCAGGTATGCTGTTGTGCGGACGCTGCTAAGCTCCCGCATAAGCGATGGCCTGCTGGTGCCATGACAGTAACCAGCTACCAACAATAATGCCAACACAAGAATTTACTCTAACGGACCCTCGGGAACACATCCGGAGTCCTGCGACTAGAAATGAGCTGAGCTATTCGACTAATAATGACATTCTAGACTCAACCGAATCAATGAAAATCCCAATGGACGTTGATATATCAAAGAGTGGACCTCACGCCCAAAAAACTACTATAGGACAACTTTTCCAAAATGGAACACTGTCACAACGCGATTCCTCATGTCATGATGGCACCTATAACCCCCAAGTAGGTGAACCGTTTCCCTTAGCCCGGAACGATTAGTAATGGGCTACTACCTAATCGATAGGCACAATAAATAGAAATAAGCGGAAGCAGAATATAAAGATGACAAAGCGGAAGCAAAACCCTGAATATATACAAAATGAAACTACACCAACCCCAAGACTTGGTATCGACAGTACAGAAGCTTCTCAATAGAATAGATGTGCTGAAACTAACAAAATGATAAGCACAACTATCTCCGAATATACAAAGAGTAACAGTACAAAAGATGAGATATGGTCAATCCCCGACCGCCAGGCGCTCACCCTAGTCTTGAATGTCCAAAAGTTGCACGAGTCCCAAACGTGATCAAAGGTGAAAGCTCAACTAATATTTGAACCAGAAAGATGCAGAAGTGTAGTATGAGCACCAAGACAATGGATACTCAGTAGGCATCATCAGTCGACTGAGCATATATAAGATATAAAAACAGTAAGTAGCAGATAGCAAGAAAGTAGTCACTGAAGCAATAAACAAAGCAAAAGGAACTAGCACGGAGAATAGATAACCAAGAGTTATAGGCATACAATGCTAGCACAAAAGATATACATAACACAGAAACACAGGTGTAAGGAAGACGGACGCACCTAAGATCCTTGCAACAATAGTATAAATAAAGATAGAGAGAATCAAGAACATGGCGGTACACCGGTAACCTCAAGTAAGAAGGGAAAGAAGGAAAGCAATCCAACATAATCAACTAGAATCCATAAAATAACAGAAACATACTTAAAACACTAACCCCCCAGATAAGCATAAATCGGGATCATTCTCACAATTTACAACCTAGAATGGAATAACTAAACCACAGGAACCAAGAGGTTCTACTCAGAATCAAGATAAGGAAAAATGTCTGATAAATCACAACTGCTCAAGAGGACACACGACGGATCCTTAACGATATAGGACTCACTAGCCCTTGAATACTCAAGCCCAAAACTTGGAGCCTCAACAGGCCAGAACTTACCAATTCACAAGGACCAAGGACCATAACTAGCTCTATGAAATGACAGGAGTAATATAATCTACCTACAGTCTCAACGGTCGCCCATACAATGGAGTAACACAATCAAGTGAAAACAAACCCTCTGGCCACCCATACAACCAGAGCGTACACTGAACACACAACAAATAAGGGTGTAATCTGAGTGAAATATACATGATGATGTGATATGATGAATTTGTAACCAAGTATGATCGTAGTGCCGTATGTTACCCCATTTGGTGCCCTAAAGGTCCAATAAAGGCAAGATCAATGGAAGGACATTTCCCGAATACCTCTCTTACGCTGTACATCCCCTCCCTCCGGTCACTATCGGCATGTAGCACTTAGTCTGGAATGGTAGGGTCCATGGAGGTCTACTCGTAGACCACATACTAACACGAAACTCAATATATCTCAATAATCAGAATCTTGTAGTATGTGCTCGAATTCGATCCGAGTCTAAATCAATAGTAGTATCTAACTAACCCCCATTAAGGGTGCCCAGAGCGTATATGGGTCTAAAGCAATAGTCATGTCTCAATAACCCTCATCGAGGGTGCCCGGAGCGTATCCGTGTCTAAAACAGAAATCAAGTATCAAAGTCTCTAAACTGGGTGCCCAGCTCGTATCCGGGTCTAAATCCGTAGAAAACAATGTCTAGCGCTATAGTCTAGCTAAGCCTAGTATCAGGATGAAAATAAGTAATGAAATCATCGTAGTATCCTTTCTACTCCGAGAGGTTTCATAAAAGCCAGTTTCAAAACCCTTTCGAAGTCACATTACTGAAAATAGGCCCTCGAGGCCATTCAAGGTTTAGAAAATCATTTATAGTAGGCCCGAAGCCAAATCAGTAGTAAAAAAGCAAGGAAAACTTTTTCCATGTATGATATGCTCGCAAATAATAGAGTATCCCAAAATGTATCACAAACAAATCCTATCTGCCCTGCACAGGCTCAACAGCTCTACGACAGTCATAACCAGCCTAGAAGGATATCTCTATGTCAAGGACTCACGGACATTCCCAAATAACCCATCATCTATGTTCTAGAGTCAATACAAGGCCACACAGGACCACAAGGGTAATATACAATACTGATACAAATACTACAATTAACGTACGAAATAAATGGACAGAAAAGGCGGACGAGGTATGGGCTACCAACCTATAACAACCCACCCAAGGATGCTAATTAATGTAGTTATAGCCTATATACGCAGAGTCTAAGTAGGGAAAGCCATAACCTACCTGACGTCTGATGAATTGTTGCAGGGACAGCGTCATCCAGGCTCAAACTGCTCTGGGAAGCTCCAAATTATGATACCACTATAAACAGATTAATCTAGGTGTTAATACGAGGCTAACGATACCCATAATGCCATAAACGTAACCGAGTCAAAATTTGGATCGCAAATGGGCTTGTGGGCCCCGCAACCGAAAATTGGAAACGAAAAACACCAAGTGTTCCTTACCATCCCGGGAGCACATGCTTAAAAATTGAGTGGAAACGGACAACAATTAAGGCTCAAAATATCCCGCTCAAGTCAAGAATTAAAGGTGGAATTTCAAGGAATAAATTCGAAAATTAATGGAAGATACTTACCACAATGAGAAGACAAGCTAAGGAGGTGAAAAACTCTGAACCCACGATCATGCAAAGCTCAAGAGGGAAAATTCTTCAAGGAGTTTCCAAGCTTTGAGAAATAGCAACAATGGTGGTCCTTCAACAATGGAGGAAGCAACTTGGGGAAGAAAGGACTTACCAAATAATCAAGAGAGCAAGATTTTTCCCACAATACTATGAATTTCCCATGCTTAGGAAAAAATAGAACACTTTGGTAGAGAGGATTTACAATTTAGAGTTGGCAAAATGGGGAAAACAATGCTGGAAAATCGAAGGCCAAAGAATTATATAGTTACTAGTCACTGGTCAGCACTATCGCGCTGAAAGAAGGATCTTAGACCAGCGCTATCGCGCTACAGGAGGGCAATCACGCTGAAGGGAAAAAACACAGACCAGCACTATTGTGCTACAGGAGCGCGGTCGCGCTAAAGGCCACCAGAAGCAGATAAACCAGCAATAGCCAAAAACTTCTATGGGGCATTTAGGGCACAATCGAAACTCAATACTCAAAAACCAATAGTTCTATTAGATCAGAAACGTTCCGGACTCAAAGGAATCAGCAAAACTTCCATAGGAGGTCGTCTCGGAGGAATGTTGACCCAAGTCCACTCTAGTTAACACTAACCAAACATCTGAAATGAGCCTGGCTCACCCGGCACCCAAACCAACCAACCAACTAACATAAACTCGGCATTCTGGAGCTAACAGCGCTGACTGAATTTTTATTCGAGGCCGTCTTCTCCAAATATGGACCAAAGTCAACCAAACAAGCCCAACTGGCCTGAAAACACAAAATAAGAGAGACTTCAAAGCTGAAAAGCTCCCAGATCCTGACCAAAGGTCACTCTAGACCAAAGTCCACACTCCGGAGCTAACGAAACTGTCAAAATTCGATTCCTAGCATGTTCACCAAGAATGTTGACTGAAGTCAACAATTTCAGAAGTCTAAAGCTCTAAAACAAGGAATGGCCAAAAAGACCAAGCAAATTGCCCAGGCACCAAACTACCAGTCCTAGCAAGCCATATATGACTTGGGGACGCTACAGGCAAGCTCTAACAGTACAAGAAAGGCAAAAATGCATAAATGACCAGAAGGGTCATTACATCATCTACTTCTAAAAAGACTTTCATCTCCGAAAGTCAGGAAAGAAGGAAAGACTAAAGTTAAAAGAACAACGGATACAAAGCCCGCACTACTCTCTCGGACAACCTGGGTAGCCTTTTTGACGCGACGGCACCCAACAGAACAAAACCAAGGAAGGTAACCAAGCCTAACTCCTTACTTGCCAAGCTAGAATCCACATAAAACTTCAAAACACCAAGGGTCTACCAACCCAAACTAAACCTCGAGAATCTCAACCGAAAAACACCAACACAATACTGAAACCTGAAAAGTAAGGTGACCAACACACAGAACTCAAATTCTCTGAAAGCACGACACAGTTTACCAGAAACACCATCACCCAAATTCTAACTCATGAACCCGTTGATCTGCAGGACCCTTTTATTCTGAACTGAATCCTTTTGCACCATGAACAGAAAGCTTCATGTAAGTCGAACACTCAAACCACTGTCAAAGCATCAACTGACACACCAGAGATCCATAGTCCCCGCTTATACTTCACTATGAACGAAGCCACCCTTTTCACTCAAACTCCCAAGCCAATATATAACCTACTATCCTTTGACATCCAAAACACTAACCCAAAGCACATACTCGAAAACTATGGTAGTTTTACCCCAACTGACCACCGACCAACAGACGAATACCTCTGCTAACATCAAACCCGATAACTGAACCCCACTAAACAACTCATCTGAACCCGACTGAAGCTCGCACATCCAAGTTAGGAAAGGCATGTATGAATACCCCGTGTTGACGGAGAAACTTCAAAAAAGTAGAATGAAACCAACCTCGCTGAACCGGACCCAATATGAATCAACTGAATACGAAGGCACCAAGCCAATCTGCCCAATAGACCCAAACTAGAATCCATGATCTTGCAAGAAGTATGGTAAGCCTACCACGAAGTCCAAAATCACTAACTAAGCTCCAAACTTTAAGAATACTCAAACACCACTCAGATTTGAATTCGCCTTACAACTCTCACCTCAGGAAGAAGTCCACCATGCCACAAATATCAAGTCAAAACACCCTGAAGAAGGAAAAGGTGAGGGGGTTCAAAGTTTCCATCTAGATATAGAATTTCTGCATAGACCTTTAACTCATCCCTTTGGCTCAAATCAACCGCTCTACCGTATCAGCACATGAACCAACCATCCCAAAGCACAGCGCATACCAAACTTCTAGTCCATGCTGGCCAAGTCTAACCAATGTTGGAACCTCATATAAAAGGCAACCCTTGAATATCCAACTAAACAAGCATATAAAACTCTTACTAACGAGGACGACGATCAATCTCAAAGTACCATTAGAACTTAAAATAGCCTCTCTAGCCTCAACTCGCACAACTTGATCACATATAGCATACACCACTGCTGAATCTCGAACTTACACTGCTGAGTCTGTCCAACCATGGTAGAAGGAACCTCGTACTATCTAGGACACCATTGATATCTGAAATGTCGAGCCCAATCTAAACGGTTAGCCAAGGACTAGGTGTCCAAGGCCAACTGTCACCCCATAACGGAAAATGGGTAAGCTAAGTTGTACGAACTTAATGCCTTCCAACCCAAGAAGCTGCAACCAAAAGAACCAACCATAAACCATCCGGAGTTGTTTGCTAGCCCACGATTCTAAAATCTAACTTTAAAATTGCCAACTAGAGCCTTTGTCAAACCCGTATGATGCCAATCAACCCGTAGGAACCGAAGCCAATCAAGCTTTGAATAACAAGTCATCCAATCTGTAGATGCTACTGTACCCCAAACCGCTCGAAGGAAAATCCACTGCAATTTGTAGTCGATCGAACCAAATCACCAAACCCCAACCCAAAGCAATCTCTCAGTCATCACCTCAGTCAACTACTAAAACACCTCAGCACGAACAAAGATTCATCTTCCTCCTTTTTCAGCTAAACCAAACCCTTCCTTAGTGTATACTGAACCTTACAAATCCATTTTCAAATAAGAATCTGGAGCCATTTCCGTAGCTCCCATACTTACATTGTTAAAACTCAACAAGGCAGGAGAAAATAGGCTGGATGCCGACTCACCCAATATGTTATGAATACAACTCAGCCACGAGGCTACTGTCAACACTTAGTCGAAAATGCAAAAGACAAAACCCAATAACAATGCCAAAATCAAAAGCTCGTCCAAAGAACCACGATCGAAATTCATTCTGACTGGAACTAGGGAAAACAACAACCCAACCCAACTGGGCAAGAAACTGAAGGAGGCTATGGGAACAACCCACATACCTGCCAACCTCCTAAGCTAAACAAACAAAGAGGGGTCGACTGTAAACACTCGAGAAAACCCAACCAATCAAAGCACACTAGCATAGCAAACACCTCCCAACTTAAGACAAAAGCTCAAACTATGGCACAACGACAGGTAAGACAAAACTAACACAAAATTATCTAGCAACGCTAGATAATAACCTAGGTAATTATCATCTATGACCGCTCAAAAGGAAAGACTCAACACAAGTCTAGAGCCACAACGAAACAGGAAATAAACCCAACCAAAAATAGACTAACAAGAACTACCCATGAGCTACATCTCTAGGTAAAACACCTCACAAGGATGACTCACCCCCATCCACTACTAAGGAATAATCTACGAAGAAAACAATGCATAGATACTACAATTCAAGTAGCCAATCAACTAAATAAGTAGCAGGTAAGCATATAAGCAAATAAACAATAGAAGGGATATAATCACAACTCGAGCAAGACTATCACAAGCCAAAGGTAGCAAAAGCCTAACTTGGAGAAATGATATCAAGAACTTCTACGTCAGGCCCACCAAGAGGGGCATCAGACTGATGAGGTCTAACTCTAGACTGAGTACTCAAAGCTGAAGGCTCAACCATTCCTCGCCGAGGACAATCTCTAGAAAAGTAACCAAGTAATCCACAATCATAACAACTAGACTGATCGGGATATACAATCGTCGGGCAATTTCTAGCAAGGTGCCCACGCTCACCACACTGACAACAACCTTTACCTGAACCACTGGAATGAAAACCACCTCTAACAATCTGGGGACCACCCCTAGTACCCTTCACTCCACCTCTAGCCGGTAGCACTGAAGCCCTGGGAGATAACTTCTGTTGAACCTGCTGACTAGAAGGTGGGATCGTGGGATAATCCCTAATAAAATGCCCACGCCCACCACACTGAAAGCTAATTCCATTAAATACATATGGGCTAGGAGATTTCACTGAACCTGATCGGCCACCACGGCCTACAAAATCTGAAAGCAAATCTCTGAGAATCTGACATGTACCATGTCTACTAAGCTCAACATGTCCTGTACCACCATCCTTTGGAACCTGTGGACCAACCAAACCTGGCCGGGTAGATAAGAAGCAATGGAACCTATCTCTGGTGAAGAGACCTCTACCTCGAGTCTAAAAACCTTAGAAACAGTCCGGCCAATGATGTTTCTTAGCACCACCTCCATAAGCCTCACAACACAAACCCTCAATAGCCCAAGCGTGATCCACTACCTAAAGGAAGGTAGTCCAACTGTAACCAAATGCTCAGTCGCTAAACAGAGTGGTGAAATCAAACCTCCAACAAAGCTCTGAACCCTATCAAACTATGAAGGCATAGTCCTAGTTGTACGCCTAACTATCTCATGAAATCTTGCCTCATATTCCAATACCAACATACCGCTCTATTGAAGAACTAGAGGCTCAACCCTAATTGAAGCACTGCTCATATAATCGGGTATTGAAACATCCACTAGAGGACTCAGAGTCCATGGTGTCCTGAAGAACTTGGGTAGCATAAAACCCTACCGGAGGTTGGGCTGGACCCACACCCCCTATCTGATACGGTAAACTCTCACTCTGAAGTCCTAGCACTGACAGAAGCACTGGAGGAACAGGCACAGAAGCCTCGACACCTACCGCTGTCAAACTCGCCTTAGGCATCTGAGAAGGAATGAAACAATTGAAATTTTTAGAAGTCAATAAATCTAGGAACGCACGATAAAGAGCCAAGAAGACGAAACTTTTCCTAACAATGCCCTGTAGCCTCCCACATATAAGATACGAACATTATTGTACCGATCCACAAGACTCTACTTAGACACTTGCTTCTGTACCAGGACACTAATGAACCTAGAGCTCTGATACCAAGCTATCATGACCCGATTCCTCAGGTCATAATGGCACCTACAACCCTCAATAGGAAAACCAATTCTCGTAGCCTGAAATGATTAGTAATGGGCTACTACCTAACCGATACACACAATAAACAGAAATAAGCGAAAGCAAAATATAAAGATAGATAAAGCAGGAGCAAAAGCCTGAATATATACAAAATGAAACTATACCAACCCCAAGACTTGGTATCGATAGTACAGAAGCTTCTGAATAGAATACAAGTGCTGGAAGTAACAAAATAATAGGCACAACTGTCTCTAAATATACAAAGAGTAACAGTACAAAATATGAGATATGGTCAAGCCCCGACCGCCAGGGGCTCACCCTAGTCTCGGATGTCCAAAAGCTGCACGAGTCTCCAACGCAATCAATGGCAAAACCTCAACTAATATCTACACCAGAAAGATGTAGAAGTATACTATTAGCACCAAGACAACGGGTACTCAATAGGCATCATCGGCCGACTGAGCGCGTGTAAGATATAAAAATAGTAAGTAGCAGATAGCAAGAAAGTAGTCACTGAAGCAATAGAGAAAGCACAAGGAACTAGCACAGAGAATAGACAACCAAGAGTTATAGACATACAATGCTAGCACAAAAGATATACATAACACAGAAACACACGTGTAAGGAAGGACGCACCTGGGATCTTTGCAACAATAGTATAAATAAAGAGAGAGAGAATCAAGAACATGGCAGTATACCGATAACCTCAAGTAAGAAGGGAAAGAAGGAAGGCAATCCAACATAATCAACTAGAAGCCATAAAATAATGAAAACATACTTGAAATACTAACTCCCCAAATAAGCATAAACCGGGATCATTCTCAAAATTTACAACCTAGAATGGAATAACTAAACCACAGGAACCAAGAAGTTCTACTCAGAATCAAGATAAGGAACAACGTCCAATAAATCACAACCACTCAGGAGGACACACGAAAGAGCCTCAATGATATAGAACTCACTAGCCCCTCAATACTCAAGCCCAAAACTCGAATCCTCAACAGGCTAAAACTTACAAATTCACAAGGACCAAGGACCATAACTATCTCTATGAAATGACATGAGTAATATAGTATACCTATAGTCCCAACGACTGGCCATACAACCGAGGAATGCAATCAATTGAAAATAAACTCTCCGACCGCCCATACAACCAGAGCGTACACTGAACATACAACAAACAAGGGTGAAATCCAAGTGAAATATACATAATGATATGATATGATGAATCTGTAACCAAGTGTGATCACAGTGTCGTATGTTACCCCATCTGGTGCCCCAAAGGTCCAATAAAGGAGGGATCCATGGAAGGACATTTCCCAAGTACCTCTCTTACGCCGTACATCCCCTCCCTCCAATCACTGTTTGCCTGTAGCACTTGGTCTGGAATGATAGTGTCCATGGATGTCTACTCGTAGACCAAATACTAAAACAAAACTCAATATATCTCAACAATTGGAATCTCATAGTACAAGCTCAGATTTGATTCGAGTCTAAATTAGTAGTAGTAATCTTAATATTCCCCATCAAGGGTGCCCGGCGCATATCCAGGTCTAAAGCAGTAATCATATCTCGATAACCCTCATAGAGGGTGCTCGGAGCATATTCGGGTCTAAAACATAAATCAAGTATCAAAGTCCCTAAACAGGGTGCCCGACTCGTATCTGGTCTAAATCCATGGAAAATAATGTCTAGCGCTATGGTCCAGCCGCGCCTAGAATCAGGATGAAAACCAGTAATCAAATCATCGTAGTATCCTCTCTACTCTGAAAGGTTTCATAAAATCCAGTTTCAAAACTCTTTCGAAGTCACATTACAGAAAATGATCCCTCGGGGCCATGCAAGGTTTAGAAAATCATTTATAGTAGGCCCGAAGTCAAATTAGTAGTAATATATGCATGGAAAAACTTTTTCATGTATGATATACTCCCAAACAATAGAGTAGCCTAAAATGGCTCACAAACAATTCATATCGGCCTTGCAAAGGCTCAACAACTCTACAACAGTCATAACCAACCTAGAAGGATATCTCTATGTTCGAGACTCGCGGACATTCCCAAATAACCCACCATCTATGTTCCAGAGTCAATACACCGCCACACAAGACAACAAGGGTAATACACAATACTGATACGAATACTACAATCAACATACGAAATAAAGCACAGAAAAGGCAGACGAGGTCTAGGGTACCAACCTATAACAGCTCACCCAAGGATGCTAATTAATGCAGTTATAGCCTATATACGCAGAGTCTAGGTAGGGAAAGTCATAACCTACCTGTCTTCTGACTAATAGCTGCGGGGATGGTGTCGTCTAGGCTCAAACTGCTCCAAGAAGCTTCAAATTGTGAAACCACTATCAACACAATAATCTAGGCGTTAATAAGAGACTAACGACACCCATAATGCCATAAACATAACCAAATTAAAATTTGGGTTGCAAACAGGACCATGGGCACTGTAACTCAAAATCGGAAACAAAAAACACCAATGTGTTCCTTACCATCCCGAAAGCACATGCTCAAAATTTGAGCAAAAACAAATAACAATTGGGGCTCAAAACAGCCCGCTCAAGTCAAGAATTAAAGGTGAAATTTCAAGGAATAAATCAGGAAATTAATCAGAAGATACTTACCACAATGAGAAGACAAGCTAAGGAGGTGAAAAACTCTGAACGCATGATCATGAAAAGCTCAAAAGGAAAGATTCATCAAGGAGTTTCCAAGCTTTGAGAAATAGCAACAATGGTGGTCCTTCAACAATGTAGGAAGCAACATGGGGAAGAAAGGACTTACCAAATAATCAAGGGAGCAAGATTTCTCCCACAATACTATGAATTCCCCAAGCTTAGGACAAAATAGAACAATTTGATAGAGAGGAGTTACAATTTAGAGTTGCGAAAATGGGGAAAACAATGCTGAAAAATCAAAGACCAAAGAATTATATAGCTGCTGGTCGCTGGTCAGCACTATCGCGCTAAAGGAGCGCGATCGCGCTGAAGGAAGGATCCCAGACCAGCACTATCGCACTACAGGAGCGAGATACCGCTGAAAGGAAAAAACAGACCAGCGTTATCGCACTACACAGTGTTCTGGGAGGCGGGCCCTTCACCGCTTAAAGCGGCGAAGCGAGGCGAGGCGCCCCTTTGCCGAGTCGCTGTTGTGATGCGCAGGTAGCCTCACTAAGCGGCCGCTTCTAGGACTGAGGCGACGAGGCACAGTGAAGCACGAGGCGGCCAAAGCGGGCACTTTATGGTGAAAGACATTTAAAAGGTCTATTTTGGTATTTAACATTTTAAAAAAAGGAAAATTTGTTAAATTCTAGGGTTTCTCTCTACTGCTGCTGGCAACATTTGCGACTTATTCAGACCAAGTAACTTCTTCTCTTCTTCTCTTCTTCTCTTCTTCTCTTCTTCACTTCTTCTCTTTTTCTCCTCTTCTCTTCTTCTCTTCTTTTCCTCTTCTCTTCTTCAGTTCTTTTCTTCTTCTTCAATGTTGTGATTGCTCTTCTTATTTAAAGCTGTGATTTTTTTTTCATCTTCTTCTTCTGTTCTTCTTCAGAGGCTCAAAAAGGCGAGGCTCTATTTATTTTTTCAATTTTGCTCTATTTTTTTCTTCAAAGTTCAAACTTGCTCTTTTTTTTTTCTTTCCTATTTTGCTCTATTTTTTTTCAAGCCTGCACTATTTTTTTTTTCAATTCTGATTTGCTTCTTAATTCTTAAATCTTAACAGTGATTCAAAATGTCTAATCCGGCTTGGAAATATGGTACAAAAGCTGATGCGAACAATAGGTCTAAAGTTATATGTATTTTCTGTAACAAGACGTTTAATAGTGGAATTTTATTGCCATAAAAAACATCTTATTGGTTCTTATAGTGATGTAATTGGCTATTCAAAATGTCCGGATAATGTGAGGAATGAAATAAAGGAGTATGTTGAGGGAAAAAGGGATCTAAAACATCAAAGGTTATCTCAACCACCAATATTTACTAATCTTGATGATGATGATGATGAAATGGAAGAAGGAGAATCTGCTGATTTGTCACTTCCTTCAAAATCACAAAAACAATCACAGAATGTATCAGCAGTCTCTTCAAGTTATGGATTAACCGGTAGGAAAGGTCCAATAGATTGTTACTTTCCTAAGAAGCCAGTAGATATTGCAGGGACAAATGGTAAAAATAATATGCATGATGTGGCTAAAGGAGTTCTGAGGGATCGTGCAGTTGCGGCCTTTTCACGGTGGTTGTATGATGCAGGGCTTCCCTTCAATTATGTCAATTGTACCGATAGTTTTGGAGCCTTCATTGAAGTCGTAGCCCAATGTGGTCCAGGTATGAAGCCTCTCACTTATCATGAAGTTAGTGTCACTTATCTAAATAAAGAAGTGGAAGAGACAAAAAAACTTGTGGAGGAGCATCGGCTTGAATGGAACAAATTCGAATGTTCCATTATGATGGATAAGTGGACAGCAAGAAATTCTCCTAAAGGAAGCTTATTTCTTGAATCCATTGATGCGAGCGACTCGTCTACTGATTCCATCAAAATATTCTCCTTGTTTGAGAGCACCATAGAGAAGATTGGAGCAAAGAATGTTGTTCAAGTGGTTAAAGATAATGCAGCTGAAAATGTTAAAGCATGTGATATGTTGAAGGGAGTGTTCCCTCACATATATTGGACTCCATGTGCAGCTCATTGTATAAACTTGACGTTCGGGGATATTTTCAAAGAAAGACCCTTCCAAGATGTTTTCACTAAGGCAGTTAGGGTGCATTCTTACATTTTCCAAAGGCCTTTGTTGTTGAATATGATGAGGAGATTCACTAAACAAAAAAACTTAGTGAAACCTGGCAAGACTAGATTTGCTACTGCTTTCTTGACCTTGCAAAGAATGCACATACAAAAGGGCAATTTGAGAACCATGTTCACTTCAGATGAATGGAATAATAGTAAATTTGTAAAAGAAGTGAAAGGAAAAGAAATTGCAAGGATAATGCTTTCTTACACCTTTTGGAACAATGTTGTTTATGCTCTTAAAGTCAGTGGTCCCTTGCTTAAAGTTCTTCATTTGGTAGATGGTAAGGCCAAACCATCAATGGGTTACATTTATGAAGCGATGGATAAGGCTAAGGAGGGTATTAAAAAGTTCTTTATTGATGAGCATAAATATAAGAAGGTCTTTGAGATCATTGATAAAAGGTGGAAGGATCAACTCCATCAACCGTTGCATGCGGCTGGTAATATCTTGAACCCATAACTCTATTATAAACGTGAGAATGATTTGTTGAATAAGAAACTGATGGAGGGATTTCATAAGTGCATTGAAAAGTTGGTTGTTGATGAAAAAGTTCAAGATAAAATAACCGATCAGATTAGTACTTATTGCTCTGCTGATGGACTTTTTGGAATACCAATGGTCGTAAGACAAAGAGACAGAAAGTCACCAGGTGAATGACTCCTTCTATGTTTCTTTTGAGTTAACAGTAACACTTCAAGTTGTTTCTTTATAATTTGTTGCTAAATTTTGAACGATTATTCTACTTTAATAGTTGAATGGTGGAGGCATTATGGTTCAGAAGCTCCAGAGTTACAAAAGTTCGCCATCAGAGTTTTGGGTCTAACTTGTAGCTCATCTGGGTGTGAGAGAAATTGGAGTGTGTTCAAACATGTAAGACATAGAGGAAAGCTTTAGTATATTGAGATAATTATATTATATCTCAAATGTCTCAAGTCTCAACTCCTACTAATTACTTGTCAATATTTATTTGCAGATTCATACCAAGAAGAGGAATAGACTCACCCTAAAGCGCCTAAGTGACTTGGTGTTCATAAAATACAATAGAACATTAAGGCGTCAGTACAGAGCTCGTGATGAAATTGATCCAATTAGCTTGGACAATATTGATGATGCCAATAAATGGCTAACTGGAGTTGAGAATGCTGAAGATGAACCAATTTTTAAGGAAGATTCTACTTTCACTTGGGGTGTTGTTGCCGAGGCAAGTGAAGTTGAGCAGAACCGTTATGGTTTAAGGGGGAATACTTCAAGTTCAAGCTTACATAACAAGGGAAAAGAAGTAGCTACTTCAACTTCAAGACTAGTTGATGAAGATGATGAAGTTGAAGATGATGAGCAATATAATAATGATAATGAAGGAATACAAGATTTAGATAATCTTGGATTTGATGAAGTAGAGCTTTAGAAGAACAAGAATTAGATGTTGAAATCTTTGGTTTGCTTTAAAAGACTGCTGGCCTGACTGATTTTTTTTTCTTCTTTTTTCTGCTCTATTTTGTAGCTGTTTTGTGGTTGTTTTGCTGCCTGCTCTGTTTTGCAGCAGGTCCTTGAACCTCTTTCAATGATCAAACCTTTATTTTGCTTATATATATTTTCTTAAACTCTTAGTTGTTGATTTACTGTGTTACTACTTTGTTTTTAGGCTTTTTAAAAAAAATATTGCGCTTCACCTCAATGAAACGGGCGTTTCGCTTCACGCTTCGATTAAAGCATGAAGCGGAGCCTTATCGCTTTTCCCCCCTTCACGCTCCCCAGAACACTGGCGCTACAGGAGCGCGATCGCCCTGAAGGCCACCAGAAACAGAATAACCAGCAACATCCAAAAACTTCTATGAGGCATTCTGGGCATGATCGAAACCCGATACTAAAAATTCAATAGTGTTATTAGAGTGGAAACAACGTTCCGGACTCAATGGAATAGACAAAACTTTTATACGAGGTCGTCTCGGAGGAATGTTGACCCAAGACAACACTAGCTAACACCAACCAAATATCCGAAATTAGTGCAGGTCACCCGGGACCCAATCCAACCAACTAACACAAACTCGGCATTCCAGAGCTAACAGCGCTGATGGAATTTTCATCCAAGGCCATCTTCTCCAAATGTTGACAAAAGTTAATCATGCAAGCCCAACTTGCCTGAAAAAATAGAATGAGAGAGAATTCCAAGCTGAAAAGTTCTCAGATCCCGACCAAACGTCCCGCTAGATCAAAGTCCACGCTCCGAATCTAACGAAACTGTCAGAATTTGATTCTGAGCACGTTCACCAAGAATATTAACTGAAGTCAACGATTTCAGAAGCCTAATGCTCTAAAACAAGGAACGGCCAAAAAGACCAAGCAAATGGCCCAGGCACAAAACTTGGGATCGCTACAGGCAAGCTCTAACGGTACAAGAAAGGCGAAAATGCATAAATGACCAAGAGGGTCATCATAAACACCAAGACCTAAAATGAATCCGGAAGCCTCGAGACCTAAATCAAAAGTCCCTCTAGTCCAAAGTTTACATTTCAGAGCTAACAGCATTTTCAGAATTTTCATCTGAGGCCGTCTTCTCTGAATATTTACCAAAGTCAAACTTCCAAGTTCAACTGGCTATAAAACACAAAAACTAAGACAAAATTAAACTGAAACCTCCCAGACCTCGACCAAGGGTCCATCTAGGCCAAAATCCATGCTCTAGAGCTAACGGAACTGTCAAAATTTAATTTTGAGCATGTTTACCAAGAATGTTGACCAAAGTCAATGATATCCTAAGTTAAAGCTCTAAAACAGAGAAACGACCATAATGACCAAACAAACGTCTAGGGCACCGAACCACCAGTCTCAGCTAGGGGTGAGCATAGTATGGTATTGTATGGTATTTGAAAATTTGGTATGGTAACTTTGGTATTCAGTTTTTAAAACTATTATACCATTACCATACCAAATTAATTCGATATGGTTCGATATTTCAAAGTTCAGTTTCGATATTTTGCGATATGATAAATCGATAACCATAGTTTGTTCAACTTTGACTAATATATACTCGTGTAATAGAGTATTATGACTTTGACTTTTCAAAAAAAGATCTCAATTGTATCATACTAACACATTATACATATAGAAATATATATTCAAAGAAAGTACAAACAACTTCTTTTATTAATTAATTACATTTAAAAGATATTTCAATCAAAATATAGTAGTAAAAGTTCCAACTTTTAACATTTAATTTATACTAATACTAGGTTGTATATTTGTTAATATTTTAATAATATATATATATGTTATTTATATAACTATATACTTCGTTATGGTATTCGGTATTTCGGTATGTGATTTCTAAATGCCAAATACCATACTGAATACCAAAAAAATTTAAAATATATACCATATACCATACCAAATACCATAGTACCAATACTACGGTATCAAAAAAATCGGTATGGTATGGTAATTCGGTATATACCATGCCCACCCCTAGTCCCAGCAAGTCATAAATGACTTGGAGCCACTACATGCAATCTCTAACAGTACAAACAAAGCATAAACGTAAGAATAACTTGAAGGGTCATTACACATAGGAACTTAGGTTTGATCCTGAATCTGCAAGATGATGACACAAAGTAATCAAACCATTGGATTCTGGTGTTATGTGAACCGTTTCAACTGATTGTTCAAAGCATTCACCTACTATGTAGTTAGTGTAATATGGGTATTTGAAGTTATCATGTGTCACTGTATGAGATCTTTGATGAACTGAAGTTATATTGATTTCATGCCTATCTGTTGTTAAATAACATATTATCTGATCATTTAATTAACAAAAATAAAATTGAAGAAACTTTAGAGTAACATATGCTAAATTTGAACATGTTTACGTAATTTATTCAAAATATGAAAATGGGGAAACCTCAACCAATATTCACCATCAAAGGTTCAAATTTTCTACTAAAGTTATTGTGTAACTTAGGAGACAATATTACAGCAAATTGCTTGTCATCACACGAGTTCTTTGTCTATTCATAAAATTTCTGACACTAGACTAACTGTTGAACCATTTTAGTTCTTGAAAAAGTGAAACTCAAAAATCTAATGTATGAGTACTAGATTTTGAACAATAACTTCAATAATATGATCATTGCATAGCTCATTAAACTAGAAACACAAAATAGATGCCATATTAAAGAGAACCAACAAATGATATGAATTCCTTATCGTGGTTGTAGCCTTGTGATAGTATTTGTTAACCTAAGAAAAGAATGAAATAAACAACGAAAAGTTCTGAAATAAAGTCGTTTCTTGAGGTGATTCTGATAATTTCTACATCTTATTTTATATTGTGGTGTTTGATTGGGTATAAAAAATTTAAAAAATAAAGAAAAACTTTTTACACTTACCAAAACATGTCGGTTGTGGAAGTCCACATTTATCTTTCCCACCTTGCTAATCACATCACAAGACTCTACGATAGTGTTAAAGCAACTTATACTCTCGCGTTACAGAAGCTAATACCTGATATTTAGAAATGGAATTATTTAATGAGTCAAATGTGATTGGATGTTCAGTCAAATGGCAGATTCATGCACTCTTAAAATATAAATTATTCAATTATTTTTATCAAAATTTAAATTATAGGAGGGAGCAACTTTACTGGCACATCATAGTACTTGGCATATTTTTTTCCTTTCATTTTTTGTTTTCAGTGTCTCAATATTCCTCTGTGCTCAAGAATTATGTTTAAGACATAACCTTCTCAAATTCGAGTGATGGAGAATTTCAGTTTACCTATCATATTTTCTGGTCCGACCAACAGGAGATTACAATATTCTTCTAAATTATAGCTCTCAATAGCTGACTGGTCAAATTCATCATCTGTATTAAGTGCCTAAACCTGTTGGAAATGCAAAAATAAAAAAGGAGGTGGATGGGTGTGTTTAAAGAGAATGTGTTTAGTGAATAAGATTGTAAATTGTAAGCTTCTATTCCTTTGATCCATATCTTCTGAGATACTTCAAGATGCAATCTATTTATTCTCTTTACGCTCTCCACAACCTTTAAACTTTTGTATTTCAGCCCAAAACAATTTAAAGATTTTGTAACATAGGAATATCTCAAGATGTTACCAAAACAAGCTTGCAACTTTATAGAACTCTATAGTTTCATGCAACTTCACTTTGATCTCACAATTGTAAGTGTTCACAGTATCTTATTTTCTTTGGAAATTGTATCTTACTGAGATAAGTTACGATAATATCGTGATGTTGTAGAATCATAGCTGGTGCAAGCAATACAATGAAGAGCTCAATATAGAGTAGACGAAAGTACAAAGAGATTTTAAGGGAGCAAGATATTACATATATTTTGTGAGAAGAAAGAAAAAGGCATAGATTCAACTAAAATTTTAGGCAAATAAAATTTGACGGAATGATAGTATTCAAAGAGTTGTCTCTGTCATCCATTTTTGGACGCATGGCAAGATTACTCTATCACTCTATACATGGACACTAGATAAATGTATTCACTTTATCAAATTCCTATTAAGGAAATATAATAGACAAATCTGACAGGATTATTTCCGCAAAAAAACTCTTCTGGTAAGAGATTTTATTTGGTTAAAATTTATGAAATAAGATCTGATCCTACTCTAAAAGTTTCCCAAATAAATACTAGTAAATTTTAGATTTCAATCATAAATGCATATGTTGTATCAATGAACCGACTACGAAACTAGTATTTTTTTCCCTTACAAATGTGTATGCATCTCCTAGAGAAAACATATAAGCTTATAATCTCTCAAAGCGCACTGGAACTCCATTAATTCCCAAACATCAAACCAATTCAAAGAGAAACAATACTTTCTATAGGATAAGAGTAACAAAGATAAGAAACACTCTGTACTACTCATACATGGTGGGAAAAAAGTGTACAAAAATACCTGAAAAATCCAAAAGCACAGGGGTAGAGGTTAGATCTTAACTCATAGAGCATCGAAGATCACATATTTGTTTCTATAAATTTAAGTTGGCTATTAATTGGCATCCCATCCATTATATCATAGTGATATTCCTCATCTAGTAGCCTAGTATGCAAAATTATCTGTCATAGAAATAAAAAACGGAGAAGGACCTAAATTATCCTTTAAGTATTGAAAATGGTACAAATATACGGGACAACTACACAAATGTCTTTCAAAGGGAGTGGCTTTGCATATTTGCCCCCATAAGAAAGGTCTTACAAAAATAGTCTTCCTTGTTTTTACGTATAGTACAACTACCTTTTTGCCCCTCTATACCTCAAATATTTTTATACAACTCTCCATGCTCATTTGTCTCTCAACTTTTATATTTACTTCTTTTTCTCTTTTTTGTTTTCTTATTTTTATTTTTTCTTTTATCTTTTTTTTTTCTTTTTTTCTCAACTTTTATTTTTCTTTTGTTTTTTGTTTTATTCTTTCTTCTACATTTTTTTCTTTTTTCTCAATCTTTATTTTTTTCCTTTTCTCTTCTCAATTCTATTTTTTTCTTCTTTTTATTTTTTATTTTTTTTATTTTTTTATTTTTTTATTTTTCTCAACCTTTATTTTTTCGTTTATTTTTTGTTTTGTCTTTTTTTTCTTCATTTTTTTCTTTTTTTCTCAATGTTTATTTTTTTTTCTCAACTTCTATTTTTTTATTTTTTCTTTGATTTTTAATTTTTCTTTTCTCTTTTTTTTAATCATTTTTTTCGACCTTTATTTTTTTTATGAGATGTTGTATAACTCTTGCTTTAGAGGCAAGACTTAGCCCAAGGACTTCCAAACAACAAATTACTCCCCATGGGCAAGACTTGACACTAGTATATTGTGTCTTGATTTATGAGATATTTTATAACACTTGCTTCAGAGGCAAGACTTAGCCCAAGAACCTCTCAAAAAATACAAGTTATGCTCCATGGGCAAGAGTTCACACTACTTCATTATGTCTTAATTTATGAGATACTCTATAGCTCTTGCCTTAGAGGCAAGACTTAGCTCAAGGATTTTCAAACAACAAGTTATGCCCCACGAGCAAGACTTGACACTACCTCATTGTGTCTTGATTTATGAGACATTTTATAACTCTTGCCTTAGAGACAAGACTTAGCCCAAGGACTTTCAAACAACAAGTTACGCCCCATGGGCAAGAGTTGACACTATCATATTGTGCTTGATTTATGGGATGCTCTATAACGCTTGCCTAAGAGGCAAGACTTAGCCCAAGGACTTCCAAATAACAAGTTACGCTCCATGGGCAAGAGTTGACACTACCACATTGTGTCTTGATTTATGCGATGCTCTATAACTCTTGCCTTAGAGGCAAGACATAGCTCAAAGACTTTCAAACAACAAGTTACGCCCCATTGACAAGAGTTGACACTAGCACATTGTGTCTTGATCATGAGATGCTCTATAACGTTTGCCTTAGAGACAAGACTTAGCCCAAGGGCCTCCCAAAAAATAAGTTATGTCCCATGGGAAAGAGTTAACACTATTTCATTTTGTCTAAATTTATGAGATGCTCTATAACTCTTGCCTTGAAGGCAAGACTTAGCTCAAGAATTTTCAAACAACAAGTTATGCCCCACGAGCAAGACTTGACACTACCTCATTGTGTCTTGATTTATGAGATGTTCTATAACATTTGCCTTAGAGGCAAGACTTGTTCCAAAGTACTTTCAAATAACAAAGCACGCCCTTAAGTTTTCTTCGATTTCAAAGAAAGAAGATCTTCTTTGCGGATTAACCAACTTTTTGTTTATTAGCAAAAAATAATAGAGGTTAAGAAAAAGAAAAAAAAAGAAGAAAAAAAGAGAAGGAAAAAATA